>CM074200.1:14908494-15508494 GCA_037179385.1 Holothuria scabra
CGATCAATCATGACAAGTCAAACATCCCTGAAGACAATTTATGTTGTGTCAGCATGCAGCGCGGTCCCAAATTTTGTCTGAACAGGGCTGGTACTTTAACAACCAGGCCTGTGCGTGCAAATGTAGTGTGGAACAAGTACAAAAATGTTCAAATAAAAGGTGTGGATAACTTTACTTAAGAAGTGTAACATTTTGCATATGTGTGGACAAACTGACAAAAGAACCTATGTTTCTTCATAAACAAGTTTTGAACAAAAATTTCTAAAAAGTTAGTAATAGGGTCAGTCTGGGCTTTTTGGCACTTAATATAAAGGCTGTTTATGGATAGATATTTTAAGAGGTTTGACATTTTTTAACCTTGTGGCGAATAAAAAAAAGCGCCGTATGTTACTTAGAAATACTTTAGCGGTCTTTTAGCTTCATACAAACCTGTTGAGATTGAAATGTTACGAATGGTCACTTCAATTTCAGTTTAAAATTAAAAGTACTTTTTTGCTATTCAAATTTTTGCTATGAGGAAATGACCGATGTTAAAACAACACCATGTGGACCCATGCGGTAGCACAGGACTGTGCGCTGTTAGGAAACTAAAACTGTTGATCCTATGTCCTCGGGGCAAAACTTGTATTAACCATCCTAAAATGCGTTATCCTTTTCTAGCTTGCACTGATCCACTGTTGAGTAATCTTCAAACTTTCTCACATTTTGGAAACAGTTCCTAAAGAGGATATTTTACAAATTTTGGCATCCAAATAAGTTCGTCAGCTAGATGTTAATGTTTATAGTAGTGTGTGCCAGCTTTTTCGCCGTAGCATATGGACCTCATGCATATGGTGTCACAGAGCAAAAAGTACGCCCTCGTTTGTGAGCAAACTGTCACCAATAAATCATGCAGAAAGCTGATTTGCCAAATCCACCCTCAGTCCGAATACTCGCATAGCCTGGTATACGTGTAGGATGATTTCTTATGCGTACGACTTCTTGCTCCAGTGTTTTTGCCCCATAAGCGGATGACGTCAGTGTAGCTTTTTAATGCATTTGGTAAATGCATTATGGTAAATGCTGTATTTTTTGTAAAATTCTGCTGTGATTTTTTATCCACACTATCCCCAGCTCCTAAGTTGTTTCTACCAGGAAGAGAAGTACTTTCCGGATTTGCATGATCATGATCAGCACCCGGTGTATCTCGATGTTGGGTTCCTGACGTCACATGATTTTGACCAATACCCTAGCAGGTAATCCATCCCCCTTGTGTTGTGGTCTCTGGTCTGGAGGTAGCTGTCTGGACCGTACCCTTCCTAGCTGATAATTCTAGTGGAGCTCCTGTCTACGCCTTGGCCCTGGCCAAATTTTACGAAAAGTTCTCGAGGAAACTTTCCTAAAAATAATTTTCTGTATCCATACATCCCGGTAGATAAAATCGAAATGAACAACTTTGGCGCTGTTTGTGAGAAATGGAAGTGAAGAAATGAAATTTTCCTTCAACCGTCTGAATCATCCTTGCAAGCCACCTAGAATTCGATTGTCAGCAAAGAAGTTTGAAGGCTTCATTCTCAATCAGCTAGGTCGTCCGGAGCATGATTTCTCCTTTTGCGACAGCAATTCGCTTTGAAAGCAATTACTGCGACAGCGCAGCCAATGTTAGCTGTAGTGCTCATCGATATCACCCCCCAATCTATGTCAATGCTGTGGAAATCTACAGACCACGTGCAATGTGTTTAACATCCGTAGAATTTCTGAAAATATCACTTCAGGTTTTTCGAAAGTTAATTCTGCTCGGTGAAGATCCAATCAACGTTCTCGCCTCAGAGTCATTTTCTGGCGACTACACTATCGGCATAAATGTTTTCATCACACGTTAGGACCTCGTGCGCTCATCAGGGTATACCCTGAAGCAATAAGCAGGATTTGTGTGGAAATATGAGTTCACAACAGTTGTGGGAGTTGTTTAAATTAGCTGGGGGAATCAGAGCTGTCTGGGGTTATGAATATTATTACGCCCATATTTATCAGGAATAGTTGGTACAAGAAAGAAGTTGAGGTTGTTATTCTATTGTGAAAGATTCCACAATTGGTTACTAAGTTCGCCTGATATAAACAAATTTAACTAATGATTTTTCAAATGAAATAATGAGAAGTGTTGGTAGCTATTGGAGGGAGAACTTTGCATGACTTAATTTATAAAAACATTCAGTTTGTCACAAGAATATGTCTTCTCTATATGACACTGCAATACTGAAGGGTGGGTTAACCTCACAGCGTATTTTTTAGTATTTCAGTTCTTTCTTTCGACTTTCATCTTTCATTTGTTGTTTAAGTAAGTACGTAATAATTGCAAAGAGGAGAACAACATTAATGTGAAAAGATAAACGTAAGCCCTAACTGAGTCAATCTTAACATATCAAAGTCTGCCTTATAAGAAAATAACACATGGGCGAAAGTTTCCAAACCTTTCTTTCAGCGAGCACATTTCTTCGTTTTTTTCTAGTTTATACCTGAGAGTTTTGTGAATCATCCAACAGTTTCAGATAAACATGGCTACAAACTGCGACCCACGTCATTTAACAAGGGAATTTGCTCACATAAAGTTATTAGAGTTGCGGGTCTTGGGGAAACCATCTGTGTGATAACCTTCGTTACAACGCTACGTAAACCCCATTTCCCATTTGTAATACAACTGATCATCATACATATATCACCATCCTAGTAAATTTAATGTATAAGATGTGCCGTTAATGTTCACCCCCCCCCCCCCACGACTTGGACCTACAGCTTGAAATATATGGCGTTTAATTGTGGGGTATTGGTGTAAAGTGACGTGATGGGGAGGGTGCCTGCCCATATCGAATTTTATGAAGTAGGTCTTTGGGGATATTATCAACGTAGTCAGAGTAGTCTTCAGGAGGGACCCGATACCAGGGATAATAGTCAGCACAGTACTTGAAGAGAGTGAATCCTAGCTAAGCGGCAAATCGCGATAACTGATAAGTTACTGAGATCAGGGGCCGAAGAAGTAGATTCGAATCAACTAGATAAATGGCTATGGAGAACCTTGAACTTTGCTTAGGCTGAAGAAGCAGCCTATTTGGGGTTTGGAGGGGAGACGTTCGCTTACAATACGAGTAGAGCTATGCGAAAAAAGTCATCCAATAGTTCATCCGTAACAGACTTCTAACAATTGATTGGATTACTATTTAGTTGAACCTAAAACTCAGAGTCCTTTAATTGGGTTTCCGCGTCATTGACATAATCCTTGGTGTTGAGAACGGTGACAACACTTCCCTTGTCTGCAGGGCGAATGACAATGGATTTGTTATTTTGTAAGTTCTTGATTGCTCCAAACTGTCTTAAATTTAAATTGGTATATTTACTGGTGGATGCGTTCTTTTTTAAAAAGGCACCAATATGCTTCATGGTGGCTTTTGCAAAATTGCCAACGTGCACGGAAAGTGCCCGTTTACAATTAAGCGGTCCAGTTAGAAATTCATTGTGGCTATTCCTTGCTTTTCCGAGTTTCGTGGCTGGATATCAGTAAAACACCCCTTCAGGCGATTCACTGTATAACTGACAACGGGCATTGTACATACACATGAAAAATAAATGAAAATACGTAAAGGGTGCGAATATCACATAGTATTCAACTTGCACTGAGAGAATTCCTTAGAATGCCTAAAGGTGAAAAGCAATTCAGACCTGGAATTGAGGGTAGCTAAATGAGGATTACAGATTATAAAATACTTCTCCCAAAATCACAAATTACATCGTTTAGTTGAGACATTAGATAAAAGAGCATGTTTCAAAAAATTCCAAGTTACTGGATACGGGACAGAGGTTTCTCTGGTTTTGCGAGAAAGGTTGGATCATCTATTGATACAAAGTGTATATTATACATGATCAGTTTCTTTATAACAGTGTCAACTCACCGTCAGCCATAGGCTAAAAGGTTAAATTATCTCACCCCAAACACTTTCATTTGTCTAAACCTTACGTCGGTTACACAACTGTCTAAAAGATATCCTTGTCCGGAAACAATTTTAGTTTATTGCTTCAAAGTTAAAAACAACTGGCCCCTGTGTATAACTAAGGCACCCTCAGGACAGTACAGTACATGCTGCGCGATATGTGCTACAATGCGGTACTCTGCATTTTTTGAATTTGCTGTCTAGTTCACCAAGTCTTTAGAGACTAGCGATGAACTTTTTCTAAACTAAGTAGTCTTTACGTGCTGGCGTTATACCTCCGGATTTTAAAGATAACTAGACAATTGTACTTGCATGGCAAGTACTAATCGAAGCCTTGAAAATGTGCACACTTGGGACTTTCTTATAAACAAAATGAAGCATATTGTTGGAACTGGTTCCCCAACAAAAGTGGAATATTTCCCCACATATGCCAGGGAGGGGGAGGGGAAGGGGGGCATTGTTCCTTACAACTTGTTTGGGGAGATCTATGTGAGAAAAAGCAGTAACATTATATATTCTACTAAACACTGATATTTAAATGAAAGTATTCACCTGGATGTAACAATATCGATAAGCTATTATTTTTAATCAGTTGCCCATCCTGGATGTAAAGTTGCCCCAAAACCTTTGTACCTAGTTACACTTTGCCTGAGACTGTGTGATACACTATTGGTGGTGACACAGGCCTAGCACTATGCAAAAGTATTGACCCTAGACTTACTTGACTTTCCTAACAAGCAGTAGACTACAATCTTGGACAAAACTGTTGGGACACTTTACATTTTATTTGTCAATTTAAGTTGAAGTAGGCCAACATATAACTCCCTTTACCCCTCCCAATGTTGCGTCAAGAAGAACATGACTCTTTGCCCTGATCAGCATAACAGTGGTCAACATTGGAAGGGAGAGCAGGGTGTCCCAACAAGTTATTGTCCACGATTGTCTGGGTCCCAAGAGATACATTTTGAGACCGAATTCAATAAAAACGTTTAATTTTTTGAGTGTTCTAAGGTTGTTTAAGACCTTTTCCAGAAGCCAACTATACTCTTGAGGATTTTTTGCAAATTAAGGGCGACCGTAGGATGAATTTCATTACAAACCAAAAGTATGCATTTTTAGACGCACAAATCAACAATCGCAACGAGTGGAATAATTCTCTTCCTGGATAGATGAGTCATTCTTTTTCAAACTGATAGTTGGAGACGAGAAATTTATTGAAAAGGGGCCACGATCTACCATAAGATTGTTAAAGTGACTCTGCAAGCCAGACTTTCTTTCATAATTTGGTAGATTGTTAGGTACGGTTGGTTTGGAACACATTTTGCAGCCAATTTTGCATCTCAGGCTGTATTTTTCATGTTGTATTACAACTGGTAACAAATTTGTTATGCCTTCTTTCAACCGAAGCAGTTTCTTAACATTTTTAGTTGAAAGTTGCTTTCCAAACAATGGTAGACTTGGTTTTAACTAAGCCTACACCCCCAACCTCGTCAAGGTGGCAGGTAGGCCGGGCACAACCATATCTCTGAATTAAAATAGGCAAAGCAAGTGAGACAATATCATTAATGTCCCTTTGCTCAAAAGAAAGGATGTGGCAGAAGAATTGAAGTATTCAGGCCATTTTGGTGGTATTGCTTGGGCTTAGTCCCAGGGTCCTCTCATGTAGGTCCCTCCCAACATTTGTGAAAAGGGTCCAAAATAATCTGGGTCC
Organism: Holothuria scabra; assembly: GCA_037179385.1. Taxonomy (NCBI): domain Eukaryota; kingdom Metazoa; phylum Echinodermata; class Holothuroidea; order Aspidochirotida; family Holothuriidae; genus Holothuria; species Holothuria scabra. Next base: position 14,914,168 of record CM074200.1, read on the forward strand.
AGGACTCCACAAGCTAAATCCGGTCCAGGAAATACTTCCAATGTAATGACCAGCATATCATTTACCTGTCATAAAATAACCATAAGCAAAGCGAAACTTCTGACTGGTGGCAGCGCACCTATCTGACTTCTCGAAATTCTCGGACAATCTTGGACAGAACCGTTGCCGGTTGGGACACTTCACATGTTATCCGTAAATTTTAGTTGAAGTAGGCTAACATGAAACTGCCTGAAGTAGCCTAACATGCAACCCCCTTTTCCCCTCCCAATGTTGTGTCAAGAAGAATGTTTCTTTGCCGTGAACTGCATAACAGTGGTCAACCAACACTGGAATAGAAGGGGGAGCAGGGTGTCCCAACAAATTATTTTGTCCAAGATTGTATCTGCAGTGTCTAGGCCTATATACGCTGAGCGCACCTTTTGCACTAGGACACGACTAAGTGTTAATGTTAGAGTTGTTTTGTTCTGCAACGTTTGGCTTTAGGCCTTCGTAACTGTGTTTGGGTAAGACTACGACAACTTTTGTCCTCAGTGAAGCCTAAAGGACTAGAGTATGTATGGAGAGTCGCGTAATTGCTTCCTATACAAATGTACTGGGAGCAACTACGCGACCGTCGATGCATAACGTTAGTCCTTTACTGAGAACTACTACAACCGTTGGTAGACAGTCTTTTCCTTTGCTTCAAACATTGAAAATACAATAGAGAAGCCATTAACAACCCATACAGGGTGATGAAATGAACGACAAATTGAATACCTTAAAATTGGTGGATATCGTTCCCTGGCCTTGGTTACTGTCGCCATCACGTTAACGACACAGTACGTACACTATATAGCTAGCTGCATGCGTTTTATGCATGAACGTAAGTTAGTGGTCTTGCTTACATTGAAATGAGTGCGGTCGACGAAGTTGCTCGATGAAGCAGTTCCGACAAAACAAAGTGGCAAATGTTGGAAAATGCAACTTTTGAAATTTATTTTGAAATCCTGAACGGTATAAATTGTTTTCAAACTATATTTACACCTTTTTCAACCACAGAGGAAGCCTTCAATGCAGAACAATACCTTTGAATGTGGAACTACTTCTTTATTTGCACATTACCACCTTACTATACAGGAGTTGTTCGAGCAAATCCCCTTATATAGAAATAGTTAAACTTTGTTGAAAATCCCCCTACGGAACAACTAAACATGACTGCGCAGCTGTTCCATTGTACGAACGAACAGCTCGGGATTGCAATATGAATCCAAAGGGAACATGATTTAATATTCATCCGCACCGACCGCTTACGAAGGCACGAAAACACGTGACTGAACGAGCAATTCCTACAATCGAAGCTGTGGCTTCGATTAATAAATGAAGTATACCACCCACACAAGCAATAAATTTTGCACGCCTGTTTAAAAAACTTAAACGCTTGTGGGCTCTATGTATTTTATTAAAGTCAGTGTTAAGTATGAAAGGTCCTTACCGCGATTGAGGACGCAGCGCATTATCTTTTGGGTGAATTTATGTGTCTAAGGTCATTACTTTTTACTATTTATTAATTTGGTATGCATTTGATTTTTTTTCGGGTACTGTTTCAAGATACTTCTCGTGGGGAGTGTACTGTTTCTTCTCACTGCGAGTGCCACAGTTGTAGAAAAAGTGTCTAGTGCAATGAACCAGATGAAAAGGTCAAATTGTTTGTGTAAATGCATGGGTTATATTGTTTTTTGTTATAAAAATGCCTAGATGACGCAACTGTGACTGGAAGGCACATGGAACACTAAGAATTTCCACGGGCTTTCACAGTGGTGTGTTCATATTTGTAACGAAGCAAATGCTTCATACCTCGGCAGGTGTTGTGATGATCAATGTACAGGAAGAATTTAAATTTAGGAAGACCTGCCTACACTTGTGTACGCAGAGTGGTTCATTCGATCACAGCCAGCACACCCTTCACAAGATGCGATCTTTTTACTCGCTTCTCAAAATTACATTATTCAGTAGCAACGCAAAGTTCGCTTCAAAAGGTAGCACATGTGGCCTCATATATCATACTCATAATGTATGTAGGGACATCTATTTTCTCAAACGTTTTTCAGAGGGGGCTGACTCTCTTCCCAAGACCCCCTCACTGGTTCCATTCTACTGCGATGTGCATCGAAATGCCCCAAGTGTTTGTTAATTTTGGAAGACAAGCCCTGCACCACCACCGTAGAAATTCAGAAAATCAGTGAGGGATTTCGCGAGCTCATCCTCCTTAGTGACGATCCTATCAATGTCCTCTCGTCGGATGCATTTTCTGGTAGTATTACTGTTGGATGAAAGTATCCTTAACAGTAGATCGTACAGCTCCATGTTCTCAATCTACGTTCAATATAAAAATTCCAAAATCTATTCAATTAATGGCGTGTTCAGTAATTCATTTTGGTGGATGTGCATGTGAGCGCATCCTCCAAATCCTCGTAAAAACAAACCAATCCCGCAAATACAACACGTATTCCGAAATTTCAGTTTACATGGAAAATTCGTAAAATCATTCTATCTTAATCAATTAACAACATCAGGACAGATCTCAAGTATGGTTTTGTGCAGTGGAATGGGTCTAAATTGTCATTTTGGTGTAAAAATTTGCATTTTCAATTTGCTCGAGTTGGTGAGACACTCAGATAGAGTGGTATGCACTTACTGACGAAAACGAGGGACCGCCGTATACTATGTGCTGAACTCAATTTGTGTATTCCACGCCATGCCTTCCAATTCCATGCCGAAAAGAATTGCCGAACTCGCTTAGTGGAAGTGTTACACAAACTAACAAAAGAACAAGAAATTAATACAAAGAGAAAATCAAAACTAAGAATTTACACAAAGTAATATTAAGTGTGTCACAAATGGTAGGAGGTGCCTTCGTCGAGTTCAACATGTGAACAAGCCATTATTGGATGTAGAATGACAATGGAAGGGTATTACTTTGTTAAGGCAGGGAAACTAAAACTAAAAAATCTACACTTATACACAGTTCCTACATTGTGCAAAGCCTCTTCGAAGATTTTCTCCGTTTATCTAATAACTATAGCAAATCTACCAAATCACACCCTGCAGCAAATCCACACTCTCACAATACCTCCAACAAACAAGACAACTTTCCACAACACCCCCTTAAACAGTTGTAAAACATGGGCAAGATATGAAGATTACTATTAAAATTATAAATCATAGATATTACGCAAAGAATAGGTTGTAGAGCCAAACGTTTCATAAATAATTCAACATGATAACCTAGCAGAATAAAGTAAAGGTTAAGTTCTGTTTTTACGCAGTCATTAGCGTAAATAGTAACTAAGAAGGAAGAAATAAGTAATCGAACGGCTTTTGCCGGAGAGTCGGAAAAGACTTCAGAAGAAGAATAAGTAACCGGTATACTTGGTGCACTAACAATTGTCGAAAAGTTGCACCAGATGATATGGTCAAGAAATGAACCATCGACAAGTCAACCCCTTCTCTTCATAGTTGGAATAAGATGGTTTTAAATCGAAAAAAAAAAACTGCTTTTTGATGTACTACAGACATTCAACATAACCAAAATGCTAATGATAACTTCATTTACTAAGACTCACAACGGTCACACTTACCTTGTTTACTCCAAAGACGTGAGTGGCCAGTTAAGTATGCATTCCCTGTGATCTTGATGTCTGAGTCAGTCACATCCTTGTTGACTGTCAGTGTCCAGAATGTCAAAACTGGGGAGGGGGAACTAATGGAGAATTTTGCGGGAAAGGGGGAGGGAAGTTTTCGGGAACAGCACATTCTAGGAATTATTGCTTAATGGATCAGTATAAAACAAAAGTATTGCTACAGAGTTAAAAATTTCATTAATAATTATTTCTGTTTTTTTTTGGGGGGGGGGGGAGAAAATTCATGTAAATAGATTTAATGCATATTTCCAATAACCAGTTTTTAAGCGTAAAACAAAATTATTCCCTGGGTTTTCTTTTCTCTTTTATTGCCAAGTTTGAAACTTTATCCTGCCTTATGTTTCATAATTAAGAGGCCGAAATCTGAACTTTGTACCCGTTTTCAAGTCTCTTGTTTACAATTTATTTCTGAGAGTAAGAGGATATGATGCGCCGCAAATGTAGAAGTACATACCAGGAACGTCTTTTTAGTTCTATCGTCATATTAATAATGCAGACATAGAGACGTAGAAGCATCTTCACAATCAATTGTTCTAGTTGCTCTCAGTATCTTTATATTACCCTATTTGATGGTAGAATAGATTATCACCATCGGTTATTCAACATTAACATAGCCTTGAGTGAGAGTAAAACTTCAGATTTAATAGTAGTGAAGCAAGCCATCGTGGTCTTGCGCACAAACAAATTTTGACTGCCATGTTTTAAGGAAATCAGTTTGAATTAGTTGTTACATAGAATAAATATTTCTCGCAATTGTAACGTGAAGGTTGGATCATTTGACTTGGAGCTCTGACAAGGCGTTCCGTAGCGTTCCCGTATGGAAAGCAACATGGACGTCATAGGCCGGTTTACGGGGGGCAAGGGGGGGCACATCCCCCCACTTTTTTCCAGAACTTTTTTTTTTTTTTTTCGTCTTAGTCTGGTTGCTCTTACTACAAAAATACAAACTGAAACTGAAAGAGCTACGCGAGTGATACTTAATTTAGTTGTATAATGTTTAAACAGGTCAAATACTGCATTGAAAACTAAAAGAAAACAATATTCTTTCAATAAATGTCTCAACGCTCCTTCTTTTTGACACGCTTCGCGTGCACCCGTTTTAAATATTTCAGGACTCTGGGTTACTTCTTATAGAACACCTCTTTCATTGTCACTGAAACTTTTCACAAGTGCCCGGGCCGTACACGGCTGAAGCTCTACAGTAACTAGTGAAAGGGTGAGGCAGGGAGGCAGTCATCTCTGGTCCCCTTCTCTGACCCCCAAGTTTTCTGAAAGGACTTTGATTTTATTTTACTCTAATCTGGAGCTCTACCCTTTTTCGGCTGAAGTGAAAAGAGGTGCCCACCCTTTCTCTAATTTCCATTACTTCTCTTCTGAGATGTCTCAAAACTAGTCCTTTTTGGCGTGTTTTGTGCGTCCCATCACAGATAAGAACTCTATAAAAAATCTCACGCAAGAAAAAGGACTCTATAGGAAACCAACGGTACGTTTTTGCTCAGTACAAATATCCATAGGGGTCACCTTTATTCAGCTGTAGTATAAAGGGACCACTCTTTGTCTATTTTTTTTTTTTTTTTTTTTCAATTTCACTATTGAGATGAAGTTATAATTCATTTTTTCGGCGCGCTCCGCGCACCCCTTTACAGGTAACGGCTCTGTGAGAGTCACATGAAAAAGACTATATAAAGGAAACCAGCGTATTTTTGTGCTTCAGTAAGAATGAAGGGGGCACCGTTATTCAGCTGAGGTTAAAAGTGGCCCATCCTTTCTGTAATTTTCATTCAGTTTCATTATTGAGATGTCTTAAACGTTAAATTTTTCTGCGCGCTTCGCGCGCACCGCCATAGACAAAGCCTGGATTCACATCATGTTAAAAGCCCCCTAGCTTTATGAAAAGAAGATATGGGGCACCAAGGACCAACCTCAATTTTGAGGAATCCATTCTCTTTCCCCGCACCCTCTGCATTATCGATTCCGGCCGGCTTTAATAATATGGAGTAAGGATATAATTGAAGAAAGTCAACTTGTGATATTTGTGTTCTGTTAAGTGCCCATCTTATGTCTAATTTAGAGGAGATCAAATGCATCATTTGAATGCCTATAACTTCGTAAATATCCATGAGCTTCCGGGGGCTTCTTCCCCTGACCCCCGCCGGGCCTTTGCCCCTGGACCCCACAAGGGGCACTAAGTCGGGCCCCTGGACACTTCGTCGTTAGGGGGAGCGCTTCACGCTCCCGCGGCGCCGTTTGGCAGTCTGCCCGAATTTGCCCCCCCCCCCCACTTTCGGAGATCAAATCCCGCCCCTGATGGACGTGGCACAGACGTGGTAAACGTTGCGTTCAGTTTCTTACTAATATCTGTACTCTCTTGAACCAATTGGTTGGAAATTGGGCCGTAAAACTCCCATATAACTAACTGTACTGAGGTCTTATTCTGCCAGTTCTGTCTTGTCTCGTAGCAAGAATATTTGCAAGACACTTAAAATTAAAAAGACTAAAAATTATTAGAAAAATTTTACCGGGAAGCTAAACATAGTTACTCGGACTGACTAAAACTTCAGCTGATATTTGTGTTTCGGTCTTTGTGGTTCAACCTCTTTAAAGAGGGTAGATCTATACCCCCAAGAAAATTACCATTTTGTAGAATTCATAGAACAACCCCCTTACATCATACAGCCTTCCTCTTGGTATCAAATGATTGGGAACAAAAAGATCTGTCTAATAATATAAATTTTCTTGGGTAGTGTCCCCGAAGAATTTTCAGGAAAATCCTGCCGACTGTATGAGTCTCCTACAAAAAGTGCGAAAAATGGAAAAAGATGTAAAATTTACAACAAAAAAAAAAGTCGTGCAGTCACGAAAAAAAAAAAAAAATGAAAACCCTTTGACTATACTTTAAGGTAATAGTTTAGAGATCTAAGATACTTAAAAAAGGATTTGCATGTCTGGGCTTGCTTTTTTAATTGTTGAAAAATCCTTCAAAATTCTATCAAAAATCATCAAAAACTGCCCCCAAAACAGCCCTCAGAAAAAAATGGGGTCTCCGTCATTTTACGGTTTTTATTTTAAAAACTTTGCACCATTCAACTCAGTACAGGTAGCGGGCCACTAATTATAAGTCCCATTGACTTACACACTAAATCAGGCTACTTCCGTGCCCCCTAGCTCCCAGTAGAAGTTTTCAACCAGGACATGCTACCCCTCTGGTCGAAGCCCACAATCTCGGCTTTCATGGCACTTTCAAATTTCCATACCATGACCATTGAAATTTTGAGCTAGAGAGCCTTGAATGATAGGGATGTGTTTCCCGCCATAATAGCTACTCAAAAGGGTATTTCACAGAGCGGAGTAATACAATAAAAATGGCACTAAAATTGGTCAGATTGCCTTGTATTTCAGTTGTCTGACTGTTGTTCACCCTGCTTCCACTGTGATCTAGTTAGGCCGCCCTGTTAACAGTGGGCCTAAATACCAAGCCCTTAAGCCTTTAAGGTCTAAAATGGAAGAACAAAATAAAAGAGACATGGCATTAAAAATAAAAGAAGTTAGGAGAGTTTCTAAATTTAAGGGTATAGGGCTAACAATTCACTCAGATCTGTGCTGAATTTTACAGGCAAAATACCTTTCCTCCCCCCCCCCCCCCCTCCCCCATCGGTCCCACTGTAGTAGGCCTACCCATCTCACAGCCAAGGCTACTCAGGGCACCAATTTGTAGCTCCCTAATCCTACCTCTTTTGATACAAGCTTCTTTTTTTATTCTTCAAGTTATCCTGTTTTGCCACAGGTCCTAGCAGAAATTATTTAAGTTGGTTGCCGGTAATAATAATTCACTCACTTTTTAAGTTTATGGAATACCTTCACTGTAACGCAACATTCCTGGACACTTCGCTCAACATGTGCACACAGTTTTATTGCTTTGGGTCCAGTCATTTCACAACCCAGCATGTGTTGTATGTACAGAACCACTGAACAAACTTCACTGTACAAAAACTGCTTGTGGCTGGCTATTGCTTATGTACATACCAAATGCACTGAGGCAAGCTACGGATCCCTCAGGATGACATAAATACTTCACTTTTATCATGCTATGGTCTACCCAGAGGACCATGAGCTTGCTAAGTTTTCTGTTTTGACGAAATTTTAATGAATTCTGCTTTAATTGTCAACTTTAACAAGAAAACTGATAATTTTGGCCAAAAATGCCACTTTTGGCTCTAAAAATTACTCAAGCATGAAATTGTTCCTCGTCAGCATGTATTTCCATTTTGGTGACCACAAGCAAACATTTAAGACCAATTTTAGGTGTCTGGCTATAAAATTCAAAACTTGCCTTAAGGTAGCGGGCCACTAATTATAAGTCCCATTGACTTACACACTAAATTAGGCTACTTCCGTGCCCCCTAGCTCCCAGTAGAAGTTTTCAACCAGGACATGCTACCCCTCTGAACGAAGCCCACAATCTCGGCTTTCATGGCACTTTCAAATTTCCATACCATGACCACTGAAATTTTGAGGTAGAGAGCCTTGAATGATAGGGATGTGTTTCCCGCCATAATAGCTACTCAAAAACGGCATTTCACAGAGCGGAGTAATACAATAAAAAAGTGGCACTAAAATTGGTCAGATTGCCTTGAATTTTGCACAGTATGTATTTCAACTCATTGTCTACAAAATCCAAATGCAAAAATGATCATATTTTGTAAGTAACACAGTCAGAAGCAACATCCCATGGATATTTTTTTTTATGGCGCTTTGTCTGTCAGTAAACATTTTCCTGGGCATGAGTATTGTAGTTAGTGGTCCCCTACCTACAGGATTGGAATCTCTGCCAGCCTAGGCAAAATGCGACTAGCGCCATCTATTTGTAAGGGGAGAGCTAAAAGTAAAGTACCCCCGCAAATTCTGAAAAAAAAATTGGGAAACTGGTTCCACACATATGAATGAGACTCATATGCAACAGCGTGATGACAAGATCATCTTTATAAGATGAGCTCTAAATTGAGGAAAAAATCCAAACGGGGTTTGTGCACGTGTTTGGAACAAAACGTGGCTAGGTACTTCTTCTGGGATGTTCGACAATATTCGACATTTTGGTAACGTTTGGTGGTAACGTTTAGTGACGTTAGGCACAAACAGTACAGAAATAAGTTCCCATAGACTTAGTGTGGAGTGTGCAGTGAGTGTGTTGTAAAGAGTTGATCTGTTTTGTTACAGTTTCTTTTGTTATACACCTTATTTTATTTTGTGTTAAATGTTAGTTTACATGTTTACATGTTCTCGATGTAATAACTTATTCATTTGCTTAATTATGTTACACTTCTAATAAGGAAATTCGGTAATTCGTTGGAACATGAAATTCCGGGGCATCGCGTGGGATGCATATAACGCGTCTCAGTCCTATTTTACGACAGATTGAAATGCATTTTAACACCCAGAAAGACAATTTCGTTAATATTCCATTGAAAAAACACTCTATCGTCCCTACTTATGAAACGGATGGACCAAGGAAGGATGATTTCACGAAATATCCATGTTAATTGATATTTGGAAAAACATGTCGTAGGTGCAAGAAAAGTTTGCCAATCCCACGGTTTAGAAGATGTGCGCATGTGCATAGCCCCCAAAACGAATAAAAATTTCTACGGTTGCGGTACAGAGCTTTTCGTTGCTCTTTTCCCAAAACTAACAAACATTTTGGGCATTCCGATGTGCATCACCACGGACTCTGTTTTGCGAGGAGACAGTGATAATTTCCAAACGAATAAGGATCACAAAAGGAAGAATCAGACTCCGGAAGACCAAACTGAGAGTTGTTTTGAACGAAGTCAGCAGATTCATTGGTGACAAGCGGTGACAGGGGCTTGCATGGACAAATGAGTCGATCGAATGACAATATCATTACCTCAGTGCAGTTCTTAGCTCAAACCTGGTGTTTCGACCTCTGTTTATTCCGACCTCTCTATGTTCCCACTTTTTCATGATTTGGAGAGGTCGGATGTGAATGTGAATTCAGTCCATTTGTGTGTTACTTCACTCCACAATGAATAAGTTTACTTCAAAAGAGTGAAGTTTCCTACAAAAAGAGCGTTATCTCATTCTTGATGGAGGGTCTGCAGTGTTCACTCTTTTCGAAGGCTCCCGCGGAAGACGGAGTTTCCGCTCTTTCTGAATGAATTTCACTCTTCATGGAGTGAATTAACACTTTAATGGATTGACTTAATACAATGGAGTGGATTAACACTTTTCACACTATTAGAGAGTGACCAAGTTCACTCTTTTGAAATCGAGTGTGTTCAAAATCGAATGATTGACGAACTTTGTGCGGGATATTTAAAATAAAAATAAACAGATTGAATGAATAAACCTAGTACCAAAAAAAGTAAAACAGCCTTCCTTTTCCTTTTGACATTGACAAAAAGTGTAACACATTGATAAATTAACCGAAAATGTACTTGCTAAAACCTTTTCATTCTTATGAAAAGGGATCATTTTGAAACTTAGGAGTAGGAATATTCAATCACAGAGAAACGGGTTGAATGATGACATTTGTGTTTCTTTTGCAGATATCCCAAGCATTATTTAGAAAGTTCACCATAAATAATTTCCTTGATAGCTTCATGTACCTGTAACGGGGTAATCGAAAAACATAGCACTAAATAAAATACCTAATATCCTACATTCGCCACATTGGCTGGAGACTGAACTGTGAAAGGGATCCAATTTATTTTGGATGGTCTTTCATTTTACAGAAATGTAAAGGCCCACTCCGACCCATGTTGCATTAGACTCTTTCTTCAACAACTGTAGCACTCGCAATAAAAAGTAACAGTCCACTTCCTACCATGAATACCTGGAACAAATTCGTGCTGCTATTATACATCATCAAGTTTTGAAGTTATACTTCCACATTTAAAAAAGTGCATGATTGATAAAACTGAATCAAATGCTTACGGAATAACTCGCTAATAGTTACTAGAAATGACCTTATACGCATAAATTCATTATCAAGAAATGATGCATTGCATTGTCATTTGCTTTAATGACATTTAATTCTTAAAACTCACTTTACCAAATACCACAGCGCATGCGCGATTAACTTTACATTTAAGGCATGCAAAATCTATTTGTTGTGTGAGAGGAACGCTTCATTAACTTGTCTTTAAAAATAGGACGTATGACGTCAGGGCATAGGGACTTCTTAATTTGGGATATCCTAAAGCCCGTCATTTGTCACCATTAACTACAATTTTATGTAACCGGTGAAAAGAAATTTCCGCTTGGCACAGACTCGTACCCAGCTCGTAAAGGGACAAAAAAAAAAAATTATTTCGTATATTTCCAAAAATATTCGAAATAATATTTCGTATATTCGAAATAACTATTTCGTATATTCGGAAATAATATTTCGTATATTCGAAATAACTGTTTCGTACATTCGAAATAATATTTCGTATATTCGAAATAATATTTCGTATATTCGAAATAACTGTTTCGTATATTCGAAATAATTTATTCGTATTGTTGAAATAATTATTTCGTATATTCCCAAAAATATTCGAAATAATATTCCCAAAATATTCGAAATAATATTTCGTATATTCGAAAATAACTGTTTCGTATATTCGAAATAATTATTTCGTATTGTTGAAATAACTGTTTCGTATATTCGAAATAATTATTTCGTATTGTTGAAATAATTATTTCGTATATTTGAAATAATGCCGTCATACCGTCGGAGGTAGGCCTAGGCTACAGGCCTATGATTACAGGCCACAGCTATCATCAGTTCAGTTAAGCAGGCCTGTACGTTACAGCTAGCCTTGCGTCGCTCCTACTCCTACCAGAAAGTTGTTTTCTCAACATATTGATCTGTTAGATGTCCTGTAGCTAAAGGCCATTTTCCAGAGCAAAGAGGGGGGGGGGGGGCAAGGCGGTCCACCATCTGACGTTATCGTGTAGGTAAACAGTCGATTTTTTTAGGGGAAAATACCCTATCATGTTAATATGATATAAGCAAAAGCTTTAATAAATTCACTGTTTTGGAGGAATGTAGGCTGTGTTCGTGTTGACATTTAGGTGGTTTTGTATAAACCAACTAGACCGGTTTCTTTTCTTCGCTGTATTGGCAGAACGTCATCAGTAGTAGCCGTTCAGCTTTGGACGCATGGGCCGCGTTTGTCACAAGTATTTTAATGCAGCTCTAAGTGCATCAAGTAAAATATCATCATAGTTTTCTTCTGTTTCGCTCGACTCCTGGTCTGGGGTTAACCTTAATTTTACAAGTAAATCTTTAAGATTTGGTGCCCTTTTGTAGGCTATAATAGGACGGTCGGGAAACAGACGGGACGTACAGTTGCGGGTCACCTGCATTTATATTCCAGTGCTTTATTTAATTTGTTAAGATTGTTTTGAAAATAAGTGGTGGCGCTGTTTTGTTCTTAGCAACAGACAGATGAGTCATTGTTTGTTTATTATCAATGTTAGTGGCTGCGCTGATCTCTTCTGGTGAATAATTTCTCGAGAGAAGCTTCTCTGTAAAGGAGTTCTTTTTCTCTATGGAATCATTTTCGTTACTGCAAAGCCTATCATATCTTAAGACTTCACCCTTCATAAAGCCTTTCAAATTGGCTAAAGGTTGTGCAGAATTACTATCTAGGTACTGAAAAGTTTCAGTGGGCTTTGTGTAGACTTTCGTGTCCAGAATGCCGCTAGATTGGCATTTAGTACCCTTGGGGATTTTTAGATCTTGGTACGTGATCTCCTCGTCAGAGACTTCCATCGTGAATTTCAGAGAAAGGGGGGAGGGGGGGGGGGGGTATGCGGTTCACTATCTGACGTTATCGAGTACGGATATCTTCCTTTTTACATCGCAGACCTCGTGCTATACACTTCTCGTACATCCACCTATAACCATGTAGTTGACCCGATGATTTGATTTGATAATGAACACCCTCCGACTACTTGAGCAATGGTACTGTAGTTTTTCCTTCGAAAAGGGCCTTTTCGCCTAAAAACTTGCTTTAAATGCCGTAATGACAAAACAAGAACATGGTTTACTGCTGGTTCTCTTATAATATCTTTATACGATAGCTCCATATGAAAATAAGGGCTAACAGCTTCGTCTCTCTCCCCCTTGACAGTTGGCAAAAATGTATACCTATTTAGCTACAGAATAATGTAAGTACATGCCTCGTGGATAATAATGACCTTTAACCTTTGAAGGCTTTACTGTTGGCGACCATTTCAAATATACGATATAATTATTTCGAATATACGAAATATATTTCGAATAAACGAAATATTTTTTCCTTGCATGTCCCTTTACGGGCTCCGTAGACTCGGCCTTTTGGCTAAGATCATGAGTAGTAACTGACGGTGTGTTCTTTTCACCCAGTCTAGAATTTAGTCATACATGACAGACTAATAATTTAAATGGTCTCAGGGCAGTGAGGTTGGTCACGTACTGTCCTTCAGTGGACGAATAAGATTCTTCTGGAAGCAATTAAAGTTGGGTTCCGCCGAACGGTCCTTCGCCAGAGGATTACAAGGACTTGAGAAAAAATTAATGATCGGTCGTGAGGTTGGTCAAGTCATGGGAACTCCATGGTCAAGTGTTATCCTTCAGTGGACGTATAGCTTCTTCGGGAAGCAGTTTATGGTTTGGTTTTGCCGAGTGGATCTTTGCCAGAGAGTCGGAATGGCTTTTGAAAAAGATATTGATCTGCATCAAATTCCAAGAGTGCAGAGTAGCTCATATCACACAGCATGTACTTAAACTGATCTGATCACACATTGAGGCCATTTATAACCAGCAGGGTAGATTCCCTGAAGCCATAAAATAGTACCGATTTTTCTTAGCTTTGGGAGAGGCTAAAAGTAATTGAGAATTGGAACGTTTTGGGGTGATCATTAACAGCTGTTAATGTAAGGCAAATGGTCATGCCTGACCGACAGATAACCGTTTCAGGAAACCTTAGATATATAGAAAGGCTTCTTGATTAAGCATCAATCAAATACTTTGGGAGTGGACTTGATTCAGTATCAGTGAGATTTCTTTTGTGATGTTATATATCCTTTCTGATTTATCTTGCATTTGATTGGGATTTGAACCTTTGGGAGAAGTTAGTGATATCCTCCTCACCTACCACAACAGTATGATCTGTTAGCTCGTTACGTTAACCGAGAGACAAATTTAAGGATAACTTCCTAACAGTTATATACTGAAAAAGCCCATGAAATTGCTGCATGGTCATACAGGACTCTTTCACTCAGGGAGGGGTGATCATTTGCCTTACTCAAGAACGAACCCCTTTCTTCCATTCTCTGTCCCACTGCGGCACCGAAGTTTGCCCAATTCAGCAAAGTTTAGCTAACTGCGGGATACACCCCCGGCTCCCCTCCTATACCCCAAGAATTACCTTCATGCCCATACTCCTTGCCCTCCATTCTTTCAGCACTGCTAATGACTTAACATTATAGTCGTAGCCGTCTCAGGTCACAAACCCTTTTGACTTAATATAATATTCAATGTTTTGGGTATTAAAGGTACATGAGGTTACTTTTATTCCCTTTTCTGAGCCGGAGGGGCGAATGCCCAATACCTTTTGGAAATACAACCAGGCGTGAGATTTTTACAAGTTTTTTTTTTTTTTTTTTTTTTTTTTTTGTGATGGAAACGGTCATTCACCATCAATCGAGTAAAAATTGACGTCAATGGTCATTGAAACAGTCAAATTGTCGACATGTATGCTGACTATTTAGACAGTAGCAATAGAAGTACCATGATACCAAAATTGGGGGTGGGGAGCAAACTATGAAAAAGGCTAACTTTGGGGGCAAACATTTTCGGGCACAGCGCGAAACCGAACCCAAATCGCCCGTCCATGTAAATAGGGTCCAAGGCAAAGTGCCCGGAAACTCGGAGGTTGTAGCATATCTTTGGAGAAAAATTTATTCTTTAACTGACTGACCTAACTTGGGAGTGGAGAGGGAAGGCTAAAACCTGGGCAGCTCTCAGAGTTGTAGTGGAGACCGGCATATCTAAGACCGAGTTCAAGACCAAGACCAGAGGGTTTCGAGACCGAGACCAGGGGTAAAATTCGAGACCGACAAGGTCCAAGACCGAGACCGAATGTATATGTTGCAAAGGGAACTGGGGAAACTGCCCAAAATGTTGAATACCTTTTTACCTACTGGTACCTTAGTTAATGCTCTATAATGACATGTAGCACCGAAAGTGCAACGTCCTTGATTTTGCACATAGTTCACCATATGCATGACTTTAGGCGTCGGGACACCGGGGCCGTGACCCCAAATTGTCCAAGACATAGGGGGACTTCGGTCCCTCCGTGGGGCAGATATTAAGTCCTTGTTTGGGATCTGAAAAGTGCAAAAAAGCACAGTCCTTAAGAAAAAGAGTCCGTCAAGGTTATGGTCACATGCCAAAACAGGGAGCTTTCAATTGCCGGACCAAACCTAGAATAAATAACTTTTAAACACTAATCCAAGTTTTTTTTTCTAATGTGGCCTTTATTGCCGTACAGAACTCTTCGTCAGAGGGGGGGGGGGGGCTCCGGCGACTCCAGCATAATCTCTGCCCCACTGAGAGACCAAAGTCCGCCCGATTTGGGTATAAAATGGCCATTTGTGGGGTGGCAGACCCCCACCCGGCCCCCGTCCAGTACAGCCCAGGTGACCCTGCTCATCAAATCAGAGTCATTGAGCTCTACAGGTCTAAACTCACAGAATAAAGATAAAGGGCATGTCTTCTTTCCCCAAACTACAATTATCGTAGTAATCTACAGAAAGTACCTACTGGCTCAGTTCTTTGATTGGCAGCTGGTTCAAGGAATGCAATTAAAGCTTATATTACACAGCATGAACTGTACAGTAAGTGTTTTGATTTATACACATTGCTCTTATATACTCACCCTGATGCAGTAAACTGAGATTTCGACTTGAAGGGGATGAATTGTTTGTGGGATGGGCTGACAGAAAAAGTTAAGGAAAATTGGTAGGAGATTTTGGCCTTAAAGCAGTTGTAGATGGAGTGAGTGGACTCATTACATGAATACTTTATCACCTTAATGATTAGCCTATTCTTCCAAGCAACTAGCGGTTTTAAAATGCAAACTCCGTTTATGAGTTTGTAAAGGCAAGGTAAGGTTCAATGAAGCAGGCAATTTTTCTCTGAGGGGAGGGGGGGGGGCACGCAGTATGTTGAGCGATTGACGGTTGGGGGGGGGGTCTAAGGGAGAGGGTTTCCCTTTCCGCTTTGAAAATTCTTAGCCTTTTTAAGGAGCTTACATGCGAAATAGTGCAAGATATCTATGTATACAGGAATAGTCCTGAAAGTTGGATTTTGGTGGTTAATGGGAAAAAACTGAACGTTTTATGTCTTTACATGCAATCAGATGCCATGTACGCTACCGGTACTTATTCGAAGTAAGATTTGCTTTTAAAATTTTTAATACTTTCAGGAGTCAAAATAAAGGAGCATCAGGGATGGGCTTATGGGAACGAGACTGACGGGAGCATGTTAGTTTTTTATTATTTTTATGAACGAAAAAAGCAATTTTACCATAAATACAGTACTAAGTTGAGCGCCACCATCTTTGGTGTGGAGAGAAAAGAAAATTTTCTTCACAGAATAAAAATAAATGCTCTATGTCTTCATTCTGTGAGTTTAGACCTGTAGAGCTCAAGGGCGAGGTTACCTTTCACTGTTAGTCTTGTACCTAACAGTTAAAGGTAGCCTTGCCCTTGTTTGTTCACATAGCCTTGAATAAACATATTGTAAATAACAAATGGGGGCTAATAATTTCAGAGATTATTACGGACGATAAAAAAGTCAAATAGAAGAAATTGAGGTAATATAAAGTCTAAAATTGAAGAAATATACTCTCTTAAAAAGAGTGAAAAATCACTCTTATTTATATGGAAATTAGGGATATATTTAAGTTTCGAGGGTAAATTCAGTCGAAATAGAGCCATTTTCACTCCTTTTCGAGTGAATATTCCGTCTAAATTTAGATCCCTCCCTAATTTCCGTCTTTGGATTTAGAGAGTAGGTATACACTGCAAATCATGCCAACTGAATTCAATTGATCCAGCTTCTTCATTTTCAGGACATCCTTTAGCTAAGATATAAAAAGTTGAAGTTCATTCATATTATTAACCCTTTACCGTTGTGCTCCAATCGGGACATATTTGCGCGCCTCGGGAGTGGGCGGAAAAGCGGACGTTGCAAGCTCCGCGTGAAACAGTAAAGATGGATGACAGCCGCACTCTCCGTCTGGGTCCAAACGGATCCAAACAACTGTAAAGGGTTAAAAGAGTAAACTGAGTAACTAATAGTAAATTTGAATTTCATTGTTGTTTTACGCAAAGCACTATCCCTGAATAACTTTGTTTTTCGGCAAGCTTCTGCCAAATGAGACAAAATGACATTGCGTTCTTACAGTTATAACTGAAGGTCACTTGACGACGGAAGTCAATTTAGGACAAGACCATGCTGTTGAAAGGAGCAGGAATGTAATTCGAGGCCATATTGACATTTGTAATTTCAAGAGGACACAAATCATATAACGAGTTGTAAAACTACAACGTACAAATAATTGCCCAATAGACCAGTTGAAACAGAAAGAAAAACATCCAACAGTTAACAGTTACATCTCTGCATGGAAATGACTATTACACCGATAAGATTTAAGGTTAATTTATTTTCAGCCAATAAAATACATATTTCTTAAATTCTAGACTTAAACTTCATTTGTTGTTTACCTGGTAATTAGAGTATTTTTTATGGGAATTCATAATTACTGACAGGGATACTTTAATCCGACAGTGTAATCGCCAGAAAACGCCTCCGAGGAGAGTACGGTGATAGGGTCGCTACCCACAAGGATGAACTCGCGAAATCTCTCACTGATATTTTGAATTTCTACGGTAGCAGTGCACGGCTTTTCGTTTTCCGTCTTCCAAATTAAACAAACATTTGGGGCATTTCGGTGAGCATCGCAACGAACAGTGGAGGCGGGAGGGCAGTAATCATTTTCGAACGAATGCCGGTCACAAAAGAAAACTCGGGTTCAGGGAGACCGAACTGAAACTCATTGAGAACGAAGCCGTCAAATTCATTTTTGATAAGCGGAACTGGCTTTTTGCAAGGTCCATCCAGGCCACTGAATGACAATACTATCTCCTCACTCCCGTTCTTCATTACTGCATGTGTATCGTTCAGTTTAATTTCATCAACCGGGATATATGGATAGAGAAAATTTGTTTTGGGAAAGTCCCCTCGAGACCTTTCGTAAAATTTTCCCAGCGCCAAGGCATTGGCAGGAGGTCCACTAGAGTTAGCAGCCAGGAAGGGTATGGTGACAGTAAATTCCAGTCCAGACACTTTCACACACGGGTCAGGGTTATCTGCCAAGTATTGGTCAAAGTCGTGTGACGTCAGAAATCCAACATCGAGATACACCGGGTGCTGACCGATATCATGCAATTCTGGCAGGACTCTTCTGTCTGGCAGGTACAACCGAGGACCTTCGAATGAAAGAAAAATATTTAGAACGCTTTTGTTCGGGTAATAATTTCCGAAAGTCAATGATTTCATTTTAATAGTTGAAAAGCACTTCAAATGGTGGTGAACCAAGCGAACATGCCTTGTTGGGCCATGATTGGGCTCCGGTTTTGCTACTGGCTGGGCCGCCTGAGAACCACTTGTGTTTGTCATATGTTCCCACGCGAGGCCCACCTGGGCTAGCCATTCTCAGCTGAAGCCCAACTGGAACCCGGGTGGATCTAGCGTTTAGATACGAAGCCCAACTGGGCTTCTTCACGGCAATATAGTTTGTTTTCTTCATCAATAAGACACCTCAGTTAAAAATAGGTCGATTTTGGAAGATTGAAGAAGATTTTGGAGTACTTCTTTTCAACTTCCAGTTCCGTCCAACCCATACTCCGTCTATGCCATTTTATAAAACGGAAGCTGTGTTCCATTTTGTAATTAATTTCCAATGTAAAGAAAAACTAAGCAATAATCATTTCTGATAAGTTAACCCAACAGGACTCGAAAAAGTTGAAAGTTAAGAGCCATTTCCTTTCACAACCTTCCAGAATTGTCCTTTTTTTAAGTTTTCATTGAACCTGTAGTGGAATCAAGAACTGAATTAAATCAAGAATCACGAAAGGGGTGTCAGGACGCTTGGTTAAAATTTTCAGAGTGCCCCTCTGAACCTTTTCAGTAAGTTATACAACAACATTATGTGTGATAATGTCAGCATTTCCAATCTCTTAAAAACTGTTGACATCTTTTCGTATATGGAAAAACCTACACCAATTTTTTCCTACTTTAGGAATTTTAATCTTGGGAAATTAAAAAATACATCCAGAGAAGATCAACAGAAAGAAGGATACAGAAACTGGGTAAGGGCTCAATAAGTTCATATTTTTATTTTCACATGTGTTTATATTTTTTTCTTAAGTGGATGTTTCGCAAACGTGTGCATAGTCTTGTACGGAAAGAAGAAATGAACATAGACTAAGGGAGGACCATATTATAGAGACGACAATAGCCGAAAACTAACTCAACTGTATTGCGAACAAAGTAAAGCTTTCCTTAACTCTTCGAACACATATCACAACGATTATGTCATTAGGTAACTTAAATTATATGCAAATATATCAACAACGGACACTACATAACATTCAAATGATAAGTGAAGGCAACTCGGGCTGTAACGTACGGTATCATAGTACGGTACTCCGACGTAACTTTTCGTCCCATTTGCCTCTTACATTGACATGCACTCCACAAGGTGTTGAAAGTATTAGTCTGAAACGTTTAATTGATAAGAAGATAATGCTAATTCAAAGTAGTCTTCTCACACGATACAGTACATCCTACCTTCACCGCAATGGCTGGAGACAGAGCTGTGAAAGGAGTCGAGCTTCTCTTGGATGGCTTCTCGTTTTACAGAAATGTAAAAACCCACTCCGTCCCATGTTGCACTAGACACCTTTTCGACAACTTTACCGCTCGCATTGAAACATAACAAACCACTCCCGATCAGAAGTATCTGGAGCAAATTCAAATTTGTCATCGTGGGGGAATTGCTATTTGTACGCTAGAAAAAACAATACCCGAATCAAAATGAATCGACAACCATCAGTTGTTCGTGCTGGATTGAAAAAGTCTATAAATATAACTCTTCAGAACAGACAATATTTCTAGAATGACGCAAACGGATTGTAATTACCATTTTCACCAATAGATGCAGGCGGCACACACCCACTCTAAAGTTACGGTAACTGCGCAATCGTGCTAAGTCTACATTAGATATAAGGAGCATGATATATATTTTTTTTCATCAGGCTGGGAACGGTCAAATGATGTCGATGGCAGAATCAGATTTAATTGAAAATAGACCACACCCACACATCCAACACAACAACTTTTAGCCGTTGTTTTTCAATTCTGGCACCGGATTATGAAAAAGAAGGTCACATACCCTTCACTAACTTAACCATACATGAAATATAAACGTAACCATGATTGGAATTAAAATTCTATTATGAATGGTCGATTTGGCCACTCGCACAGTTGTAAAAAAATTATCGGAAGGTGTGCTTTAATTTTTTAACCTTAAAAGTAAAGTAGTGTGACAATAGGATCTGCTGAGTTAATGGAAGCCTGTTACTGCTCATGTGTGACCGACAGACATTCGTTTTATTTTAGTGCGTTCTTCATCAGAAAACAAAATTTGAAACCCTACTAAATTAAAATTAACTACCATTTTCATAAATAGGAAGATAAAATCATTCGTTGCTTCCTATATTGGCATGTCAATGAGAACAGAACCTTTTAAAGGAATAAAAAGAAAACCTTTATCGAAGCTGTTGGCAATCGGGTTACCATTCTTTAGATGAATTAAATTTTTCCTTTGCAATTGATTATCTGCAGTATATACACATTTACCATTGCGCAAAAAGGACTGCAATATAGGTTATTAAATGAATTCTTCCACAATGCAAATATGTACTAGCTGTAGGTTAACCGACCTTTTATACAGGACTGACGGTTGTGTCTGTTGCCGGTCTTGTGATGTCCTGGTGAATGAGGTACCGACTTGGAAACTGGATTGTAAATTAAATCGGTTTTGGTGAAATCGACCGAATCCAAGTTAAAGTTTACGTGCCTCAGGTTATTCATTTACAGAGACAGTTTGGCCCTCTACTTTCACTAGTTAATGCAAACAATAAGCGAGTTCGATAATTCGTTTTGGTGGCTGATTTTAGTCGGACGTAACTTGGGTAATACCTTCATCTTTTAATATCCTTGCTTACCTGTACCACGGATGGTTGTACACTAGATTGGATCTCGGTTCCTTCAATTTCACTGTGTATGGGGTTTGATATTCATGTAGAAAATTACAGAAGAAGATTTAACGCTGATGGACCCCACTAACAGAGTCACTAAACACAATCGCTGATGTGATTCATTTATATGAACAAGACAGTAGCGCGTTGGGATATGTAATAAAACAAACAGATCGGTTTTTCAACGACATGTATTTCTGCGTTTCAGCATTGATCCGCTCGTTTTCTCTTGTTAACCTGGGGCTGTCAAAATGTTCTTTCTTTTCAATTTAATGACAATTTAGAATGTCATTTGTCCCACTATTTAGTGTAGGAACGGCAGAAGTGATTATCAAGGGGGGGGGGGGTGGAGCTCGATAGTGGGTTACTTTCTGTTCTGGAGATAACAAGTTTGGATAAATCACTTAAATGGTGTGCTTTCGTCACGTTTCATAAACATTATGACAGCCATATGTAACATTGTATGTCACTGCAAATCTGGAATGTACAAATGTACGTAAGCATACAGCCTAGGCTTGTTTTTTTTTTTTTTCTTTCTTTTTTTTTTTTTTTTTTTTTTTTTTTTTGCTTTGAGACCTGAGATGATTTCCACCAGAAACAGTGAAACGGCTAACTGCATGAACGGGTTCCTAAAGGTAATTTAAAATTTAAAGACAAAACATATGCTTATTTTCATAAGGGTTACACTTAGACGAACCCCACCTTCCAGAAACTGTAAAATCCCCACTAATGGGACGGATCTCCAGGTAGAAGAAAAAACTGGTTTTAGAGTAATTATGCTCACTTTTGTAAAAGTAATTTAAAACGCACTTTAGCGTCTAGAAATATAAGATATCCCTTCGAGACGACGGATTTTTCAGCTGAAATCCCCAAGTAAGAGAGTCACGGTTTTATGGGAACCAAATGAAGTATTTAATGTCCTTGAATATCAGTGGTGTAGCTGCTGGGGTTTGGGCAAGGGGCATGTTGGAAAATAATTTGGGGAAATGTGATGAAATTGGGGAAATTTCATGAAATGATATGTCCTTTTCCCATTTTTCAAATTTTTTGTTTCAGTAAAAAGTTGTGAGACATTTCTCATACATAATTCGTATTTTCATGCAACAAATTACTCAGATTTCGTTAGTGTCGCATAGACCGGCCCACTCGCGTTCCACAGAAATGCCCTCGCCGGCGGCAGATTGAACGTTCTCTTGTATACGCACTGCACAGGTGTTATGATGAGTGCATTCCAGTGCACAGGAAGGTGTTATTCAGCCGAAACAGTTCGGTACAAATGACACTGGAAGGTTGTTAATCCGAACTTAAGAATTTAAACACCTTGTCCACAGTCTCTGAGTTTTACACTTTGGGAATTCAGCAAAAGAATGTAAAAACTGAGAAGTCAGTAAAGTAGACTCCCGAGGTAATACTGTCTTACAAGCAAGTAGCGAGTGGGGTGTAAACTTTACCGATTTTACTCTGTGCACATAACCAAGGATGGGGTTGAAGCAATCCAGGGCTTACGATAAACATAACGTTAGTCTAGTAATTAGAATGTAAGGCAACCCAATTTTTCAAAAATGTTCAAAGGGGAAGGATTGTCCCTGCAAGGTCCCTCAGTGATAGGGCATTTTTATCAATCCCTAAAAATAGGCAAATTCTGTCAAATTCCGAATTTTACTTAAACAAGGTAGCCTATGTATCTCACTGGTAGCACCGATCGCCTCTAAGGACACCTACATTTTTAAGAATTTTTAAAAGGGAGGTCCCATCCCAAGTTAAACAGTTAGTTTTGCAAACAAAAGCTAAAGATAGAAAATGAATGTTTAGGTTCTTTTTACAAGCATGAATACGTAATTTTGGCCATCTGAGGGGTCTGACTTTCCGAAATTTTCTCCACGCTCCGCACTAACCTATGCTGGCGCTTCGTTTAGTCTTTTGAAAAAGTTATATTTTGGGGGTCAAAGTAGCTCAGTTCTAAACTCTCTGATCACAGTGCAGTTTGCGAACATATTTTGTAAAGTAAGCATTTTATTGCAAACTACAAAGAAAGATAATGACCCGTTAAACTTTTCGTATAAGTCTGGAAAATGCTATTTTCGGCCATCTGAGGGGTCTGATTTTTGAAATTTTCTCTAAGCTTCGCGACAACCAATGGTGGAGCTTCGTTAAGTTAATGTTTAGGGCAGAATAACGACTTGTGCCAAGAAAAAAGCAAATTGAAATATACCCTTTCCCTTTTATACCGATCGATGCTCTTTTATTTTGACTCCTAAGGGTACGAAATTTAATGACAGTTTTACTTCGTAAAGTAGCGTAAATGGCAAAAGAATGCTCGTAAAGCCACAAAAGGTTCAGTTTTATCCACACGAGCCAACACAATTCAACTTTTAACACTGCTCCTGTCAAAGTCAAAAATCTTGCACAATTTTGCATCTAGACTCCTTGAAAACGCCAAAAAATCTCACCCCCTCCCCTTAGATGCCCCCCCCCCCCGACTGGTGATCAATCAACATACTTCATTCCCAAACACCCACCCACCCTTCAGAGAAATCCTGCGTACGCCACTGCATTGATACAAACAAATAAACAAGATGTGAATGCACTGTGTTATACTTTAAGATTAAATACATTTAATATTACATAATGACATGGTAATATTGTTGTACTTGTAAATTTGCATAATTTATATGAAATACATACACATTAGCGGGGAAAATTTGGGGGAAAATTTGATACCTTCGCCCCCTCTGGAAAACATCCTAGATAGGCCACTGTTGCACATAGATAAAGTGAACTCTTTAATACTTATGCATTATCAGTTTTGGATAGAATAAAGGTAATGCGCATTTGACTTCTGAGTTAGCAAATTGTTAGATACCTACAACTGGTACAGGAAAAATCAAAAGGTAACCAGCGCCAAAGTTTGAAACTTCTTTGAAACCATTCAAACGACATCCGATGAAAAAGTGACATTACAAAATGTATTTAAGTACGGTACCAATCAAAGCTAAAAGATGCTAGGAGAGCATTTAGAGATAAATTATAAAGAACTTGTAAAATGACGATAGACATTGGTTATACGAAAAAGGACCCTTGGTTACGGTGCAGTAACTTATGTGTCTGTCACAGAATGGAAGATAGTGATTATCGAATTCATCTTTAATGGGCTATGGAAAATTTTGGTTTCAAAGAGTAGCTAGTTGCATCAAGTCATTCCCTCTTTTTCTTCGTCTCCAGGAAGCGACTGCCAAATAGTCTTCATATTACTAACACCGATAAAATTGGTTTAATACACAGACAAAGTCTAGCCTGTAAGACAAGACAACCCTTTCGTTTGAATCCGAAATACCTCAACTCCCACCTCTAAGAATATCCCAAGCTTATTTCACGATATTTTTTTTTTTCAAAAGTCACTGAAGCCTATCCCAAAATGTGATCCAGCTCTCAATTTTATAGTATAGTTTGACCATGCAGCAGTGTATCCGAGGAACAATGAAGAATTTTTTTAAAGTTATAAGTAATCAGATTTCCAGGGAAAACAAAAACAGATGCATCTGAATCGTACAGAAAGGGCATATTGCTGGATGGTTTCTTTAAAATCAAGTGCACAAATCACAATAACAACACGGTAAAACGCTCGTGTACTTTGGGGAATTGAGTGACACGGGAGTTGAATTTTCTAACCTCTAAAACTATAAATTCGTCTATAGGTTTATGGTACAATGAAACAGCGTCTCTCTGTAAGGCAAAAACGATCGTTAAGTTGAGAAACCTCCCATAATTCCATTTTTTAGATCGTTTCTTAAAAAATGCAGGTTACGATAGTTTTCAGTTAATGGGATTTGTGATATGAAATTAGAGGCTCGTGCTAAACGCCTTTTTACAGAAATAGAAAATTATAAAACGAAAATAGTTTTCATCAAAGTTTATGAAACAGTTAACCGTCCCATAACCTGATAAAACGGTAATCTACAACTTTTTCCAAAATAAACATTTACAACTTGTTTGTTGTGCCTTGAAATGATACTCAAATTGTCTTACTCTGCATATAAAGGTATGAATATATTGTATTTTAAAACCAAACATGGGGAGAGTTGAATTTTCAAAAAAGGTTGTTTTTAGTGTGTCATATTGCGGTTTCTCCCTCTACGTTGGTGTATCCACAAATGAAAAAAAAAAAGAACAAACATTGTTTTCAATGATATGTTACCCTTTCCTGTGTAGCACACATTTGGTTTTTATTACAGCAATGTGTGATAAAGGTAGCAGGAATATCGTACATTATCTAGAATTCCCCATACAGGCCTACGCCAAAAAATTATTCCTTCAAGAAATTTTAAACCTGGGGGAATGTGATAAATAATGCCTTGTCTAGCATAAGTGGACCTTTTGAATGTGAAATCTTGAAAATCCAAACCCTGATGCTTACTAAACATCAACTTTAAAGAAATCTATTCCTTCTTTAAGAATATGGAAGATCACTGCAGAGGGAAAGTTAGGCACAGATTGGCATGAATTTATCATGTTGAAACGGAATAATGTTTTAAGTCAAATATTATGGAAGTAAGAACTATAAAGCACTTTTCAACGCACATGTAGTAACATATATTTAGCGGAAGTCGGCCTTTTGTTACATTGAAGGTAGAGTGGGTAAATCGAAATTCAAATAGTACAACATTAGATCTTGAATTTACACCAATTCTGAGGAAGAGATTAGAACTTACAAAAACACTACACAGAAAAACCAAACGTCTGCTCTATCAAATTGTTAAAGCCAAGGGACAATCGCATTTGGTTGTGCAGTTTGCTCAAGAGTAGGGTTAATGAGGTTTCCCTTTGCCACAAGTGTTCCGTACACCTTTGGTCAAGGTTCCCATTTTAGTTCAGTTTGGTTCCAGAAGAGAGAGAGAACATTTTTGAACAATTTTGTAAATAAATTTTAAAAAGTGGTTTAAATGTTAAAAATGGCCCCAACATCCATTCAGGCCATCGTTGCCTTCGGGCGTGTTGTTGCCTTCTGACATGATGTTGTCTTTGGGTGTGTTGTCCTCGGATTTGTGTTACCCTCTTTTCGTGTGTTACGTTGGGTCTGTTGTTCATCGATGGCGACGGGTGTGGTAGTTCCAAGGTAACAAAACCTTGGTTCTGTTTGCGTTTTAATAGTTGGTTATCGGTTCCCAGTGGCGTTGGCATGATTTTTCTGAGGTGGGGGGATGCAGTATGTTGAGTGATCGCCAGCCGGGGGAAGGGTATTAATGGTGTCCCGCTCCCTTCTTAAAATTTTTGACGTTTTCAAGGAGCCTAGGTGCAAAATGCGGCAGAATTTTCATCTTTGACAGAAGCAGTGTTAAAATTTGAATTGTAGTGGTTCATGAGGATAAAACTGAAACTTTTGTGTCTTTACATGCAGCCTTATGCCATTTTCGCTACCCTTGGAAGAAAAACTTGCCATTAAGTTTGCATACTTCTAGGAGTAAGAAACAGCATCGACCGGTATAGGCGAACGGGAGCATTTTAGTTTGCGGTTTTTTCTTGCCACAAAACCGGAGTGTGGAGAAAGTTTCGAAAAATCAGACCCCTCAGATGGCCGGATATAGCATTTTCCAGACTTATATGAAAAACCTAACGAGTCGCTGCATTCCTTTGTCGTTTGCAATAAAATGTTCACTTCTAAATATGTTCACAAACTGCAAAGTAATCAGAAAGATATGCAAAAATAAGTTGACCCGAAAAATTAAACTTTAACCGAAAGACTATCTGAATGGAGCGCAATCATTAGATGGTGCGATGCGAGAAAATTTTGAAAATGACCGCTGCCACTCAGATGGCCGAAAATTGCCTTTCATGCTTGTAAGGAGAATCTAAACTCGCAGTCTTTGTGTTTTAAAATTGATTGCAATAAGAGTAAAATCAGGAACTTGTTAAGTGATCAGAATTACCACGTAAAATGTACTACCGCTATTATATTAAATAAATATTAAACAGACCCACTGAATTGACGAAATTGTCTGTAACTTCTTGGACTCCCGTCTCTTAAAGATTTTACCCCTAAAATCTCTTGCGTGATAAATGGCAAACTATTTCTGGCCGTACCTGCACCCCCTTCGATCCCCTGTCCCCGTCTCGTATGTCTATGCCGGCCGGGGCAAGGGGTCTAACAGATGGGCCCCCTCCCTTTTGAAATTGTTTAAAAGGCATGTGTCCTTAGCATTTATCGGTGCCACGAGGGAAATACCGAGGCTATCATTTTACGTAAAATTTTATGATTTGACAGAATTTTCCTATTTTTAGGAATTAAAGAAAATAGGCATCACTGAGGGACCTTGAAGAACCAATTTTGTAAATGTTTGAGAAATTGGGTGTCCTTACATGCAATCTGGTGCCACCGTATGCTATCTGTTGCAGTAAAATTTGTTACCTAAGTATGGCTACGTGTTTTGGGGATCTTATAAAAAAAGCATCCGTGAGGGGTGGGGGGGGGAGGGAGGGCGGGAGGGCATGACCCAGTGGCCTTCGTACGCCACTGTCGGTTACGTTTTGGTCTGGTTTCTGTGTACTTAAAAAGCCTTACAGGGGCAATTTGGTTTTACTAGCCGAGCTCAATGGTTAAAGTGTACCTTAAGTAAAAATCTTCAAAAATATATATTAAAATGCATAAAATATGAATTCTAATAGTCCAACTTTCGTCTTCATAGGACTTTCCTGAGCTAAGATATAAAACATATAAATTTTGAAGTTTAGTCACTCAACTAAAAATGGTATATTGCACAATAATTTGTGATGTCATTCTTGTACCACTCAAATGGCCGTCTTTGTATTTCTTTGTTTTTCTGAAAGTTACTGCACCTTGTACCAAGGTGTGATAGCTCTCTTACTCTCATGATGTGATGTTATTAATTAAACGCTCCGTGCCCCCACATGCTATGCATACAAATAGGAAGTTTAACAAGGTCATTAAAACATTTTTAATTTTAAAGGGAAAGAAAGAAGACTGTGAGTTGTACAAATATTATTGCACAATGGACCGATTTGTTTTGAGTGAATAAACTTCAAAATTTTATATCTCAGCTCAGGAATGTCTTTTGAAGATGGATTTAAACTGGTATAATTCATTTTACATGCACTTGAATGCATATTTTTGAATTTTTTTCACTTGAGTTTCACTACTCTCTGCACTACAAGAGTTTCTTTGGGTGGTTACATGTTATTTATTCGAATAACTGAAAGCGTTTACATCAAACCCAAAATATTTTGACAGCAAACAACACCAAAAGGCACTACCATGGGGATGAAATAACCAGATTAAAGATATAGAAAATATGGTTCAAACTGATATGCATGACAGTCTCTTAAAATGTTAACGACTACTGAATCATTCTCCAAAAAAAGGATTAAGCAAGATTACATTTGATCATTGAGAAATAGCTAGATTCAATTGCCATGGTTTAATCTCCTGAAGATCTCGCTTGGTTTTCGAAACTCGGGTTTTAAAAGGTTGATCCAGAGGCTTCAATTTTATATCTACCAGACCTTTAAACACCAAAAATTTGAATGTCGAAATGGAAAAAATAAACTTATTGCATTAACTTAATCAGCATTAATGTAAATAATTAATGCGATAATAGAATATATGGTTCGTACGTTTTTTTTTTCAACATTAGTCATACGATTTCTCCTGACACGGATATTTTAGGCTTACTGTTGAATTGCCAGATAGAAACTCTGAAGCGAGAATGTTTACAGGGTCATTATCAAGAAGGATGAAATCTCGAAAACCTTTAGTGATGCTGACATCATCAACTGTCGCCTGACAACGTTGCGCGTCATTTGACCAGTACATCTGGCAAACGTTAGGCGCGAAACGATGTAATCCACATTTGACGCGTTTTGCATTGTCACAGAACCTGCTTTTGAAGGTGTTACGATCACAAAATGAGTAGTCCGGTTCCGAAAGACCAAAGTGGAAGACACCAAATATTAAATCGTCGAACTCTTCCTTGACAACGGAAGATGGTGGTTTGCAAGGGTGGTTAAGTTTATGGAAAGATACTCTCATCTCCTCTTGTCCGTTTCTTACAACGCCTCCATTCTTATCTCTTTTTATCTCGTCAACAGGAATGTAGGGATAGAGGAGATTTGTCTTAGGAATGTCACCCCTCGATCTTTCATAAAACTTAGCTAATCCCAGTTAGTACACAGGTGGTCCGTTTAAAGATTCTGCGAGTAGGGGAATCGTCACTGCTACCTCGAAACCAGATGTCGAAACACAACTGTCTGGATTGCTCTTCAAGTAGTCATTGAAATCATGTGACTTCAAATTACCAAAATCGATGTAAATAGGGTGGTGATCAGCTTGATGTAAGTCTGGTAAAACAGGTACATTGGGAACAAACAGTCGGGGACCTTTGAACAGACAGAAAGGAGAGGATTTGTTACTTTATAAAACAACTCAGTGGCGTCGCCACGGGGCGTTGGGGGTCAGAACCCAACCCCCCAACCATCCCACCCCCCCCCCCTCCGCATGACACAACCTTGCCATGCAAAAAACCTGAAATAACGGGTTTTCTGTCTATCCTTAGACTTTCCCTTATGTGGAGCCCCAAACCTCATGACACAATCCTAGCTACGCGCCTGAAACAACTTCATTGTGTTTCCCACCGTAGCAAAGTTGTCACTATGTACAGCGCCAGATGCGCATTCATTAAACCGCCGGGGATTTCAAAAAACCGTAACAAAAAAACAAAAATGAGCAAAAAAGCAACTAATTAACATCAATTACCGCGTCTGCAATTCAAAGCAATAACGCTGACTTGTTAAAGGAGGCACGATTAGAAACATTTGTAACCACGGTGGCCAGTGTTTATATGTAAGCAGTAGGTCTGTTTGAAAAGCTCAGCTTGTAAGCATCTCAAGATAGCATGGAATATAGGCTTTTAAAATTTGTTCTTTAAAATCAAAATATCAAAGAAAAGTCTCGGGTTCTTTGACGAAGGTTAACGGGCAATTGAGTCATCGGAGTACAAACCACGGAATACATTTCGTATGCAGAATACGGAAATGTAATGGTCAGTAAAGAGTCTCCATCGTTTACAATGGATAGTACAAGTTATGGGAAGTAACTGGTTACGAGACTCGTTCGTGGAAAATTCTTGTAAACACTGTATCTCAAGATAGATATAGAATTATAAATTAACCATATTAACCCTAGGCAATTCTTCTGGCTCCTCCCACAGCTGTCTACAATTCATCTTAAGACACAATCCTATAGTCCATTGCATCTGGACATGTTCTGGTGAGTATGCAAGTTCCTAATATGTAGTCATTTTACTCTGATCTTAATCAAAGAGATGTGTGTATTGAACTTTTTGGATCATTTCGCGTAAAATTGCAGTGTAGAGATACGAATGGCTACTTTAAAAAGAGAAAAAATGGAGTTCATGAAGCGGCCCCAACACACAAAATATGATCGTTTTAGGCCAATTTAAGGGTGGTATTTTAGTGCTTGTATTTCGAACTATTCTTTATTGTTCCTAAAATAACGGAGATTGTATCTGTCTTCAAAAAGTAACAAATAGAAACACTGTACTTAATTTTTGCCCCTGGGATCGTAAGACGTCTTCTGTTGGAAACATTAGCCAAGCTCACACTTTTGCTCATTTTCAGAAAATTTCCGAATCTTACCGACCCATCTTTGAGAAGAAAATTTGATGGAAATTCTCTGTTGACTTCAAATAACATGATATTAATATTGACGAAGAATGGCGAAAGGTCAAAATTTTATTATTTTTGCATGACGGCTTACAATGAAATGTTAACAAATTTACATACGCGGTGTGTCCTGTCAATGCTTTTTTGTAACTCATCACCAATCGTGTACCTGAGTACGGTATTGAGAAAGGAATTTTAAAAAGAGAAGCAAGATTAGCATAGTAAACGAACAAGTCTTGGAAGAGTCTAAGAACTTAGTTTCTCCGTCTTAACACGTTATTACAAACAGACTAAATGATTACATTGTCTGATGGAGTAAAACGAAATTATGATTAGGTAAGATTGGGGTCAAAAATAATCCCCATCTGCTCTATACCAACTAACGAATGGCTTTTTTTCATTACAGGAGTTGAAAATAAAGTAAAGTCTAAGATAACAGTCAGCCATTTTGATTATTCGAACTGTTCAAATACGGAATTAATAAACTCACCAGAGCCACATTCATTAGATGTTGATGCGTGGAAGGAATCTAATTTGTTTTGAATAACGTCCCTCCTCACAGAAATGTAAAATCCAACTCCATCCCATGAACAGCTGGTGACATTTTTGACAATGATACCATTTGAGAGGAGAAAGAGGTGTCCAAACAGAACAAGGAGCAGAGAGGGTAAAATGACACCCAACATATTGTGTTAGCAAGCTATTTGTGTATTTGGAGATTTTTGTCTCTTTTGTGAAAATGAACAAATGCTTTGATGGTTGCCAGAGGACTATATGAGACACCAAGTTTTTGACATTGTATCATATAAATATCCTGAACTGTTTTATTTTTCTTTTTATTTTTTAAAATTTTTTTGTGTCAAAGTAAGTCAGCCGCAACAGTGAACTCGTTAAATCGTGCAATATTTAAAAATTCATCACGATTTGGTATTTCCATCTGATTTTTATTATCATGCAGTGTAATTTGTCGATTAGTGCTCTATTTTCTTAAATATTTCATTAAATTTTTATTAATTGTCCTCTTTTCTGTTGTTTTTTTATTATTCGTGTCACTCTCATCGAAACACTACTCGCTTAAACTCTTAAGCGAGTAGTAGTAGTAGTAGTAGTATTCCATTTTTTTTTTTATCATATTGTCGTGGAAGGTGATAAAACCTTCTCATTTTAGGGAATATGGGACTTCGTTATAACTTCTTGAAACCTCATACACTTTTACTGCTTTCTGCGGTACCGCAACGCACAAAATTCGGGCTCACTGCATGAACAATTTTGACAATAAAATGTAAATTGACAAAGCCAGATGTACTAGTGGTGATTCTATAAATAATAAAATCAACGTGTCTATCTGTTTGCTGTTAAAGATATAGTAAATCCACAAAATGTATATATTAAATTACAAAGAAATTTATTGCATGTTCCTGAAGTAACCAATTAAGTATTATTTCCACCGGCTTTCATCGAAATGGCACTAAATGCAAGAAAGTGCGTTTCCACGTCAACAACCTTTTTAATATAAAGATTGGCGTCGAAAACCAGAGAGAAAAGCTTTTCAAACACGTTATGATCAGTTCTTTCAAATCCTTTGAAAAAGTTATTTGTTCTCAATATTGCGATGGCGGCATTATCTTATTCCTCCCCTCCCTCCCAAATAATGTTCTGAAAATCAATAGGCGATTTCTGAAATATTGAGGTGCGTGTTCCCCATTGCTCGCCCCTGGGATAGTGCTTCCACTTCCAGAAACTTGTGAAATGGGAGTTTTAACTACGGATTTCTTTTGGGTGTGGAATCATTTCAGAAAATGTGGGGAAAACTGGAAACTGAATCTCTTACTTAAGTTTTCAAAAAATCCTTTCTGTTGTTCTTCGATTTCCAACTAAATATAATTTTCGACGTTTGGGATCTTATTCGTAAATGCGGAAAAAAACAAAAACAGTATTTCAACAATTCATCAAAAACTGAACGGGTCGATTTCAGGAATTTTTTGATCCGATTTAAGGTAAAATAAATTGAGGTGTGGGAGCACCGTATTGGGAAAGCCACCCATGTAGTGAACCAACCCTAGACTAATCGAACTGCCTAGTGTTTGTGTGTGGGTGTGTGTGTGTGATTGTTGTTTGTAAGTTCCAATATGTGTGTGTTTATAATATCACCTAAAAGACAAGTTGGAAAATTTGGCTGGGTTACACGATCAACTATACTTGAACAACCGATTCTCCTGGGCGAAAACAGGTCAGTGAGGCACAACTGAAAAAAAGGCTAGCTCGACTTGAACCAATTGGTTAGAATCTGGGTTGCAAAATTCCATCTAACTACCTAACTGTCCGCGCATAATCCACAAAGTATATTATTCCCGTAAATTCCATGCTTTCATTGGCTGCATTGTTAACAACAGTCACGCGAGTGTGCATATTCGATAATTATGTCTTATAAGTGGACAACGTAGGTGCAACTTGACCTTTAACTCATTCCCAAAATGCAATGCCAAACGTCCTGTGGAATATTTATCCAGCCCCAGTTGTTTATTGGGTTAATTTGTTACAGATTTTGGTCAAGGTCAGTCTGTTATTTACAATAGTCTATCGTAAAAAAATCAACCAAGTCATGACGCAGTCATAAATTTTAAGGGCACATTCTGGGAACAAACTTCATTTCCTTCAAAATGTGCAGAGGATTTTCCTTTCTGTGGCTTTGTTGAAAGGCAGAAGTATTTTTTTTTAACAAATAAAACCAATCTTTAAAGTTGTGCCGTTGTGAGTGATTTTCCGCATAAGCAATGAAGTAGGAAAAACAAGCCTGTGAGTCACAACTAGAAAAAGACCGTTTCTGGTTTGACTTGAGCCAATAGGTAAGAAACTGGGCCTCTAAACTCCATCTCAATACCTAAACCATTGGTTCACCTACATGTGAATAAACTACATTATCTGTCTGAAGCCAGTAAGCCACAAATGTAAAAAAGGTCTCGGGAGGCTTGACTTGAACCAATTGGTTAGAAAGTGGGCCGTAAAACTCCATTTATCTAAACTTACCTCAATTTTAAATACACACTGACATTTTAGTAGTAGACACCGACGGCTGTTCAGGGACACCCACTGAGGACTTGAGTTTCCCTATAGTTTAACGAATTTCTCATTTTAAGCTTAAAGCGTTCGTTTATTTCCGGAACTTATGGACAATAAGCACAATATTACAACCATTTTCATACCTTGAAACATTTTGATTACGGAAAACGTTGTTCCATGTCTACAACCATAAGGTAAAAAATAGGATTTACTTACGGGGTAATAGGGTAGCAAATTGCGTGCTGTGGTAACACTGAGGTAGTTGTTCTGGTCTGCCCTGAAAAACTTGGTCATTTAATTATGTAAGAATAGTAGAACACATTTCAGAAACTTGTAACAAGCGAGTTCGATAATTCGTTTTGGTGGATATGCACATCGCACATCCTTAAGTATACCGGGATAAGCAAACCACTTCCGCACTTACAACACGTGTTCTGATATATGTATTTACATAAAAATTTAGTGATACCATTCTTTCTTAGTCCCAATCATAAAATTAGGAGTAAAAGTAACGTATAAGTATGCATGGTTCTGTGCAGTGGATTGTGCCTGAACCTAATTGCGTTTTTGGTGTAAAAATATACATTTTGATCTGCAGTAAAGTAGGGAGCTCTGGTCGGATTGGCTAGTCAGATTTATGCTTAGTATTGTATGCACGTACCGCACCAAAACAAGGCAACGCCGTACACTATACATGTGCTGACCTCGGTCTATGTATGCCACGTCATGTCCCATAATTCTATGCGCCAACGAATTACAAGACTAGCTTACATGAATACAACTTGTGAAACTTCAGTAAGCTAAGTTATTTATCATAACAAGTATATTGAAAAAAAAAATTGAATCGGTTGACCGTTTACTGAAAATGATGTTTCAGCTTTTCATTCTAAATATTCGGATATGCAGGGGCGGGTTTGATGTCTGAAAATGTGGGGGAGGCGCCTCGGGAGTGCGAAGCGTTCCCCCTGGGGTCCAGGGGCGCGCCTTATGGCCCTGGTGGGGTCCAGGGGCTTAGCCCCGTGGGGTCCGGGGCGAATCTTTGGATGCCCTGGGGTATTTAAGAAATTGGAGGCTTTAAAATAAAGTATTATGTTCAACTTCAAAACATAAAAGGCGACCACAAAAATCACACATAAACTTTTGTAACCACATTCCTATTGCGTAACCTCTAGAGAAACTCTTTCAGAGTCTAGCCACTCACAGCCATGATTGCGTTACGATCTATGTTTATGCGTCATAACCAAGGAATGTAGGCTGCCTAGTTCTCAGTAAATTCATGCAAAGTAGATTCACATTAAAAACGGAATGAAAACTTTGACTGCGCATGGCTGTGATTCGACCCTCTCAAAAAGAAAGAGTTGTTCCGTCATTTATAAAAGCCTGAGTAAAGGTGCACAATACTGTTAAAGCAGAGAGTTGCAGCTCCCTGATTAATGTATCACTCGCTTGGCCCAATCAGTCATAAATAAGTATTGCTGTGGCAAGCAACAGCCAGAGTTAGTCGTATAAAACACGTAAGGTCAGAAAAAGTGGGTGCAAGGGCCCCCTTGCACCCCCCCCCCCACCATTTTGAATGTTTCTGTAAACAAATCATCTAATCAGTCAACTGTAAGTAAAATAGTTCCACAATCTGAGAGAGTAATTTGTTCAGGAACTTAATACCTTTTACTACTTCCAACAAGCTTAAACATGTTGTGTTCTTGGGTATAGGTTAGCAAAGTATACGTCTTATAACATTTGGAGAAACCCGCTTTCAACAAGCTTGGAGAAAACGCGAGCTTGGGTTCGGTTAGTCAAACAGACCAAGATATTTCATGGCAAAAGGCATGGGTGATTTTCAAGATACCTACGTTTGAAAACTAAGGAAACGCGAACACTCTTTTTCATCTTTCTTCGCTAATCAGATGGTCCATTAAATTTTGTTCCAAACGTTATATTCTGGCTACGACGGCATTTTCAGCACATATGAATGAATTCTACTTTATAGCAAATAAATTGGAAGAACAGGAGAAAGTATCCGTCGCTTAAAAAAACACACCAAAGAAAATTTGTGCCTAATCAGAAAGGTAAACTAGTCTGATAGAATAAACATCATCTCCCTCTTTACCGATTGCAAGATCAGAAATAACTGTTCTTAGACCAGACTTCTTTTGGCCCCTCTGTATTGTTTCGTACGCATACGCTGCTCTTTTTTCGGTCATTTCTAAACATCCCAGATCTTTTCTGTCATGACGTTATAAGAAGCGAAGTGTGAAAATATTCTTGAACCGAGAATAAGCACCAACGTTAGCACCAAAATATTAATCCCAACAATGTGAAGGATGGTTAGTTACAGTGGGGTAGCTACGGGGGGGGGGGGGATTGGGTGGGTGGACCCCCCCATTGGATCGCCCAGCCCCCAACAGCCCCCCCCCCCACTGGCGACCTGGGCAAAAAATTATATTCATGCTCGCCAATGATAATATTCAATCCGGGCTACCCGGCTACTATGGCATAGATACACTTGCGATCGATCTACGCAGTTGCAGGGTATTCTGCAATTATGCCTCACTCTGAATTTCGGAATAAATTCAGGTAGACGGTGACAAGCTTCATATTTTCGGAATGTCTTGACTTTTTACTCGTCGGCTTTCTGGATGGATAATTTTCTAGCAGGTTTTAAGTGTCTGAAATTGGTAACTTTGGTTTGTATAAAAGTGTTCTCCTAGCATCTGGCCTCTCTCTATCTCCTATAGAGATTTTTATTTCTATTCTTGGGGATGCACAAATTTGTTCCAAAATCATACTTGGTGTGGTGGTTAGAATATTTGAGTCAAACATGGTTGGAAGGAATTTGCACTTTGCACGGCCATTAATTGCTGCCAGTTATTGGCCAGCGCAACAACCAAAGTTAACCCACTTTGGGTCAATGCAGTCTCAAGGTTCGAAACATTACCACTATTACCTCACAGGACCTCACTTAGCTCATTGGTGGAGTGGACATACCCAGTGGCGTACACCAAATCTAAATTCGGGCAGGAATTTGGAAAAAATTCGGACACCATTATAATTTTGAAAAAAAAAATGCGATGATTTTTTTCAGAAAATTCCTAAATGTGGCCGAAATTCTAAAAAGATATGCCCGAAAAAGGAAAGAAACGTAACATACTCGCAATGAAATTTTCATGAAGAAGCAAGTCAAGATTCCAAAAAATTGCTACACTTTCGGGAAGCACAAAAAGCTTTTATTCGTTACTTTTACATCACAGATAATAACA
Source organism: Holothuria scabra (assembly GCA_037179385.1). Taxonomy (NCBI): domain Eukaryota; kingdom Metazoa; phylum Echinodermata; class Holothuroidea; order Aspidochirotida; family Holothuriidae; genus Holothuria; species Holothuria scabra. The sequence goes on from CM074200.1 coordinate 14,951,240, forward strand.
ACACAATGCCCGAACTTGTCGAATATCCAAATTGTTTCAAGCATTTGCCCGAAAACGGAAACGTGTTAAAGTAAGGTTAACATTGGTACGAAAAATCAAACAGATATAAAAAATTAAAAAAAAAAACCCGAAACATTTGCAAAGTCTGTGACTTAAAAGAAACAATTCCTTGAGCGGCCTGTTTTTATATCTTGTGTAACACAATACCCGAAAATGACCGATTATTTTAATAGCTTCAAATCTTTGCCAAAAAACAGAAAATGCTATATTTGAAGTAAAATTTTCATGGAAATAACAAAGATCTGGGAAACATTTGGGTCGAATGTGGAAAAAGGGCTTTCATCACCCCCACTTCACACTGAAGTCATGCCCGAAATGGTCAAATATTCGGGCAAAGGTTTTAAAAATGCTGTGAACTTTTCAATTGCCAAATCAATTCAACGGACAGACAGGAGGGTGTTCAGGTGCCCAAAAGTTTGCCATCTATCCTGCTCTAAAGCCAAATACGGGCAATGGTTATGAAAATCGGGTAATTTGTTTTTCGATACTTTAATGATGCAATGTGAGAATGTCTTCCCAAAAGTCTGCTTGAAATTCATTTAAACACACCTTGTAATGTTACATTTTTTCAAAAGTAAAATCAAATATAGTCAGAAGTTCGGGGAGTCGCACAATTTTAAGCATAAGATCGGATATTTTTGACTGTCTGAAGGGTCAGATTTTTCAAAATTTCCTGTAGGTTTCGCCCCGACTTATGGTGGTGCTCCACTTAGACCGATTCATAGAATGAATTTTTAAGTAATTTTTTTTTTGAAATAGGAAACTCAAAATAGCGACTGCTTAGATTCCCCTTTGGGCCATGGATATGCCATTTTCAACTGTCTGAGGGGTCGGATATTTCAAAATTTTCTGTACGCTTCCCGCCAACTAATGGTGTCGCTCCTCTTTGTCTTTCTGGCTGAGTTCTAGTCTGGAGTGAACGTTTATCTGCAATTGAAACTTAAAAATAGCGACTGCTTGGATCTCCTTATAAGCTTGGGAAATGCCATTTTCGACTGTCTGAGAGGTACGAATTTTCAAATTGCCTGGACGCTCCGCGCGAACTAGTGGTGGCGCTCCGCTTTGACTGTCTCGCGGGCAGAATTACATTTTTCGGGTAAAAATTATCAGACTGAAATGCTCCCCTACGCATATGGAAATACCTTACTCAGGCTTGCACTGGAACAGCTGCTTGCAACAAACAGCAGGATTCCGGCTTTGCAATCCTAGGATACATAGTCCAGTGGAGTAATGAACTGATCTAATCAGTATCTCAAAAGTGTGTAAATCACAAATTTTTCTCACCAGAATTAAAGATAATTACACCTGGCAAATGCCATTTCTAGCCATCTGGGAGGTGCATAAAATCCAAAATTTTCTTTGTACGCTCCGCGCCAACTGATGGTGGAGCTACGCTTAGATAGAAAATCCAGCCCCCCTACAAAAGTATCCAGCACCCCCATACCCCCCCCCCCCCACGAAAATATCCTAGTTACGCCACTGGTTAGTAAGTAAGTAAGACAGAGTTTGAGGGCCCAGTTTCCAACCTGTTGGTCCAAGTCGAGCCGGCCACGGCCTTTTTCCAGTTGTGGCTCACTGGTTTGTTTTCCCTACTCCATTGTTTATATGTAGCATCCCGCACAACGGCAGTAGGTTCCTTTTTTAGGGGTTTACCAATTGGACATCATTACAACTGTGTAGCCTTTTGTGTAAAAGAATTTACCTTTATTTGAACTGATGTAAAGGTGACGTTAACGGACACCCACTGATCTTATTCACTTTGGAGTTCCCATACTAGTCATTCGATAAATATATTTGTTTTCTTTAACAAAGTAATACCGTAAATATCGGCTTTATGAAGCATGGAAACGTTTCGTCTACATTTCAAAGTACAGAAGTTATTTTGTCTGGAATACTGGAAGCATGTAAATGAAATTTATTCCATTCATTCTACATCAATGGAGAATGCTATCGAGGGGAAACCCCTTTTCCGCAATTAATTCATACCTTGAAATGACCATTGAATCAAGAAATTTGTACTTTACGAGATTGGTTTTTCAAATTGATTTGAGACAAAGGTGCAACGGCAGGTTTACGACCCACGTGGTTTTTCACGGGCACGTAGGAAAGAAAAACTTACAAAATATGTTTTTATACTGAGTAATTCTAATTAAAATCTAGTAGACACTTACGAAATATAGTGCGTGATATATATTTATTATACATTAAACAACGTTTGCAAGGCACTTGCTTAATGGGCCAATCCTCTCACCCCAAACTACACTTCTTGTATAGGGAAACAGATACCCTCAATTGGCGCAGGTTTTTGTATGACGTATAGCTTATTCAAACAATGCAGAGTACCAAAGCTAATATGACATAGCATAAACTGTACTGAGGGTGTTTTGTTTATACGCACTGAATTTTTCTACACTTAGCAACTTAACCGAGGTTGTGTCTGTGTGATGATGAATTTAAGAAGAAATTTTAAAAGAATTGGTACTGTTGGGTGAGAGAATTGGGGCTTAAAGTATATTTGCCAAGGACTTTTATACATGGACATGGCATGTAATGTGTACGTTCTATCCGCAGCTGTTCGCCACGGACTGGGACAAAAAAGGCGCACCAAGATGGCCGCCGTGAACCTATGAATCGTCTAATTTGACCACTACCCTGTAATATTTTAAGCAAAAGTTAAACTTGGATGGGAAACAATATCATATTCCTGCAACACGTGAAGAGATTTTGACCTTACCTTGCCATATTTAAAAAGTATTTCAACTTTCTTGCAAAATATGGCGATATACTTGAGCAGGTCCAAACTTTCACACAAAACCATAGCAGACAGCCATCCCAATGCGCTTTCCTCACACGTACGGTAGAGATACTGTACCGTGCAGTATGCTCTGTCCATGTATAGGAAGTCCGTGATATTTGCTTTACACTAAAGAGCGTAGAAGATGCATGCAAAGGAGATTCTACAACTGACGGTTGTCAGATTTGGCAATGAATCCTGAATGTCTGGGAACGAATTGGGAATTTAACGGTTTGTTTTATGAACTCCTTAAGGTTACCTTTACTGGCCTGGCTTTACATTGAGTTCCTTACAAGCAATGCTTTTAGTTAAATTTATTAATAAATTCAGATTCAATGCAAAATTTAATCCAGGAATGGCAGACTAGAAACGAAAAAAAAAAGTAAGTAACGTGGATTTCAGATTTTGGGGAGTTTTTATGTCACATTTTTTTTTTTTTTACCGTGATGGATGAAATGATTCCACCATCGCTTCTCCAATATTACCAAAAACATAGATCACCATGCCAAAAATGGTAGCCTAACTACATAATTATTGGTGTTTACCTTAGGCCTGGTGCCAATCTCTTTGTTGAATTGTGCACAATTGTATTGCCCGTTTCTCCGTCACGGTTGTAACAAACCGAACTGAGCATAAGCTATTGTACTTTTGAGGTCACTATTAAATCTGATTTTATGGGTATTTAAATGTTCTGAGCATGTCATTCTCAGATAATGTTTTTCTTTTTTTTTTTTCGGTTTCAAACTTCGTTAGGAACAAAGTGACCTACTGAGACATATATTCGTGGGCACTTCGGACGGCAATTAAGCAATCTCTTAATATAATTACACTATTTCCAAATCCCCATGAAGCCCGAGAAAGATAATGCAAACTAAAAATATGTCAATCACTAGTCTTTTTTGTAATTCTCAAAAAGTTTTTAGTACTCAAAATTCTCTTTAAGAGCAATTTTGTTACTTTTGAAAAATTGTTATATTTTCACTCTTACAGTTGCAACGTGAAGAAGAAAATTAAATGCCTCGTTCATCAACAAGAATGCCCTTCTACCTGCGTGTTATCCACAAAACTGGCATTTTGTTGTCCAGACGCCAATATCTTGACCATACCATTGAAGTGTTCAAATGACGCAGTGTTCAACGTACTGATATAGGTTAGTGTTATGCATATTTAGTGTGGCAAATAAATTGTACTATTCTTAAGCTGATCTATAAATGAGGTCAAAGTTAATCAATAAATTTTTTTCCTTTGACATAATCGTACTCAAATAAATAATACCTTTCGATAAATTTTAATTATTTTGATATTGTTTATGAATGCAACGTTATTCCATTTTATATATTTCCAAGTTAAATCAGTACATAGACTTATTACAGGCATTTCAGTGCAAACAAAAATCGATCAATTTGTATAGAGGCGTTTTTCACGGACCCAATTGGCAGCTTTTACAGTTTGACGGCATGCGTTATTCAGTTTGGGAGAATCTTCCAACGTTTCGAATCTCCCTTCCCCATAGACCTATTTCCCAAATAGCAATTACAATGCATTGTGGGATACGTTTTGGGTATACGTAAATTTTCACCACAGTAAAATGCCATTGACAAAAATGACGCACACCAAAACTCTATCCCACAATCCTTTGCAATTGCTATTTGGAAATAGGTCTATTAAGAGAAAACATGGTCATGGGTGCCGCCAATTTATCTATATCAACCAAATTTCAAGCGTTTTGCATTATTTGTGTATAATACCAAGACAAAAGGGGTTTAGAAAGCCGTTTCAAAACTTGTAGGTCCGGTGTAATAGAATGAAATTGGGTAGGTCATAGCTACCGAAAAACCATTGAAAATTGGTGGTTTCGCGCTCATTTTGTCGAAAAGGCAAGTTCTTGCGAGGGTTATTTTCTTAAATCCATGCAATGCGTTGCACATGTTAATACCAGAACCAATTCATTAAAGATTCCACTGTGGTAGGTTTCGTTAACTGGGGAAATCTTTTTAACACAAGTGTAAATGTATTACCAATTTAAAGAAGAATCCACGAAACTGTTAATTGAAAAAAAAAACACATCTGTTTAGTCTCCGCATTACATTTAGCAGTGAACTGAAATAAAATAATATACACTTTAGGCAATACCAAAACAGTGCTCGTACTCTGAGGGACACTATTCTCACATAGTCGTTTTCTCTATTATTGCTCCTCATATTTGTTATGCATTTAAACAGTCGTCACTTCAAGCTTCGTTAAGCTATGTCAAAGACACCTAGACGCATATTGTACATGCTATTGAAATCAATTTAACGTACCTGCCCGTTTCAAGTGTATCTGACCTTGGGAAAGTATTTAACAAAAGAATAAAATTACTGCTAGCCATTAAACGGCTGTTGCACTTTAAAGGGGCAAACCGAGTTTAAAAAGAGGATATTTACCATATTTTGTTCTAGCTACTCGTTTTTCGGCCTTCTGAGCTGATTGTTTACCATAACATAGAAACACTGTATTGGAGTTTTAGGTTGGAAGTAACATAAATTTTGTGTCAATGTACTAGTCAATGTACAGATGTGGGGCATAATTGAGGTTGTGAAACAAATGTAAAAACAAGCTATGAAATTTGCAGTTTGAACTTAGGAAATGTGCCACCACATTTTTGATTGTGGTGCACCGTAAATAAAACAATTGGCATACCATAAAATGAACACGTAATTAGTATAATAACAAGCCCAAAAACCAGTTCGGATAAGTGGAATACTTGGGATTGAAAAAGGAATGCTTTTGGCACACTGTATACACAATTGAATACAGTGTCGGGTTTGAGGAATCAAGTTAGTCAGCAATATTTGACTAACACCTGACTATTTGACAGCCGGAGTCATAGATCTGCTTTGCGTATTGGTGACTGGGGCAAATAAAATTCCAACAGCCGTAACCTTTGATCGTGTACTTGACCGGAATGGTATATAAGCAACCCAACAACAGGAACGCAAGCGTACACGTTTATGGGAACAAAATTGCAAATGCCACCAAACGGTTCAACCGGGATGGCTGTAGAATGGTCCATTAGTTTGCATAGTGATAGTAGAATGATGTGCCTTGGTACAACAAAGGAGGAGGACGCTCAAAATATTGTCAATCAATATTTCTTTGGATAATTGTAGGTGTGTATGTGATTCTCCACGGGGAAATGCGGACGTAACGTAATACACACGCGTATCTGCAAACGAGGACGGAAAACAGCATTATCTCAGAGGAGACTGATCTTATATTGTCTTAACTCGATAGATATCTTTATAGAGACATCAAATAGCACTAAGGGGCGATTTAAAACCATGATTTAATATGGGGACTTTCCCCGGTGTGTGTTATGTCCCGATTGGTAGGTGTGTAGACACCAAAACGTCCCCGGTTGACGGCAGTTTTCAACTTGCACGTACATACTCACTTTGACTGACGCTCATACACAATTCATACACAGATAACGAATTATAAATGCAGTATTATTATTTACTGCAGCAGGCCTCAAACAGACCCTTCTGAAAGCCCTGTATTAATTTTAATTCTTCTGCATACCACACTATTTGATTTTGTTTATTTTGCCTGTTGGTTTTTTATCTGCCTGAGTCAGTGAGGGGAGCCAAAGGTTTCCCAATAAAAAAAATTTTGATGGGAAATTGCCTTACCTGCCCCAGAAACGATGGTCCATGCAGGCTGCACGACACGGCATTTAGGTAATAACCCCAGCCAGGTTTGGACAAGAGTTTATGTTGTGCAAAGACGCATCATATTACCAATGGCAAAGCTAGCAACATTTTTCTCAGTTTAGTAACAGGAATTTCTTGTCAGCCCTTGGTATGATATCAACCCGTTTGTTGAGCCAAAAGGCAAGCAGTTTTAATTTGTTTTATAGTATCTTTTAGGGGATATTCGTTTGTTGCATTCCTCGGTGGAGTGTGTGGTTTGCGATGAATTTTCCTATTGTTCAGAAAAAAGCAGACATCACAAAGCAAAGAGTTTCTGCAGAGCAGAAAGGTTAAACTTATATTTTATGGCTATTTATAGACCATTTTTTCAAAATATTAACACAAACAAACAACCTTTTCAGTATATCTAACTCCTGCTGCAATTGATGGTGAAAAAGTTTATGCAGCAATTTTCCCACGCAAAGATCCATTTTGGGTTTATTTTGATTACTATGTCTGGACATGGAAGTACTACCTCCGAGGATGTACTTTAATGGTCTGAACTAGAAGAACCATACCAATAGGGGGAAACCGGGACTAGTGTTGACATGCACAAGTTCTTAGTACAGTCATGATGTCTTTATTCAAATACTGAAGTCCAGAGACCTAGATCTATCAGCATTGGCAGATTGGGACATCCTAGCAAAAAACTGTAGGCTGAAAGATTGACTTTACCGTTATACAGTTACGGTGAAATTAACACATGTCGTGACGTTGCTTCTTGACAAAGGAACATAAACACCCCAGTACATCAAAGGCGGTGCGGGGTGTAACTGATATCTGAGTTTGTTACGTGATCCGTTCCCTCAGTTGATTTATGTTTTCATTGTGTCCACATTGTGTGAAACGCAATTAACACATGCTTGACTGGTCGATTACCTACCCCCAAATGTTACGTAACTTTTCATGTATTTCAATGTATCTGTTACTGTCAATCAACCTATCAGATGTGAAAGGTGACTCCCTTACTCCAAATCCAGATATGGGCCAGATATGAAATTCCATATATGGGCCAGATAAGGATTTCATATCTGGCCCATATCTGCTGCAGATATGGGATTTATATCTGGGCCAGATAAAAAATTGGTCAGATATGACCTTGATCTGTGCCAGAACCAGATCTAATCCATATATGGGCCAGATAAAATTTTATCTGGATCAGGTCTTTATCTTGAACAAATATCAAGAATATAACGCAATACCATATATGGTTTATATAAAGCTATTCCATACTGATCCCATATAAAGCGGTGCCATAACTGGTTTATATGAAGATTTACTGTATTGATCCCATATTAAGGAGACAAGTATGGTGCGTATATGTCCTATACCTGGACCATATATGACTGGACCAAGATTTATTAGTGCAATACCTTTGTGTAAAGCGTATCAGAAGCCTTCTGAGCCAGCATAATGTTTAGGGCTGTCTGAACATCTGAAACAAAGTTGAATGCACATTGTATAACATTGACTGAAGTATTTGAAGTTGTTAAATTTCTCAATAGTGAAGAAAAAAACTGCTTTGAAATTCCTACTTTTAAATGTTTACACCGAATTGTTGGTTTAAATTATCATATGGGGCAATATCCCAATATAAATTTTGTTGAAGGTTTCATTATTTTTCACATATTACTTCCTTATTTACAATAAAAAGAAAACCAGGACCCTAAATTCCTGACCACGCCCACCTTTGAAAGTCATTTGCATATGTTAGTATCATATGGCTGAATATGGTTTGAATGTTCTCATTTTGGTTTGTTGATACCTGTTCAGCTCCAAGGGAAGGTCTTTATGTAGGACAAGGAACACAAAAAACCAAAAAGTATTAATATGGCTATGTAAAAGTTTATATGTAATTCTGTCATGTTATTTTAATCAGTTATATTTGGCTTGATATGGCAATATCAAACTTTATTTGTATATCTGGGAAGGTATGTCATCAATTTGTATCTGGCTTGATATGGCCACATCAAAATTTATTTGCATATCTGGGAAGGCATTTCATCAATTTATATCTGGCTTGATATGGCCATATCAAACTTTATTTGTATATCTGGGAAGGTATTTCATCAATTTATATCTGGCTTGATATGGCCATATCAAACTTTATTTACATATCTGGGAAGGCATTTCATCAATTTATATCTGGCTTGATATGGCCATATCAAACTTTATTTGCATATCTGGGCCTTTCTTGAATCAAGTTGTATCTGGCTTGATATGGCCATATCAAACTTTATTTGTATATCTGGGAAGGTATGTCATCAATTTATATCTGGCTTGATATGGCCATATCAAATTTTATTTGCATATCTGGGAAGGCATTTCATCAAGTCATATCTGGTTTGATATGGCCATATCAAAGTTTATTTGTATATCTGGGAAGGTATTTCATCAATTTAAACCTGGCTTCATATGGCCATATCAAACTTTATTTTCATATCTGGGCCTTTCTTGAATCAAGTTGTATCTGGCTTGATACGGCCATATCAAACTTTATTTTTATATCTGGGAAGGTATGTCATCAATTTATATCTGGCTTGATATGGCCATATCAAAATTTGTTTGTATATCTGGGAAAGCATTTCATCAATTTATACCTGGCTTGATATGGCCATATAAAACTTTATTTACATATCTGGACAGGGATTGAATCAAATTATATCTGGCTTGATATGGCCATATCAAACTTTATTTGCATATCTGGGAGGCATTTCATCAAGTTATATCTGGCTTGATATGGCCATATAAAACTTGATATATTATATCAAGGCATCTAAATCTGGCTGTATATCTGGCTTGATATGGCCATATAAAGGCTTTATTTTACCAGATATATCCAGATATCAATCCATATCTGGATTTGGAGTAAGGGCTATATCAAGTGGGCGTGCAGTGAGCTTCATTTCCTCCCTGAACCAAAAAGAAACATTCAGGCAGAACAGGAGGATGTAACAAAAAGTAGGAAGGAAAGTTTCATCATGATTTTTTACCTCTTAACTTTTTCCTTACCATATGATAAATGGTGTTTTGGTACTGTGGAAAAGAGTCGGATTCTGAACACGGTACTAGTTTGTATAGTCTGTAAATGATTAGTAATCCTTACTCAACATTGACACAAAATCATAAAACATTAAAGCTAACCTTTGCTTATCCTATCACAGTTTTAACTTTAAAATTGTGTATAGGGTATGTTGTTACCAGGTTCTACGATCTGGTTTGTGAATGTTCGGTGGCTGGGAGCAAAACTTTCCAAACAGCTGGACCCCTTCCGGACCGACCGGACTTGTCTTTAAAAAATCAACCTAAGCCACCGCGGGGGTACACGTATGCACAAAAAGCAAATACGCATATGCACTTATAGTGACGGACATAAACACAAAACATAGGGCATTATAACTGCAGTATCATTATTGTATTACCGTACTACACTTACATGGGCTCGAATTCACGTTTAATTGAAGCCCTCAAGTCATACCACATTGTTATATTTTATTTATCCTCTCTGTTATTTTTTAATCTGCCTGAATTATGCAGGAAAGTGCAATACGATGTTTTCCCCCAATATTTTTATTGACAGGGTAGTTGCCCGCTGTCCCACGGGATCGACGAACGTGGCTGTTACGTATATATTAACTGTAACTAGGTACCCCTTACATAATCATTAAAAACAGAAATTAGTCAAGTTGGTTGCCTCTAATGAGTACTTCGACTGAGTAGAATATAAATATTAATTTGTACATCAGTCAGTGTCCACAAACTAGTCAGTTGATTATAGTCTGGATCAAGAGGTCTAATCTACTGACTAGTTTGTGACCTACGAATTAATTCACTGACTAGTTTGTGACCACCAACCAGTCAACCGACTCATTTAAACTATAGTCAGTCAAGTTGGTCAGTAGCGGCACCATTTTGACGAACTTTTGAATGTAACAACTTTGTTCATAGGGTAAAATGTTACCAAAAAAGTAAGTGTCTCTACGATGAAACTAATTGAAGAATGAGAATTTCAAAAGTTTGACCTTGTCGACGGTAATGTCCTAATAGCTCCCCACCACAAAAGTAACTGGATCATTATATCCTCGTTTTTAGAAAGTGAAGTGAATATTTGCTCTTTTACAGCTCCTCGCTAAGAGAATCGAGGGAGCAATCTTCATTCTTCTTGTTGAGTTGTTTTCAGTTCGCCGTTTTTAAGCATAGAATTTACTACGTATTATTTAGTTTAGGTGCTTCTCAAGGCTATGACCAGTTCGGGAGAAAACCTCTGTCACGGAAATCAATTTTCACCTAACCGGGGGATTACTTTGCCATGGGTGGCGCCATTTTCAAATATCTCCCAAGATGCATTGCGATCCTACGGCGCAAATTCAACGGAAATAACGTTCAAAACAGCCTTGCAATTTATATCAACTTTAAAAAAGGGAAATTCGGGCATTTTTTAAAAAAAAAAACTCTGTTGACAAGGAAATAAAAAACCTTCGTCGTCTTTGGTTGTTCACCACGCCGATTTTGAGGAATCGAGAAATTTTGCTGAGTTCTTTGTCCTAAGCTTAATTTATAGACTCCACACAGCCGCAAGCTTTGTACACCATTTTCATTTAAAGGTGTGCGAGTGGGTTGTGTCAACACATAGGTTTGTAAATACGTAGTTGACTTGAAGGTCCATAGTAATTTCGTTTTCTTATCTCTAAACTATTACTTCACAATTGAATATACGCACATTTATTAAACAATTAAACGACTTTGAAGAGGTAGACACTCATAAATATTCATAGCATTGGGTAATTTGGGGTAATACTCATTTTCTCCCGAGAGCGATTATCTCCCGAACTGGTGGTGTCGGCAAATTGACAAAGGTTCGGTTTTTTCCTTATTTAGTGCCATTGTCTTAGCACTGCAGGTTTTGTTTACACAAAACCTACATGATTTGCGATATAAGGAATGAAAATATATTTCGGGAAGTACTAAAAAAAATTGTATTTCTAACTGGCAAGTCTGAATTGTAAACAAATAATTTGCAAACAAGGGAGCTTTTATTAGAGCAATTTCGGAATTTTATGAAAAAGAAGAGTTGGTAAAACCACTCTGTAGTTGCCTGGTGTCACATATGGCAAATGTCCGAATGTTTCACTTTCCACAGCCAGGGCAATTTCCCCTTGCCCCCTGTCGTTACGACACTGCAGAGAATTTGAACCCCTTTCTAATGATTGAAGGCACATGTTAAAGTAGGTTAAAATGCATTGGCTCATAACTTAAGATGTTACGTATTTTATTTATAATGGGGGAGAATAAGCCTTGCCCGAGTTCATTTATAGATACAGTGTTCTTAAACAAAAGTTTAAAGGTGTTCCTGATCAGTACAGGTTTCATTTGCATGGGTTAAACCTTATATTTCAGCAACAAAAGATACGATTTAGCCATATTTGTCATGTTCTTCCCTACACATCACTTGCATATTAACCTGATATTCATGGTGGGAAACTGGGCCGTAAAATTCCAAAATTCCAGTTTACTCATATTCATTCGTTGTGGGCAAATCAGTAATTAGCTTGTAAAACGGTTACATTTTAACGGATTTTGGGCACTTGGTATCGCCGTAAAGTTATTAGGTTTGAATGCTTTTCACATCAAATACCCAACACTGTCCTTTTCACTGTCACACGACCTTTAATAATGGGACATACTAGACTCATTCAGCCATATCTTAACATTGTGGCACAGACCAGGGTCGTATTCACCGTACGAGCTATGGCACGTTTTAAGAAAGTACAAAACACACCAGATTTGATCCATGTAAATGCACAACAGTAGGCTACAGCATTCCGGGAAATTCCCCTTTTCTTTCCCTTTTTTTAGGACTCACGTTTTAAAAAGACTGGCAGCGGCATCCTTATCAGATCACAAGGAAAATTCATCAAAGATTGGGAAGCACATTGTTAGAAAACCAGTAGGCTCGACCCACATACGTCACTGTTCCCACTCCATATCGTACGATCGAAACAAGGGCGACGAACTCTCACAGAAGTACTGTGGCAAGGACAGCTACAACTAGACAGGCTAAACGTGCAAGCAAGAACATATCGAAGCCCCTGACCCTTGAGTTGGGGATCGGTCTCTGTTGAACAAGAAAATGGCTAGTTTGGTTGGGTTTGGACAAATAAGTTTTGAAATGCTTGAATGGTACTTAATTATTCCAACATATGGAAATGTGAAATGTGCATTGAAATCCGATGTGTGCCAGATGCGATAAAGTAAACTTTTGTTGCATCTGATATTGATCCGACACTGTTTTTCACACGATTGTGCCCCTTTACCGGAACTCAAATACTTGACCCTATTACAACTTAATACCAAAGTATTTATCCTTATCCCAATGAGTTGCTAGAAAGACCGTCAATGAGGCCATGCAGGGATCACTGTGATACGGGGGACTACATAGAGTTAACTTATGTGATTGCACAAGAGGTAGGTCAACTATATAAACTTCATTTTCCCCATAAAGAGGTCATCATCATTGAGGCGTTGCGGAGTCTAGTCGTTGGCTGGGGCACCATGGGCCGCATGTCCCCAGGCACTTTTGGATGTAGGCATAGTCGGTGAAAATCAGCAAGTTGGGGGAAATCACAGTCGGATGTCAGTTGTCTGACCGAGTTTGTCTGAGCAGTATAGGAGCTAAATTCGACGACTGACGGCCGTTTTGCGTGTTTCAATATGCTTCCAAATGTTTTCAAATAGCACCATTTTATCATTCCTTTTACCATACATCTCATCCCTCCTATGAAGCTAAAAGGAAACATTTTCCAAAGGGGCCTGATTCAGGATAACAAATTTGCCGAACCGTTGCCAACGTTATATGTTACTAACTTTAATATTTTTTCTTCGATTTGAAGGCCCAACTACAAACAACCGACAATTGAATTCCTGATATAGACCTACCTCTAACTCAATTACATCATCTAGTACCTTCCCACAGGTGGTATTACGAGACATGATTTTTCAGTGAGTCAGTTTGATGGGGAAAATTGTCAGTGTCCTGGTACCGGCCCCTGCCCATTTCAGTTCGTGAAATTCCCCATTTGTCCTCCACCCCCCCCCCCCGACCACCTGAATTCGGCTGCGCATGATAGGTGGAGAGTGCCGCAAAATGTTAGGAACACCAATGACCCTTGTCCGTAACTTAACCCTTATCATACTTGCCCTAATGCTATAGAAACCCCAACGCCGGCCCACACTGATCCCAAAACCACTGGCTGGAAAACCGAAGGAAACTCTACATTCCACGTCAATGTCAGGAAGTGACATCAGTGGGGTAGCCACGGGGCAGATTTTTTGCGCCCTGATAAAGTAATTGAGAAAAAATAAAATGTTTGAACGGAAATAAACTTTGAAGTATTTAATTCAAAGACAGTAAATAAATTAAGTGTGTAACAATTAAGAAAACATGTATGAATGTGTGTCACATTTTGTGCGCACGTATGAAATCAAGTAATAACTTGAAACTGCCTACTTTCACTAAATTAAATACCGTATATATTATGCACTGTCGTTTTTTTTTTTTTTTTTAATCTCCCGACGACAAATTCGAATGTGACTTTGTTAGGTTAAGACGCTTTGGCGTTTCGGGTGGCTGGTTGATTTACCGAAAGTAGGGCAATCATACACGGGGGGCCATTCTTACACGATCATTCCTATACTATGCCGAACGGGTCAGTTGTAGCCCCAGGATTTCCCCGACAGGGGGGTCAAGCTCCACAACAGGGGGGGGGGCGCATTTCAAGACCCGGGCGAAGGCTTTGAACAAGTCCCGGTGTGGCGTTAATTAGCAGTTTTTAGGCCCGCGTAGCGCGCAAATGTTTTTACTCCTTTTTTCAAATACTCACAAATCTTGGGTTTATTTTGAAGACAATTTAAATATTTTGAAACAAATTCAGTAAAAAAAGATTATCAGTATTTCAGGGGCCTAGGTAACAAGTGGGGGGCTGGTACCTCCAACTGGCTGGTGCGGCAAGACAATCTAAGCGGAGCGCCACCATCAGTTCGCGCGAAGGGTACAGGAAAATTTTGGGCTATGCAAGACCCTCCACATGGCCGAAAACGGCACTCCCCCCGTGTTTTAAGCTGGATGTGCCCAGCCTTCGAATAATTCTTCCCTTCCATCTTTAAAAAGAAGGCCCATGTCTTGCCTCTCTCCTGCCCATGACAAGTGCAGCTGTAGAACGATTTTTTCGACATGTCCTCTTTTTACACTTGACACTGGCATCCTTGCGGATTTGTAAAATGTCCACATGATCCCTATTTCTGCTTTGTGGTTTAAATATTTTGAAAGATTTACTCACTTTTATGGTTTTATTTTGACTACACTCTAAAATGAAAAGAGTGAACTTAGTCACTCTTTGATCGAGTGAAAAGTGTCAATTCACTCCATTCACACCAAGAGGAGTGAAGTTCGCTCCAAAAAGAGTGAAATTCACTAGAGGAAGAGGGAAAATTCACTCTACTTCCACGAGTGTCTACAATGATCGCTCTTTTTTAAGAGCGATTAATGTGGACACTCCATCAAGAGTGAAACTTCGCTCGTTTTAAGGGAATTTCACTCTTTTTTGGAATGAACTTCACTCTTTTTGGAGGGAACTTCATTCCCTTTGGAGTGAATTATCCCTCTAATGGAGTGAATTTACACATTTTACTCTATCGAAGAGTGACTAAGTTCACTCTTTTAATTTGAGAGTGTAGGTAACATATCGATGACTGAACAAATACTGCACTAATTTGCATCTAGTGAAAAATTGTGCATTTGGTAGTATGTTTGTCACTCGTACAATCTCAAAAAATAAAAAATAAATGAGTTTTTTAAAACTTTTTTCATGCCCCCCTCCCCCCCCCCAAAAAAAAAACTAAAACGTGCGCCTATAATCAGTTCAAAGTTTTGCCAAACATAACACTATTTTGCATCCAGGAAATCTATCACAAAGAAAGTTTCTCAGAGGGGGACAAAACTACTTTTGGTTTTCCTATCAAAGCTGAAATCCATTCAAATATTTATTCATTTGCGATACATGTCCTCCTGAAGTTTAAAATCTTTCCCAAGGGAAAGGGAGATACCGGTTTCACTAAGTGTCATCCCCCAGATCAGAAATGCCCAGCTTTTGGGTCCCTAAAAAGTGTATATATTCCCATTTTTCATAGATCCTTTTTTCATCCGCATTACTTGAGAAGCGGCAGACATAAGATTCGTATTCCAAGGCTGGGTACATGCAGCGTAAAACACGTGAGAAGTGCCGTTTCCGGCTATCTGTAGGGTTTGTAAAGCCAAAAATTTTCTTGTACGCCAACCGACGGTGACGCTTCGCTTAGATAGTCTTGCCCCGCCTTACCCTCGGAGGTACCAGACCCCCCTCCACTTGTTACCTAGGCCCCCAAAAAATTCCATCCTGGCTCCGACGCCATTGAGTGACATAGGCGCAGGAGTGGCCTATCTCTAGCTGCGTTTCCTCAAACTCTCTTAGGAAAGTTTGCCTCAATTTACATCACACACAGTTTTAAATGCACTAGTGCGTAGGCTAGTACCGGTACTTGATCCAGGGAGCTGCAAAATTGCAGCTCCGGACCCCTGCTCAATCAGTGCCACGGTAGCCTCTATAGTATAGTATTACCCTCCGAATACAGCACTTGCGTTTGGGGCTCAGGATAAGCAACGAAGTAGGGGAAAGAAGCCCGACTAAACCAATTGGATAGCAACTGAGCCGTAAAACTGCATCTGCAGAACCGACTAACCGATTTCACTAAACAAATTCCAATTGTACATTGCATGTTCGTTTGACGTAGCCTACATGTACATGCCTCGCCACGTTATAAATTATCGCCGAAACATGTCACACGTTCGTACGGTAAGCCTACTTTTTCAAAATAACAGTGCAAGTATAAAACCTAGGTGTTTACACGATACAGGATAATTGATCAACACTTCTACTTCAAACAACACTGGCAAGTGAATTTTCAGAATAAAAATAATTTGGAGAAATAAACAAAGTAAACTGGATGTTTTGTAATTCTTTACATATGTTTAAGCCCTGGTAAAGAAAAAAACATTGCTAGAATGAGAAGAAGTTTAAGAAATCTAAGAACTAAGTATGAAAATTAAGGTAATTGAGAAGATAAACTAGGAGATTATTTTTAATATGGAAACACTGGAGAAAAAACAGAATCCCTTTTGACTAGGCCTTTTCACTAGGCCTTTTGACCCGAGCAATGTTTCCACAGCACTGATGTGTAAATTTTCAGGAAAGCATCATTTGGCGAGTATGATCTGGATGTTTCTCATTCTTTTTAAGTCCGTTAGTCCACTAAAATAACAAAAGTTGAAACGGAAAGGTTACTTGTATTTAATTAAGGCAATAAATATGAAATTTAAAGCATTATGAGACCATGATATCGAATATTCCCTCCGCTCGTATGGACACACTGCCAAACAACGTTTTCAAAATCGCCCTGCATAGTTGTCCAATGGTGTGGATACGTCTGCAGTGACTGCGTGCCAATGCGTACGGCAAATAAGAAAATGTGCCACGGCAAAGGGCTGGAAGCCATACAATCGAAGCCGTGGGCTTCGGTTAAATATAAAAGGTGTGTTTCTACGACTTCATGGGGTGGTACTCGGTGTCGGTGTGAACGAATAATCGGTGTATTTCCATTGTTTCTCTCATAAAAATCCCACAAACTAGCCAAATCTGCCGACTCTCCACGCACCGAAATCTCCAGCCATAGTAGCAGAGTAGCAGAGAAGCACAAATAAGTCAAATATTATTTGGTTCGTCTAACCCAAGTTAGCCAAAGACGTTTGACTAATTTTGTACCAATTGACAAAATCTTTGACAAATTTTCAACGTCTTTGACTGATTTATGACCAATAATTATTGGTCCATAATTGTGCAATTAGTCAAATAATTTATTATCAATTAGGCAAAATGAGTGACTTAAGTGGGTAATTAGGCGTATCAGACATTGTTTGACTAATTTGTGTCCACTGCCGTGTAAGTAACAACTAAAATCACACTCAAGGTATTCATTAACTGTAAGGGAGTAAAGAGTGAGTTCTGCAGCAAAACTTTAGCCCACGATGCTCGCAATTGACGTGACTTCACTTAATTCATGCAGCATCTCCACACTTTTATCACCTCAATTTTAAGCTATGCTATCCCGTAGCGTGTAGTAATTTAAGATTTATAGTTTCGACCCAGTGGTTAGTCTGCTAAAAAGTAATGACCTTCGACAAATGGTTCTCACTTTCGCGAATCCTACCAAAACTACCAGTGACTTCTTTCCCTCCGCTTACTCCAGGCATTCCTTTTACACTTCCGTAACTGTTGATATCTTTTCATAAGAATTGCTGCAGGAGAAGCACAGACAATATCAAAAGATAAATAGCTTTTTTCGAATCAGCGGGTAGAAAGAGGAGAGGTTAACTTAAAGGCACAGTTCTCTCACCCCAAACAGTACCAATTCTCCTAACCTTCTTACTTAAGCCCCACCCACAATTGTCGGAAATTCATGCTAATCCAAATCCCAGTTTAATACTTCAAGGTAGGTAAAGAACACTCAATTTATATAATCAAAACACTCTCAGTACCGTTCATGCTGTGTAATATAAGCTTTGGTACTCTGCATCGTTTGAATTAGCTGCCGAGAGCCGAGCCAATTGAGAATTTTGGTACCCCTGTACGAAAATTTTAGTTTGGGGTGAGAGGTTTGGCCGTTTAAATGCAATTGCTAACTGAATACAAATGACTATTCCAAATTGATCTGAAAAATTTGAGAAATCCACTCTTAGTTCAACGGGAAATGTACAAAGTAAGTACTAGTTGAAATCACAGGCAACTTGCTGGTAGTTAATTCATATGGCCGTTGTCGAGTAAAGTGCTACTGATAAAATGAAAGCCTTAAGACAGTCCAGTAGACACTGAAAAAAAAGAAACAGTTTTCCTTCCAAATATGAATAGTTGCTATGATAGTGTTAGTTCTACCTTGCTCACAGTGTTCATTTTATACCAATGGGTCGTTGAATTAGCATGTAAAATTTAGTGGCAGCTGCCTGCTTTACTGAAAATACAAAAAAGCCTTGACACCTGATTGGTCAGCTTGGTAGGTGCAACGTAAGTAAAAAAATGGGAATGTCCCCATTGCAAGGCAGCAAATTTTCTTTCCTTCAAGCCGTAATATCAAGAAGATTAAAGAACAAATTTTCGGGATAGGTGTGTACCGCCATGGCCATAGGGGACGCCGGCGGCGGCAATTGGCCAAATCCTTACTGAATCGGTCCGGCTTCGGTGCCTCAGTCGGACACAGTTTATGCCTTGTTTTGGCATCTGGAGTAGGGGCAAAAAGTCACCACCCCACCCACTGAGAGAAAGAGTCCCATGCGGTTATGTGCACCGCAGAAGATTGTTAAGACGACTTCAATTAGCTCCCTATTACGAATGTGTTCCAAGCACCGCATGTGAGTATATAGGTCATTCACCTGGCATCAGCGCGTTTCAGTTTGCATACTGATATTGCGCAGTACATCACCTTCAAAACAATTCTTGTACAATAGACGTCTGGAGAGCAAAATAGACAGACGCGCAACTCAATGACGTCTGTACATCGACTCTAACATGCCTTTCTTTTAATAGACTCATTCACGTTTACAAACAAATGACGTCACGACTGCTTGGTACCAGAGCTGATGAGGTACGCGTTCATTTCGACACATGAAATATAGATTCTATTTCGTCTACATTCTGTGTGCAAAGCGAGATCACTGCAGGCATAAAACCAAATGTGTAACCATATACTCCAGCGCATGCTCAATGCCAATCAGTGCCAACCTGTGACGTAAGCGTGAATGAGTCTATTGGACACTAGTAAAAAAACAATTAAATGGACCAGTCCTACAGAATTAAAATACTCAAAACTGGCGTTACTGTGATCAGTCCCAAAGCGTGTAATATGCTTGCACAAGTCGTTTTTCTTTCCTGATCGCGTACACAAAATTTCGTTAAGTTACCTAAACGACGCTTTGCTGCCCCCCCCCCCCCCCGCCTCAAAAAAAAAAAAAAAAAAAAAAAAAAAGTCCTATTTTGACCTAAATTTTATCGGAAATCGGAAGAGTGTCAATTCAGATCTTCATCAAGGGCTTATATAATTTTCCTGACTCAGAAACTGTAAATATAGGCTAGTTTGACGTTGGGGCCTTAGACGTCATTATCACAAATTGATAACAGACTAGCCATAATGCTCACGTGTTTGAATAGTTGTTAAAGTGTATCTCAAGTCAAAAATTTCAAATATACATTTATATATATATATATATATATATATATATATATATATATATATATATGTATATATTTATATATATATATTTATTTATATATATATATATATATATGTATATATATATATTTAACAGCATGAAAAATGAACTCGGATAGTGTTTTCTGGAATAAAAACATCTGTATAGATGTCGGATTGACTCGAACTCTCTTTCCTCGCCCGCTCCCAATATTGCATCATTACTTCATGGACGAAACTACTTTGACCAAATTAAGGGCGTACCTTGGAATCATAACATCGGGCGTCTTTTATTGCACAACAATAGGGGCATCGATCCTGGAGGGGTGGGGGTGGCAGACGGGAAATTGCCTACAATGAAAATATTGGTGGAGCAAACATATGGCTTTGCCTCTAATAATTCAGGCAGATTAAACAACAACAGGGAGAATAAACAAAAATATAATCCGCGGTATACAGATAGCTCTATGAACTCGATTTGAACCTTTTAATCTATGTTTTGTGGTAATGCGTGTCAATGTGTGTGAACATATGTGTTTGTAACAAGTTCCATTTTCAAAATGGATTTTCTAACTCTATCTAGACAGCTCCTTTTGCATAACTTTTCCTCTTTTTTGACAATATTGTAGCCCAATACCAGAGTCTCATACATTATTCCATGGAAAAAAGGCCGACTCCTTGTCACACGTGCGACAAGGAGTTGACCACTGTTGCCAAAAATGGCATTCCCAGTGACAAAGACGGACTCCTTGTCGCACGTATGACAAGGAGTCGGCTGAACGGACTAACTACTTGTCGCACGTGCGACAAAGAGTGACGGGTTATAGCCACAAGTGGCACTTTTTCTGGGTATTGTCAACATGAATCCCAAAGAAAACAGACAAATTTGATAAAAATTGTGAGAAGACATGGATTTTGGAAATCCATTTTGAAATTGGAACCTGTTTTGTGTGCGGGCGTATACGTGTGCACTCTAGTTCTCGACTTCGCGCGTAGAGGAATTCCGGCAGGTTTCGGCTGACGGAAAATATTTGCAACCCAATCCAAAAACCAGATCGAAACCGCTGCACAACAGATTGTGGGAAACCCCTATCTGTGAAATACTTCTTTTCTTTTAGGGCCTCATTTTAGTATAACTAAAGGTCTGATGACCCAAGGTTAAAAGAATTTAGTGTCTTGGCCTGTATACGACAACGGACATTGCAATATGGCACTCGTTCTAAGTAATTGGTAGTGCAGCCACACTTTGTTAAGTTTGTACAAAGGCCCCTAAAAGTTTGAATAAAAATAAGAGTTCCAAATGTTTGGGGTAAATTCCCCAAAGCTTTGATACGCTTTGCTATTATTTCTTTTACAAACTGTTTTTGAAAACTGAACAAAAGAGTGGACACCTGCTTCTTATCTGCTGTGCAAATTTCCTTTTTGATGGAGAACGAAGAGGTTGTTAGCAGACCTAGTCTGGTTAGCCATTAAAGGCCCAATTTTCTCACCCCAAACAGTACCAGTTCCCCCAACCTTCTTACTTAAGCCCCTCCCACAAATTTCTGAAAGTCATCCTCAACTAGACACTATCTTAGTTTATATTTCTTCAGGGTACGCATGAAAGGCTCAGTGTGTTTAACCAAAACGCTCTCAGTACAGCTCATGCTGTATAATATAAGCGTTGGTACTCTGCATTGCTTGAATTAGCAGTCATGAAAAAACTGATCCAATTGAGGGTAGCTATTACCCCCTACAAGAGTTGTAGTTTGGAGTGAGAGGACTGGCCCTTTAAGCGTCTTACCTACCCTTTCTGCTCATATTACATGTAGTTATTTAAGCCTCCAACTCTTCAGGATCTGTTTTGTTAATCGGAAACCCTTTTGGGGGTGTGGAACATGAAAGTAGTTAAGGAGACGATTAAGAGAGGGATAAAAAGCTCTAAAGAAACCTTCAAGATACCAAAAGTATCTCAGCATATATCTATAATCTGTAACTTTCTCTCAGTCGTTCATACTTTCTTTTTTCGGTTGTGTGAAGGATGTGTTGCAGGGCCGTAATCTGGACCACCACTTAGCACTTGGTGTATTTATGATTTGGAAATCTCAGGCGACAGTTACATCCTCCAGCGACAGGCTACGACGTTTGTTTGTATGAGGGAGAAAGGGAAGTTGAAAAGGTAAATGACTGTAAAAGTAGGATGTGTATTAGTTACGTAATTCTTTGGAATAATTATTGGATGCACCAAGTTAACGGCTGTGAGTTTACGTCTCAGTATTTCTGAATTGCTTTGTGCAGATACGACTGCGCACCTCCGCGCATAAAAAAAAAAATTCAATATACAGCTGTTACATGCATATATGTGCATTCCGAAATCTTCAACCGGGAGAGCATATGTAAAAAAATTGCTTTGAACTATTTTGGCAAAATCTTCAAACTCCTTGATTCATGCTGCTCTAAATGGAGCTAAGAGCCGGTCTCTTAAAGGAGTAGTATAATTTACAAACTAAGTCGCATACTCTTCACAAGTAACGTATCCTGACTCTCCTCACTTGAGGAAGGATGACAAGGCTCACTGCTACATGTGCTAATCCGTCGACGTCCCAATGGCCGAATGCTTCACTTTTATTGTCACCCAATTTGTGAAAATCATAGAATGAAGCGGGCCGATGCGCACTGTTTCGAAAGATGCAAAAGCTCTTATACCTAACTTAATCCTGAACCCTCCCAAAGAATACAATCGATACAATACAATAACAACAACCAACCCAAAAAATCCTTGTTAAATAGTGCGCATCAACCGAATGGTGTTTAATTGCCTTATGCAAGGGTAATTAATTATAATTTTCATGGTTTCACAATTCTAGCAAACATTTCATCCTGATTATTTCTAATAATGCATACGGTGCTTCATCTTTAACGGAAAATGGCATCATCCCAACCTGAATAAGTGTAGTAGAATGTTCTGTTTTATAATTGGCTTGTAAAGTGTGCCTCACGTCAAAATATATATATATATATATATATATATATATATATATATATATATATATATATATATATATATATATATATATATATATATATATATATATATATATATATATATAGATAGATATATATATATATATATGTATGTATGTATATATATATATATATATATATATATATATATATATATATATATATATATATATATATATCGCTAATTCCCACCTTAGGGGGAAATTGTTGTATCTGCGCGTACTTAGGGCGAAAAAATAATAATGAAATACATAAGAAAAAGTATTCGCCCTAACGTCTAAAAATATAAAGAACGTTATTTCAATGGCCAGCCATCCGTTCGTGTTAACAGCTAAATGTCCGTAAATTTGACAACTTTGAAGTAATTGTATCTACTTTGTTAATCAAGGAGGAAGCTCTTGTCCGTTTACGTATTCCTATAGAAAAAGTGTGTAAAAACGTTATGGCGAAATTTATATTTCGCCTCAAAAAATTTTCCCCCTCAAGGTCGACTTTTCAACAACAACTTTCCCCCTTAGTGCGGAATTAGTGAAATATATATATATATATATATATATATATATATATATATATATATATATATATATATATATATATATATATATATATATATATATAAGAGCGCATGCAAAATAAATTCTAGGAGCCTAACTCCCATCTTCATAGGATATTTCTGAGCTGAGATATAAAATGTTGAATTTATTCAATAAAAACAAATTGGTCCATTGTGCAATAATTTGTGACTTTCTTATTGTACAACTCACATTTACTACTTTATTTCCTTTCAAAATTAAAAATGTTTCTATGACTTGAACACTTCCTTGTATAGCATGTTGCACAGACTGACAAAGAGTGTTTTAGTAATTACGTCATCCCATAAGAGTAAGAGTGCTATCACACCTTGGTAGGAGGTGCAGTCAATTTCGTCAAAACAAAAACAAAAAACAAAGATTGTATTAGGTAGTGCAACTATGACATCACAAAAATTGCGAATGGGAAATGTACCATTTCAAATTGAGTGAATAAACAACATTTTATATCTCAGCTCAGGAATGTGTAGTGAAGATGGGAATAAGACTGTTAGAGTTAATTTTTTTTGTTTTTTTGTTTTTTTTTTTGTTTTTGTTCTTTAATATATGTTTTTGAATTTTGTGACTTGAGGTACACTTTAAGAATTACTTGGCAATATTTTTCCCCCACGTTTGAGAAATTTCCTAGGAGTAACTACTTTCTTACCCTTGAAGGTACAGTATTGAAGCCCTACAATATCATGAAACATCGGCTCATACGCTGTTTAACATGGAATTTCTGTTGTCATTCGATTGTATTCTTTTTCTAGGGTTAGGGATTAGGTTAGGGATTAGCACTATGTTAGCCAGTTAAACATCTTTTTGGTAAACAGTGCGCATTGACCCTGAAAGGTACATTGAGTTTCAAATGGTACTAGGCCTACATTTTAAACCCGATAGATGAAGTTCGAAGCTTCTTCAAAGAGCAGTATCGCGCAATAGATCAGCTGTCAACCGGGAAATTTTTAATGTGCGTTTACAGCTAATGCCGGGAAGTACATACGTAAAACAGCCGGAGCAGCGATCAGATGTATTGTTAGCAGTTAACCTGAGCAGAAAGGTCACGCACGCATGCCCAGATGTAATCTCGAACTCGTCTATTATCCGATCCATATCTGTAAAAGGAACCCTACCATCAATTACGAATGATAAAAGTTTACATATTGGTTTTTCGTGGTTTACTGCATCCAAACAAACGTAGAAAGAGAGTATTTGTTAGTCACCTGACAACCGCACAATTAACTTAGAGGTGAAAATGATTTTTCTGGTTATCATACGATACACTACTTGTGACGTATGTCTAATTATTGTTGTTGTGAAAAAGGAACGGCTCGCTGACTCGTTTTGGACACAAAATTTTGTTCATAAACACGCTACTTAAGTAGAGGCTCACATACAGCCTCCTACAGCATTCTGTAGTTAGGTTTACTGTTTTCTGCCTGTAACTTTTCCGTGGCAAATTAAAGTAGGTACTTCGAATTTAGCAATTTTCATATATTTTTACTCAATCAATACTGTACTCACCAAGTTGAAGATCATTAGGTGTTTGGGTTGAATTGTTGTAATTGTATAATTTCTGATAAATCTTACATACTGGTTTTCTGCTATCACGTGTGCAAAGATACTCATTGGAGTTTCTGGTTAATAGGCCTACGATAATCTTCTGTTTTTAGGTATTTTTTGTAACATTAACTTAGAGACATAATGGGCATTTTCTTTTCTTCGAGCAACACAAATATGTAGGCCTAAACCTCTTACGGTTGACAAATGCTCAATTCCTGAAATTTATGTTCTTAGAACAAGAGATTCAAAATGTGTATGAATCCTTCGTCCTTTGGAAGGACCGAACTTATGACATATCGTAGAAATGATAAAAAATGACAGGGCCATAAGTCCGTGCCAAGGTATAGGCTAATTGAAGACTCAACATGATCAAAATGGTCGAACTAAATTGTTTTCATTTTCCAAAACGGAGAATCCAGCCCTTAAATGAGTGATAAGCACGTTAGCTGGTTAGTTTGCAGCAAAGTTTTCACCAAATTAGAAATAACGCAGACTTTACTAAGTTTCTTCAGAGAAACAGCTGTGCATTAGAATGATGTTTATGCATTAACGAGATTTAAATCCCTAGCTGTATTCTTGAATAGAATTTCAAGTTGTTGTCATGTTTTAAATCAGGTGTTTTTTAACCGTTTTCTCGAGGCGATCACATTTCAGGTAACAGCACCCGATAATACACGCCGAAAAAGAATCACAAATTCAGGGTTAATGCCAACCGTTTAACAATGGGTTTCTTGATTGGCTGTTGCCCTTGTATTGTATCGGTTCTATTCTTTGTTATAGGGATGAGGTTAGGGATTAGGACTATCGTTAGCTAGTTGAGAAATTCCTTTTTAAACAGTTCTCATCGCCCCCAGATTTATCATCGCGCTCTACCGCAAACACGATTTGGAGAAAACTGTGTCTGATTGAAAAACCACTTCAAACATTCATATTTGACTTAGGCCTATTTTTCGTAGTACAGGGACCGCGGAGACGGGGGGCTGGGGGGCTTTAGCCCCCGCACTTTTTTGCTGTGGGCATTTGGGACCTTCTTAAACTGTACTTATTTTATTGGACATATTGGGCCGCTTCGATGATTAGCCCCCGCACTTTAAAATTCGATCCGCGGCCTCTGTAGTAGTTGGATAATTTCACAGTAATGGACTAAACGATAGCAGTCGAAACTTAGTCCACAAGATTTAAAAAGGTAAAATCGAAGTCAATTAGTCACAGTTTAGTCAAATGAAAGTCAATTTTGTAGGTAAACGTGACTAATCTATTCAGACATCGTTTTGACTAACTTGTTTCCTCTAAGTTCGTGGATCACAATGTGCAGTTATTTAGTGATTTCAATGACTTTGATGTCTTCTCATTTCGTTTTACCCCTATTGAAACGATTGTAATAGGAAACCCCTGCTTTTGGTAGAATTTCCGAAGTTTAGAATAGGTATATATCACAGATCTTAATTATTGGTAAAAACTACTAAGGAAATATTTAATTGTTCTTTCAAAGCACAGAAAAACCTAAAAAAAAACTTTACATGGTTCATTTTCTCAAATGGAATGGTCCAAACAGCAGTACTGGAATGATCTTACGATTTTGCAAAAAAAAAAAAAAAAAAATGGAAGAAATCGTCTTAAAGCAGTAGCTTTTCGTTCCATATGTAACTGGACATAATGTAATTTCATAATTTTTTGGTCTAGTCTTACAGTTGTCATTCTAACTAGGACAGTTTAAAAATTAGTGAACTGGTAAATTATTTACATTTATCACTTCAAATAAGGCTGCAGGGCAGACCAAATAGAAGCAACTAAAAATTAAAATGAAACAAAATATTCTGGGTTAATTCAGTTTTGGAAATCCGACGTTTCGACGACCTTTAACTTTTGAAAAAATCAGCCTATACCTATAGAAAATTAAAAAGGCAAGTGAAGCTTATAAAGAGTAATAAGTTTTCTGTTTATTTTTGTAGCAGTGATGAGGTAACTTGCTGAACGTGCAAAACACGACAGAATCAATTCTGTATACATTTTACGATTAATTCTACCATTCCAGGATGATACCATTCAAGCTGACGGAAAGTAGTCAAAGTTTGCAATGAATTAGCAAAGTCTGGCAAGAGTTGACAGAGTTGTCTCCTAATACTGTTTTACAATTCAAGGTTAACTGATACTGGGTGTGTTATGATTCAGGATTTTTTGTTTCAAAACAACCCATTTAACAAAAATAATTTATTTAAAAAAGGCAAATTCTATGGGTTTTTTACACACTTCTAGATGTAAAATTTGCCAAGTTCAAGTTCCAAGAATGGCAAAAGTGGTACAAAAATGGAAGGCAGAGATCAAGTAGATAACAATACCCTAACACCTGTCGAAATAGATTTATGATGCACCAATTTAATGAGACTACACCAGTTCTATAGACGAGTCCGATCAGCCTTTGTATTTAGTGACTGCATGCAGCCATTAGTGGGTTCAATAAGCCTTAAAGCTTCTTCATTTTTTGCCTACAAGAACTTCAAAAAGTCATAGCCAGTGAAATTGAAGGAATCAATATACCATTGAGTGTACATCCATCCATGATACAGGCAAGCAAGAATATTGAAAAATTTAACAGCGATAGACCCCAGTTGTGGCCTTCTGAAATCAGACTATCACTTGCTTTCCGGATTCGTCTATAGAGTCTATGGACCGACGTCATTTGCGTGCATCTCTTTCTTTTCATCCAGGCGTTTATTGTACAACAATTGGTACTAAGGTGCCGTCACGCCCGCGTACTTGGTAGCACAGCTACTGCGCATGATCAGTGCCATCCAGTTTGAAAAATTGAAACGCGCTGACGTCACGCTCATAGCCTCTATCAACTTTGAACTTGTATGGTCCACTGGAAGGTATAATGTGTTATTCTAATTATAGTATAATACTAAAACTAAGATAACCGTTCAGCTAGAAGGATTAGATATATATTTGGGTGCAAATATGGAAAGCTCCGTAGAATAATCTCCAGTATAACGGTACAGCTTCACTGGTGCTTTTTGTGTCTCCCCCCCCCCCCCACCCTCCCCCCAAAAATGTTCCACCTCTAAAAAAAGACACGAAATCCATCTTCAATCATCTTCTAGCTCGCGTTATTTAGCAAAAGGCATTAAAAGAACGATTTTATTCTAAATTATTTGAAGTGAAAAAGTTCCAGGATTCTATCTGTACAACTGGAAGTGCTAAGGACTTATCTAGAAAATAATTTATTTCTTTCATGAAAATGCAGATGGAGTCTACTTCTCAAGACAGAATTACTATGGAAAATCCACAACTACTGCCTGGGGCGAACACTAGACTAGCTGCTGGGATTTGTCAGTGTGTCCTCGGAGTAGCAGTGATCGCACTTGGTATAACTGTTGTTTCGGTGCCATGGACCGAAAGGACCGACATTGTGGATGACATTTCCTATGGAATATGGGGTGGAACAGTATGTTATTTCGTTTTTATTTGTTTTGCGTTGGTCATTTTATGATAAATTAAAGAGGCAGTCAGAGATTGACAGAGATTATTATAGTACTGCAGGTAGATGAAATATTTGGAAGAATTGTAGGTTTGTTGAAACAAGCATGAAAATTTGGCACACAGTTGTAACAGGTCCTTGCCATGATATTTTAGTATAGGGCCACACCAGGTCCACCCCATGAGGGGAGTTACTGCGGACTAAATGTCAAAGTCAACGTCAACTCATCTGATATCGGTCATTGAAAAATTCCCATACCCTTTCCAGTAAAATAAACTGACCTTTACCCGGTCGCCTCAATCTTTTCTTGTGATTGGTGATTGTACAGGCATAAATAAAGTCCCATTCATCAACAGGGTTGGAAATATTAGGACAAAAAGGTGACAAAAACCCATTAGAGTTTCTTTTAAAAATGATTGGGGGATTGGTTTTCTGTCCAAAAATCCTATCTCGCTCCACAGACCCACAAGGTTTATTTAGTACTACGTTAGTTTTGAGTTAACAGAAACACCAATATAAGCCACCAAAACCGGACAATACTTGAGAATTCCTCACATTTCTTGTCTTGGGCCTATGGGCTAGGCCTACTACAGTTGGATATTCTGTAGATCAATTAACAACAACGACACAGACGTTTTTCAGAATCTTCAGGAAAGTAAGTTATACCAGACTGGTTTTTGTATATTGATGGTTGTAAATCAAATGAAATAAGCCAGGTATTGTCACTGCTAAATACTGTTAATTTAGTGTTAACATTACGACAAATCCTTCGGGAGTATTGTTTGGTTTTCGCCCCTGGCTCTTTGCCAGAGAGTCGGGGGACTTTTGAAAAATTTGCAAAATTTTAGTACTGACAATAGTTAGATTCTCTGAATCTGTACTGCATAAAGACCACATAGACCACCTGTTCACTGTAAGCAATTGTGCAAGGTGTGTAGCAATCAATATAGTTGTGTACCATGCAGTGAGTGGATTAGGTTCAAATTGAAGGTATTATCATACACCACAGTATCAGCCTGAATAGTTTGTATTGTCCTAGAATATTCCTGTACCTCAAGATTTTTGTAATCTCCTCTAAGACTTTCAGACCTAACAAATCTTACTGCTTGAGTTGTAATAAGCTTATGGGTATTGTTGAACAACTGAGAATATGGATTTCTCCAATGCCATCTTGGAATTGCATCAGAGTTACTGCTTTAATCTGATTAACCTTTGAAGGAATTGCCAATGAAACGTCAAGGATGACAACTGAGGTGTGAAGTCCAATCACAACAAACAGTATTAAATTAGCTATATCATTTATGGACATCACAAATTCGATTTGAATTACCATTGTTTCTTTCTTTTTTGGGGGGGGAGAAGTTTCATACTTTCCTTAAAGGGAGATCAGATTTTTAAAATAAAATAATTGCAATTTCTGAGGGGCTAACGAAGATTTCAACTTCCTAATGAGACGAGCACCCTGCAGTGAGTACCTATATACTGTACCTGTGCTCATGATGAACTATTTACGTTTGTAATATCTTTACTCCCTAACCTGGTTGCCATATCCATGCTTTTAACCTGGGACCTGTACCCATATCGTAAACATGGTCCTGTACTTGAACAGCTATCTACCACACTTACAGTGGTTTTACAGGTATGTCAGCTGAAGTACGTAAGTGGGGGGATGGGGGACAAACTATGGGCAAAATTTCCTCATGCACTGGCAGAGTGAACTAGAAGTGAAATGTGCACCTCTAAGAGTGGGGTCAAGCCCAGAGCAAAGTCCCCAGAAGTGTTCAAGTTATTGCATGCATCTCTGTCATGTAACTCTATCTTGTATCATTATAAAATTCATGATCGAATGTTTTACTATATATAGATATAGATATATATATATATATATATATATATATATATATATATATATATATATATATATATATATATATATATATATATATATATATATATATATATATATTTATATATATATATATATATATATATATAACGCTAATTCCCACCTGAGGGGGAAATTGTTATATCTGTGCGTACATAGGGCGAAAAATAACAATAAAATACATACGGAAAAGTCTTCGCCCTAACGTCTAAAAACTGTAAACAACGATATTTCAATGGCCAGCCATCCGTTCGTGTTAACAGCTAGGTGTCCGTAAATTTGACAACTTTGAAGTAATTGTATCTACTTTGCAAATCTACGAAGACGCTCTTGTCCGTTTACGTATTCCTATAGAAAAAGTGTGTAGAAACGTTACGGCGAAACTTATATTTCGCCCCCAAAGATTTTTCCCCTTAAGGTCGACTTTTCAACAGCAACTTTCCCCTTAAGTGCCGAATTAGTGAAATATATATACATATATATATATATATATATGTATGTATATATATATATATATATAAATATATATATATATATATATATATATATATATATATATCTATTTGCCCACTGTTATATAACTTTGTGGAGACTTTCCAATGATTCTTGCCCTGTGGCTCATTAGACAGAACTAGGAAGTCCTGACCCTTTTCGTTTTTCCTCGAAGGAAGAACTTTATTTCGATCCTGAACAAAAATACAAATAAATACAAGTACTTACAGATTTTTTCATATTAATTACACACAATTAAAAAAGCATCATTATAACAGTAGACATTACATAAACATATGTGACAGTCTGAAAGCATTACAACCACAGTAAGCTAAAGCAGAGATAGAAGTCTCAAGTTATTCCTTTTTAAGGAGAAATTTTCCTCAAACCACACTTTAGAAAATTCTGAAGATGAAAACCTGGCTGCAGTCAGCCATTACGCTTAACTTTATTTCGTTCACAATTTGGTCCCTTATCTGCCGCCCAGATTTCACAACACCCTGAAAACCAAGACACATCTGGGTTTCCATAAATAAATTTACAAAATCTAAAAATATACAACACTCTATTAAAAATTACAAGCGGTATTTTTCCCCGTGAAACGAAAGAGAAACGACTTTGGGTTGAAATTACCACTGTCCCTGAATAGCCTTTTGTAAATGTTCTTCACACAAATGATTGCAAGACTAATGTGAGGACACCGCCCAGAATAAATGTATAACAGTTTCAACATTATTGCAGTTCTCAAAAGGACGGATACCATTCCCCAAACCCTAAAGAGATAATCTTTGCACAGTTGCTAATATATGATGAAACAAGCGCCACTGAAAATCTATTAATTTGTTATCCAGTATTTTATTTAGTGAAAACAGACCTCCAAATACTGCACCAAGGAAAAGGCGGGTAATCCCGAAACACCTTAACAGTAACGGAATCACCTTTTTAAAAGTTTAACAATGATTTTGGTTACTTTATTACACACGCAGTGTCTTTCTTGACTATGGCGTCCTAGTTATCCTGAATAAACTCGCTGGTTCCAAATTAAACTACTGTAACTTTAATTCCAGATCTGCTTCAAGAAGTATTAGAAAGGAGAGTGTGAAAACTATTAGAACGAAACATTAAGATTTATTGAGATTAATGTTGCCCCCCCCCCTCTCCCCCCCCCCCTCTCTCTCTCTCTCTCTCTCTGCAATCCATCCCAAAGGATAATGAAGGTTCCTCTACGTCTGCGGGATCAAGCGTAGTGAGTTCTGCTGTGACTTTAAAGTCCGATTCAAGAGAGACGCTGTTTTCCACAGGTACAGCAGGTAAAGACATCTGCTGGGGGAACAACGATAGTAGCTCCTTTCTTTTGTTTCCTATAGTTATCTCCAGTTTTGCTCCGTGGCGATTCCTCAGCCACCTTAGTATCTTTCCTTATATCCGACCTCCATTTGAATCGATCATGAGCCAGCTCCTCCCATATAGACCAGTCAATGCCAGCTCTCTTCGGGTTTTTGTGAAGGTAATCCTTGAAGCGTAATTTCTGCCCGCCGCGTCTCCTAGATCCACTTGACAATTGACCAGTAAGTCTTAGGGAAGTCTGCCATCCTCAATTCTCACAACATGTCCAGCTCAATGCAACTGGGCTGACATCAATAAAGTTGAGACAGCAGGCATACCGGCACGTGTGAGAATATCAGTTTTAGAGACTCTGTCCTACTATATTATCCTCATTAGAGAGCGGAGATGGCGCTGCTGTAGCTGGTCTAACTGACGCAGATGTGTCTGAAAAGGAAACCATGTCTCACATCCGTGCAATAAAGTTGAAATCACAACTGCCGGATACCCCTTTCACTTAGTGGCTAGTCTGAGGTTTTGGGACCAGACACGATCCCTAAGTTTGCCAAAAGCATATGATGCCCTTTTTAAATTCTAGACTCAATCTCCAGGTCCAAGGAAGCTGAGGTTGACATGATACTGTCGAGATAACAAAAATTTGTGACAGCATTGATCTTATTATTTTCAGTGGTGATGGTAGGTTCTTCATAGGCATTGCTCTGGGCTGGTTGAAAAAGGACTTCCGTCTTTTTCAGACTGATATTCAGACCGAAACTCTTTGCTGAACAAGCAAAATGACCATTAATTCTTTGAAGATGAGTGGGCAACTAGGGCACAATCATCAGCAAACTGTAGTTCTTGAACCAAGTTTTTTCCGTATTTTATTTTTTGCTCTCAGTCTGGACAGGTTAAGAAGTCCACCATCAGTTCTGGTTTGCAGGCAGACACCAGTCTCCAGATCAGAAGTGGCATCCCGAAGTACAGCAGCAAAGAATAGTGCAAATAAAGTAGGAGCCGAGACACAGCCCTGCTTTACGCCA
The DNA here is from genome assembly GCA_037179385.1 of Holothuria scabra. Classification (NCBI taxonomy): domain Eukaryota; kingdom Metazoa; phylum Echinodermata; class Holothuroidea; order Aspidochirotida; family Holothuriidae; genus Holothuria; species Holothuria scabra. Next base: position 14,984,510 of record CM074200.1, read on the forward strand.
TTATTGAATGGAAATGGTTCTGACAATTCACCACACATATTGACCCGGCCTTCCATTCCTTCATGGAACTGGCGAATGATGTTGGTTATCTTGGGGGAACAGCCAAATTTTGGCAAGATCTCGCACAGTCCATCCCTGCCGACAGTGTCAAAGGCATTGGTGAGATCGACCATATCCATCGTACTTCGTCCAGCATGGAAACCACATTGACTTTCAGGGAGAATGCTCTTACAAATGTTAGATACCAAGCGTTTTAGAATGATCTTTGCAAGGTATTTTCCTGCAATCGAGAGAAAAGAGATGCCTCGGTAGTTGTTGCAGTCTTTTTTGTCACCCTTGTTCTTGTAGATGGTCACAATTGAAGCATCTTTGAAATCTTGTGGGAGCTCACCGTCCCCCAGATCATTCTAATGCTCAGTAATGTCATCAGGTGGGCTGGGAGCAATAACCCAAAGGGATGATTCCATGGAGGTTCTCAGGGTCTCCGAGTACTCAGGCTGCTTCAATTTGGAGATTTTCAGCATGCAAGGGGGTTGGGAATTCTTCCTCCTTTGCTGAGGGCTGATAGAAAGACACACCTTGGACCAAACCATCTGATGATCAGTCGAACACTCAGCAACACGCTTTACTCTGGTGACGTGAACGTCGGAAATATCACACTGACGGGTAATGATAGAGTCTATGAGATGCCAGTTTCTGGATCGTGGGTGCATCCATGTACACTTGTGCTTGTCTGGTAGTCTGAAAAAGGTGTTATTGATACACAGCTTGAGTTCAGTGCACACCGCTAGAAGAAGACCATTACTGTTGCTGTTGCTGTTGCCAATCCCTTGACGTCCAATCACACCAGGCCACACATTTACATCTCTGCCCACACGAGCATTGAAATCTCCGAACAACAGCAGTTTATCTGAAGTTGACACACTGTTGATGGTAGCTCTCAGCACACTGTAGAACCCTTCCTTGATTTCAGATGGATTGGTCATAGTTGGGGTATAGACGTTTAGTATGGTGACAAAGCGTTTCCTTTTCAACGGTATTCGCAGGGTCTGGATGCGATCGTTCACAGCAAATGGCAAAGTTGGCAACTTCGCCGCAAGGCAGTTGTTAATGGCCAGGCACACTCCAGATCCTCTTCGTTCCTCTTCGGGCCTACCAGACCGGTAGAATGTGTAGCCTCCGTTTTCACAAAGTGAACCCTCACCAGCCAGTCGTGATTCTTGGAGAGCTGCGATGTCAACATTTTAGTCTCGAAGCACACAAGCAATGAGTGCAGTACGCCTCTCCTGACGGATGGAATTGCTATTGTCAAACAAAGTACGAATATTCCATGTAACTACAACTAAATTCTGCTTTCGTTTCTTACCGCAAAGTGGACTACCCGCCAGTCGCGGCAAACTGGCCAGGAAGAAATGAGCGGGCTTTGTTAAGGCCACCTTTTCTAGGCCCTTCCCTAACCTAGGGTGAGCAGTGCCTCCCTAAACAGGGCTGCTCAGACGCAGGGGGTGCTGCCACACTGAATCATCGCTCTGTACCCGAGTGCGACCACCATCCCCCTACCGCTTGCATGCAGGCTTGTGTCTATGGCTTCCAGCTGGTCAGGCTTACCACTTTGCCACTTACCTGTCGCTACAGGACTTGAGGTGTCGAGAAAACCCCATTTCTTCAAAAGGAACAGCATGTGCGTGAGGAGATTTAGGTGAACAAGGGTTGCATAGGACCAGACCCACCCTCTCGGCATCCTTCTCTGATTCAACGGCAAGGTGAGGTCCAAGACGGTTGAGAGAAGGTCAGCTGCAGTGAATGACCAGTCCAAGCTTAACTGCAAGGGTCCCCTTGTTCGCGCTCCACAACACGGTTTACTAGATGACCGTTGGCTCAGCAAGAAGTTCATCCGTCCTTGACAGAAATAACCCCACCTGCAGGATGTCTAGCCACACTCCCCACGAGAAAATCCAAGTAGGATGCCAGCTTTGTCGGAGACGAAGACAGACAATGGGACTATTTGACCCATAGTTTGAGCTATTTACCCATAGCTGGGAGTTTGGTTAGTGAGTGCCAGGGCGTGTCCACGCGCCTGTGGGCCATGCGCACTGCATGTTTGGGGGCCAAACCTCCTCCAAGTCCCTCGTAGTTGAGCCAGGGATCGCGAGAGCCTAGTTACTGTGTGTTGCCACGAAGGGGCACTACGTAGGGCTTGCTGCTGGAGAGGCAGAGAGAGACTTACGCACTCGATTTTCCTTTTCACTGATGCTAGTCATTGACACGTCACAGCAGCCAGATGACACACCCCAGTAACATTTTGAAACAAGTCAAAAGTACGTAGAAAGTGATGACTACAGTATCACAACACCCCACACAAGTAGCATCATCAGCATACTAAAGAAGCTTTACGCTCTTATTCCCACACCCTGGAAAAAAGGAACCCCAAATACAGTCATTATCATTAATAAAACAAGCATTAGGCTCGAAATACATAACATGAAGGAGGGGCGACCCTTTTTAAAAACCCATGAATGTTTCAAGTGAAATTTTGCATGAATGTCCGTCAGTTGAAAGAAGAGAAAACTTCATTACAGTTGTTTTTAGACATTCCCATCGTTTTTATCTAACGGATACAAACTATTTACCCACTTTTCCTCCAACAGTTTTCTGTTCTCGCTGGGGGTTTTGGGATTGCAAGTAGAAGATCAAGATGTTTGGTAAGCGTTTGCAGCATTGTGGCATTACAGGTTAAATAACGACAGGACGTGCATAAGTATATCGTAATGCAGGATAGGAGATTAATGCATTACATCCTTAAAGTAATACGTTTAGCAGTTCTATTGGCAAGTCTAGATTCTACGGAAAATTTAGATCTCACTGAATGTACATTATGCCAAGCTCAAAGATAAAAATAGGCTAACTCTGCACCCATTGAACTAGATTCATGACTGTGCTGATTCACGGTTGATAATTTTCATTAGACTGTTAAGGCCAGGTCACACTGCAGAGATATCGGATCGGATTTCGCTCCGATTTTTGTGAGTTTTAATTAGTATATGCTCCACCTTTTAGTCCAAAAGAAACAGAAAATTGCCAACCTGTGACGATATACGAATTGTATCGCAGGACCGCTAAATTCTAAGTTATACCAGTTATTCCGTGGCGTCATATCCGCAGACAGCTTTTATCGGATACGCGCCGTCCGATAAAAGCTAATTGTTAATGTGACGTCACGAAGTTTATACTTCATTTCGATAGTCCTCTCATACCGATCGTACACCTACACAGAATGGCAAATTTTTGGTTCTTTCCGACAATGAATGGAAGGGATTTTAACTAAAACTCACAAAAATCGGTCAGTAATCCGATCCGATATCGCTGTAGTGTGACATCCCAGTACGCATGATGCTAGCGGTCCACTGGCGGTATATCGCGGAAAAACGCTGGCGGTTTAACGCTGACGGCCCGCTAGCGCACCGACGGACGCTTTTGTACAGTTGTGTCTTGGCGGAAAACCACCAGCGAACCAATAGTGGACCGCTGGTGAAATTTTTTGTACAAAGTACATGTTTCTGTTCTTAGGGAACCTATGAAACTACCCACTTAAGAAGACTTTTATTAAAAGAGAAGTTTTAGGCCTACTAAGTTCTGGTAGGAGTTGTTCCACATAAACAGGTCAGTTTGCCTACATTCTTAGCTGTACTTCATGCACTGAGCTCACGCATTAGCAATAATATCCAGGAAGTCCATTGTGATTGGTCAGTGAAATTGTGTGCACAACACAAAGGGGATTTCAAATGCAAGCTCATAATTGTAGTGTGAAGTTTTTGATGAAGTGTGTTGGTCTGTGTATAGGTTATTCACATAACAAAGGCAGTGTATGGAATTACCATTTGCTGGCAGTCAGTGTAAAGGTATAGCAACTTCTTCATACAGTTGTTGAATGCAGTCAGTGCAAAGAACACTACTTTTGTCAAACGACATTTTCTCATCCGTCATCATGGAGTGTTAATGGTAGGCCTTGTATTGTTCTTGGAACTTGAATACCTCATATGGAACGATCGGGGAATTCTCTACTGCTAGTGGCCAGAAAAGTTCTTTGAGACACTAGGACATGGTCATGAAACGGCCTAACCTTTGCTGACGGAAGGCCTAACCAATGCTGGACATTTGGAATACTTTTTAAAGCTGTTACTTGATCAGAGTCTTGTCCCAGGCTATAACTAAGTTCTGTGGGACTGAACTTTTGGACTTTTAAGCTGACCAGTTCGAAAGGAACGTCATTTTATATGATTATTTCCTGGCAGTTAAAGTTTGAAGGCATTTTAATTCTGTACTGGCATAGACACCATATTGTTTGAAAAGGTCATTATCTTCTTTGGGCCATTGTAACAAGCAGTCCGTGTTTTGCTAACTCTCTTGCAAAATAGACCGTAAAGGAAACGAATGAAATATCATGATGAATGAAAAATCAGTAAATCACTCTCTGTGAAATAATGGAATAACCCTATACTACAAGCCTGTTACAGCTGTGGTCCGCTAGTGGACCACTGGCGTTCTCCGTGTTTCCGCCGGAGGACCATCGTAGAAAACCTGGCCATTTCGGCGGCGGTCCGCGGGCGTTTCATGCTAGTGGCCCGCCGGAGTCACTGCTGGCGGACCGCTGGTGGACCGCTAGCATGTTGCTAACTGGGATGGGCTTTAGCCTGTGTGTTTTGGGGGATTAACTTCTCATGCTGTTAAGCAAGAAGACATTGGCACAGTGGAGAAACAAATTTCTGACTTTAGATACAACTACGTAATTTCATTTGAATTTTACTCTCAGTCTGCATAATACATTTATAGTTTATCCAAATCTTTAGTCAAGCCAAGTTCAATATATTACAAAGACTTGCTTTCCTGACTAACATAAATTTCCAGACATGTTGATATTAGAAAACTAGTTTATACTAGCAGACTCAATCGACAAAATTCATCTCTATATCATTTCAGGTTGTAAGCTATATGGTGTTTAGCATTGTTGTAGCTACATTGGACGTCGTTTCGATGATATTGGCAGTCTTGTCAATTGTATTTGCCAAACTTGATTTGGTGAGTAATTTATCCTTGGGTTTTAGAGCTGAGTATCAGTTATTAGCCTTGTATGTTTGACAAAATATTTGGTCAAACATACCCCTAACCACAATAGACCTGAAGCCTCTTTTAAATTACTCAAAATGCCGCTTTGCTAACACTTCAAAAGTACAGAGAAATAGAGCACGCCGTCACTTACCCAGGCGGAGGGGATTCTGTTTTCTCAGGTCATCATCTCCCAAAACCACCGTCCGCCAAAGCGAACATGACTGAGTCCAAGTTAAGAAGCAAACTTCATTTTAATAATATGACTTCTCCTCGTAATATTCTTTCATGAATCATGTGAGTGTGTTTACTCTTGTAGCCGTAAAATGGTAATCGTAAAGTGTTGCATAACCACCTGTGCAGTGGATGCTATCAGGGCGTGGATGTTACCATGACATACCAGCTCTGTGGGTAGATGGGATACTACATGCTTTGCTTTAAATGAGGGAATTGCCGTCTAGTGAATTCACTGTCAATCAACCAGTCTCGAGGCCACATGTTTCTACGAATATCCAAAAGAATTTGTATTCACTTTGGCAGGCGTTAGCAATATGACTGAACAGATCATTTTTTGTAGAGATAATTTTTATCAACTATGCACAGAGATTATCGTCATGTGGACAAACAGTTTGATTTTACCTGAAAGATTATCAAAGGGCAGTGCCATCATCGGTTGGCCATCAGCTTAGAGGAAATATAAATAATCATCACCTCTTAGAAGGCCAGAAAAAGCATTTAAACGGATTTTAATGTTACTTAAGCAAAGTCATTTTGAGAGTTCTTTGAAAAAGCAATGGGACAAATAACAAAAAAAAAAAAAAAAAAAAAAAAAAAAAAAACAAAGGTTAGACATGTGCAAAATGAATAGAAATGCACCACTAACATTTGGGGGGGGGGGGGGCTTGGGAAGCGGTGTAGGCAGGGATACCGACAGGTTCTAGTAATTATGGGCACATATTTTCTTCATGTGTATGATAGGACATATATAGTCATCTTTTGGTGTTAAGTTTTGATTGGCAGCTCTATTGTGACGTCGTTCAAATGATGTGGGTTTCAAGGAAATCAGTCGTGTGATCATTTCCTAACAAAACTAACAACCACATGAGGTTATTGCTTCTGTTAATACGGGACAACGCTTATCTAACTCTAACAGACTACAAAAAAGAAAGTGCCCCAAATTATGTCCCACTCACGATATTACTCTCTCTATGTTAAGCATGATATTCAGATGTTAAGGTACACTAGAGCATCATAATACACTATTATACCAAACTGACTGCACTTAAATTTTTTTTTAAAGCCATGTATTGAATGCATTGAAGTTATTGTAACATTAGGAAGACAGTTGATTTAGAACTCTTCTTATAAAATATCCGGAAAATCAAGCAGTTTGGGCGGGGACCCTGGATAAATATAAATTAACAAATGGAGCTGGAAGTCAGCCAAGCACAAGAAAAGAAAAGGAAATCAATTTTTCTGCTGGCTGAAGTAAACAGCCTTCCTGCTATCTGATGGGCGGAAGCAAAGGATTACAGGAGACCATTTTAGATAATCATTTGTTTGTAAACTTGTCCATCTTATGCTAAGTAGTAGGCTGTAAGGCTGTAATGAAAACTGAAAGGAGTTAATCGTAATGACGTATCCATTGAGGACCGCGGCCACGATTGTTCCCGTACATTTAGGGTTTCGTCTTTTGCGGTTCTTTTAATGTTTTTTGAGTTGTGTGTTTCTTTGTCTTTTGTTTGTAAAATTCTCAAACCGGCATAACTGCAGGGTCAATTACGTTTTGATGTAGATAGGCTACCGATGTCTTGGTAATTGTCTGAAACTTGAAACAATATTTCAATATTATTCAATTCTGATTGAATTTACCATTTAATAGAGTTATTGTGAAATTGATGTACAGGATTTGTTTTAACAATAACTTGTCTGAAATGAGAAAATACAAACATCATAGCTCTAAACTTAAATCTGAAGTACCGTTTCATCTTTTCTTTTGTGAACCCACAGGATGACAATGGCAACAGTAGGACTGGTACAGCACACCTTGGATTGTACATTACGCTTTGCATCTTGTTCTTTTTGCTAGTTTTAGCATCAATTATCGGTGCAGTATTTACTTGCGGAGCTTTCTTTATCATACAACCAGCTACAGCCGCGCCAATGGTAAGGAAGATTTGGAGTACCAGGTTTCACTACAGAGGTTTTTCATATGACGTCATAATGCTCCCTGACGGCCATGTTGGAGTACATGTACCTACGTAGAACACCGCAATCAACGCGCTTGATCGATGATTGCGTTTATTTGGCGTGGTTGTTCCCCATCATGCGGCTTTATGACTTAAAAGCAAAGCTTATATACATTGGTAAAATTTGTCAGTCTTTTAGACTTGATTCTTTAGAAAACAAATGCTTTTAAAACAGTTGTGTTTCCCATGATAATTTAGTTGCAAGTTTGAGTTGGCCTCCTACGAACACAGACGACCTCGTGTTGGTCTAACGTTAGAGCATCCGCCTCTCACGGGGAAGGCCCCGGTTTGATTCCCAGGTCGAGTCATACCAAAGGCCCTATAAATGGAAGCTACTGCCGTTGTGCGTAGTGCCCCGCATAGGGAATGGGGTAGGGAAAACAAGCCAGTGAGCCAAAACTGGAAAAGGTCGTGGCCAGCTCGACTTGGTTGGAAACTGGGCCGTAAAACCCTATCTAACAAACGTACTGCCCAACTGATTGACTGACTGACTGACTAACTGATTAACTGACTGACAAACTGACTAACTCACTTGCGAGCACAGGTCGAAAATATCTGTGAATGAGGGTTCGTAACCATACTAATTGTGAATGGAAAGGGAGAACTAGGTAAAAAATATATATGTGCAAAAAGAAAAAAAAAAGAAAAAAAAAGGAAAAGAAAAAGAAAAATCGGCCGGGTGTTAGATAGGTGTGGGGACAATGTAATTGTTATATTAGGGTAAATTGTAACCGAACTTTTGTAAAAATGATTTTATTTCGGATGTCTTTTGCTATATATTGGATACATTGAACTTATGAATTTCTTTCAAAAGAAACTACGAACATCTTTAACATTGTTTCCATTTTGTTTCCTCCTAGGTGATTTTCAATCCTCAATCAACAACAGATGATCGTAAGCGACCATAAGCAACGTTTACTGGTTGAACCTTGCCTACACTTCCAACTATACATAAACTTTAATCGTTACCGTAAAAATCACTGCGTATAGTATATGAAATGAGCCTCTCCAAGACTTGTTAGTAAATGCGCAACCGTTTTGGTTATCTGGCAAACATTTACCCCACTAGGGACAACACGTCCCAAAGTTTTCGGCAGTATCCGGTGTTGCTTCTTGAAGAGTAAACTAGACTTGCAATATAAACACTACGCACCTATTGATACTTTGTTTCGATGGGTACATCATTTTTCTATTTATCATATATCATCAGTTGATGGTATTGAGGTCTATTGTTCGAAAAAACAAAAGAAGAAAAAAAAAGAAAAAAAAGTTTTTCATTAGTTTCCAAGATTATATAATCTAGACGGTTTTAATTCTTGTAGCAACAAAAATAGTTTTACACAGCTAAACGTGTTTTTGTAAGCTGCATGTCATTTGCATAAGGAGTAGAAGAATTTCGTTCATTCGAATTTATCGTCTTCTTATAAACTGCTAAGTTCTGAACATATTATTTTGGGCATAAAATGGAGAGACATCCCAACAATTGTGACGTCACAAAATTTGAAATGGCTGCAAATCAAGTATTTGTAATAAAATCGACAGTGTTCTTCATACCCAGTACTAGAGCCTGCATCTTCTAACTGAACGAAGACTGCCAGCACGCTTTTTATTGCGAATTATCTTACTCAGCTACATGGTATTGATATCCACATCACATGAACTACTGCTCTATTGACTGTGAAAAATATTCTTTATCACTAAATGTCCATTTAACAATTAAGTTGTGAAGTCTAATCTACCAACAATTCTCATATAAAAGTACCCTTCTGCCTGGAATATTCTAGATATAAGCTGGATTCGTTGATCCTCTTCGAGCACCCTGATACAAGAAGCCATTGTAATAACCGGGAGACTCAGTTTAACATACGATCTGATTTTGCTTTCGTTTTCCCTGATTTTTTGCTACTTATATTGACCTAACAAAATGGTTGACATATATACTCTAATTCACCACAGAAGTCGTTTGGTTTTAAACTCTCATTCAACAAGTTGTTTCCACTTGATTTCAAACAAGAGTTAAAGCGAACACAAGTTGGCAATAACAGTGAAAATTATCTTGCGTGTTGCTTACAGATTGTGACCCTCCAGTTAAGTATGACAATATTGAATACATGTTTTGAGATAAAAACCTGGTTCCTTACCGAGGAAGGTTTTAACACCTTTGTAATCCCCGATTCACTTGAGGTTGCTACACTCCACATTTAGAAAAAGGAAAAAATCTAGAAGAAAAGATCATAAGAGTGGGGTGTGCTGAATGGAGGCCATGTATGAGGGTCGTGGCCCCAGTGAGCGTGTTAAAAAAGGTGGCAACTGCATAGGGAACGTTGGTTCTTAAAATATGCACGCTGAGACGAGTTGCACATTTTAAAACCATGCAAGATGCAGATAAAACAAACAAAGGGTGAATAAATATGACACTTTTATGCATATTTTTACTCTTTTATGCAATGAGACACTTAAATGTGAGTGACACGAAATCCATATTAATTGCAACTGCACATTTATTTTATAATCAGTAGCTGTACCATGACAAGTTTTCAGTAGCTTATGTCAGATCATTGGTCACCTATGAAACCCCCATTATCATGGTATGTGAGTGGTTCGACCATACTTGCTCCAAATGTTTAGTGTTACGAAACTCCGTTGGAATACATATGTTTTAAAATATTCCTTCAGGTGGTCACAAGTAATCTAAGTGTAAAGTAGCTTGCTCAAAAATGTAGAGATTTTGTACAGCTTCTGAGAGAGAGAGAGAGACGTAAATATCATGAGACATAACAAGATGACGACCAAATATGAACAATAAAGCCAACTTTTGTCAATTGTAAAGTGCAAAATGATCTTTTGAAGCATTAACAATGCTATTCCCAATATTGTTTTCACAAAAACCTTGTTAGCAGAACTATTCGTTTGAGATTTTGATTGTCGTGTCACGCATGATTTGATTGTCGTGTCACGATACATTGAGGGCTAACAGGTTTTCAGGTGAGCACCTTTTTATGATCCATATAAACTATATCCATAGGCATAATATACTTAAGATTTGTAAAGAACAGAAACTTCGACGGAAAGAAAGCAATAGCAACAAAACCTCGGAAACTTTTTCTTTTTTTCAAAATTTGTCGTTTCACTTGATCACGATGTTGGGATGGTAGTAAGACGACCGAATGAGGCATGGTGAATGTTCTGGGAGTTGCTAGAAAAGGAAGTACAACGAACAATTTTTTTTTTTTTTTTTTTTTTCAGACAGTATACACTTGAACGGATTTTATCTTTTGAGGTGTCACTATTTGATTGAGATGTCGCTTTCTTTCTTTTGTTAAATTCCTTCCATTCTTCCATTCTTTCCCATGTAATCCCTAAACAAAGGCATTGTCTGTATATCCATTGATGTGGAGGTTTCTTTCCGCCAACGGCGAAGCCTGCAATAAGAATTTCTATAGAACGACTGGAAAAAAAAACGTTTAAAATATATGCTTCAATTGCCCCCCCCCCCCCCCCGTTCTTCATTGGAAGCATTGTTCAAGTTTATATATTTCCCGTAGACGTAAATCATTTTGTTATCATTAGGAAACACATTTTTGAAACTAATTTTTAAGGAAATTGCTGCTGTCTACAAATGAAATGATACGTCTTGTCTCGGATCGCGTCGAATGACTCCTCATTGGAATTTTGATAATGCGACACTAATCCTTGTTGATGGAAGTATTGAGATAGGAATTTGGCGGATAACAGCAAGATTACCGTCTGAAACGAACATTGTCTCAAAGAAAGTAGAACGTTGTTTTCTTTCTTTAGAGATTCCCTGGAATGCTGTACAGAGTAGCTACAGTTAATCCATTTATATATGTATTTTAAAGTTGTATGCATACTTCACTAAAAGATATCTCACGTTGGAAATATTAAATAGTCCACATGGTCATCTTAAATCCGCTGTAAAACTACATCGGTCCTATGTGGACCAAGATCTCTGATCCTGAATGGTTCCATGCAGTAAAGTTCCCTTGGATAGTATGTAAATATGACGTTAATTGACATGAAGGATAATGGTGTAATCGAGTTTTCTGTCACCCTCTTTTTTTCTTTTTTTTTGAGATGAAAAAGTTCATCCTATTAATGAATTCGCTTGGCATGGTGGCTGCTCTAATTTTGTGTTTATTCAAAGAAATGGAGGCGTTTTAGCTTTCTAAATCTTAAATTTTATATTTTTCTACATGTTTTCCCCCCATTGTGGAGTGAGCACCGAATTTCCTATGTGACTTAAATTAACGTCTGAATTAACATTTGTTATTTCAGTTGGAGAGATTTTAAGATAATATGCTAGTTTGTTAGTTAGTTACATGAGATTTACCGACACACTAACACGAATTTCCCCTTAGTTGCCTCTGACGACAGGCGGGAAATAACGTGGGCATTTTCTACAACCCCCAGCCCACAAGGGGCTAAAGGATGACATGAATTGAAAGTGTACGATATTGTTTAGATGGATACCAAGTTGATCAATTCTTCATTCAGAAATCGAGTTTTAGATGATCTGTTTTTCCAGCAGTTCTAATCACATTGCTCTTGCAATAGTAAATCGTTCAACGGTGCATTATTTTAGAAACGTTTTTCTTTTCGTTTTGTTTTCATATTTTTATGTTATAACAGGGAACTAATTCGTATATGCTTACCAATGCAAAGATGGATCTACTTATCGTAGTAATCGTACTAAATTGGACTTGAATCTAGGTTTTCCTTCATCAGCTGGTGCATAGTTGTAAAAAAGTGTGTCTGCTTTGCTGTTTTCAATAAAAATTTGCTATATATGTGACTTAATGTCACATACATAGCGTATATACCAGCTTTTATTTTGTTTTGTTATTTTTGTGCATGACAGTGTTAATTCATTTTTGTCTTTCATTTGACACGAAGTTTTTGAAAATCGGCTGTAAAATGGCAGAGCTATGGCACTTTCTTTTTCGTTTTAAATCCTTTGTTTACATTAAAAACATGGTCATGTATTCCCATGGGGATTAGCGTCGTTGGACTTTGGGTTCAACTGCTTTCTCTGCCTGTGAGCTGCTATGAGCTTGTTTTGAGATGGTAGCTTTTTGGTGTCATAAGTGGACATAAATCTGGAGTAATGATATGGGCGTTGTAATTGATAGGGAATGTGGGGTTTGGGGGCTGCAAGGTGGCGTGTAGGGCGCAAAATTGACAATTGACAATTGTCGAAAAAAATAGGGGGTACAACTTCAAAAATTTGCAGCAACTCCTACCCTTGCTCTAAAATTCTGGTTTTCTGGGTAATTATAAGACTGTTTTAGTCGAACTCTTTCGCGTTTTTTCGGACCAAATCGCACTAAGGGTTGCCGACTAAAGACTTTTTTCTGATAGCATGATTTTCGATCCGAAATTGTCAATTTTTGCCGGTTTTTTGACCGATATGTGTACGAATATTGCTGAATATTGCTGAAATGACTTACTGTACTCAATTTTTGACACCTAAAATTATAACTATCCTTTCTGAATATTTGGACCGTTTTTTTATATCGTTTAATATAAACAAACATTTAGTGGCATTTTGTGAAAACTCTTTGCTTACTATCCCTCCACAAAACATTAGAATACAAAAGCATAATTTTTGGTGGTACAATGAAGTCTGTAAGATATTCCATGATGGAGTAATGGAGTTTTTTGAATGTCATGTGCGTTTTCACGATGCTATTATGCAATTAGCGGAAAAGGGTAAGGGAACCCTTGTTTTAATCGAATACACAATATGTCTTAAAACAGCGTAATTAAAGGTAATTATGATGCAGATATAGAAAACATATTGAAGAAAACACACTTTTCTTGACTGTGATTGTTAATTAATCTAACCTTAAAGTTTGTGTGGGAAACAGGCTGATAATCGGGAAAAGATCTTCAGAAACTTTATTTTTTCAGGAAAATATTGAGATTTAAACAAGCGTTTGACATTTGAAATATTGAACGTTTCTCATATAACATGAAATACAAACATGACTTTACAGAAGACTTTTAGACTATTTTACTCATACACAAAAGTGGTTGTTTATCCTGTAATATTCATCCATGCTGGGCATTCTAAAAGTGTCGGGTAAAAATATCTACACAACACATATATAACTGCCAATTTGCACAACGTTGAGCCAATTTCACACAACACTGTTCAGCTGAAGTTCAAGCAAGTGAGTGATCGCTGCAAAGTTAGCAAAAAGAAAATCAATTTATACAATAAGAAAGCAAACTGAAAGGGATTTTTCAAGTTTAAAAAATATTTTTTGAGTGTGATATAATTTTTTTTTAATAAAGTTAAAATCATAATTCAGAATTTAAAAGATAATTTTCATGGGTACAATTTTCTCACAGCATTTCAATTTCAAATTTTAACAGTTTTTACACCGGCAACACAATCCCAGTGCATTTGTACAAAGTACTTTATTATCCGTTTGCGTTACACCGCACTGCCGATATCATTCTACACAATACACCTAACTTTCTCATCAAAATATGGGTACATTTGACCAGCAGAAGGTGAAGGTAGTGGAACTTTCTTTCCTGTAAATAGATTTTGAAGATCGGTTGAGAAGATAGACTTTTCACTTCATATTCTGTTCGTTGAGGATCAAGCAAAGTCAGGGTGAAAGTCATATCGGCACACACCACATACATAGTACAATAAGCACCCAATTGGCCTAGGCCTACACGAGGTAGAGGTTTCCCCGAATTGCCATACAAAAGATCGCCGATTATTCACGGAAGTTTAATTCTGCCGAACTAACTCGGGATGTTTAACTCACCAACTAATTTGCTTTAAGTTGTAAGGTTTGGATTTCTTTTTCAGGTTTTCTTAAATAGAGTAATTTGAACGGACTTCAAGTAGTGGATTTTGTAGTTTCAACGTTTGGGATTCAGTTCCGCCAAAAATTTCGACAATTTTTTTTTTACCTTTTCAAAAAGAAAATGATTACATTTGTCATACGTGATCCATAATATGATGTAAAGGTCATATTCAAGTAATTTAAGATGCATCTAAAATCATTTTTACTTCAAATATTGGCCATTCAGGCAAATGATGAAAACTCGATATGTAGGCCTAATGTTGTTCAGTGATGAAACCTTATGTACAAGTTCAACGAAATTATGATGACATTGCTAGAGCTAAGCTGTTTCGCCTAAAATAAGATAATACTCACAGTCTAATTGATAGAAATGCCGTAGGTTAACCAGATATGAAATTCGAAGATTGAAAATATATGCCTAGGGTTTGTTATGAAATGATCCTTGGTCAGGTTTGTCTTTCTATTTCAGAGTTGTTGGTTTGGTATTAGTACTCTATATCACTTTGTTAGTAAGTTAGTAGGTAGGTCTTTGAAATGAACTTTGTTACATCGCAGTTACATTACAAGAAATCAATTTCTATTAACTGTCTTCCATAGGTGCAGAAGAGACAATTGTCAAAATCCCAACATGCCAACAATGGCTACCTACTGTTTTTTATTTGGTTTTCATCAAGAGCATATAATTTCACCATACCATTAGGAAGACAAGAACCCTTCATTGTTTCTCTTAGAAAGATTTCTAATCTTGTTCAATTACAGAATTTTAACATTTGTTTGAAAGTGTGTACATATTTTATTATTTACTGTACTCACTTATTAACCCTTTGAATTAATATGACACTGCATTTTTAACACTGCTATTTGTAGTAGTCTATTTGTAGTTCTTGAAATGCGGAGTAGACCGAGCTAAATAATTTAAGCCTACATTGGGAGGGGGAACAAGCCATACTAAAATTCAAAATTTTTACTGCCCTTTTTTGGTGAGAATGTAACCTCAGTAAATTTAAAGGTTTCTCATCAACAACCTAATTTTGATGGTTGAGTTGTGCTCGTCTTCAGAAAACTGTACTGTGAAACTGTGGTTAGACAGGTAAGCTGCATTGTAATACTTGACTGCAATTGTTACAGTACAATTCATTGATAAATAGGGTGGTCGGTGTCCAGTCGCGATAACATTGAGTGACCAGGAAAACAACAGATTTGTGACACTGCTTGCACAGCTTTTCAAAAAAATATCGTAGTTGAAAATGACGTAATATATTTCAAAATCCTGAACGACCTGAAAGCGAAATTGAACTTAAAATGGATTTATTTTGATGAAAAATGCCACGTTTGTAATATTTAACCATCAAATAGGTAGGCTTTTTTTGTTGCTACTGCAATATAGTAAAATTCTTATGATATCCTATTCCTGGGGTGCGCGATATTTACACTCATTGACTATACCCATTTTACCTGTTCTTAAGTTTTGAGTTTACGGCAGTAATTTCCAGTGCCGACTGATGTTGGGACACCCCCGTAAAACTTTTCCGTCTAATGTAGTAGAATTAAACTAAAATGGGGTTTGTTATTGCTAAGTCTTATAGTTTGGTTAGGTGAAATGGTCAGGATCAGAAAGGAGGTACCTAGTACCTTATTCAAAGGCAAAATACTCAACTTTGATGATTAAATCATATTTGCCGCAGTTTTGAAGACATTGCCAGATAGAGAGTGTATGAGCTCATCATGAATATAACGATGCGGTGGATTCCACAACAGTTCTAATACAAAACTTTGGCTAACTTCGCATCGTAATGGCAATTGCCACGGTTTGCACTCCATACCTCAGTGACACCGGTATTTGGGATTGGGGCGCATGCCCCTGTCGTCTTCCCCTCAGATTAAACTTTATTACTTTTTGGGTGGGGTGAAGTATGTTTTCGACAAAGTTATGGCTTTATTTTGACCATGCAAGTGTCTATCACAAATGGTTCTCAAACTATATAAATTTTAACACGCTGCACTCGACTCACACTTTTACTTCATATTGTCCTTGTGTCCATATCTTTTTTCAAACAACTTACGGAGTGCACAGTGCATTTACAATGCAAGTTTTGTTACAACTAGGATATGGGATGCAAAATTTAAGTCCGCATTTGTCACGGTTCTACCCTGTATCTTGACCATATTTGAAGTAGTACAGTTCAGTCTTTTATCCTGAGGACGTGAATTTTTCGTATCCAGGACACCTTCACTAAGTTAACAACAATTTCACAAAGGTGGGTAGTTTTACGATGTCTGTCTACCCCACCCCTCCCACGCAGCATAAATTTGGCTTATCATATCTCAGGAAAAATGAATCCAATTTGGAAGAAATTACAAACAAACGTATGCTTTGCAATAGTCGTATTTTAATATAAAAGTCACGATGAAGGTATACTCACTGCAAGAAGTGCGAAACATTTTGGTTTTATCCTTTTGGCAAGTGGTTGCAGCTCCCTTAAATCGACTTTGGCTCCTGAGACTAGGCTTAAATATTCAAAAGTTTCTAGCATAGATTTGTGGGTGGGGATACCGTCCACTCTCCTGAGACTCCTACCCAAGACCTGCAATCAGGTCCTGCAGTTGGCCACTCCAATCAAAAGTTCCAGCTACGCCAGTTGACAACGCAATGCAACACAATACAAAGTGGAACAAGTAACGGTGATAGTGTCAAAAATTCAAATTTAATTAGGTAAAACCTTTAATTACTCTAAATGTAACAAATGAACGTATCTTCATGATAGTATTTTGAAGTATTTAAAAAGCAGGTGTATTCCATCAAAACTTTTGTTTTGTAATCACACAAGTGGATTTTGTAAATCAATACTCGACGAACCTTTAGTGTTAATCGCTTTCATTTTGAAGTTTATTGTTGTTATTGATTTTTTTTTTTTTTATGTCGATGGCAGTGGATGCGTTGGAAAGGTGTAGCGTCAGGGGTTTGGATTCCAGCTGTTTCGTATAGACAGAAAATGAAACTATGTTTTCCCAGATACCAGTGATATTAATACTTATGAATACGTAAAAACAATTCACTTTGCACCACATGCACGCCATATTAAGGGAACGTTAATCTGAAAAGGTGGAATATTTGAAGGAATTTGATTTGGATAACTAATTTGTGTTCATATTATCGAAAAGACAAAAACTGAAAGTATTTTCAAACTTAAGATGCAGCCGACCATACAACAGCATACGTGTGGGGTTGAGCAGGAACCAGGAGATATATGGGGAACAAATGCCAGGATTTTGACTGGAGCGTTTCAGATAATTTTTGGTACAATCGAAATAATACTTGGAGTCATAGCGTTTCTGGATCTACGTTTTGGCCAATCGGATTACGGTCTGGGAGTGTTCCTTGGTGTGGTATGCTACATTTGCCTATCCTAAAATTGTGTAGTTAGCGAGGGTATGAATTCTGGTTTACATTTTCGGAAGAATAAATTCAATAAGAATGAACTCATTTCAATATGTCTGTTTACGAAAAAGGATGCTTAACCTGCATCAGTTAGGCAGACATATTACGACGTTGCAAAGAAAACAGTTTTTTAAAAAAAATTAAAGTATTTCCAAATACTTGTAATTTGAACGTATTTTGATAAAACTTTGAAATAATCGGTGTTCTCACCGAATTTACCTATATTATGAAAACTTCCGGGGAGATGTGCACTGTTTAACAAGAAATTTCCTAACTGGCTAACGGTAGCCCTAATTCCTAACCTAATCCCTTACCCTAACAAAGAATACAGTACCCTGGCAACAGCCAATCAAGAAACATCTTGTCAAACATTGCATGCGAATCAACCGAAATTACTGTACTGCTTTAAAAGTTCTCAATCATTGAAAGAAATAATTTAAAATTGGCAGTCCATGGTGCAAGAGGACACATAAGCCAAACGCAGCACCAATGCAGCTCTCTCTACCTAACCCCAGAGTTTTTATCTCTCCTTAATATATTGAGCAAACATGCTCCTAATTAGTCCCCGTTGACAGCAACTTCCCCATCAACAAGTTGACAGGGCCACCTCCTGCTAACTATCGATTGAGTCAATTGTGTGAGGGATTAGATAAACACCACTTCACACAACTTTTCAGAATAAACATTGCAAATAAACTATGCTGAAAACCCGGTGAAACAGCCATTCTGCGGGATCTACAGTTTCCAGAAGGTGCTGCATTACAGTAAATAATGGGCATTCTAGCAGCATTTCCTTAGTCAGTGTCTCTTCCAGCTTCTTTGGTCAGTGGTCAATGTGGGATGGTCACCCACTTTTAGAGGGAGTTCGGATTATTGAAGGATCCATTGGTGTCGATTGGTATATCTGAAAAAGTTTAAATAAAATTAAAGAAAATATTTGCAATTTTAAACAATAAAAATTCATTCTTTCTTACATGTTGGATAGGCACACTTTACTGAACCACAATTTTACGAAGCCTTACACTTTTGAGCTAAAAATATTAAAAAGAAAAGTGTATTAACTTGCCGGGGTAATTACTGACTGATTTAATCCCTACTCAGAAAATTTCATCATGGACGGTCAAGAGAAAGTGTCGCCAGAAAGAATCTGCCTTCGATTTTAAGAACAAAGCATTTTCTCTTTATTTTACGTTGCAAATAAAAAGAAGAATAAACGGACATGGTAAGGGAGATCCGATTCGTTGAAATTTCATGAAGGATTTGTGAAACTTTTCATTCCAAGTTTAGAACACTTCGGGAGGAGTTAAAGTGTATGAAATTGAAGAGGGGGGTAAAATATATCTCGATATAATGTGGCTACTTGCCTGTGTGGTAAGGATTTCAAAGAGGTTCTTTCGGCGAAGTTAACGTGGAATACAGGAAGAGGCATCGACTATAAGGAAGCATGTTGGTTTGAAATTTGCAACGATACAGATATATCACCTAGGCTCTGTAATCAAAAGAGTGAACTTAGTCGTCCTCTAATAAAGCAAAAAATGTGAATTCACTTCAGCAGAGACTTTAACTTGAGAAGAGTTTAATGCATTTAGAAGGATGAAATTTCCTTCAAAAGAGCAAATATATCTCTTGGACTGCCTACAGTGATCATTCTTACAAAAGGAGTGATCATCGCAGTCTCTCGTAGAGTGAATTCCACCTTTTTTTGGAGTGAATAAAACACTCTAATGGAGTGAAGTTACACTTTTCACTCTATTAGAAAGTGACAAATGTCACTCCTTTGATTTAAGGGTTTTGTGAAGTTGAAGCTTTAGGGCTTGGGAAAAGTAGAATTAAACACCCCAAAACCATCATATATTCATTCTGAAACGTATTCCAATTAGCCATTTGAAAATTTACACTATCTTTCACACGCTTCCTTTCATAGCTTCAGATGTCAATATTACAATGAAAAGATCATTTTTAGGAGTGAATTTTAAAACCATGTTCAATTTGCATTTACGTTGCCTATGCAAGTTGAGTCACACATTAAACTGTCACGTGCAAAAATAGGAATGAATTTACATACTTAGAAACGTAAATAAAACAAAAACTTTGTAAATTCGGTTTAAATCATCGAAAAGTCTGTCTCACCGGGTTATATTTAGGCAAGATTCTATTCCTGGACCTCTCTGCCAGGTTCCTTCGATCTGAGGAAAAGAACCCTCAGCTTATTTTTGTAAAACAATGTTTGTTAGCAGTTACTTGTCAAAAAAGAATTTTTAGCTCCTTGCTATGTGTTGAACTGTCAATTTGATAGAAGTAGTCAAAGGTTCTTATCCACTCTTTTTTGGAGGGGCTTACACGACACTTGAGATATTTTTTGTTTATGTTTTAAAATGAACAGAATGCTGGAATAATCAAGTTTTCTTTTTCAACCGAAGAGGTATTGGAAATCGAGCTTTGAGCATTTCTTTGCTTTCTTTGCAGTTGGCAATTACAGCAGGATGTCTTCCTCTCTTTGGTAAGAGATCGAAAGGATTGGTAAGATTTTTTACCTTGTTTGCTTCACGAATGCATGCCGTGACCTTTTTTTCTTGAAAATGCAACATAGACACCCAAGTAGATCAAAGAGGATGTGGGGTGTAACTGATGTGTGAGTTTGTTGAATGATCTGCGCCCTTACACTCCAAAAACGTCCGGTTCAATTTGAACCGGAAATGGATTGCATGGGCACCGACCCGAAAAAGGTTCAAAGATTTGACTAGTCTCCGTTCAAAATGAACCGCTTTTGTTCCAAATGAGCCAAATCTAGTCAGAAATTTTAACCTTTTTCGGTCCATTGCTCATTTGATCTTTTTCCGTTTCAATTTGAAGCGGACGTTTCCAGAGTGTAGGTAATCTACGCTTACATTGTCTTCACACTGCGTGAAAAGCAATTTAGAAATATTTGATTGGCCTGTTATCGAACACCAAATGTGTAGTACACAACTCTTTGGTATATTAGGTACATCTGGTACCACCAATCTATTACTCAGATGTAAAACCTGTCATAATTAAGTTTATATGTAGTTTGTTTCATTTCATGACTGATGCGATAACATGTAATCAGGTAGAAAAGAATAATGTTTCCAAAAGTTAGAAAAAATGTTGCATCAAGTGCACGATTTTCGTGCAAGTGCTGCCCCCTCCAAAACATGAAAGGAATATAAATAATGCCACGTACACTGTTAAAAAATTTCTCTGTAAATTTACATAATTTTTATGGCAAATTTTTTTCCAACCAAATAATGTTTTTTTACAGCCAGACTGTAATCATGAAAAAACATTAAGGGTTTGTTTTTTCTTTACAGTTTTTGCATGTAAATTAGTTTACAAAAGTCTACTGTAAAATCGAATTACAGAATTGTTCTGTTTTGTTTACCTGAATTTTATGTGAATTTACAGCCTACTGTTTTCATTCCCGACGTTTTAATATTTATTATAATATCGCTTTTTTACCTTTCATATGTTGTTACGTAACATACACTTCACCATTACGTAGATAAGGTATTTGCTTATCAACGTAATGTGTCGTTACGAAGTTTTTTTCTAAAGTCCTCCCGACCCTCTGGCAAAGGGCCGTTCGGCGAAACCAAACTTGATACTGCTTCCCGAAGAAGCTATTACGTCCACTGAAGGACAACACTTAACGACCAACCTCGCGGCCTTCAGACCATTTTCATCATTGGTCTGTCATGTATGGCTCCATTCTTGACTGGATGAAAAGAACAGATACTACACATGATCTTAGCCAAAAGGCCGAGAAGCGATGTTGAGAGCTATCTGAACATCTTTAACAAAGTTACGAAGTTGTTTTCAATCAAAACACATTGAGGATGCTTTGTTGCCATATTGTTGTCAAGTAGACTGCTATCTCTAGGAACTTTGTAATTGGAAAGTCACATTTTTTGTACAATATAATAATTGTTTTTTAAAATAAATATGACAAAGAACGCAAATACATTAGTTGAAAACATTTCCAGACAAGGTAAACAATAAGTTTATCACTTCCTGATTAAAAAACGCCAAAGAAGATATTATTCAAAGCAACAACAATCCTTTTGTTAAGAAAATGCCTACAAAATAAGCTCCACCCATTTATGCAAAATGAGATTTACGTCCTAAAGTGGTAAATTTACAGACTCTTTCAAGTAAATTTGTGAAACATTTTTAATTTGCTCCGATCAAGTGCATGAGCGCCTGGGGCGATGAGTTGACATCAGTATACCAATTGTCAGTGCTCTGAAATTAGGGCCTTACCATTTCTTTTCACTTAAAAATGTGTGACAAAACACCAGTTGTATGATATTTATAACTAAGAACGTAATAACTAAGTATGCTTTTATAATAAATGTAAGTTAATTTCCAAATAGGGCCATAAATTTGCCAAAAATGTTTTTTTTTTTTTTAAACTGAAACTTCGCAGAACGATGCATGTTACATATTGAAAATTTTCTGGCTATTTTTTATTTGTTTGTTTGGGCTTATTTTTGTTTCTTTTTCAGCTTAAAAACAAAATGAATGTTTGTTAAATGACAGTATATTTATGTGAAATCAGAAAAATACGAAATACTGTTAAAATGTCTGTAAATTTACAGAAAAAGTTTTACAAAGCAGTGAAATTTGGTTAAAAAAAAAAGACAGAAATGGTTTTTCAAATAAACAGAAAATACATGTTAAACAATCTTTTTTTATTGTAGCAATACAAAGTGTCTGTAAAGATACAGAAAATCTCTGTTAAAAGTAAAATACAAAAAGTTTAAGTTAAAAAAGTCTGCAAATTTACAGAAATTTTTAACAGTGTAATGTCTATTATGCACGCATTAATCACATGCAAAGAGGGACGTTAGATTTTCACATATCAACCTCTATGGTGTCTACACTATGAAACCGTTGTAAGAAAAAATTGCATGAACAATTTATAACATTATCTCCACATCATGCGAATATAGTGAACGTACATGGGGCCACGTTCTTTACGTTATCTACGTTTTGTCCTCAGTTTTTTTCGGGAAAAGTCATTCATAAAAAAGAAAATCAGCCAATCTCTGGCGTATCGATGAGTGAAATAATTGACAAAAGGCTTCTCAAGTGATGACGAAAGTGGAATCTCCTTACTTTTCTTCCAGATCATTGCTTATATGGTACTTTCCATTGTCGCAGCTGTTCTGGGCTTCGTATGTGTATTTTTACGAGTAGTAAATTTTGTATCTACGTTCGTGGTGGTGAGTATCAATACTAGTGATTGATTTCAACACTTCTACAAATTGATGGATGCTTATAGACAAATTGATTTTCAAGCTTTTAAGAGAAGGACTTCAGCTGTTTATTTACATGTATCCCAGTTAATGGCTCCACCACAAGTAAAGGTCATGCCATGCAGTTGTTTAATATGAAATTATATTGCAATAGTATTTCTTTGCTAGATTTAAGTTTTCTGTTTGCAATTCTGAGCAGAGTTCAAATACTTTCCTTACAAGAACACGATGGCGTATAAACATGACTTTTCAATGAGATCGACCAATAATTTGAGTTGCAGTTTCTTCCCTTAAAGATCGACTTTGTAAATAAAGTCGTGGTAGTGCAAACACTTGCAGAGTAACCGTTCTACGTATCATGGTTTGGAGAAAATGCCCCCCCCCCCCGTCGGGGACCACTCCCCCCCCCCCCCCCCCCCCCCGTCGGGGAAGGTCGGCCATTTCGTCGGGGAGGCCTAAAAAAAATAAAATAAAATAATTAAAAAAAAAGAAAAAGAAAAACAGCTTACAAGGACTGGGTAATTTTTTTTTGTCTTGAAATGCTATTTAAATACACATTAGAATCGATTTTCAATCACTTCTTCTTTGCTCGGTTAAACCTCATTTCATGTACCTTGTCCTATCCCCTCCCCGTCGTGGAACTGACGGCAATTTCCTTCCTAAACAAGGCCTAAAATGAAGGTAAAGGACTGAAGTTACTGGAAGGATAATCATGAACTTTTTTTCTTTTTGAACTATTTAATTCTTTTGTAACGGTATTTTAATGCCTATCTGAATCTGTTTTAATCACTTCTTAAAAGCTCTGTTATCCCTCATCCTATCTTCAATCTTCAAGGTCATGCCCCCGTCGGGGAAGGCTGCCCTTCCCCCTCTTGTTGAGAAAACCAATTTCGTCGGGGAACCTTCATCTGAATGCCCACCTTAAACTGATAAAAGATGCGGGTCTTATAAACTTCAGTAATCCGGACGGTCTTCTTGGTTTTGCTCACTAGAAGACCATATTCTTCAAAGAAACTCACAATTCCGAATTTTCCTGACAAAAAACAGACGAAAGGTTGTTCAGGTGCATGCAGTGCCCAATGATCTGCCATCTGGCCTGCCCCGACAGCCGAATTCTAGCAACGGTAATGAGGATCGGCCAGGATGTTTTGAGCTACACATAATGATAAACAGTAGCGTGAGGATGTCTCCCCATAAGTCTGACTGAAAATTCATTTAAAACCACCTTGTATCGTGACATATTTCCAAATACGTCGAAAGTAAAATCATTCATAGTCTGGGGTTAGGGCAGTCAGGTAGAAAATTTTAACTTGGATCTTACAACTGAATACAACGAAGATTCCTAGTAGAGTAAAACACATTGGTATGATTTCAATTCCGTTGCATAGTCCCCCCACCCCCCAAAAAAGGGACAAGACAATTACATCTAATTGTAGCAGTACCTTTTATCTGGTCCACTTATAGCAAATTGGACCTTTTTTCTGTTGAATTTAAACGTTCATTTCAAAGGAAAGCTCAAAATAACGATGGCTTCATTTCTAGTTACAAGTCTGGGTAATGCCATTTCCGGCTGTTTGACAGTCTGAGGGACTAGATTTTTTTAAAAATTTTCTGCACATTCCGCGCCAACTGGTGGTTGCGCTTCCGCTTAGATATTTTGGCCGAAAAGATTACTTACCAAAACAATGCATGCTGGCATATTATTCTTCGTTTTGGGACGGTATTATAAAGTGAAATTTTTACTGAGAAAGAAAGCTCAAATTAATGATTACTTTGTTTCTAATTACCGTACCAGCCCGGGAAATGCCTTTTCCTGCTGTCTGGTGATTCTCAATTTTTCAAAAAAATCTGTGTGCTCTTTCGGACAGGATTACATTTTTCGGGACAAATTCTGCCCGCTCCCAAACCAAAACGCTCCCGTACGCCTATATATTTCAATACATAAGATATAAAACTTCAAATATATGGGAAGCCAAACTTTTCCGCGGGAAAATTTTCGAATATGGTCCGAGGGCCTTAATTTGCCTGATGATATTCAGTAACCCCAACAAAACTACAGATCACCCCCTACTTGATTTTTCTTATAAGAAGGTCTGTCATAAAGTTACAATTTTTCCCCAATATAAGCTTCAGATTGTTCAAAGTGACAAAATTTTCCTATGTCGATGGATACTCAGTACAGCACTTAAAACCAACTTTTTAAATCACCCCGACATTCTACCTAATTTTGCTCTTGAAAGGCATATCACTTAATAAAGAACCCCAATTTTTCATTTTAACCTTGCAAAAAATTTTTTCTTATATTAAATCCCCAAATTTCTGCAATATAATTAGCTCCTAATCTTCAAAACTTCGTTAAAAAAGGGAAAACCAAAGAAACCAAAGTTCTAGTCTCGTCTTCAGACCTTATTACGTAAACTTAGAACGGTTACATGCAAAACCTCAACAGAATTTCAGCTGTCGCGTACAAAACGTTTTTGATTTTGCCCATATGATGGATAGATTCTTCAATAAACACCCCAACTTTTTTATGGTCCTTCCCAAAGTCAAAATTGTTTCAAAAATTTTATTTTTTTTCTTCAAAATAAACTCCAGATTTTTAAGTATTTGTTAAAATGGGAGTCCAAAATTTCGGCGCCCTGAGTGCTCCTCAAATTCTGCCGAGTCACGTCCCACCGGGACTAAGTCACCACCTTTTTCGGGGCCTTGAAATGCTGGCCCCCCTGTCGGGGAGCTTGCCCCTCCCCCCGTCGGGCAAATCCTGGCGCCACCCCTGAAAGGGACGCGTTTTGTCCGCCTCTGTTCATTTTCCCAACCTATCAAAGCAACCCACACCATTTGTGGCTACAGCGGGCTGCATCCCATCAAGTGATTGTTGCTGCAGTATTCGTATTTGGCTTTTGATAAGAAATGCAAAGCCGGAGGTTCACATTTTCACACTGATTTTTTAAAATGGATTCATGTTAATAAACGTGGTATAATTTTGGTTTGTTTATAGATTTCCAGCTTAGTAATCTTCTTTCAGGCAATAGTATCAATCATTGGTGCCAGCTTTACATGTGGGGCACTCCGAAATACAGAAGCATCCAATGCACCTCAAGGGGTAAGAGTTTTTGTCCAAGAGTCATATAGCCAAACTATTCGATTGATAGATTATTCTCGCGTGAAGAAACAGTAGCTTTACGCGTGATGTATTTCAAACATGTTTGAGGATTACCTCGGTATGTACGCACATGCTTCCTCTCAAGACGGCTGCTAATTCCTAACTGACACGTCACTGCTAACAATCTATCTAAAATACATTTAGGAAACGGCCAAAAGTGCCAATTGATAGCTCTCAAGTGACGTCATAAGAGACTTTCACGTTGAGAAATTCAGTCAATATTTAAAGGCAACGAAGGTGGATAGTCTCAGATTTGCCTTTAGCTAATGAAATATGTAAATGGGGTTTGTGTTTCCCTTTTTAGTTTTGAGACAAGGGTGCACGTCATTTCAATTGCCCTTAAGCCACGGCACTTTGTGTAAAGGGACCACCAACTTCCTGTACATGGACAGAGTATACTGCACGTTAGATTGCACGTATGAGAAAAGGGGTAGCAAGATGACTGTCTGTTCTGTTTTTTTATTATTATTATTATTATTATTATTATTATTATTATTATTATTATTTTTTTCCTCCTGTTTATTATTTTCCAAACTTGGTGTAAACATGTTATGTTACAATGTCAATATATACACAAATTAATCGAGAATGAAAGTCTTCTTAACATCATTATAGAGCTTTCGATTCTTACAATGTTGTAAAACATTTACAGCAAACTTAAATTTGTAAAAAAATATTTCCTTATCCAACTGATCATTTTTCCTTGAGCAAACATAATGTAATACTTCATGTGTAAAATCAAAAAATTGTACGGGCTGTACTCTTTTTGGTGAAAACCAAAGAAAGTATCGTCTTTTGAAAAAAAAGAATTGCTTGTTGAGGAACCGTCTTTCTATTTCTAAAAGAAAATTTGAAACGAAGCTACAATCCCAAAATAAATGTTCAATTGATTCCTCGTGTATATGACAAAATGAACACAATGGCGATTCCACTTTCTTCATATAAAAGAGCATTTTTTTAGTTGGAATAATCCTGTGTAGGAACTGAAACTGAAAATATTGTAAACGTGCTTCAAAGATACTTTTAAACGGCATTCTAAAGTGAGTAACCCACCGATCCTCATCCACCTGATAAATATTGTTCCACTTGACACGAGAAGTGGGCATGGTAACAACCCTCATCAGTAAAATAGGGTAGATGATGTGAGATACTGAATACTTCCCTTCCATAATTTTCTCTATTAAAAGTTCACTCGTCGTGGGCTCAATAACAGTATCCTTTACACTTAATCTCCAATGCCCAGGTATAGCTTTAATTAAGCCCCAATATAATGTAAATGGAAAATTGGAGACATTGTACTTCCTGGTAAAAGTTAAGTAATCTAAGGTTACATTGTGAACATTAAACAGGTCACTGATTTTCATCACTCCTTTTGTATATAAATTATCATAAAAAACAGTTTTACCATTAATTTTTATATTAGAGTTATTCCAAATGTACTCATTTCCAAAATTTAATTCAGGTGTAGCAAAAGTAACCTCACACCATGCTTCTACAACTTGACGGAGAAACATGTTCTTTACATCTTTAACATCAATCTTAGCAAAATTACAATAGAACAGGAAACGAGATCCATAAGCTTTTAAGGAAATATCAAAAAAAAAAAAAAAATACTTTCCATGGGCTCGTAATATCAGAAAGGTAACGACGCACCCAGGAACATTTTAAAGATCTTATAAAGCTACTGACATGAATTACCTTTAAGCCACCATTATCAATGAGATTAACCATAGTACTTCTTTTAATTTTGTCAGGGCGTCTGTTCCAAATAAAATCAAGAAGTATTCTTTCAAGTTCTTTTACAAAATACGGTGGGGGATCTGGTAAAACCAGAAATAAATAAACAAATTGGGAAAGGGCAAAGGTCTTCACTAAGACATTACGACCAATAGGGGTCATGTCCCTAAAAGACCACGAGCATAGACACGATTTTAGCCGAGACAGCTTCGGAGTATAATTGAGCTCAAAAAGGTCATTTCTGTTATTGGTGAAGGAAATGCCCAAATAAGTAACAGGACCTCTGCTAACAACAATATCACAAAAAGACGTGAACGGACAATCTCTTACAAAAGGACCCAAGGGAAATAGGACAGATTTGGAATAATTTATAGTCAACCCTGACGCCTCTGACAAGTCACACAGAGTTTGAATTGTTTTCTGTAAGGAATTAATGGAACTATCTAAAAGAAATACTGTATCATCGGCATATTGCAAAATTTTGTAATTAAAGTTCCCTACACGAATACCTCTTATTTCCTTATTATGTAATACACTTATGGATAAGACTTCTGCACATAAAATAAACAAATAAGGGCTGAGGGGGCACCCCTGCCTGACCCCTCTACTAATATGAAAATAGCCAGTGGAGAAACCATTATTGACAACACAGGCATTGCTGTTGTTGTACAGCACGGAAACCCATTTCTTAAAATCTTCACCAAAATTAAAATAAGTAAGAGTCCTTTGAATAAAATTCCATTCAATTTTATCAAATGCTTTTTGGAAATCAACAAAAAGTAAAAAACCCGGAATTTTATTATCTGTAGTGAAATCTATTAGGTCTAAAACGTATCTAATATTCTCGCCAATGAAGCGGCCTTTCACAAAACCAGTTTGGGTAGGGCCTATAAGGGAAGTGATACAAGATTTGAGTCGAGTTGCCAAGGCTTTGGCTCCAATCTTGTAATCTGTGTTAAGTAGGGTAATTGGGCGATAGTTTTCTAGTTTATTAGATTGTTTACCAGGCTTTAAAATTAAAGAAATTACCCCACGAGACTGCTCTGTCGCTAGATAGCCTGAACGAAATGCATAGTTCAGACTTGAAACAACATGGGGACCTATTAAGTGCCAAAACTTTTTGTAAAAATTTGTCGATAGGCCATCAGAGCCTGGAGTTTTATCATTGCTCATAGAAAGCAAGGCCGCAGAACATTCTTCTAAAGTGAGTTCCCCCTCACAAACTGTTGGGTCACAATCAAATGAACTGAAACACGGGAGAGTATTAAAAAAAGAATTAGAAGATCAGGAATGCGAACTGTATAAGTTTGAATAAAACTTACGTATTTCATCCAAAATACCGTTATGATGATCAATTATTGTACCAGAGTCGTTTTCAAGTAAGGTAATGGTATTGATTAACTTATTCCTCTTTTCGAGATGTAAAAAGTATTTACTATTTTTCTCACCATCTTCTACCCATCTCGCTCTTGACCTAATAATGGTACCACGTAATTTGAAATCGTAATATTCAAGAAGCTCCAACTTTGCTTCTTTTAGCTGGGAGCTTAATGAAGCAGACGGGTTAACAAGTAATTGTTGTTCCAAAGTGGAGATAATTTTATGTAATTCATTTTCTTTGCGACGCCTTTGTCTGGCCTTCTTCTTAGCATAAGCCATCGAATATTTACGACTTCTATATTTTACAAAATCCCAAGAAACACCAGGGTTGTCGGGATCAACCTCTCCCAAACATTCAATAAGATAATCATGCATATAAGATACATACGTTGAATCGTCTAAAAGTGAATTATTAAATTTCCAAATTCCTGGGCCCCTGGCCATGTTAACAGGAGCTATTACAAGAATACAAAAGCAGTGATCAGACTGTAATCCAGGGGAAAAATATACAGAATGAACTGTATGTCTCAAGTGATGAGAGATTAGAAAAAAATCCAGTCTACAATGTATGCCCGGAGTTATGTTTGAACTCCAAGTGTAATGTTTACCGAAAGGGTTCAATTCACGCCAGATATCTATTAAACTATAAACTGACATCAAAGACAAACATTCATCCCGGGCTTTGAAATTGGTCTTAGCCTGGCCTCCCGTCTTATCCAAGTCCAAGGAAAATACAAAGTTAAAGTCTCCCGCCATAATAATTGATTCACATAAGAAACTGTCCATCTTGTCAAAAAGATCAGTGTAAAAAGCCGGGGTGTCAATGTTTGGTCCATAGACCCCCAACAGCGTAAAAATGACGTTATTAATCTCAAGATCAAGAATAATAAACCTACCGTAAGTATCAATACACTCCTTGTGAATATTAACAGCAAGAGAAGGTTTAATAAGCAGGCAAACGCCACAACTGTCCTTAGATCCATGGCAGAAGATAATAGTTCCGCCCCATTCATTTTTCCAGTACATTTCATCATGGATACAACTATGAGTTTCCTGTAAAAGGCACACATCATACTTATTACGATGTAGGAATGCGAACAGACGTCTTCTCTTTTTTGATTGCCTTAGACCTCTCCCGTTGTATGAAACAAAGCTTAAGGTGGATGCCATCTCAGGAATGACAAAGTGAAATAGCAATGATCAAAGGCAATCATAGTGACAGTAGAGACAGAATTTACATGCATTGCAAGAGTAAAATATTTCATACTCACAGGAGGTTTAAAAAAGAAAATAAACATCAATCCAAAGGAAGAATACAAACAACACAAGCCCCACATGGCTCCTAAAGGGGGCATACGTAACTTCCAAAAGAAAAACGACAAAATGGTCGAAAAAGATTCACAACTGTACACTGCCCGAAGAGTGGCTACATAATGTGAAAATAATACAGATCGATAACTGTACAATCCTCCTCCATGAAAAACCCAAAAGCTTCAAACTGAACGACTCGGCCACAAAATGATTAATTGAAGTTGTAGGGCTTGCCGTCCGCTCCCCTCCAACAGCCCCCTGCAAAACGAAGTCGCGTTCCTTGCTGGTAGAGCTCATTTACTTGGTTTTTCCAGCGCCGTTTCTCCTGTAAGTCCAACTTAGTCAAATCATCTATAACATAAAAATCTTTATCGGCCAACGCCCTTCTCGCCGCTTTCATTATTCTAACTTTATCTTGATAAAAAGACATCTTTACCAAAAGGTGTCTGTGTCGCCCCACAGCTCCTCTGCCGTCCCGGTGGGCCCTTTCAATCTGGGGGTCCGGAAGACCCATAATAGTAAGAATATCTGCCACGGTTTTTAGACAGTCTTCACCTCTTTCTTCCTTTACTCCCACAATTCGAAAGTTGCTCCTTCTCGAAATGCGTTCTTGTTTGTTAAGTTGTTTTGAGAGTTCGTCCTGACGTTTCTCTAAATTGGTAACTTTTTCAGTTAAACACTCGTTTTCCTTACGAAGGGAAGAAATAAGTTTGCTGTGCTCGTCAATGGCTTTAGCAAATTCCTTTCTAATTTTACTAAGTTCCACAGTAATGTTCTGTATAGCTGTGTCTAGGCTGTGTAGCCCAGTGCTGAGTGCCACGTCATCGTCCGAGTCTTCCTATTATTATTATTATTATTATTATTATTTTTATTATTATTGTTATTATTATTATTATTATTATTATTATTATTATTATTATTATTATTATTATTATTATTATTATTATTATTATTATTATTATTATTATTATTATTATTATTATTATTATTATTATTATTATTATTATTATTATTATTATTATTATTATTATTATTATTATTATTATTATTATTATTATTATTATTATTATTATTATTATTATTTTTTTTTTTTTTTTTTTTTTGCCATCATTTATTGAGCTACAATTAATTTTGTACAATCACATCATTATCTTCAGTTACAAACAATTTACATATGTACAGAGTTCAATATATAAAACACCACTACCACAATACTTTCAGACTTCAAAAACGGTTACAATTCACCAACTTTAATGTTGATACAAATATATCTTTATATATATAAATATGGAAGTGTAAAGACGTCAGTGAATGTAGGCTATTACAAAAACATTTCAAGAAAGGAAAATAACATAAACAACAGCCATTGTTTCCCATTATAAAACAGATAAGTGCATATTAAAGAGTGGGCAAACTAGTATAACTACCCATAAGGGTATCGAAGGCAGTCCATAAAGCAGAATACCAATCTGAGTGGCTGTATACTACTGCCGCCCTGACGAGTATACCGCAATATAACTGGTATTTGGGAACATTTAAATTAAATCTACCCTCCAGCAGCAGTAGCAAAGATCAAATCTTACTCAAAAAGAAAATTGTTGGTGCTGAAAGCATTTTTCAGTTACAAACAACTTACATATGTACAGAGTTTAATATATGAAACACCACTACTGCAATACTGTCAGACTTCAAAAACGGTTACAATTTAACAACTTTAATGTTGATACAAATATATCTATATATTTACAAACATGGAAGTGTAAAGATGTCAGTGAATGTAGGTTACTTTTAAAACATTTCAAGAAAGGAAAATAACATAAACAACAGCCATTGTTTCCCATTATAAAACAGGTAAGTGCATATCAAAGAGTGGGCAAACTAATATAACTACCCATAAGGGTATCGAAGGCAGTCCATAAAGCAGAATACCAATCTGAGTGGCTGTATACTACTGCCGCCCTGACGAGTATACCGCAATATAACTGGTATTTGGGAACATTTAAATTAAACCTACCCTCCAGCAGCAGTAGCAAAGATCAAATCTTACTCAAAAGGAGAATTGTTGGTGCTGAAAGCATTTTTCAAAGAGTCGAAAGAAATTGGTTGCCGAGACTTAATTTTATATAAATGATTTTGCACTTGCAAAGAAAACTTAAATTTATACATGAAGTCGTTCACAGATGGAATCCTTTCAAGGAGTTTTTGTTGGAAAATAAAGTACTTAGCATGCAAAATGAGGAAGTTATAAGGATGCTTAAGAATTAATTTATAGCCAAAAAGAAATCAGCCCTAGAGAAACAAAATTGCCTTCCTAATACAGCTTGTTCGACATCTAAAATAAAATCGGAGGTATATTTGCAATCCCAGAACAGATGTCTGATAGTTTCATCTCTTTCCCCACAAAAAGTGCATCTTGGATTTTCCATCATGTTGATTTTGTATAAATAATAGTTTGTGCCCAGTATCCTATGAATAAAACGAAATTGGAAATATTGTAATTTACTCTCTTTAACAGACGTGAAAGGTATCAGGTGAATTTTTTGCCATTGCTCATCCTCGAAATCAAAATCAGTTTGCCACTTTACGATTGCCCTTGGAGGCAGTGAAATACGTTTAATTAAAATATTGTAAATATACCTAGAGAGCAAAGGCGTACCCTGTATTACATCGAATAAAGAGTCCTCATCATATGGCGTTTGCGAAACAACATTGAAGTTTCGTTTCCACTCGGATGGAATAGCATGCATAATACTATAATATAACAAGAACGAACATTGTAGGTTAAACTTGTTTAGAAAGTGCTGAAAAGTTAAAAAATTATCGTTTTCATCGAGAAGGTCCTTGACAAAAATAATTCCATTATAATACCATTGTTTGTATAATACCACGGAGCCATTTATCTTTATATCGGAGTTATTCCATAAGATTTGCCTTTTAAAATCTGATAATGGAACCTTATAGTTACACAAAGCCCAGGCATGACAAATATCGTCGATAAAATTATTACCAGTTTTTACATCAGAGCTCTTATAATTGCACCTAAACAGAAAGGAACCACCAAAATGTTTTAAGTAATAATCACAAAACTTTGCCCAATGGGCATCGCTTTCATTAACGTAACGTTTAACCCATGTACACTTTAAACCTCGAATAAAACTACTTATATGAGTGACACTTAATCCCCCCTCCTTTATAGGATTTATCATTGTGCTTCGACGAACTTTGTCCGGCTTCCAGGACCAAATAAACTTATACAAAATCGACTCTAATGTTTTTACAAAATGAGAAGGTGGACTTGGTAAAACCTGAAAGAGGTAAACTAGCTGAGATAAAGCAAACGTTTTAACCAAAGTAATTCTGCCAAGTGGAGTGGGTCTCGCTGTGACCACAAGCTAAGGATGGATTTAAGGCGTGAAAGTTTTGGAATAAAATTGAGACGAAATAAGTTATCATCCCCCCTCTTGATGGTTATTCCCAAAACGGTGATTGGACCAGTAGTCCAGTTGAATAAATAGTTATCCATGAAACGAGGTTTACTATCCTTTAATGGCCCAAGAGGAAACACACTAGTTTTATCATAATTAACATTTAAGCCAGATCTACGCTCAAGAAGCTGAAAAATGTTACAAATTTCAATCAAATTATTTTCACCACCTTCTAGGAAAAGAGTTGTATCATCAGCGTACTGAACCAAACGCAATTCATGATTATTCAGTCTTATACCTCTTATGTTGTTATTACTTCAGACTAATTTTAAGGGCGAAAATTTCAACACACAGAATAAAAATATAAGGACTTAAGGGACAACCTTGTCTTACGCCTCTAGAAATTGGAAAATAATGAGATGAAAAACCATTATTGCAAACACATGCAGATGAGTTAATGTATAATGTACGTACCCAACGTATGAAATCATTATTGAAATTGAAAAAGCGAAGAGTTCTAAATACAAAATCCCACTCTAATTTATCGAATGCCTTTTCAAAGTCAACAAACACCATCAGGCCGGGAATAGACTTTGCATCACAGTGATCGATTACATCTAAAATACAGCGAATATTCTCGCCAATAAATCTCCCTTTTATAAAACCTGTCTGGTTTGGATTAATTAAATTACTTACAACATGCTTAATTCGTGAGGCTAATGCTTTTGAACAAATTTTATAGTCTACATTTAAAAGACTTATTGGACGAAAATTTTTAACTAAAGTGAGGTCTTTGTCCGGCTTTGGTAACAGAGTGATAATACTACGAGCCTGCTCGGGGGATAAGTTACCCGAGGTGAACGCAAAGTTCAGAGAATTTACTACTAAAGTGGAAATATCCGGCCAAAAGAGTTTGTAGAACTCGGCCGTTAAGCCATCGCTTCCAGGACTTTTGTTGTCGTTGAAAGAAAATAGGGAAGATCTGCACTCTTCAATAGTTAACTGACCTTCACAAATGTTGGCGTTGTCCTCCGTGAGGTAATTCAGACACTGAAGATTATCAAAAATGAGGGAAGGAGAACAACCGACACCATGATAGAGCTTCTTATAAAAATCACTTAACTCATCTAGAATATCCTTATCATTAAAAACCCCTTGACCAGAGGAATTCGTAAGCTTCCGGATAACACTTAAAGATTTATGACGATTCTCTAAATTAAGGAAATATTTAGTACTTTTCTCTCCGTTTTCGACCCATCGAGCCCTGGAACGAACAATTATTCCCTGTAGTTTAAAATTATACAAATGATCAAGTTTACTTCGAGCATCATTTAATTTATCTAAATTTTCAGGAGTCTGCAAACTATAATAAGTTCTTTCTAATCTCGAAATTTCCTTTATTAAATCATTTTCATGCTTTTTACGAGTAGCAGCTTTCTCCTTGCTGTACCTAATGCTGAACTCCCGAATTTTATATTTAACATATTCCCAAAGCTGGGAAGGATTCATATCGTTGCTATCATTAATGATTCCCGTGATAATATCTTTTACTTTAATTGTGTACTCTGAATCAACCAATAAGGAATTGTTCAATTTCCAAAAGCCAGGGCCTCTTCTGTTTTTGTAAACCTCTAACTCTAAATTAATAATGCAATGGTCAGACTGAATACTGGGAGAAAAATTACACTTTGAAACCAAATTACGAAAATGCCGCGAGATAAGGAAAAAATCCAGCCTACATCTAATACCAGGGGTTATATTCGAATTCCATGAGTATTCCGTTAAACTCGGATTCCCTTCCCGCCAAATGTCAATCAAGTCAAAAGTAGACATTAAACTTATACATTCATCCCTTGCCCTAAAATTGGTCATCGGGTTTCCCCCTGTTTTGTCCAAGTTTAAATTAAAAACAAAGTTTAAATCGCCTCCCAAAATAACATCACTAGTACTAAATTCAAGCAAAGTGGATGATAACAGGTGAAAAAAATTTGGGTCATCAATGTTGGGTCGGTAGACATTTACTAGGGTGAGAGCCTTATCAAAGAGTTTAACTTCAGCAATGATAAATCTGCCTGTAATTGAATGCCTGGATTTACAGACATTAACTTCTAAGAGAGGATTAAACAGAATGCAAACACCACGGCTTTGAGATGAACCATGGCAAAAGATAGCTTGACCTCCCCATTCATTCTTCCAGAAAGAGGCATCCCTTTCTAAGCTGTGGGTTTCTTGTAAAAAGAATATGTCACCTGGGAGAGAATGAAGAAACGCAAATATTTTTCTCCTTTTTTTGGCCTGTCTAATTCCCCTGACATTATAAGAACAAAGCTTTATACAATACATTGGGACAGGGAAAACTTACATACGCTAAACACTGTACACGGACCTGTACCTAATGCAATTGATTGTACACTAATACAAGTAGAATGTTTAAGTGCAAACGATGTAAAACATAGAATATTGACGGCAAAGAAAAAAAGACGTAAACAAAAAAACAAACACAAAAATAAAGTCAACAGCAGGCGACCGTCTGGGCTCCTGGCCAAAAAGCGGGGTCCACGAAACGTCTCCAAAATAAGACAAACAAGTGATCCCATCATGAGAGCAAAGAGATTGGGCATAACTCCACAAAAGAAATGATTTTATTGAGAAGATAATTACTGAGTAAGCTTGTCACAAGAGATCGCTAAAGGGTTGATAAAACAGTATTTGTTGGAGTTGAATGATTAGTGCTGGAAGTCGTAAGGCTTTCCTGCTAAACCTCTCCATGCACCATTGTAAAAACGAAGTTTGGTACCATTTCGATAGAGCTCTTGAACTTGCAAGCGCCATTTTCGTTTTTCCTTCAGATCCTGTTTCGTTTGGTCCTCCACTATGTAATAATCTTTATCCGCAAGGGCTCTTCTGGCATTTTTCAAGATCTGCACCTTATCCTGAAAGAAGGATACTTTAACAAGAAGGTGTCTCTCTTTTCCCTCCACAAATCTACCGTCTCGGTGGGCCCTTTC
Source organism: Holothuria scabra (assembly GCA_037179385.1). Classification (NCBI taxonomy): domain Eukaryota; kingdom Metazoa; phylum Echinodermata; class Holothuroidea; order Aspidochirotida; family Holothuriidae; genus Holothuria; species Holothuria scabra. The sequence continues at coordinate 15,021,449 of CM074200.1, forward strand.
AATTTTGCAGGAAGGGATGCCTACCTCTTCTAAAACTGAGGATGCTAAATCTAAGCAATTCTCCTCCACGTTTGATTTCAAGTTGACAATTCTGATATTATTACGACGTGAAAACCTTTCTTGTTTGTTAATCATGGCGTCATGTAGCCTTTTTTCTTCTTCTAATTTCTCAACTCGTCTCTCCATGGCAATGCAACGTTCATTTAAACGGTTATTCTCACCCTTCAGTTCCTCGACAGTTTTTCTCAAATCTTCTACCGCTTGTCCAAATTCTGCCTTAATCTTTTTGAGTTCTTTTGAAATGTTTTTCATTGCTGTGTCCACCGTTTTGTTAAATTCTTCTGATATTGTTGAAAGGTCCTCGGCTTCGTCAACGTAGTCGGAATCATGGCTTAGGCTGCGTTGACTAACACTACGTTGAGAGAAGGTCGATGGCGAGGCCTGAGCAGCAAGTTGTGACCTTTTTTTCTTTCCATAACTCCCAACTGGACGTCCTCGTTTTGACATTTTGTCACAATTACTCAAAAACCATATACCGAGCAACGCCGAAGGACAGTTCCTGGTCCAAATAGGCACGATGGCACGTATCTGAAAGGCAATTTTACTCCAGCCCTTAAAAGTACGTCCTTACGCCGTCATGACAGGCTCGAAAAAAAATTATTAAATTTAAATTATTATAAATTATTATTATTATTATTATTATTATTATTATTATTATTATTATTATTATTATTATTATTATTATTATTATTATTATTATTATTATTATTATTATTATTATTATTATTATTATTATTATTATTATTATTATTATTATTATTATTATTATTATTATTATTATTATTATTATTTTTTTTTTGTCTCGTTTATTCATATGTCATTTTTTACAATTTTAAACATTGTAAAGTGGGGGGTAGGCGGTTCACTATCTGACGCTACCAAGTCGGTGAAATGCTTTATTTTTCGGGAATAGCACCCATCATGTCAATATATGCATGATTTAAACAAAAGCTTTAAATTCCACTCTTTTGGAGGAATATGAGTCGTTCTCAAATTGACATTTAAGCGGTTTTTTCTAAACCAACTAGACCGGTTTCTGTTCTTGGCTCTATACGGCAGAACGTCATCAGTAGTGGCCTTTTCGCAATGGCGGGATATGTCTTGAGAGTTATAATGCAGCTAAAAGTGCATCTAACAAAATATCGTCGTACCTTTCCTCTGTTTCTTCCGACTCCTGGTCAGGGGGAAACCGTGATTTAACAAGCAAATCTTTTAGATTTGGTGCCCTTTTGTAGGCGATAATCGGATGATCGGGAAACAGGCGGGTGAGTTGCGGGTCACCTGCAATTAGATTCCAATGCTTTATTAAAGCTTGCTTTAGGTGCCCTGTTTTGATGTGTGGGGTGAAGGTTGTTTTGAAAACGAGTGGTGGCGCTGTTTCATTTTTCTCAAGCGTGAGGAGGTTCGCTCTTTGTTTATAGTCAATGCCGTGAATGGCTGAGGCAATCTCTTCAGGCAAATAGTTTCTAGTGAGAAGCTTCTCTATAAATGAGTTTCTTTTCTCTAGGAAATCGGTTTCGTTGCTGCATAATCTAGCATATCTTAGCACTTCGCCTTTTATAAAGCCTTTGAATGTGGCAAGTGGGTGTGCTGAGTTACGATCGAGGTATTGAAAAGTTTCAGTCGGCTTGGTGTAGACTTTAGTGTCGAGAAAGCCGCTTGACTGAAATTTTTCACCTTTAAAGACTTTAAGGTCTAGGTAAGTAACCTCGGTATAAGAGATTTCCATAGTGAATTTTAGAGAAGAATGAATTTTATTCATTTTAGCCACTAAACTCGAAAGTTCTAAGGCCGTTCCGTTGTAGAGTAATAAAATGTCATCCCTGTAGCGAAGCCATTTGATTATGTTGGAATCTGTCGGTATAATTTTATTTTCAAGTCTATGCATGACAATATCGCAGATTTCCGGCGAGGATTGGCTACCCATGGCGCATCCAATTTTTTGTAAGAAAAATTGGCCATTAAACTCAAAACAATTCCTTTCGAGGATGAGTTTAATGAGATTGCGGAGGGACATAGGGGATATCGGTTTGATCCCGTATGTGTTTTTAGGTGCCTTTCCGAAAGCTTCATAGGATGCATTCAAGGCCTCCTCTTGGGGAGTATTGGTGTACATGGATACCACGTCAAGCGTTGCAAGTAAAACCTTTTTCGGTAGGGGGGTTGTTCCCAAAATTTCTAAAATATGATTAGTGTCTTTGACATAAGTACTCTGTTGCGTGACAATGGGAAGCAAGAAGTAATCCACGAATTCCGATATTTTTTCGGTGGGAGATCCGTTACCGCTAATTATTGGTCTTCCGGCAAATTTTGAATTAGCCGGCGGTGCTTTGTGAATTTTAGGTAGCACGTACATGACCGGGGTTCGGATTTTGTGGTTATGTGGATTGAGATACTTGAATGTTTGCTCGTCAATTTCATCTCTGTGAAACATATCTTGAAGAGTTTTATGGACCATTTTTACAGTCTCGTGAGTTATGTCACTCGGGATTTGTTCGTAATGATGACTTTTTAATTGCCTTTCAACTTCGGCTTTGTAGTCTGAACGGTTGAGAATAGCAATGCCTCTGCCTTTATCAAATGGCTTGACAATAAGGGAACGGTCGTTCCGAATTGCTTTTAGTGCATAGATTTCCGCTTTTTTTATATTGCTTTTAGCATTGCGGATTCGGAGGTTTGCTATTTCAGTTAGAGTCGCTTCAAGATAGTCTTCAAGACGGTTACTATATACGGGTTTGGGCATCCAGGTTGATGGTAAACGGAACTTTGAGAAAAACCCTCGTTCTTTGTCTTGAAAAAAGTAGCAGAGTCTCATTTTGCGTTTAAGGTCTTTCATTGACTTGAGCAAACTGCTACGTTTGGGCTTTTCTGGCGTTGTTATGAACTTTAAACCTTTTCCCAAGGCAACTATTTGAATATTAGACAGAGGTTTGTCGGAAAGGTTTTTAACGTATTTATGGAGTGCTTTTGCTTCGTTTAGAAGGGCTTGGGTTTTTATTTGGCTACGTGTAGCCGAGTATTCCCTTTGGCGTGTATGAGATCTTTGCCTGCTTTTAGTAGCTTTTAACGATCGGTTAAATTTGCGCTTTTTATTTTGCGTGGGTTCGGGAGTGACAGAGGTAAGCTCTGACTTAGAAGAAAACACAGAACACTTTTTAAGCATGTTTGACAGAGGAAGGAGCCCACTCTTTCTGGAGGACTTGGTGGCCCTAAAAAGAGCCGTTTGATTTTTAAATCCTTCTCAACGTCGGTACGGGTGTTTTCTCGGGGCTTTCTTATGCCGTATTCTGTCCTCTTCCTTTCTTGCCGACGATCGAAGTAGCTTCTCTAGGAGCTGTTTTGCTGCCTCTCCTTCTGCTGTTGTCTCAAGTTCTGATTTCGCCCTCTCTTCCTTTTCAAGGAAACGTTGTTTTTGCCTTTTTGCTTGGCGGGATAGCTCCTCGCGCCAGACTTTGCAAAATCCCCGCCCCGCTCGGAGGACTGCCGAGTCCCAAGACTCGCTGAAATCCTGAGAGCAGTTTAGTGACTTTGGTAATCTGGGAGAGTTTCTGTGAACCTGGAGGTAGTGTGGGACGGTTCTCTTTTCGAGATGTAAGTCCAGAGATTTTATCTCCAACGTAAGGGCGATGGTGGCGGCTTGAAGTTGTCCAAGGCTTTCTGCGTGCTGTCGAACTTTCTTGTAGATTTCTTCTTTTAGAAGAATTCTGTCCTTTTTCGGAGGTGGGGTTCTCTGTCCACAAGTTATTTTCTCTTCTTCAGAGTCTGTGGAGTTTGCTGGTGAGGCTGGAATATCTGGGATGAGATCCATTCTAAAAAGCAAGGGCTTTTCTCTATGTTCCTTTTAGGAGCGGCACCTGAACTTTGGAGTAAAGTGGTTAATAATGAATAAAATTCATTTTTCTCTGTAATAAACAAAGCCGGGATCTCTGAAATTTAGGTAACCTACCCAGATTATAAAATCTACTAAAAGGCGAAAGTTTCGATCAAGCGGCCTCCGTGACACTAAAGTCAATACCGTGAGCTCACTGAAACTTTTCATTATACCTCGATCAATACTCCGAGTCTGCATACCCACATGCCATATTCAAAGGCTTCATGAAAAGGGATTTGCGTAAATACGCTAAACTATATGCAGCACCGAAATCGATTTCCTGGAAAAAGGGAACTCCCTTACAGAGAAACTTTTCACCAGAAAATATACCGGTCTGAAGAGATCGCCTCTGCAGCCACTAACGGCATTGCCTCTTAACAAAGGGCGCACCTCTTCATTTTGCAACACATTAAAACACCACCACGACTCGTCTTCAAAACAACCTTCATCCAAATATGGCACCTAAAAGCGAGCTTAAATAAGCACTGAGTTCTAACCGCATGGTGACCAGCAACTACATCGTCTGTCTCCCGATTATCCAACTGTCAATGAAATGGCACCAAATCTGAAAGATTTGCTATCTTTATAAAGGGTCCCCCAGACCCGGAGTCGGGAGAAACAGAGGAAAGGTACAACGATATTTTGTTAGATGCGCTCTTAGCTGCATTACTAACTCTCATGACAAATCCCGCCACTGTGAAAAGGCCACTACTGATGACGTTCTGCCGTATAGAGCCAAGAACAGAAACCGGTCTAGTTGGTTTATAAAAAACCGCTAAAATGTCAATTTGAGAACGACTCATATTCCTCCAAAAGAGTGGAATTTAAAGCTTTTGCTTAAATCATGCATATATTGACATGATGGGTGCTATTCCCGAAAAATAAAGCATTTCACCGACTTGGTAACGTCAGATAGTGAACCGCCTACCCCCACTTCACTTTATTATGCTTCTCTTTTCCTCGGAAAATGAGACGTAGGTTAGATGCACTGAGAATTCCGAATGGAATCTCTGACGTATACCGAAAGGAAATACTCGTACATCCTTTCGTCCCACAAAAGCGGGACTTTAAACACTTGAAAATAGTCGGTAAGATTTGCAAACTAGAACGAATGTATATGTGACATCTGCACAACCAGTTGGCCTAAAGCCATTGTCCAACCAGCTATCAGAATTCAGGGATTTTTCTTTCACGTCCGGAGAGGCGTATATAAGCTGTGAATAAACCGTGATCTGGCATAGAACCAGAAAAGATCTCATCCCGGATACAACAGCTCTATCAACGAACTCCACAGACTCTGAAGAAGAGAAAATAACTTGTGGAATAAATCCCCGACAAAATGAGATATTTCTTCTAAAAGAAGATAAAACAGCTCTAAAAGTCTTGGACAATCTCGGGCAAATAAAAGCCTCTACGATCGATAATAGGGAATGACAGACCATGGCAAAAAGCCTCAAAAACTTTTTCTCTGTCATCCCAACCTTTGAAAAAATAAAAAGATCAAAAAACATTATATGATCGTTTAAAGCTACAAAAAGCAGCAGTGACTTCACATACATTTTAAGGGAATATCCGGCTACACGTAGCCTTTCAAAGCCCTAGCTCTTCGGAACGAAGCAAAAGCACCCCATAAATACGTTTTAACCTTTCCGACAAACCTCTGTCACAAGTTGCATTGGGAAAAAGGTTGAAAAGTTCATAAAAACGCCACAGAAGCCCTAACGTAGCAATCTACTCATCTGTCAATGAAAGACCTGATACGCGAATTGAGACTGCTACACTTGTCAAAACAAAGACTAAAAAGCAAGGGCTTTTCTCTATGTTCCTTTTAGGAGCGGCACCTGAACTTTGGAGTAAAGTGGTTAATAATGAATAAAATTCATTTTTCTCTGTAATAAACAAAGCCGGGATCTCTGAAATTGAGGTAACCTACCCAGATTATAAAATCTACTAAAAGGCGAAAGTTTCGATCAAGCGGCCTCCGTGACACTAAAGTCAATACCGTGAGCTCACTGAAACTTTTCATTATACCTCGATCAATACTCCGAGTCTGCATACCCACATGCCATATTCAAAGGCTTCATGAAAAGGGATTTGCGTAAATACGCTAAACTATATGCAGCACCGAAATCGATTTCCTGGAAAAAGGGAACTCCCTTACAGAGAAACTTTTCACCAGAAAATATACCGGTCTGAAGAGATCGCCTCTGCAGCCACTAACGGCATTGCCTCTTAACAAAGGGCGCACCTCTTCATTTTGAAAAAATTGAAACACCACCACGACTCGTCTTCAAAACAACCTTCATCCAAATATGGCACCTAAAAGCGAGCTTAAATAAGCACTGAGTTCTAACCGCATGGTGACCAGCAACTACATCGTCTGTCTCCCGATTATCCAACTGTCAATGAAATGGCACCAAATCTGAAAGATTTGCTATCTTTATAAAGACCCGGAGTCGGGAGAAACAGAGGAAAGGTACAACGATATTTTGTTAGATGCGCTCTTAGCTGCATTACTAACTCTCATGACAAATCCCGCCACTGTGAAAAGGCCACTACTGATGACGTTCTGCCGTATAGAGCCAAGAACAGAAACCGGTCTAGTTGGTTTATAAAAAACCGCTAAAATGTCAATTTGAGAACGACTCATATTCCTCCAAAAGAGTGGAATTTAAAGCTTTTGCTTAAATCATGCATATATTGACATGATGGGTGCTATTCCCGAAAAATAAAGCATTTCACCGACTTGGTAACGTCAGATAGTGAACCGCCTACCCCCACTTCACTTTATTATGCTTCTCTTTTCCTCGGAAAATGAGACGTAGGTTAGATGCACTGAGAATTCCGAATGGAATCTCTGACGTATACCGAAAGGAAATACTCGTACATCCTTTCGTCCCACAAAAGCGGGACTTTAAACACTTGAAAATAGTCGGTAAGATTTGCAAACTAGAACGAATGTATATGTGACATCTGCACAACCAGTTGGCCTAAAGCCATTGTCCAACCAGCTATCAGAATTCAGGGATTTTTCTTTCACGTCCGGAGAGGCGTATATAAGCTGTGAATAAACCGTGATCTGGCATAGAACCAGAAAAGATCTCATCCCGGATACAACAGCTCTATCAACGAACTCCACAGACTCTGAAGAAGAGAAAATAACTTGTGGAATAAATCCCCCGACAAAATGAGATATTTCTTCTAAAAGAAGATAAAACAGCTCTAAAAGTCTTGGACAATCTCGGGCAAATAAAAGCCTCTACGATCGATAATAGGGAATGACAGACCATGGCAAAAAGCCTCAAAAACTTTTTCTCTGTCATCCCAACCTTTGAAAAAATAAAAAGATCAAAAAACATTATATGATCGTTTAAAGCTACAAAAAGCAGCAGTGACTTCACATACATTTTAAGGGAATATCCGGCTACACGTAGCCTTTCAAAGCCCTAGCTCTTCGGAACGAAGCAAAAGCACCCCATAAATACGTTTTAACCTTTCCGACAAACCTCTGTCACAAGTTGCATTGGGAAAAAGGTTGAAAAGTTCATAAAAACGCCACAGAAGCCCTAACGTAGCAATCTACTCATCTGTCAATGAAAGACCTGATACGCGAATTGAGACTGCTACACTTGTCAAAACAAAGACTAAAAAGCAAGGGCTTTTCTCTATGTTCCTTTTAGGAGCGGCACCTGAACTTTGGAGTAAAGTGGTTAATAATGATTAAAATTCATTTTTCTCTGTAATAAACAAAGCCGGGATCTCTGAAATTGAGGTAACCTACCCAGATTATAAAATCTACTAAAAGGCGAAAGTTTCGATCAAGCGGCCTCCGTGACACTAAAGTCAATACCGTGAGCTCACTGAAACTTTTCATTATACCTCGATCAATACTCCGAGTCTGCATACCCACATGCCATATTCAAAGGCTTCATGAAAAGGGATTTGCGTAAATACGCTAAACTATATGCAGCACCGAAATCGATTTCCTGGAAAAAGGGAACTCCCTTACAGAGAAACTTTTCACCAGAAAATATACCGGTCTGAAGAGATCGCCTCTGCAGCCACTAACGGCATTGCCTCTTAACAAAGGGCGCACCTCTTCATTTTGAAAAAAATTAAAACACCACCACGACTCGTCTTCAAAACAACCTTCATCCAAATATGGCACCTAAAAGCGAACTTAAATAAGCACTGAGTTCTAACCGCATGGTGACCAGCAACTACATCGTCTGTCTCCCGATTATCCAACTGTCAATGAAATGGCACCAAATCTGAAAGATTTGCTATCTTTATAAAGGGTCCCCCAGACCCGGAGTCGGGAGAAACAGAGGAAAGGTACAACGATATTTTGTTAGATGCGCTCTTAGCTGCATTACTAACTCTCATGACAAATCCCGCCACTGTGAAAAGGCCACTACTGATGACGTTCTGCCGTATAGAGCCAAGAACAGAAACCGGTCTAGTTGGTTTATAAAAAACCGCTAAAATGTCAATTTGAGAACGACTCATATTCCTCCAAAAGAGTGGAATTTAAAGCTTTTGCTTAAATCATGCATATATTGACATGATGGGTGCTATTCCCGAAAAATAAAGCATTTCACCGACTTGGTAACGTCAGATAGTGGACCGCCTACCCCCCACTTCACTTTATTATGCTTCTCTTTTCCTCGGAAAATGAGACGTAGGTTAGATGCACTGAGAATTCCGAATGGAATCTCTGACGTATACCGAAAGGAAATACTCGTACATCCTTTCGTCCCACAAAAGCGGGACTTTAAACACTTGAAAATAGTCGGTAAGATTTGCAAACTAGAACGAATGTATATGTGACATCTGCACAACCAGTTGGCCTAAAGCCATTGTCCAACCAGCTATCAGAATTCAGGGATTTTTCTTTCACGTCCGGAGAGGCGTATATAAGCTGTGAATAAACCGTGATCTGGCATAGAACCAGAAAAGATCTCATCCCGGATACAACAGCTCTATCAACGAACTCCACAGACTCTGAAGAAGAGAAAATAACTTGTGGAATAAATCCCCCGACAAAATGAGATATTTCTTCTAAAAGAAGATAAAACAGCTCTAAAAGTCTTGGACAATCTCGGGCAAATAAAAGCGTCTACGATCGATAATAGGGAATGACAGACCATGGCAAAAAAGCCTCAAAAACTTTTTCTCTGTCATCCCAACCTTTGAAAAAATAAAAAGATCAAAAAACATTATATGATCGTTTAAAGCTACAAAAAGCGGCAGTGACTTCACATACATTTTAAGGGAATATCCGGCTACACGTAGCCTTTCAAAGCCCTAGCTCTTCGGAACGAAGCAAAAGCACCCCATAAATACGTTTTAACCTTTCCGACAAACCTCTGTCACAAGTTGCATTGGGAAAAAGGTTGAAAAGTTCATAAAAACGCCACAGAAGCCCTAACGTAGCAATCTACTCATCTGTCAATGAAAGACCTGATACGCGAATTGAGACTGCTACACTTGTCAAAACAAAGACTAAAAAGCAAGGGCTTTTCTCTATGTTCCTTTTAGGAGCGGCACCTGAACTTTGGAGTAAAGTGGTTAATAATGAATAAAATTCATTTTTCTCTGTAATAAACAAAGCCGGGATCTCTGAAATTGTGGTAACCTACCCAGATTATAAAATCTACTAAAAGGCGAAAGTTTCGATCAAGCGGCCTCCGTGACACTAAAGTCAATACCGTGAGCTCACTGAAACTTTTCATTATACCTCGATCAATACTCCGAGTCTGCATACCCACATGCCATATTCAAAGGCTTCATGAAAAGGGATTTGCGTAAATACGCTAAACTATATGCAGCACCGAAATCGATTTCCTGGAAAAAGGGAACTCCCTTACAGAGAAACTTTTCACCAGAAAATATACCGGTCTGAAGAGATCGCCTCTGCAGCCACTAACGGCATTGCCTCTTAACAAAGGGCGCACCTCTTCATTTTGAAAAAAATTAAAACACCACCACGACTCGTCTTCAAAACAACCTTCATCCAAATATGGCACCTAAAAGCGAGCTTAAATAAGCACTGAGTTCTAACCGCATGGTGACCAGCAACTACATCGTCTGTCTCCCGATTATCCAACTGTCAATGAAATGGCACCAAATCTGAAAGATTTGCTATCTTTATAAAGGGTCCCCCAGACCCGGAGTCGGGAGAAACAGAGGAAAGGTACAACGATATTTTGTTAGATGCGCTCTTAGCTGCATTACTAACTCTCATGACAAATCCCGCCACTGTGAAAAGGCCACTACTGATGACGTTCTGCCGTATAGAGCCAAGAACAGAAACCGGTCTAGTTGGTTTATAAAAAACCGCTAAAATGTCAATTTGAGAACGACTCATATTCCTCCAAAAGAGTGGAATTTAAAGCTTTTGCTTAAATCATGCATATATTGACATGATGGGTGCTATTCCCGAAAAATAAAGCATTTCACCGACTTGGTAACGTCAGATAGTGAACCGCCTACCCCCACTTCACTTTATTATGCTTCTCTTTTCCTCGGAAAATGAGACGTAGGTTAGATGCACTGAGAATTCCGAATGGAATCTCTGACGTATACCGAAAGGAAATACTCGTACATCCTTTCGTCCCACAAAAGCGGGACTTTAAACACTTGAAAATAGTCGGTAAGATTTGCAAACTAGAACGAATGTATATGTGACATCTGCACAACCAGTTGGCCTAAAGCCATTGTCCAACCAGCTATCAGAATTCAGGGATTTTTCTTTCACGTCCGGAGAGGCGTATATAAGCTGTGAATAAACCGTGATCTGGCATAGAACCAGAAAAGATCTCATCCCGGATACAACAGCTCTATCAACGAACTCCACAGACTCTGAAGAAGAGAAAATAACTTGTGGAATAAATCCCCCGACAAAATGAGATATTTCTTCTAAAAGAAGATAAAACAGCTCTAAAAGTCTTGGACAATCTCGGGCAAATAAAAGCCTCTACGATCGATAATAGGGAATGACAGACCATGGCAAAAGCCTCAAAAACTTTTTCTCTGTCATCCCAACCTTTGAAAAAATAAAAAGATCAAAAAACATTATATGATCGTTTAAAGCTACAAAAAGCAGCAGTGACTTCACATACATTTTAAGGGAATATCCGGCTACACGTAGCCTTTCAAAGCCCTAGCTCTTCGGAACGAAGCAAAAGCACCCCATAAATACGTTTTAACCTTTCCGACAAACCTCTGTCACAAGTTGCATTGGGAAAAAGGTTGAAAAGTTCATAAAAACGCCACAGAAGCCCTAACGTAGCAATCTACTCATCTGTCAATGAAAGACCTGATACGCGAATTGAGACTGCTACACTTGTCAAAACAAAGACTAAAAAGCAAGGGCTTTTCTCTATGTTCCTTTTAGGAGCGGCACCTGAACTTTGGAGTAAAGTGGTTAATAATGAATAAAATTCATTTTTCTCTGTAATAAACAAAGCCGGGATCTCTGAAATTGTGGTAACCTACCCAGATTATAAAATCTACTAAAAGGCGAAAGTTTCGATCAAGCGGCCTCCGTGACACTAAAGTCAATACCGTGAGCTCACTGAAACTTTTCATTATACCTCGATCAATACTCCGAGTCTGCATACCCACATGCCATATTCAAAGGCTTCATGAAAAGGGATTTGCGTAAATACGCTAAACTATATGCAGCACCGAAATCGATTTCCTGGAAAAAGGGAACTCCCTTACAGAGAAACTTTTCACCAGAAAATATACCGGTCTGAAGAGATCGCCTCTGCAGCCACTAACGGCATTGCCTCTTAACAAAGGGCGCACCTCTTCATTTTGAAAAAAATTAAAACACCACCACGACTCGTCTTCAAAACAACCTTCATCCAAATATGGCACCTAAAAGCGAGCTTAAATAAGCACTGAGTTCTAACCGCATGGTGACCAGCAACTACATCGTCTGTCTCCCGATTATCCAACTGTCAATGAAATGGCACCAAATCTGAAAGATTTGCTATCTTTATAAAGGGTCCCCCAGACCCGGAGTCGGGAGAAACAGAGGAAAGGTACAACGATATTTTGTTAGATGCGCTCTTAGCTGCATTACTAACTCTCATGACAAATCCCGCCACTGTGAAAAGGCCACTACTGATGACGTTCTGCCGTATAGAGCCAAGAACAGAAACCGGTCTAGTTGGTTTATAAAAAACCGCTAAAATGTCAATTTGAGAACGACTCATATTCCTCCAAAAGAGTGGAATTTAAAGCTTTTGCTTAAATCATGCATATATTGACATGATGGGTGCTATTCCCGAAAAATAAAGCATTTCACCGACTTGGTAACGTCAGATAGTGAACCGCCTACCCCCACTTCACTTTATTATGCTTCTCTTTTCCTCGGAAAATGAGACGTAGGTTAGATGCACTGAGAATTCCGAATGGAATCTCTGACGTATACCGAAAGGAAATACTCGTACATCCTTTCGTCCCACAAAAGCGGGACTTTAAACACTTGAAAATAGTCGGTAAGATTTGCAAACTAGAACGAATGTATATGTGACATCTGCACAACCAGTTGGCCTAAAGCCATTGTCCAACCAGCTATCAGAATTCAGGGATTTTTCTTTCACGTCCGGAGAGGCGTATATAAGCTGTGAATAAACCGTGATCTGGCATAGAACCAGAAAAGATCTCATCCCGGATACAACAGCTCTATCAACGAACTCCACAGACTCTGAAGAAGAGAAAATAACTTGTGGAATAAATCCCCGACAAAATGAGATATTTCTTCTAAAAGAAGATAAAACAGCTCTAAAAGTCTTGGACAATCTCGGGCAAATAAAAGCCTCTACGATCGATAATAGGGAATGACAGACCATGGCAAAAAAGCCTCAAAAACTTTTTCTCTGTCATCCCAACCTTTGAAAAAATAAAAAGATCAAAAAACATTATATGATCGTTTAAAGCTACAAAAAGCAGCAGTGACTTCACATACATTTTAAGGGAATATCCGGCTACACGTAGCCTTTCAAAGCCCTAGCTCTTCGGAACGAAGCAAAAGCACCCCATAAATACGTTTTAACCTTTCCGACAAACCTCTGTCACAAGTTGCATTGGGAAAAAGGTTGAAAAGTTCATAAAAACGCCACAGAAGCCCTAACGTAGCAATCTACTCATCTGTCAATGAAAGACCTGATACGCGAATTGAGACTGCTACACTTGTCAAAACAAAGACTAAAAAGCAAGGGCTTTTCTCTATGTTCCTTTTAGGAGCGGCACCTGAACTTTGGAGTAAAGTGGTTAATAATGAATAAAATTCATTTTTCTCTGTAATAAACAAAGCCGGGATCTCTGAAATTGAGGTAACCTACCCAGATTATAAAATCTACTAAAAGGCGAAAGTTTCGATCAAGCGGCCTCCGTGACACTAAAGTCAATACCGTGAGCTCACTGAAACTTTTCATTATACCTCGATCAATACTCCGAGTCTGCATACCCACATGCCATATTCAAAGGCTTCATGAAAAGGGATTTGCGTAAATACGCTAAACTATATGCAGCACCGAAATCGATTTCCTGGAAAAAGGGAACTCCCTTACAGAGAAACTTTTCACCAGAAAATATACCGGTCTGAAGAGATCGCCTCTGCAGCCACTAACGGCATTGCCTCTTAACAAAGGGCGCACCTCTTCATTTTGAAAAAATTAAAACACCACCACGACTCGTCTTCAAAACAACCTTCATCCAAATATGGCACCTAAAAGCGAGCTTAAATAAGCACTGAGTTCTAACCGCATGGTGACCAGCAACTACATCGTCTGTCTCCCGATTATCCAACTGTCAATGAAATGGCACCAAATCTGAAAGATTTGCTATCTTTATAAAGGGTCCCCCAGACCCGGAGTCGGGAGAAACAGAGGAAAGGTACAACGATATTTTGTTAGATGCGCTCTTAGCTGCATTACTAACTCTCATGACAAATCCCGCCACTGTGAAAAGGCCACTACTGATGACGTTCTGCCGTATAGAGCCAAGAACAGAAACCGGTCTAGTTGGGTTATAAAAACCGCTAAAATGTCAATTTGAGAACGACTCATATTCCTCCAAAAGAGTGGAATTTAAAGCTTTTGCTTAAATCATGCATATATTGACATGATGGGTGCTATTCCCGAAAAATAAAGCATTTCACCGACTTGGTAACGTCAGATAGTGAACCGCCTACCCCCACTTCACTTTATTATGCTTCTCTTTTCCTCGGAAAATGAGACGTAGGTTAGATGCACTGAGAATTCCGAATGGAATCTCTGACGTATACCGAAAGGAAATACTGTACATCCTTTCGTCCCACAAAAGCGGGACTTTAAACACTTGAAAATAGTCGGTAAGATTTGCAAACTAGAACGAATGTATATGTGACATCTGCACAACCAGTTGGCCTAAAGCCATTGTCCAACCAGCTATCAGAATTCAGGGATTTTTCTTTCACGTCCGGAGAGGCGTATATAAGCTGTGAATAAACCGTGATCTGGCATAGAACCAGAAAAGATCTCATCCCGGATACAACAGCTCTATCAACGAACTCCACAGACTCTGAAGAAGAGAAAATAACTTGTGGAATAAATCCCCGACAAAATGAGATACATCTTCTGAAAGAATATAAGACAGCTCTAAAAATCTTGGGCCATGTCGGGCAAGTAAAAGCCTCTAGGATCGATAATAGGGAATGACAGACCATGGCAAAAAGCCTCAAAAACTTTTTCTCTGTCATCCCAACCTTTGAAAAAATAAAAAGATCAAAAAACATTATATGATCGTTTAAAGCTACAAAAAGCAGCAGTGACTTCACATACATTTTAAGGGAATATCCGGCTACACGTAGCCTTTCAAAGCCCTAGCTCTTCGGAACGAAGCAAAAGCACCCCATAAATACGTTTTAACCTTTCCGACAAACCTCTGTCACAAGTTGCATTGGGAAAAAGGTTGAAAAGTTCATAAAAACGCCACAGAAGCCCTAACGTAGCAATCTACTCATCTGTCAATGAAAGACCTGATACGCGAATTGAGACTGCTACACTTGTCAAAACAAAGACTAAAAAGCAAGGGCTTTTCTCTATGTTCCTTTTAGGAGCGGCACCTGAACTTTGGAGTAAAGTGGTTAATAATGAATAAAATTCATTTTTCTCTGTAATAAACAAAGCCGGGATCTCTGAAATTGAGGTAACCTACCCAGATTATAAAATCTACTAAAAGGCGAAAGTTTCGATCAAGCGGCCTCCGTGACACTAAAGTCAATACCGTGAGCTCACTGAAACTTTTCATTATACCTCGATCAATACTCCGAGTCTGCATACCCACATGCCATATTCAAAGGCTTCATGAAAAGGGATTTGCGTAAATACGCTAAACTATATGCAGCACCGAAATCGATTTCCTGGAAAAAGGGAACTCCCTTACAGAGAAACTTTTCACCAGAAAATATACCGGTCTGAAGAGATCGCCTCTGCAGCCACTAACGGCATTGCCTCTTAACAAAGGGCGCACCTCTTCATTTTGAAAAAATTAAAACACCACCACGACTCGTCTTCAAAACAACCTTCATCCAAATATGGCACCTAAAAGCGAGCTTAAATAAGCACTGAGTTCTAACCGCATGGTGACCAGCAACTACATCGTCTGTCTCCCGATTATCCAACTGTCAATGAAATGGCACCAAATCTGAAAGATTTGCTATCTTTATAAAGGGTCCCCCAGACCCGGAGTCGGGAGAAACAGAGGAAAGGTACAACGATATTTTGTTAGATGCGCTCTTAGCTGCATTACTAACTCTCATGACAAATCCCGCCACTGTGAAAAGGCCACTACTGATGACGTTCTGCCGTATAGAGCCAAGAACAGAAACCGGTCTAGTTGGTTTATAAAAAACCGCTAAAATGTCAATTTGAGAACGACTCATATTCCTCCAAAAGAGTGGAATTTAAAGCTTTTGCTTAAATCATGCATATATTGACATGATGGGTGCTATTCCCGAAAAATAAAGCATTTCACCGACTTGGTAACGTCAGATAGTGAACCGCCTACCCCCACTTCACTTTATTATGCTTCTCTTTTCCTCGGAAAATGAGACGTAGGTTAGATGCACTGAGAATTCCGAATGGAATCTCTGACGTATACCGAAAGGAAATACTCGTACATCCTTTCGTCCCACAAAAGCGGGACTTTAAACACTTGAAAATAGTCGGTAAGATTTGCAAACTAGAACGAATGTATATGTGACATCTGCACAACCAGTTGGCCTAAAGCCATTGTCCAACCAGCTATCAGAATTCAGGGATTTTTCTTTCACGTCCGGAGAGGCGTATATAAGCTGTGAATAAACCGTGATCTGGCATAGAACCAGAAAAGATCTCATCCCGGATACAACAGCTCTATCAACGAACTCCACAGACTCTGAAGAAGAGAAAATAACTTGTGGAATAAATCCCCCGACAAAATGAGATATTTCTTCTAAAAGAAGATAAAACAGCTCTAAAAGTCTTGGACAATCTCGGGCAAATAAAAGCCTCTACGATCGATAATAGGGAATGACAGACCATGGCAAAAAGCCTCAAAAACTTTTTCTCTGTCATCCCAACCTTTGAAAAAATAAAAGATCAAAAAACATTATATGATCGTTTAAAGCTACAAAAAGCAGCAGTGACTTCACATACATTTTAAGGGAATATCCGGCTACACGTAGCCTTTCAAAGCCCTAGCTCTTCGGAACGAAGCAAAAGCACCCCATAAATACGTTTTAACCTTTCCGACAAACCTCTGTCACAAGTTGCATTGGGAAAAAGGTTGAAAAGTTCATAAAAACGCCACAGAAGCCCTAACGTAGCAATCTACTCATCTGTCAATGAAAGACCTGATACGCGAATTGAGACTGCTACACTTGTCAAAACAAAGACTAAAAAGCAAGGGCTTTTCTCTATGTTCCTTTTAGGAGCGGCACCTGAACTTTGGAGTAAAGTGGTTAATAATGAATAAAATTCATTTTTCTCTGTAATAAACAAAGCCGGGATCTCTGAAATTGAGGTAACCTACCCAGATTATAAAATCTACTAAAAGGCGAAAGTTTCGATCAAGCGGCCTCCGTGACACTAAAGTCAATACCGTGAGCTCACTGAAACTTTTCATTATACCTCGATCAATACTCCGAGTCTGCATACCCACATGCCATATTCAAAGGCTTCATGAAAAGGGATTTGCGTAAATACGCTAAACTATATGCAGCACCGAAATCGATTTCCTGGAAAAAGGGAACTCCCTTACAGAGAAACTTTTCACCAGAAAATATACCGGTCTGAAGAGATCGCCTCTGCAGCCACTAACGGCATTGCCTCTTAACAAAGGGCGCACCTCTTCATTTTGAAAAAATTAAAACACCACCACGACTCGTCTTCAAAACAACCTTCATCCAAATATGGCACCTAAAAGCGAGCTTAAATAAGCACTGAGTTCTAACCGCATGGTGACCAGCAACTACATCGTCTGTCTCCCGATTATCCAACTGTCAATGAAATGGCACCAAATCTGAAAGATTTGCTATCTTTATAAAGGGTCCCCCAGACCCGGAGTCGGGAGAAACAGAGGAAAGGTACAACGATATTTTGTTAGATGCGCTCTTAGCTGCATTACTAACTCTCATGACAAATCCCGCCACTGTGAAAAGGCCACTACTGATGACGTTCTGCCGTATAGAGCCAAGAACAGAAACCGGTCTAATTGGTTTATAAAAACCAATTTGAGAACGACTCATATTCCTCCAAAAGAGTGGAATTTAAAGCTTTTGCGTAAATCATGCATATGTTGACATGATGGGTGCTATTCCCGAAAAATAAAGCATTTCACCGACTTGGTAACGTCAGATAGTGAACCGCCTACCCCCCACTTCACTTTATTATGCTTCTCTTTTCCTCGGAAAATGAGACGTAGGTTAGATGCACTGAGAATTCCGAATGGAATCTCTGACGTATACCGAAAGGAAATACTCGTACATCCTTTCGTCCCACAAAAGCGGGACTTTAAACACTTGAAAATAGTCGGTAAGATTTGCAAACTAGAACGAATGTATATGTGACATCTGCACAACCAGTTGGCCTAAAGCCATTGTCCAACCAGCTATCAGAATTCAGGGATTTTTCTTTCACGTCCGGAGAGGCGTATATAAGCTGTGAATAAACCGTGATCTGGCATAGAACCAGAAAAGATCTCATCCCGGATACAACAGCTCTATCAACGAACTCCACAGACTCTGAAGAAGAGAAAATAACTTGTGGAATAAATCCCCCGACAAAATGAGATATTTCTTCTAAAAGAAGATAAAACAGCTCTAAAAGTCTTGGACAATCTCGGGCAAATAAAAGCCTCTACGATCGATAATAGGGAATGACAGACCATGGCAAAAAAGCCTCAAAAACTTTTCTCTGTCATCCCAACCTTTGAAAAAATAAAAAGATCAAAAAACATTATATGATCGTTTAAAGCTACAAAAAGCAGCAGTGACTTCACATACATTTTAAGGGAATATCCGGCTACACGTAGCCTTTCAAAGCCCTAGCTCTTCGGAACGAAGCAAAAGCACCCCATAAATACGTTTTAACCTTTCCGACAAACCTCTGTCACAAGTTGCATTGGGAAAAAGGTTGAAAAGTTCATAAAAACGCCACAGAAGCCCTAACGTAGCAATCTACTCATCTGTCAATGAAAGACCTGATACGCGAATTGAGACTGCTACACTTGTCAAAACAAAGACTAAAAAGCAAGGGCTTTTCTCTATGTTCCTTTTAGGAGCGGCACCTGAACTTTGGAGTAAAGTGGTTAATAATGAATAAAATTCATTTTTCTCTGTAATAAACAAAGCCGGGATCTCTGAAATTGAGGTAACCTACCCAGATTATAAAATCTACTAAAAGGCGAAAGTTTCGATCAAGCGGCCTCCGTGACACTAAAGTCAATACCGTGAGCTCACTGAAACTTTTCATTATACCTCGATCAATACTCCGAGTCTGCATACCCACATGCCATATTCAAAGGCTTCATGAAAAGGGATTTGCGTAAATACGCTAAACTATATGCAGCACCGAAATCGATTTCCTGGAAAAAGGGAACTCCCTTACAGAGAAACTTTTCACCAGAAAATATACCGGTCTGAAGAGATCGCCTCTGCAGCCACTAACGGCATTGCCTCTTAACAAAGGGCGCACCTCTTCATTTTGAAAAAATTAAAACACCACCACGACTCGTCTTCAAAACAACCTTCATCCAAATATGGCACCTAAAAGCGAGCTTAAATAAGCACTGAGTTCTAACCGCATGGTGACCAGCAACTACATCGTCTGTCTCCCGATTATCCAACTGTCAATGAAATGGCACCAAATCTGAAAGATTTGCTATCTTTATAAAGGGTCCCCCAGACCCGGAGTCGGGAGAAACAGAGGAAAGGTACAACGATATTTTGTTAGATGCGCTCTTAGCTGCATTACTAACTCTCATGACAAATCCCGCCACTGTGAAAAGGCCACTACTGATGACGTTCTGCCGTATAGAGCCAAGAACAGAAACCGGTCTAGTTGGTTTATAAAAAACCGCTAAAATGTCAATTTGAGAACGACTCATATTCCTCCAAAAGAGTGGAATTTAAAGCTTTTGCTTAAATCATGCATATATTGACATGATGGGTGCTATTCCCGAAAAATAAAGCATTTCACCGACTTGGTAACGTCAGATAGTGAACCGCCTGCACCCCACTTCACTTTATTATGCTTCTCTTTTCCTCGGAAAATGAGACGTAGGTTAGATGCACTGAGAATTCCGAATGGAATCTCTGACGTATACCGAAAGGAAATACTCGTACATCCTTTCGTCCCACAAAAGCGGGACTTTAAACACTTGAAAATAGTCGGTAAGATTTGCAAACTAGAACGAATGTATATGTGACATCTGCACAACCAGTTGGCCTAAAGCCATTGTCCAACCAGCTATCAGAATTCAGGGATTTTTCTTTCACGTCCGGAGAGGCGTATATAAGCTGTGAATAAACCGTGATCTGGCATAGAACCAGAAAAGATCTCATCCCGGATACAACAGCTCTATCAACGAACTCCACAGACTCTGAAGAAGAGAAAATAACTTGTGGAATAAATCCCCCGACAAAATGAGATATTTCTTCTAAAAGAAGATAAAACAGCTCTAAAAGTCTTGGACAATCTCGGGCAAATAAAAGCCTCTACGATCGATAATAGGGAATGACAGACCATGGCAAAAAAGCCTCAAAAACTTTTTCTCTGTCATCCCAACCTTTGAAAAAATAAAAAGATCAAAAAACATTATA
This sequence comes from Holothuria scabra, assembly GCA_037179385.1. Classification (NCBI taxonomy): domain Eukaryota; kingdom Metazoa; phylum Echinodermata; class Holothuroidea; order Aspidochirotida; family Holothuriidae; genus Holothuria; species Holothuria scabra. Next base: position 15,041,740 of record CM074200.1, read on the forward strand.
TGATCGTTTAAAGCTACAAAAAGCAGCAGTGACTTCACATACATTTTAAGGGAATATCCGGCTACACGTAGCCTTTCAAAGCCCTAGCTCTTCGGAACGAAGCAAAAGCACCCCATAAATACGTTTTAACCTTTCCGACAAACCTCTGTCACAAGTTGCATTGGGAAAAAGGTTGAAAAGTTCATAAAAACGCCACAGAAGCCCTAACGTAGCAATCTACTCATCTGTCAATGAAAGACCTGATACGCGAATTGAGACTGCTACACTTGTCAAAACAAAGACTAAAAAGCAAGGGCTTTTCTCTATGTCCCTTTTAGGAGCGGCACCTGAACTTTGGAGTAAAGTGGTTAATAATGAATAAAATTCATTTTTCTCTGTAATAAACAAAGCCGGGATCTCTGAAATTGAGGTAACCTACCCAGATTATAAAATCTACTAAAAGGCGAAAGTTTCGATCAAGCGGCCTCCGTGACACTAAAGTCAATACCGTGAGCTCACTGAAACTTTTCATTATACCTCGATCAATACTCCGAGTCTGCATACCCACATGCCATATTCAAAGGCTTCATGAAAAGGGATTTGCGTAAATACGCTAAACTATATGCAGCACCGAAATCGATTTCCTGGAAAAAGGGAACTCCCTTACAGAGAAACTTTTCACCAGAAAATATACCGGTCTGAAGAGATCGCCTCTGCAGCCACTAACGGCATTGCCTCTTAACAAAGGGCGCACCTCTTCATTTTGAAAAAATTAAAACACCACCACGACTCGTCTTCAAAACAACCTTCATCCAAATATGGCACCTAAAAGCGAGCTTAAATAAGCACTGAGTTCTAACCGCATGGTGACCAGCAACTACATCGTCTGTCTCCCGATTATCCAACTGTCAATGAAATGGCACCAAATCTGAAAGATTTGCTATCTTTATAAAGGGTCCCCCAGACCCGGAGTCGGGAGAAACAGAGGAAAGGTACAACGATATTTTGTTAGATGCGCTCTTAGCTGCATTACTAACTCTCATGACAAATCCCGCCACTGTGAAAAGGCCACTACTGATGACGTTCTGCCGTATAGAGCCAAGAACAGAAACCGGTCTAGTTGGTTTATAAAAAACCGCTAAAATGTCAATTTGAGAACGACTCATATTCCTCCAAAAGAGTGGAATTTAAAGCTTTTGCTTAAATCATGCATATATTGACATGATGGGTGCTATTCCCGAAAAATAAAGCATTTCACCGACTTGGTAACGTCAGATAGTGAACCGCCTACCCCCACTTCACTTTATTATGCTTCTCTTTTCCTCGGAAAATGAGACGTAGGTTAGATGCACTGAGAATTCCGAATGGAATCTCTGACGTATACCGAAAGGAAATACTCGTACATCCTTTCGTCCCACAAAAGCGGGACTTTAAACACTTGAAAATAGTCGGTAAGATTTGCAAACTAGAACGAATGTATATGTGACATCTGCACAACCAGTTGGCCTAAAGCCATTGTCCAACCAGCTATCAGAATTCAGGGATTTTTCTTTCACGTCCGGAGAGGCGTATATAAGCTGTGAATAAACCGTGATCTGGCATAGAACCAGAAAAGATCTCATCCCGGATACAACAGCTCTATCAACGAACTCCACAGACTCTGAAGAAGAGAAAATAACTTGTGGAATAAATCCCCCGACAAAATGAGATATTTCTTCTAAAAGAAGATAAAACAGCTCTAAAAGTCTTGGACAATCTCGGGCAAATAAAAGCCTCTACGATCGATAATAGGGAATGACAGACCATGGCAAAAGCCTCAAAAACTTTTTCTCTGTCATCCCAACCTTTGAAAAAATAAAAAGATCAAAAAACATTATATGATCGTTTAAAGCTACAAAAAGCAGCAGTGACTTCACATACATTTTAAGGGAATATCCGGCTACACGTAGCCTTTCAAAGCCCTAGCTCTTCGGAACGAAGCAAAAGCACCCCATAAATACGTTTTAACCTTTCCGACAAACCTCTGTCACAAGTTGCATTGGGAAAAAGGTTGAAAAGTTCATAAAAACGCCACAGAAGCCCTAACGTAGCAATCTACTCATCTGTCAATGAAAGACCTGATACGCGAATTGAGACTGCTACACTTGTCAAAACAAAGACTAAAAAGCAAGGGCTTTTCTCTATGTCCCTTTTAGGAGCGGCACCTGAACTTTGGAGTAAAGTGGTTAATAATGAATAAAATTCATTTTTCTCTGTAATAAACAAAGCCGGGATCTCTGAAATTGAGGTAACCTACCCAGATTATAAAATCTACTAAAAGGCGAAAGTTTCGATCAAGCGGCCTCCGTGACACTAAAGTCAATACCGTGAGCTCACTGAAACTTTTCATTATACCTCGATCAATACTCCGAGTCTGCATACCCACATGCCATATTCAAAGGCTTCATGAAAAGGGATTTGCGTAAATACGCTAAACTATATGCAGCACCGAAATCGATTTCCTGGAAAAAGGGAACTCCCTTACAGAGAAACTTTTCACCAGAAAATATACCGGTCTGAAGAGATCGCCTCTGCAGCCACTAACGGCATTGCCTCTTAACAAAGGGCGCACCTCTTCATTTTGAAAAAATTAAAACACCACCACGACTCGTCTTCAAAACAACCTTCATCCAAATATGGCACCTAAAAGCGAGCTTAAATAAGCACTGAGTTCTAACCGCATGGTGACCAGCAACTACATCGTCTGTCTCCCGATTATCCAACTGTCAATGAAATGGCACCAAATCTGAAAGATTTGCTATCTTTATAAAGGGTCCCCCAGACCCGGAGTCGGGAGAAACAGAGGAAAGGTACAACGATATTTTGTTAGATGCGCTCTTAGCTGCATTACTAACTCTCATGACAAATCCCGCCACTGTGAAAAGGCCACTACTGATGACGTTCTGCCGTATAGAGCCAAGAACAGAAACCGGTCTAGTTGGTTTATAAAAAACCGCTAAAATGTCAATTTGAGAACGACTCATATTCCTCCAAAAGAGTGGAATTTAAAGCTTTTGCTTAAATCATGCATATATTGACATGATGGGTGCTATTCCCGAAAAATAAAGCATTTCACCGACTTGGTAACGTCAGATAGTGAACCGCCTACCCCCCACTTCACTTTATTATGCTTCTCTTTTCCTCGGAAAATGAGACGTAGGTTAGATGCACTGAGAATTCCGAATGGAATCTCTGACGTATACCGAAAGGAAATACTCGTACATCCTTTCGTCCCACAAAAGCGGGACTTTAAACACTTGAAAATAGTCGGTAAGATTTGCAAACTAGAACGAATGTATATGTGACATCTGCACAACCAGTTGGCCTAAAGCCATTGTCCAACCAGCTATCAGAATTCAGGGATTTTTCTTTCACGTCCGGAGAGGCGTATATAAGCTGTGAATAAACCGTGATCTGGCATAGAACCAGAAAAGATCTCATCCCGGATACAACAGCTCTATCAACGAACTCCACAGACTCTGAAGAAGAGAAAATAACTTGTGGAATAAATCCCCGACAAATGAGATATTTCTTCTAAAAGAAGATAAAACAGCTCTAAAAGTCTTGGACAATCTCGGGCAAATAAAAGCCTCTACGATCGATAATAGGGAATGACAGACCATGGCAAAAAAGCCTCAAAAACTTTTTCTCTGTCATCCCAACCTTTGAAAAAATAAAAAGATCAAAAAACATTATATGATCGTTTAAAGCTACAAAAAGCAGCAGTGACTTCACATACATTTTAAGGGAATATCCGGCTACACGTAGCCTTTCAAAGCCCTAGCTCTTCGGAACGAAGCAAAAGCACCCCATAAATACGTTTTAACCTTTCCGACAAACCTCTGTCACAAGTTGCATTGGGAAAAAGGTTGAAAAGTTCATAAAAACGCCACAGAAGCCCTAACGTAGCAATCTACTCATCTGTCAATGAAAGACCTGATACGCGAATTGAGACTGCTACACTTGTCAAAACAAAGACTAAAAAGCAAGGGCTTTTCTCTATGTTCCTTTTAGGAGCGGCACCTGAACTTTGGAGTAAAGTGGTTAATAATGAATAAAATTCATTTTTCTCTGTAATAAACAAAGCCGGGATCTCTGAAATTGAGGTAACCTACCCAGATTATAAAATCTACTAAAAGGCGAAAGTTTCGATCAAGCGGCCTCCGTGACACTAAAGTCAATACCGTGAGCTCACTGAAACTTTTCATTATACCTCGATCAATACTCCGAGTCTGCATACCCACATGCCATATTCAAAGGCTTCATGAAAAGGGATTTGCGTAAATACGCTAAACTATATGCAGCACCGAAATCGATTTCCTGGAAAAAGGGAACTCCCTTACAGAGAAACTTTTCACCAGAAAATATACCGGTCTGAAGAGATCGCCTCTGCAGCCACTAACGGCATTGCCTCTTAACAAAGGGCGCACCTCTTCATTTTGAAAAAAATTAAAACACCACCACGACTCGTCTTCAAAACAACCTTCATCCAAATATGGCACCTAAAAAAGCGAGCTTAAATAAGCACTGAGTTCTAACCGCATGGTGACCAGCAACTACACCGTCTGTCTCCCGATTATCCAACTGTCAATGAAATGGCACCAAATCTGAAAGATTTGCTATCTTTATAAAGGGTCCCCCAGACCCGGAGTCGGGAGAAACAGAGGAAAGGTACAACGATATTTTGTTAGATGCGCTCTTAGCTGCATTACTAACTCTCATGACAAATCCCGCCACTGCGAAAAGGCCACTACTGATGACGTTCTGCCGTATAGAGCCAAGAACAGAAACCGGTCTAGTTGGTTTATAAAAAACCGCTAAAATGTCAATTTGAGAACGACTCATATTCCTCCAAAAGAGTGGACTTTAAAGCTTTTGCTTAAATCATGCATACATTGACATGATGGGTGCTATTCCCGAAAAATAAAGCATTTCACCGACTTGGTAACGTCAGATAGTGAACCGCCTACCCCCCACTTCACTTGTACACTAATACAAGTAGAATGTTTAAGTGCAAACGATGTAAAACATAGAATATTGACGGCAAAGAAAAAAAGACGTAAACAAAAAAACAAACACAAAAATAAAGTCAACAGCAGGCGACCGTCTGGGCTCCTGGCCAAAAAGCGGGGTCCACGAAACGTCTCCAAAATAAGACAAACAAGTGATCCCATCATGAGAGCAAAGAGATTGGGCATAACTCCACAAAAGAAATGATTTTATTGAGAAAATAATTACTGAGTAAGCTTGTCACAAGAGATCGCTAAAGGGTTGATAAAACAGTATTTGTTGGAGTTGAATGATTAGTGCTGGAAGTCGTAAGGCTTTCCTGCTAAACCTCTCCATGCACCATTGTAAAAACGAAGTTTGGTACCATTTCGATAGAGCTCTTGAACTTGCAAGCGCCATTTTCGTTTTTCCTTCAGATCCTGTTTCGTTTGGTCCTCCACTATGTAATAATCTTTATCCGCAAGGGCTCTTCTGGCATTTTTCAAGATCTGCACCTTATCCTGAAAGAAGGATACTTTAACAAGAAGGTGTCTCTCTTTTCCCTCCACAAATCTACCGTCTCGGTGGGCCCTTTCAATTTTGCAGGAAGGGATGCCTACCTCTTCTAAAACTGAGGATGCTAAATCTAAGCAATTCTCCTCCACGTTTGATTTCAAGTTGACAATTCTGATATTATTACGACGTGAAAACCTTTCTTGTTTGTTAATCATGGCGTCATGTAGCCTTTTTTCTTCTTCTAATTTCTCAACTCGTCTCTCCATGGCAATGCAACGTTCATTTAAACGGTTATTCTCACCCTTCAGTTCCTCGACAGTTTTTCTCAAATCTTCTACCGCTTGTCCAAATTCTGCCTTAATCTTTTTGAGTTCTTTTGAAATGTTTTTCATTGCTGTGTCCACCGTTTTGTTAAATTCTTCTGATATTGTTGAAAGGTCCTCGGCTTCGTCAACGTAGTCGGAATCATGGCTTAGGCTGCGTTGACTAACACTACGTTGAGAGAAGGTCGATGGCGAGGCCTGAGCAGCAAGTTGTGACCTTTTTTTCTTTCCATAACTCCCAACTGGACGTCCTCGTTTTGACATTTTGTCACAATTACTCAAAAACCATATACCGAGCAACGCCGAAGGACAGTTCCTGGTCCAAATAGGCACGATGGCACGTATCTGAAAGGCAATTTTACTCCAGCCCTTAAAAGTACGTCCTTACGCCGTCATGACAGGCTCGAAAAAAATTATTAAATTTAAATTATTATAAATTATTATTATTATTATTATTATTATTATTATTATTATTATTATTATTATTATTATTATTATTATTATTATTATTATTATTATTATTATTATTATTATTATTATTATTATTATTATTATTATTATTATTATTATTATTATTATTATTATTATTATTATTATTATTATTATTATTATTATTATTATTATTATTATTATTATTATTATTATTATTATTATTATTATTATTATTATTATTATTATTATTATTATTATTATTATTATTATTATTTTTTTTGTCTCGTTTATTCATATGTCATTTTTTACAATTTTAAACATTGAATTTTTCATTTTTCATTGCTATATACATTGATTTTCCATTTTTCTTTGCTATTTACATTGATCATTCATCTTTCATAGCTATATACATTAAACTTTCATTCTTCATTGCTATATATATACATTGAACTTCCATGTTTTCAGTGCTATGTGCATTCAACTTAAATTCTTCGTAGCCTACGTTGAACATTCATCTTTCATTGCTATATACATTGAACTTGCCATTTAGCAATGTTACATACATTGAACTTTCAACTTTCGTATCTATATGCATTGAATTTTCATACGTAATGGCAATATAAATTGAATTTAAACTCTTCAGAGTTATATACATTGTACTTTAACTTTTCAAAGCTATAGGCTTACAATGAACTTTCATTTTTTCATAGCTATAAACATTAAACAACCGTTTAACAAAGCTATCTGAGTTGTTTTGTTCATGGTTACAAAATAGAACTATAGTAATTTATTGTTTCATCTTGTTGATAGCATTGAAGAGTCTTCAATTTCTTAAGCACAGATGCAATAGTAAAATTGAACCAAATGTCATGTCATTGTTGATGAAAACATTGGCGTAAAGATACTAAGATGTCATGCATTCATAGTTAATATGAACATTGTTTTGAAAAGTACTCCACTTCGGTCCATAAACTTGCATGCAATCAGAAATTGAACATTGAAAGTTGAAATGTTTGAACAAAGTTTCACAATCAGACATGTATTAGAGTACCCAAAAAGGTAGTTAAATAGGGGAACCTATCATTCTTTAAATATATTTTTTAAAAACAAACGACGGCTTTCGTTATTTAATTTCTTAAGTATATGACATTCCACCTGTAAGTAATATTTAATTTTGTAGCAAAATGCAGTGGGATCTGGTGTCTTACCATTTAATTTGCAGCAAAAGATATAATATTTCGCATGTAAGATGAAAAAATTAATCGGATGTTTAGCATCATCAAAGAGGCCAAACTTAACATGATCATAGTTTAAATCGAAGTTGCTCTTTAGGCAAAGGTTACAACATTGTTCCCAAAATGTTTTAACAAATTCACAATCCCAAAATAAATGTCTTAACGTTTCATCATTATTATGACAGAAAGTACATAAAGAGCTATCTTTTACCTTGATCTTAGTTAAAAACATGTTTGTTCCAAGTATTCTATGTAGGAAGCGATACTGAAAATAATGAATTTTTGTATCGCGAACAGCCAAATAAGGTAGAATGAAAATCCTGTCCCAGTCATATGTTTCATTATCAATTTCTTGCCATCTCTGGATTGCCTTTGGTTTTTCTCCTTTCTTCTCAATTAAATACTTGTAAATATACTTAGATATTTTAGGTGACATGACAGCCTTTATGAGGCGTTGCTCATTACCACTGAGATTTTGATCAAGAAGAACGCTTTCTTTCCACTGTCTTGGAATAGCCGACAAAATACCAAAATAAACAGTGAAAGGAAGATAATTTAATTCGAACTTAGCACAGAAACGATTATACTCAATAGCATTTCCACCGGTATTGAAAAAGTCACGCACTCGGTAGGCATCATTTACTCTAAGGGAATCTGAATAAAAAAGCTTGTTGTCAATTTTAAGGAATGAATTATTCAGAATGTATTGATTACCACAATCATAAATATCTGGCGTTCTAAAGTTAAAATCTGACCAAGCATAACAGACATCACGTATGAAGTTATTTGAGACATTAATGTCATTTTTGCGATAGTTGCACTTAAACAAAAAACCTTTACCGTAACTTTTAAGTCCTTCATCGAACAAAACTTTCCATAATCCTTCATTATCATCAAGGTACAGTTTGACCCATTTACACTTTAAACTTGTTGCAAATAACCTTATATCGATCATATCAAGGCCTCCCTTACATTTAGCATTAACCAAAACATTTCGTTTTACTTTATCGGGCTTTTTAGACCAAATAAAATCATATGGAAGACTTTCAACATCCTTAAAAAATTGCGTACTCGGGTTCGGTAGAACAGAGAATAAGTAAACAAGTTGTGAAATGAGAAAGGTTTTAATAAGAACAATTTTACCGATAGGAGTAAGATCTCTGGAAGACCAGAGGTTAATAATACTTTTAATTCGAGAAAGTTTTGGAACATAATTCAGCTTGAAGAAGTCCTCATGATGATGAGTAAAGGAAATACCTAAGTAACTGACAGGTTCATTGCTTATGACAAAATCTAACGTTCGGAAATAACGGGGTGGGGTCGAAAATAATGGTCCAAGCGGGAAAAGACAAGATTTGTCCAAATTTACTTTTAAACCAGAGACTTTGCAAAAAGTGTCGAGCAGTTTAATACTCTCCGAAATATCGTTCAATGAGCCATTGGTTATAATTACAGTATCATCAGCATAAGTCGAAATTTTCAGAACACAGTTCGCAATAACAATACCTTCAATATTAAAATTAGACTTAATCAAAGAGGAATGCAAGACATTTAAATGATTAGTGCTATGTTATTATTTTTATTATCTTTTTTTTGAAGCTCAAAGTCGTTCTAAATCCGAACACCATTGCTCTTCTCAAGTATCAAAGCTAACTTTATCCTTTCTTTAAAGAATTTTCCTCGATTATGTGTTTACATTGCCTCTTGGTATTTATTCTCCATTGTACTCTTTTGCAATCTGTGTACCAATTAATATAATTCATTTGCAATATGTTTAAATATACCATTTGATAAATGAGATGAAATAAAGGAGAAGGAAAAAAAAAGACTTAATCAAAGCACTGAAAATTTCAGAGCAAGTTATAAATAAATACGGGCTAAGAGGGCATCCTTGGCGGACACCTCTGGAAACATTAAAATATTCAGAAAGAAACCCATTGTTAATAATACAAGATGAGACATTACTATAAAGAGTTTTAATCCACCACCTGAAATCCTTGCCAAAATTAAAATAGGAAAGAGTGTTCTGGATAAAGTCCCAATCGAGGCAGTCAAACGCTTTTTCGTAATCAAGAAAGATAAGGGCACCGGGGATATTATTTTCATCGCAGTAATTAATAAGATCTAAGATTAATCTGATGTTTTCACCGATAAAACGTCCTTTAAGAAAACCTGTTTGCTCGGGACTAATAAGGTCAGAGAGAACTTTTTTCATGCGTACAGCTAAACATTTGGCAGCAATTTTGTAGTCAGTGTTAAGCAGAGCGATCGGTCTCCAGTTTTTTAAATAGCGATGATCTTTGTTTCCTTTAGGGATAAGAGTTAAACACGCTCTGCCTTGCTCATCTGAAATGAAGCCCTTTTGAAATGAATAGTTGAAAGAGTTAACAACCATCTGGCCCACGTCTTCCCAGAAAGCACGATAGAATTCAGAAGGAATTCCATCGGAGCCCGGGGACTTGCTCAAGGGCATCGAAAATAAGGCATTTGAACATTCATTAATTGAAAGAAGCCCCTCACAACTCTTTGATTGATCACCGGAGAGTTTTGTATGCACAAAACCTGGGCTATTGTAAAAAGTATTTGAAGTAACATTAAAGTCCTTTGTGTAAAGTTTTTTATAGAAATCTTGTGCTGTTTTCAAAATATCATCAGGGCTGCTTATAACATTATCATTATCTAAAACAAGTTGTTTAATACTGTTATTTATTCCTTTTCTGTAAGTTAAGAAAATATTTTGTGTTTTTCTCCCCGCTTTCAGACCACCGTGCCCTGGATCGAACAATAATACCCTTTAATTTATAGTCATATATAGAGTCTAATTTAGTTCTTGATTCCTCGAGTTGATTTTTGAGATGAGTAGACGGATTTAGTACATACTGTTGTTCAAATACAGCGATCTTTTCAATTAACTTCTTTTCATCAGATAACCGTTGTTTTGCCGCAGTTTTAGAGTAGGCAATTGACACAGATCTAATTACCAATTTACAAGCTTCCCAAAGCAACATGGGATCGTAATGATGATGAGAATTTATGACCTCCTTAATAGCTTCTTTGACTGAACTAACATAATTTGGGTCTTCCAACAAAGAAACATTGAGTTTCCAAACACCTTTACCTCGAACATTACCAATCATAAGTTTCATTAATACACAGCAGTGGTCAGAACCAAAGAGAGGCAAAATGGACATATCTGTAACAGCATTTCTAAGGTGTTTTGACAGAAGGAAATAGTCTAACCTACAGTGGATAGACGTGTCTATATTAGAATGCCAAGTATACTGGTTTCTGCAAGGGTTTCTTTCACGCCAAATATCGATCAAGTCATAAGTTTCCATCATACTTAAAACTTTATTTCTTGCCTTAAAATTGGTTTGAGCAATACCTCCAACTTTGTCTAGAGTCAAATTCATTACAAAATTAAAATCCCCTCCCCAAATAATTGAATCCCATTCGTGATTCCTAATATAATTCTCCAGCTTAGTGAAGAGTGACACGTTATCTACATTGTGGCCGTAAATATTTATTAGTTCAAAAAGTGTATCATTACAGTTAACATTCAAAATAATGAAACGACCATCTGCATCAATTATTACGTTAATTGCTGTCGTAGTTATGACCGAATTGATTAAAATTGCAACACCTTTACTACAATTAGAACCGTGAGATAAATAAGCTTTCCCTCCCCATTCATTAGCCCAAACAGAATTGTCGGAAGGGATGGAATGCGTCTCTTGCAAATAGATGAAGTCATACTTGTGTGTATGAAGAAAGGAAAATAGCTTGCGCCGTTTCTTGCTATCGCGAATACCTCTCACATTTAAAGTAGCAAATGAATATAAACCCATGGCAGGAATGAAGTGGGCAATCAAGCGCAAATACTGTAACTGTTGTAAGGAATTCGACAAAAATATAATACCAACTAGTTAAAGCGATACGTTCGACAATAGCATTACACAAAGATCCCCTAATGAGAAAAGGATAATTATTAGTATTATTATTATTATTATTATTATTATTATTATTGTTATTGTTATTGTTATTGTTATTGTTATTGTTATTGTTATTGTTATTGTTATTGTTATTGTTATTGTTATTGTTATTGTTATTGTTATTGTTATTGTTATTGTTATTGTTATTGTTATTGTTATTGTTATTGTTATTGTTATAGTTATTGTTATCGTTATTGTTTTTGTTATTACTATTGTTATTGTTATTACTATTGTTATTGTTACTGTTACTGTTATTGTTACTGTTACTGTTATTGTTACTGTTACTGTTACTGTTATTGACTGTTATTGTTATTGTTATTGTTATTGTTATTGTTATTGTTATTGTTATTGTTATTGTTATTATTATTATTATTATTATTATTTTTTTTTGCTCCATCTTTATTGTTCTCTCATGTTCGTTTGTTTTGAAAGCATTGAATTATATACATTTTATTTACATAACATATACTAATCTATGTATAAATATTGTACACTATAATTACATAATAAATTTTTTACATATACGGTACCATGTTAATATTTCTTTTGAAAATGCGCACTTAATTAATACTTGACGTATTCATATATATATACATATACACACATACTTATACACAACTACATATATAAGCATTCATATATACACATAACGCAGTTTTTGACAAAAACCATGCCTTGATTCATGCACTCGTTCCTTTTCACATAAATGCATGATGATAATTATCTTACTCCCTCTATTTCAATTTGTGCATAAATTCATGATGATAATTATAATACTCCCTCTATTAATCATCCCAATACATGAAAAAATATCACAAGCATGTCAGTTTGCTCCCAACAAATATGCTTAGCTAAAGAGAAAGGGACATTCACTAAATGCATCTCTAAACTCGTTTATAGTTAAACCTTTTCGAAAACTTTTACTTGAAATATACTTTTCCACTCTAAAATGAAACTTCAATTTGTGCATAAATTCATTAAGGACAGGAGAACCCCTATTGATCTTTTTCTCGAAAATATAGTACTTCATGTAAAATATCAAAAAGTTATAGGGATGCTTAAGTAAAAGAGAGTACCCAAAGAAAATATCCCGTTTTGTGAAACAAAATTGTCTGCCTAAAACCTTCTGTTCAACATCCAGAATAAATTCCGATGTAACCTCACATTCCCAAAATAAATGCTCTATACTTTCATCCTGGTTCCCGCAAAATGTACAAGAGGGGCTTTCAGTAAGATTCATGCGGTGCAGAAGGGTATTAGTACCTATGATTCTATGTAAAAATCTATACTGAAAATATTGGATTTTGGTTTCCCGAACAGAGGTAAAGGGGATCCTAAAAATAGTGTTCCAGTGATTGGAAATATCTGTGAAGCTCTGGTTCCACTTAGAACAGGACGTAGGAGCAGTACATACTGTAGAGATAATCTGCTTGTAAATAACCCGAGACATATTGGGGAATTTAAAGTAGTCTCATAGCCATGACCATAATCTGAGTCAATTGTTTCGTTTGCAAACCCTTGCTTCCAGTGAACCGGGATAGCATGAATAATTCCATAATACTTAGTAAAAGGGAGCACAACAATATTAAATTTTCTAACAAAACAGTTATAAGAAAGTATTTGATTGTTATCATCAAAGAAATCTTTTACATAGATCACATTCTGATCATATAAGTGATTGTAGAATATTGTCTTGTTATTTACCTTAATGTGACTGTTGTTCCAAATGATTTGGTACCCGTAGTTTTCAGACCGTTTCCTAAAAGAATATAGTGCCCAGGCAGTGCACACTTCATTAATAAATGAATTAGCCGTTCTAATTTCTTTTGTATCAAAATTACATTGGAATAGAAAGGATTTTCCTTTACCATGTAAATGCAAATCAAAAAAAGTTTTCCATGAACCCTTAGATTCGTTACAATATCGCTTAACCCAAGAACACTTTAAGCTACTAAGAAAGGTTGAAATGTGAATAGCATTAAGCCCCCCTTCCGAAACGGGGGCAACTAGCGTACTCCTTTTGACCTTGTCCCTCTTACCTGACCAAATAAATTTAAATATATAAGTTTCTAATTCCTTAATAAAATTATGGGGAGGATTTGGGAGAACTTGAAAGAGATATACTAACTGCTACAAACCAAATGATTTTACAAGAGTTACTCTCCCAATAGGGGTAAGGTCCCGTTGCGCCCATAAGTTAAGAGTACCTTTGAGTCTAGAAAGTTTTGGAGGGTAATTAAGGCGAAACAGATTATCCTTGCAATGATCAAAAGTGATCCCCAGAGCAGTGACAGGGCCTGTCGTCCATTTAAAATTAAAATCGCTAAGAAAACGGGGTTTATTATACCTCAACGGACCTAATGGGAAAATATTAGATTTTTCGAAATTGACTTTGAGGCCAGATGACACCTGGAGAGCCTGAAAAATATCCACGACTGACTTCAGAGAAGAATAAGAACCATCAAGAAAAATACAGGTGTCATCGGCGTACTGAATAATTTTGGTCTCGTGATTAAAAATTGTAAGCCCTCTCAGTAAGGGTGAAGAGTTAATACGGAGGGCAAGGAGTTCGGCACAAATTATGAAAAGGTAGGGACTGATTGGGCAACCCTGTCTTACTCCTCTGGAAACTTTAAAGTTTGAGTGCGGTCAATCTTTGTTTAGCATCTTATTATTATTATTATTATTATTATTATTATTATTATTATTATTATTACTATTACTATTACTATTATTATTATTATTATTATTATTATTATTATTATTATTATTATTATTATTATTATTATTATTATTATTATTATTATTATTATTATTATTATTATTATTATTATTATTATTATTATTATTATTATTATTATTATTATTATTATTATTATTATTATTATTATTATTATTATTATTATTATTATTATTATTATTATTATTATTATTATTATTATTATTATTATTATTATTATTATTATTATTATTATTATTATTATTATTATTATTATTATTATTATTATTATTATTATTATTATTATTATTATTATTATTATTATTATTATTATTATTATTATTATTATTATTATTATTTTTATTATTATTAGGGGACGAGCCTAACATGTCGACCTAAATAGTTCTCAACGCTACGGGCTCTAGAAGTTTTTGAATAATTTATCCAAGATATTTACATAGAAGCTTCTACTTTCATCGATACATCTCTCCTTAGACCTAATAGATTTCACTACAGATAATAAAATTCCGGGTTTTTTTACTTTTTGTTGATTTCCAAAAAGCATTTGATAAAATTGAATGGAATTTTATTCAAAGGACTCTTACTTATTTTAATTTTGGTGAAGATTTTAAGAAATGGGTTTCCGTGCTGTACAACAACAGCAATGCCTGTGTTGTCAATAATGGTTTCTCCACTGGCTATTTTCATATTAGTAGAGGGGTCAGGCAGGGCTGCCCCCTCAGCCCTTATTTGTTTATTTTATGTGCAGAAGTCTTATCCATAAGTGTATTACATAATAAGGAAATAAGAGGTATTCGTGTAGGGAACTTTAATTACAAAATTTTGCAATATGCCGATGATACAGTATTTCTTTTAGATAGTTCCATTAATTCCTTACAGAAAACAATTCAAACTCTGTGTGACTTGTCAGAGGCGTCAGGGTTGACTATAAATTATTCCAAATCTGTCCTATTTCCCTTGAGTCCTTTTGTAAGAGATTGTCCGTTCACGTCTTTTTTTGATATTGTTGTTAGCAGAGGTCCTGTTACTTATTTGGGCATTTCCTTCACCAATAACAGAAATGACCTTTTTGAGCTCAATTATACTCCGAAGCTGTCTCGACTAAAATCGTGTCTACGCTCGTGGTCTTTTAGGGACATGACCCCTATTGGTCGTAATGTCTTAGTGAAGACCTTTGCCCTTCCCCAATTTGTTTATTTATTTCTGGTTTTACCAGATCCCCCACCGTATTTTGTAAAAGAACTTGAAAGAATACTTTTTGATTTTATTTGGAACAGACGCCCTGACAAAATTAAAAGAGGTACTATGGTTAATCTCATTGATAATGGTGGCTTAAAAGTAATTCATGTCAGTAGCTTTATAAGATCTTTAAAATGTTCCTGGGTGCGTCGTTACCTTTCTGATATTACGAGCCCATGGAAAGTATTTTTTGATATTTCCTTAAAAGCTTATGGATCTCGTTTCCTTTTCTATTGTAATTTTGCTAAGATTGATGTTAAAGATGTAAAGAACATGTTTCTCCGTCAAGTTGTCGAAGCATGGTGTGAGGTTACTTTTGCTACACCTGAATTAAATTTTGGAAATGGGTACATTTGGAATAACTCTAATATAAAAATTGATGGTAAAACTGTTTTTTATGATAATTTATATACAAAAGGAGTGATGAAAATCAGTGACCTGTTTAATGTTCACAATGTACCCTTAGATTACTTAACTTTTACCAGGAAATACAATGTCTCCAATTTTCCATTTACATTATATTGGGGCTTAATTAAAGCTATACCTGGGCATTGGAGATTAAGTGTAAAGGATACTGTTATTGAGCCCACGACGAGTGAACTTTTAATAGAGAAAATTATGGGAGGGAAATATTCAGTATCTCACATCATCTACCCTATTTTACTGATGAGGGTTGTTACCATGCCCACTTCTCGTGTCAAGTGGAACAATATTTATCAGGTGGATGAGGATCGGTGGGTTACTCACTTTAGAATGCCGTTTAAAAGTATCTTTGAAGCACGTTTACAATATTTTCAGTTTCAGTTCCTACACAGGATTATTCCAACTAAAAAAATGCTCTTTTATATGAAGAAAGTGGAATCGCCATTGTGTTCATTTTGTCATATACATGAGGAATCAATTGAACATTTATTTTGGGATTGTAGCTTCGTTTCAAATTTTCTTTTAGAAATAGAAAGACGGTTCCTCAACAAGCAATTCTTTTTTTCAAAAGACGATATTTTCTTTGGTTTTCACCAAAAAGAGTACAGCCCGTATAATTTTTTGATTTTACACATGAAGTATTACATTTATGTTTGCTCAAGGAAAAATGATCAGTTGGATAAGGAAATATTTTTTTACAAATTTAAGTTTGCTATAAATGTTTTACAACATTGTAAAAATCGAAAGCTCTATAATGATGTTAAGAAGACTTTCATTCTCGATTAATTTGTGTATATATTGACATTGTGACATAACATGTTTACACCAAGTTTGGAAAATAATAAACAGGAGGAAAAAAAAATATTATTATTATTATTATAATTATGGTTTCTGTAAAAGGTCAATGTCTCCAGAGCAGTGTCGGGGTATTATTAACGTCATACCCAAGCCTAACAAAGATTCTTCAGTTGTTAAAAATTTAAGACCGATTACGCTCCTTAATATTGACTATAAGATTGCTGCCAAGGCCATTGCAAACCGTTTAAAAAATGTCTTGCCACAAATTATTGGTGATAATCAAACGGGTTTCATGAAGAATCGCTTTATTGGAGAAAATATCCGGTTTACTTTAGATCTAATAGATTATTGCAAAGAAAAATGTATTTCTGGCCTTATCATGTTCGTAGATTTTGAAAAAGCCTTCGATACTCTTGATTGGAATTTTTTACATTACTGTTTAAGGGAATTTAAGTTTGGGGACTCTTTTATAAATTGGATCCATACTTTCCAGAACAATAGTTTATCGTGTCTTACAAACAATGGTTACTCCTCTAAATATATTAAGCTAGAAAGAGGCGTTAGACAAGGTTGTCCCCTCAGCCCGTATCTGTTTATCATTGCAGTTGAAATTCTGGCCCAAAAAGTTAAATGTAGTCATATATTTAAAGGTCCATGCATCTTAAACCAGGAAATCAAAATTTTACAATATGCGGATGATACAACAATCTATTTAGACAGTAGCCAAGGGTCTATCCAGGCAATGTTTGATATGTTACATGATTTTGGGAACAGCTCTGGTTTAAAAGTAAATTTTGATAAAACTATTCTACATCCCCTTGGACCATTTACTCACGCAAAGCCTTATTTTGCTGACGACTACCCTTTTACCTGGTCGAAGGGGCCAGTAACTTTGCTGGGTATCACGTTCACTTGTAATAGGGAAGATCTTTTCCATCTAAATTTTCCCCCAAAATTGTCTAGGCTTAAACAGGTTTTGAATCTTTGGAAATCTAGAGATATTACACCGATTGGAAGAAATATTATTTTTAAAACCTTTGCAATTTCACAACTTGTTTTTCTGTTTCAAACTCTTCCAGACCCTCCGACAAGTTTTATTACAGATCTAAACAAAATTTTTTATGGTTTCATTTGGAATGATAAGCCAGAGAAGATCAAACGGTATACCATGATTAGTCCGACTAGTTTAGGGGGGTTAAAGGTAACCCACTTAGAAAGCTTTATTAATAGCTTGAAGATTTCATGGATTAAAAGGTATCTAGATGGAAGTAAGGGTGCTTGGAAGGTCTTTTTTGATTATCATTTGAGAACTGTTGGAAAAGATTTTTATTTTAAATGTAATTTAAATAAAAAAGATATTCCACATATAGACAATTTTTTATAGCTGATGTTTGTAAAGCATGGTCTACTCTCAGTTTCCAGAATCCAATATGTAAGTTTGAAAATGAGATAATCTGGGATAACTCAAATATTAAGGTGAATGGTAACACTGTGTTTTATGACTTTTTACATTCGAAGGGCATTGACTATGTCTACAACTTTTTTGAAGAAAATGGGAGGCCATTCATGTACGATGCTTTCTTAACTAACTATAACTTAGAAAATTTTCCATTTACATTATTATTATTATTATTATTGGGGACGAGCCTAACATGTCGACCTAAATAGTTCTCAACGCTACGGGCTCTAGAAGTTTTTGAATAATTTATCCAAGACATTTACATAGAAGCTTCTACTTTCATCGATACATCTCTCCTCCTGTGCTCTAACATGGAAATTCCTCAAAAGAGAGGAAGAGGTAGGCCTCCTGGCAGTGGAAATAAGAATAAACGTGGACCGGCCAACACCCAGTCTAGCTTCTCGGATGGCCTAGCCTCTAGCCTACCTAACATTTCTGATCTACGTGTTGAAGAGGAGGATAGTGATAGTGAAAGTGTAGCCGGGTCTGTGATTGCAAACCTGGACTCATCAATAGAAAGAATTTTTAAGGAGCTTAAAGCTATAAGGCAAGAATTCAGAAAGTCACTGAAACAGCATGACGAACAGATTAAAAAACTACGAGAAGAGAATACAGCTTTGAAGGAAAAGTGTGGGGAACTTGAAGCAAAGATGAACAATTTGGAGGCCTAGCAGGAGAAACACGCCAGCTTATTGAATAAGCAAGAACGATTTTCACGTCGTAATAATCTTCGCCTCGTGGGGATAAAGACAGAGTCAGGTGAAAATTGTATTGAAATTGCAAGGAAGATTATGGCCAAAGTTGGTGTACCAGACTGCAACATTGAGAGAGCTCATCGTGAAGGTAAACAGTACAGGAATAGAGATAGGCACCTCCTTGTAAAGCTCTCATTCTACCAGGACAAAATAACAGCTCTCCGAAACAGACGGCATGCCTTACGAAATGAAACTTACCATATTACCGATGACCTTACCCTTGCCGACCTTAACGAGAAACGCAAGTGGACGAACCAGGTATCAGATCTCTTCCAGCGAGGTACCAAACTTCGCTTTTCCGGTGGTTGCTGGCGGACAACTCAAGGAAAACCTTACAACTTCACCAGGACCAACGCTCCAGACCAGTCCTAGACCTCCTAGTATTCGATACTACTCGTTCTTTAATCCGTTATTATTCATAATGCATAGGTGTACACTGTTTTTCTTGGATTGTCTTTGATTTTGTCACTGTTGGCCCAGGCATCATCGTCCTATTTCTTCCAACACCTTGTGTCGGTTTTTTTCCTTACGGAGGACAACAACTATGTTGGAACTTATGTATCCGTTTGGATTGAATTTTATTTTATTTAAATCTCCTTCCAGAAAGTTGCATTTCATATTATGTAAGTACAATTCGATTTATAGCCATCAATATGGTATTGCTTTCAAGTCCTGTCTATCTTTTTACTCTTATTTTGGTACTACATCACCATGCTGAAATTTTTGTCATACAATGCCAGAGGCTTAAGGCAGTCAGAAAAGCGTAGGCGTTTGTTTGCCTATTTACATAGATGTAAAGCGGATGTCATTTTCATTCAAGAGTCGCATAGTTCCCATATGGACGAAAAATATTGGTGTAACGAATGGGGTAGTAACATTCTTTTCGCCCATGGCTCAAATGATAGTAGAGGGGTGTGCATTCTATTTAATCCTAAGTTACATTTCACTGTTTTGAAACATAATAGCCATGCTGATGGCAGAGTTATATTGGTAGATATACAGTTCCAGGATCGTATAATCACCATTGTAGGGGTGTATGGCCCTAATATTGACAATCCTAGTTTTTTTGTTAATCTTTCTAGGGAACTCTTGTCTTTCCAAGGAGATACAATTATAATGGCAGGGGACTTTAATTTTGTATTTAATCTGACACTCGACAAGGTTGGTGGTCAGCTCAAAACTAATTTTAAAGCTAGAGATGAGTGCCTTTCTTTGATGACTGTGCATAACCTAATCGACATCTGGCGTGAAAAAAAACCCTTTTCGAAACATTTTACTTGGAGTTCAAACATCACCCCTGGGATTCATTGTAGGTTAGATTTTTTCCTTGTATCTCGTAGTGTAGAGCACTCTATAACGGACATTTCATTTACTCCCGGCATCCAGTCCGACCATTCTTTTATTTCTTTAAGTCTTAGCGTTGATTCAACAAAGAGGGGTCCAGGGTACTGGAAATTTAACAATTCGCTTTTACGAGATACTAGCTATACTGAACTTATCAACAATGTCATTCAAAGTGAGATTGAGCGGGATTCATTTATAGACCCGTGCTCAAGGTGGGAATTTTTAAAGTTTAAGTTGCGTGAGGTGTCTTTACAGTATTCTAAAGAAAAAGCTCGTGAAAGGCGTCGTAAAGAGGAGGCCCTACTGTTAAAAATATCTAGTCTTGAGCAACAGCTCTTTATCTCTGAATCAGCAGAGACTCGCTCATTGTTAACTGCTGCACAGAATGATCTTATGTTGTATTTGGATTATAAACTACAGGGTACTATTATAAGATCCCGTGCAAGATGGGTGGAGGATAGGGAGAAGAATTCAAAATACTTTTTAAACTTAGAAAAACGTAACAAAGCTAATAATAAGATTTCCAAATTGTTGAAGCCTAACGGAGATGTTGTTGATGATGAAAAGCTTATTCTCCATGAAATCCGTATTTTTTATGAATCTCTTTACACTTCTATTAATACTTCTCCCGTCCCCTTCCTGTTGAATTTACATCACCCTTCCCTAGAAATGGACGAATCTGCTCAGTGTGAAGGGGAACTTACGCTTCATGATTGCTTCATCTCCCTTAATTCAATGAAAAACGACAAGTCACCTGGAAGTGACGGTTTCTCTGTTAACTTTTACAAACATTTTTGGCCATTAATTGGGCAGTTTGTTGTTGATTCTTTAAATCATGGTTACCGTAATGGGTTTCTGTCTCCCGAGCAATCTCGCAGTGTTATAACTCTTATTCCAAAGCCTGGTAAAGATTCCACGCTCCTTCAAAATTATCGTCCAATTTCGCTTTTGAATGTGGATTACAAGATAGGTGCAAAGGCAATTGCTAATAGATTTCAACGTGTTATTAAATCGTTATTAGGTCCTCAACAATCAGGTTTTTTGAAAGGAAAATTTATTGGTGAAAATATTAGATTTATTCTTGATTTGATTGACTACACTTCAATTAGTAATATACCTGGTTTTCTCTTTTTGGTAGATTTTGCGAAGGCATTTGATACATTGGAATGGAATTTTATTGAGGCGGCGCTTTCTTTTTTTAATTTTGGGAACAGTATCAAAACTTGGATTAGCACTTTTTATAAGAATGCACACGCTTGTCTGCTGAACAACGGCTTTTCAACAGGTTTTTCCCCATTAAAAGAGGTGTGCGTCAGGGTTGCCCCCTAAGCCCCTATTTATTTATTCTCTGTGTTGAAACCCTTGCTCTCAAGGTAAATCAGTGTAATGAAATTCACGGGATTGTTAGTGGAGCCGATGAAAGTAGGATTCTCCAATATGCAGACGATACTACTTTTATTTTAGACCACAGGAAAAGTTCCCTTCGCGTAATTATTGATATTCTTGAATGCCTTAGAGAAGCTTCTGGTCTTAAAATTAATAGAGCTAAGTCTAAACTTTTTCCACTAGGCTCTTTTATTAAGAGAAGGCCACTTTACTTAAATGACTTTAATTTCGAGGTAACATTGGGCCCTGTCAACATGTTAGGTATTGTTTTCACGAATAAGGGAGATGATTTATTTCGTCTTAACTACCAGCCTAAATTATCTCGTCTAAAAAACACTCTCCGCATATGGGCTAGTCGTGACTTAACTCCGATTGGCCGAAATATTATTGTTAAAAGCTTTGGACTCTCACAATTAGTGTATCTTTTCCTTGTCCTTCCAAATCCCCCGAGTTCGTTCATTATAGAGGTAGAAAACACTATTTATAATTTCATTTGGGCAGGGAATCCGGATAAGATTAAGCGTACCTCAATTATTAATCCAATGAGTGATGGTGGCTTAAAGGTTACTCATATTAGTACTTTTATTGATAGTCTTAAATGTACTTGGTTTCGCCGTTATGTAGATGAGTTGAATGGACCATGGAAATTTTTCTTTGACTCCAGTTTAAGTGTGTATGGTAAGAAATACTTTTTTAATTGTAACTGTAGTCCACGTGACGTTAAAAGTATTAAAAACAATTTTATTAGGCAAGTCATAGAGGCTTGGTGTCGTGCCTCCTTTACAAACCCCCGAGGGGATTTCGGTATCCAGCATATCTGGAATAATTCAAATATCCGTGTGAATGGTAAAATTGTATTTTATCCTAGGCTTTTGGGAAAGAATGTTCAGTATGTAAGTGATTTCTTTGACGACACTGGTAGACCGTTAAGTTTTGAAGCTTTTATCACTAAATATAACGTTGATACATTACCTTTTACTCTGTATTGGGGTCTAGTGCATAGTATTCCCCTCAACTGGCGTGAGTCTATTCATATTCGTAACGAAAGGAATGCTAACGAAGAATTATTTGACAAGATGTTGGGTACAAAGAGCAGTTCGCAATTTATTTATAGTATTTTACTTAAGAAAGTTATAGAAATACCTACTGCGTGTGTTAAATGGCAAGCTACTTTTAACAAAATTAATACTGACGATTGGTCACGTTTCTTCCGTACTCCTTGGAGCTCCACTTCGGACCCAACCATCCGATATTTTCAATTTAGATTCCTCCATAGAATCCTGCCTACTAATAGACTTCTTTCTTTAATGGGCAAATCAGAAAATCCCCTTTGTACTTTTTGTGAGACTGAAGTGGAAAGTATAGACCATTTATTTTGGGACTGTAGATTTACGTCTAGTTTCATTCTGGATGTAGAAAATATGTTTTTGAGTGAGCAATTTTTCTTTTCAAAGCGAGATTATTATTTTTGTTATGTCCGTCCTTCGCATCCTTATAATTTTTTAACTATGCACATGAAGAAATTTATTTTTGATTGTAAACTTAGAAACGAAAAACCGTTGATTAATGATTTCTTCTATAAATTTAAATTTGTTGTTAAAGTTGAGCAACGAAAAAGATTTCAAGTAAAATCGAAAGTAAATTTTAGTGATCTTGAAAGAGCTTTTGCTTTATGTCCAAACCTTTTTAATTGATTCATGGATACACCGTTTTCCTCCCTTTGTTTCTCTGGGTTCTACGATGGTACTTTTCCCGTATTTTTGTAATGACGCTAATCAGTATCTTCATTTTGAATTTATGAATATATAGACTCTATTTTGCAGAGTGTTCATTTCTTTGAGGAATGCAAGACATTTAAATGATTAGTGCTATGTTATTATTTTTATTATCTTTTTTTTTTTTTTTTTTTTTTGAAGCTCAAAATCGTTCTAAATCCGAACACCATTGCTCTTCTCAAGTATCAAAGCTAACTTTATCCTTTCTTTAAAGAATTTTCCTCCATTATGTGTTTACAATGCCTCTTGGTATTTATTCTCCATTGTACTCTTTTGCAATTTGTGTACCAATTAATATAATTCATTTGCAATATGTTTAAATATACCATTTGATAAATGAGATGAAATAAAGGAGAAGCAAAAAATTATTATTATTATTATTATTATTATTATTATTTTGCTTTTATTTCTCCTTTATTACATTTCAATTATCTTTTTCTTTCTTTTTCCAACTCTTTTATTGATTTCTTTCATATTTTTTTCACGTTCTGATTCATAATTTTTTTTTTTTCTTCACCGCAGTGTAATCGAATATACAATAGTTAAGGTTATCTATATAATTATACAAGTTACATATAACCAAAGAAAAAAAAAGTAGAAATAAATGCACAATGTAGATCAACAAATATAGTAGAATAAAGATTTAGTATTAACATGTAGGTTGCATGCCACGATAGATAACACCACTTCTTAAATACCTATCTGTGATAAATCTAATCGGCTACAATGGAGGGATATAACAGGCGTCTTTTAAAAGGGCAACAGAGAGCAGGACAAAGCAAGCAACGGAGCAAAGCTAATTCATGAGTTGCGGCAATGAATAGGAGAAGCATTTTTTAAGAACGTTAAATCTAGTGCGAAAAGATACGGGGGAATTTCTTTTCAGTGCAATACACTTTTCTACATTAAAAATAAATTTGAACTTGTAAAAGAACTCATTCGCATCGGGTTTTCTGTCATCGAGCTTACAACTAAAGATATAATATTTAATGTGAAAAATGTAGAAATTAAATGGATGAAAACTGGTCGTCAGTTTACCAAAAAAATAATCTTGCCTTGACAACTTAAATTGTGAACCAAAAAAAAGTTGCTCGCAATCTAACAAAAACGAAGAAGTAACATGACATGACCAAAAGAGATGTTCAATTGACTCTGTCTCATTAACACAAAATGTACAAACAGGGGAATCTTTCTTACGCATTAAGTGCAATAACTTATTAGTATCTAATATACGATGGAGAAACCTGAACTGGAAATAATGAACTTTAGCTTCAAGACGAGTACGAGAGGGGCTAGTAAAAATTAGTGCCCACTCATCCTCACTAAAATCAAATGAAACTGCCCATTTCTTACAAGCAATTGGAAAATGAGAAATTTTATTAACAAGGTGAGGGTAGAGTAAACGAGAGACTGAGGTTATCGAAAAAATCGCCTCACTAAAATCTATATCCTCACTTGTTTCCTTGGGATCATTAAATAATTCATTCTTCCAAAACCTAGGAATTGCAGAGCAAATTCCGTAAAATTTTGTAAAAGGGTATCTAACCTTATATTTCTGAATGAAAGTCTCATATGAAATGCGATTACCATTACGCATATACAATTGTCTAACACATGATAAACCTGCTTGGTGAAGCATTTTATGGTATAATATAACATTATCGACTTTAATGAAACTATTATTCCAGATCAACTGATCCCCAAACTTACGAGTAGGTGGCTTAAAAGTGACATGACTCCAAGCAATACAAATTTGTCTTATAAAAGTATTACAGATAGATGATACATCATTCTCCTGAAAATTACATTTAAATAAAAACTCATTACCAAAAGACGCGAGTGAGTTATCAAAGAAGATCTTCCAGTACCCTGTTTGATTGGGATCACAATATCTCCTAACCCAAGATGTTTTGAGTGCATCGGCAAAAGATGGAATGTGAACAATTTTTAACCCCCCTCTTTGAACTGGATTTATCATTGTTAAGCGTCTAACTTTATCAGGATTGCCGCTCCAAATAAACTCAAAAATAGCACTCTGAACCAGGTTTAGAAATGAAGTAGGAGGGGTTGGCAACACTTGGAAAAGAAAAACCAACTGACTAATTGCAAAAGATTTCACAATTGTGTTCCTGCCAATGGGTGTAAGATCCCTGCTATTCCAGACTTTCAATTGATGTTTAAGTCGTGACAATTTCTTCTCATAATTCAATCGAAAAAGGTCGTCGCCATGATGTGAGAAGGTAATACCCAAGTAGGTTACTGGTTCCCTCGAAATAATCAAATTAAGTTTGTCGATATAACGAGGATAATTTATGACAAAGGGGCCCAGGGGGAAAAGTTTACTCTTATCATAATTAATTTTAAAACCAGATGAACCTTTAAATTTCTTAAGACAATTAATTAAAGCACACATACTATCCTCGTCTCCATTTAAGAAAAACACTGTATCATCAGCATACTGAAGTAGCTTATATTCATTACCCAAAATATTAATACCTATACATTTCAATTATCTTGGTGTATACAGTATATATAATTTATACATTTCTTAATTTTGTTCTTTATGTTTACTTTACAATGAGCTGAAGTGGTACAGCTACAAAGGTAATAAAATAGTACAAAAAATTTTCAATGCCAAGGGGACACCGTCTTATAAGATAAAATAGGAAAAAGACATGAAAAGCAGGGAACATGAAAAAGGGTCTTGTCAAAATAATTCATTTGATCAATGAGGAAAAAGAAACAATTAAAAAAACCAATCACCAATCGTCAAGCTGCCACCTTCCCCGAAGAACAATTTGACTTCTAACCTCCATGTTAAAGTGTAAACAAATAGCAAAAGAATACATATATATATATATATATAAATCGTTATCTGATATCGTTCCGTAATGGTACAAAATGGTATAGGGATAATGCAACGAACCTTGTGTCCAAAAAGACTACAAGTAACAGATTAAGTAAGAAATATGAGATCAAATAAACAGACTTGGGCATAAAGAAAATGCTCTTTCCAGATCATTAAAATTTACTTTCTTTTTACCTTGAAATCTTTTTCTTTGCTCGGCTTTTACTAAGAATTTAAATTTATGAAAAAAATTGTCTATTAACGGTTTCTTTTTAATCAACTTACAATCAAAAATAAATTTCTTCATATGCATTGTTAGAAAATTGTATGAACGATTTGGGCGAGCATAGCAAAAGTAATAATCTTTCTTTGAAAAAAAGAACTGTTTCCTCAAAAACAAATTTTCAGCATCCAAAATAAAACTTGAGGTGAATCTACAATCCCAGAACAGATGGTCTATGCTCTCAATTTCAGTTTCACAAAAGGTACAAAGGTGATTATCTGTTTTACCCATCAAGGAAAGTAGTTTATTTGTTGGAAGGATTCTATGAAGGAACCTGAACTGAAAATAATGAAGGGTTGGGTCAGAGGTTGAGCACCAGGGGGTGTTAAAAAAGGGGTCCCAATCCTCAGTTGAAATGTCGTCGAAAGTGGCTAACCATTTGGTACAAGCTGTAGGCGTTTCAGTAACTTTGTTCAATAAAATATTATATATCAATTGTGAACTACTATTTGTACACAGTATTTTTTTGAGTAACTCTTCATTAGCATTCGTTTTATTAGCTTTAGCTTTATTGATAGATTGTCTCCAGTGAAGGGGTATACTCTGGACTAGACCCCAATATAAAGTGAAAGGTAAAGTATGAATGTTAAACTTAGTAATAAACGCTTCAAAAGCTAGGGGTCTACCGGTATCATCAAACAAATCACAAACGTACTGAACCTTCTTCTCAAATAACTTAGAATAAAATACCATTTTACCATTTACACGAATACTCGAATTATTCCAGATATGTTGAATACCATAATCGCTCTGAGGATTTGAGTAAGAGACATGACACCAAGCCTCCATAACCTGTCGTACAAAGGTATTATCAATATTTTTTACGTCTCGTGGGCTGCAATTGCATTTAAAAAAATATTCCTTACCATAAATAATTAAATTAGAGTCAAAGAATGATTTCCATGGCCCATTCGTGGCATTTACATATCGATGAACCCACAGTACACTTAAGACTATTAATGAAAGTACCTATATGGGTAACTTTCAAGCCACCCTGACCGCTTGGATTAATCATAGAAGATCGTTTTATTTTATCAGGATTCCCTGCCCAAATAAAGTTAAAAATAGTACCTTCCAGCTCTTTAATAAACGAAATTGGGGGGTTTGGAAGGACAAGGAAAAGGTATACTAATTGTGAGAGTCCAAAACTTTTAACGATAATATTTCGCCCAATCGGAGTTAAGTCGCGACTAGCCCATATACGAAGGGTGCTTTTAAGCCGGGGCAATTTAGGTTGGTAGTTAAGTCGAAATAAATCGTCCCCTCTGTGGGTGAAAACAATACCTAGCATATTAACGGGACCTAATGTTATTTTAAAATTGAAATCATTTACAAAAAAAGGCCTCCTATTAATGAAGGCGCCAAGCGGAAAAAGATAAGATTTGGAGCTATTAATGCTAAGACCAGATGCCCTCTTAAATCTTTCAAGAATGTCAATGGTTCCACAAAGGGATTTTCTTGTATGGTCTAAAATAAATGTGGTATCATCGGCATACTGGAGGATCTTATTTTCTGCAGCTCCTATGGTAATTCCCCTTATTTCTTTTGACTGATTTATTTTAAGAGAAAGAGTTTCGACACAAAGGATAAATAAATAGGGACTGAGGGGGCAACCCTGACGAACCCCTCTTTTAATGGAGAAAAAACCTGTGGAGTAGCCATTATTCAGCACCCAAGCATGTGCATTTTTATAAAAAGTACTAATCCAATTTTTAATACTTAAACCAAAATTAAAACAATTAAGAGTTGCTTGAATAAAATTCCACTCCAAAGTATCAAAAGCTTTTTCAAAGTCAATCAAAAAGAGAAAACCAGGAATATTGTGTACTGAGGTGTAGTCAATTAAATCAAGAATAAATCGAACGTTTTCGCCTTTGAATTTCCCTTTTAAAAAACCAGTCTGTTGATTACCTATAAGCATTTTAATAACACATTGGAATCTATTAGCAATAGCTTTTGCACCAATCTTATAATCGACATTCAATAGTGATATTGGACGGTAGTTCTGAAGCATGAGTGAATCTTTACCAGGCTTAGGGATAAGAGTGATGACACTTCGAGATTGTTCAGGTGAGAGAAACCCCTTACGGTAACCATAGTTTAAAGAATCAACAACAAATTGACCAATTAGCGGCCAGAACTGTTTATAAAAATTAACTGAAAAACCATCACTTCCAGGTGCCTTATCATTTTTCATTGAATTAAGCGATAACGTACAATCATTAAGTGTGAGTTCCCCCTCACACT
Source organism: Holothuria scabra (assembly GCA_037179385.1). Lineage (NCBI taxonomy): Eukaryota > Metazoa > Echinodermata > Holothuroidea > Aspidochirotida > Holothuriidae > Holothuria > Holothuria scabra. The sequence continues at coordinate 15,070,542 of CM074200.1, forward strand.
GAGTAGAGTCGTCCATGTCCAATGATGTGTGACGTAAATTCAACAAAAATTGGTCTGGAGAAGAGTCAATAGAAGTATAAAGTGATTCATAAAAGTTACGAATTTCCTGAAGAATACACTTGTCATCATCAATAATATCACCGTTGGGCTTTGACAGTTTAAAAACTCTATTTTGTGCTTTATGACGTTTCTCTAAATTTAAAAAATATTTTGAATTTTTTTCACCATCTTCGACCCATCTTACACGAGACCTTATTATAGTACCTTGCAGTTTATAATCTAAATATGTGGTAAGTTCATTTTGAGCCGTAGCTAACAATAAACGAGTTTCTGGACATTCAGAATGGAAAAGGCGCTGTTCAAGGTTAGATATTTTAAACAACAATGTTTCTTCATTCCGACGCCTTTCACGAGCTTTCTCTTTGGAATAATTTAAAGACACTTCTCGTAACTTAAACTTTAAGAGTTCCCACCTTGAACAGGGGTCTATTGACGTGTCGCAATCGACTTGGCTTTGAATAACGTTAGTGATAAGTGAAATGTAATCTTTGTCGCGTAAAAGCGAATTGTTCAATTTCCAATACCCTGGTCCCCTTCTAGTAGATTCAACATTAAAGGTTAAAGAAATGAAATAATGGTCGGACTGGATGCCAGGTGAAAATAAAATGTCAGTAGTAGAGTGCTCTATACTACGTGATACAAGAAAAAAATCTAGTCTACAGTAGATTCCAGGGGTAATGTTTGAACTCCAGGTGAAATGTTTGGAGAAAGGATTTTTCTCACGCCAGATGTCTATAAGGTTGTATACAGTCATCAATGAAAGACACTCATCTCTAGCTTTAAAATTAGTCCTATACTGGCCTCCCTTTTTATCAAGGGCTAAATTAAACACGAAGTCAAAATCGCCGGCCATAATAATGGTATCACCCTGGAAAGATGCAAGCTCTCTAGAAAGGTCAATAAAAAAATTAGGACTGTCAATATTGGGGCCATAGACCCCTACAATAGTAATGACATGATCTTGGACTTTAATGTCCACTAAAATTAACCTGCCATTCGCGTGGCTAGCATGTTTTACAACAGTGAAATGTAACTGGGGGTTGAATAATATACACACCCCTCTACTATCATTTGAACCATGGGCGAAAAGTATTTTACTTCCCCATTCATTACACCAATACTTTTCATCCATGAGGGTACTATGAGACTCTTGTACTATGATAACATCTGCTTTACATCTATGTAAATAGGCAAATAAACGTCTGCGCTTCTTCGATTGTCTAAGGCCTCTGGCATTGTATGACAAAAATTTCAACATGGTGGCACAGGACATTGAAAGTTATAAGGGGATAAACAAGACTTTAAAGCAGTACCATAATGATAGATATTAAGAAATGTATACTTACAAAATAAAGAACACATTACAATTTCCAAAGGAGATTTAAAGAAAATAAAAATCAAACCAAACGGATGATTAGGTTTCAACATAATTGTCCTCCGTCAGGAAAATTCCGGCCAAAAAGGGTGCTGGAAGGATAGGGACGGTGGTGCCTGGGTTTAACAAAATCCTTTAAGAATCAATCGGTTTAAAACTGGATTCAAACTTCCAATGTAAGAAACAATCCAGGAATGTGGTACCGTAAGCATTAAACGTGAAAAAGCATACACTAGCGAGGAAACTGAGTAGGCCTACGAAGTTAACTTAATTCAAGCTTGCTCCGAGGTGCTGGGTTGACTAAAATGGTAGGGTTTTCCTTGTGATGTGCGCCAACAGCCTCCAGAAAAGCGAAGTCTGGTGCCACGCTGGAAAAGATCTGTTACCTGGTTTGCCCATTTCCTCTTTTCATTCAAATCAATAAGGGTAAGGTCGTCGGTTATATGGAAAACCTCGTTTTGTAGGGCATGTCGTCTGTTGCGGAGGGCGGTTATTTTATCTTGATAGAATGAGAGCTTTACAAGGATGTGTCTGTCTCTATTCCTGTGTTGTTTACCGTCACGATGGGCCCTTTCGATGTTGCAATCGGGTACACCAACTTTTGACATTACAGCCTTGGCAAGTTCAATACAGTTCTCTCCAGATTCTGTCTTTATCCCAACGATACGGAGATTGTTTCGACGGGAGAAACGTTCTTGTTTATTTATTAAACTAGATTGTTCCTTCTGTGATGTCTCTAGATCATTCATCCTTGTCTCCAAGGCCCCATACTTTTCTTTTAATGATGTATTTTCTTCACGTAGTTGCTTTATTTGTTCCTCATGTTGTTTCAATGTTTTCCTGAATTCCTGTCTTATTGCTTTAAGCTCCTTGATAATTCCTTCTATTGATGCGTCCAGATTTGCTATCATAGACTCAGTCACACTTTCAACATCCCTCTCCTCTTCCTCAACCGGCAAATTGGTAATGTTCGGTAGGCTAGAGGTTAGGCTAGCAGAGCGTCTAGACTGGGTGTTGGCCTGTTTTCCTTTTTTCTTATTTTGACTACCAAGCGGCCTACCTCTGGGTCTTCTCTGTGCCTCAGACATAACGAAAAACCGGAGAAGGGATATAGCGATGCAAGAAAACGTTTTCTGGTCAGGAGCTTGATTAAATTTTACAAAAATCTCTTAAGCCCGTAGCAGTGCGATCTGTTTAGGCCGACATGTTAGGCTCGTCCACATTATTATTATTATTATTATTATTATTATTATTATTATTATTATTATTATTATTATTATTATTATTATTATTATTATTATTATTATTATTATTATTATTATTATTATTATTATTATTATTATTATTATTATTATTATTATTATTATTATTATTATTATTATTATTATTATTATTATTATTATTATTATTATTATTATTATTATTATTATTATTATTATTATTATTATTATTATTATTATTATTATTATTATTATTATTATTATTATTATTATTATTATTATTATTATTATTATTATTATTATTATTATTATTATTATTATTATTATTATTATTATTATTATTATTATTATTATTATTATTATTATTATTATTATTATTATTATTATTATTATTATTATTATTATTATTATTATTATTATTATTATTATTATTATTATTATTATTATTATTATTATTATTATTATTATTATTATTATTATTATTATTATTATTATTATTATTATTATTATTATTATTATATATATATATATATATATATATATATATATATATATTATATATATATATATATATATATATATATATATATATATATATATATATATATATATATATATATATATATATATTATTATTATTATTATTATATATATATATATTATTATTATTATATATTATTATATATTATTATTATTATTATTATTATTATTATTATTATTATTATTATTATTATTATTATTATTATTATTATTATTATTATTATTATTATTATTATTATTATTATTATTATTATTATTATTATTATTATTATTATTATTATTATTATTATTATTATTATTATTATTATTATTATTATTATTATTATTATTATTATTATTATTATTATTATTATTATTATTATTATTATTATTATTATTATTATTATTATTATTATTATTATTATTATCATTATCATTATCATTATCATTATCATTATTATTATCATTATTATTATTATTATTATTATTATTATTATTATTATTATTATTATTATTATTATTATTCCTCATTTCACAACATCTTTCAGTTGGTATCTCGTCATGCTGACTTCGGGATCCTACCAGGATCTTGGGAGGTCAAGCACCTTTCTTATTATGTGGGCGCTTCCGAGGATTGCCTGTTTTGTTAATTGTCTCATTGTTGTGCCACCTGGTATTCGTTGTAGGTGGCCTTCCAAGCTAGTGCTGACTGCACCAAGTGCCCCTATCACCACTGGTATCACCTCTGCTTTCACATCCCACAACTTCTGTATTTCAAGCTTCAGGTCTTGATATTTCGTGACCTTCTCTTTTTCTTTTTCTTTTTCTTTGACATTTCTGTCAAGTGGGATTGCAACGTCGATTATGGTGACATTCCTTGCCCGCTTGTCTAGAACCAGTATGTCAGGCCTTCTTGCTGGTATGATGCGATCTGTTCTGATTTCGAAATCCCAGAGTATTTTTACATTTTCTGTCTCGGTAATCGTCTCTAGTTTGTGAAGCCACGGGTGTTTCGAAGTTGTTATCCCGTAGTGCTGACATAGTGCCATGTGTAGGGCAGCCGCTACTTTGTTGTGTCTTTGCAGGTATTCTCCAACCGCCATCTTCTGGCATCCCACTACGAGGTGTTCTACCGTCTCCTCTTTCTGATTACACATCCGGCACTTGCTGTCATTTGACAGTTTCATTATTCGGGCCTGGTGGTTCTTTGTATTCAGTGCTTGGTCTTGTGCGGCTGTGATCAGAGCTTCTGTCTCTACTTTCAGTCCGGTGCAGGATAGCCACTTGCATGCCATCTCTATGTTCGTAGCTTTTTCAACTTCACGTGGGTATTGGCCGTGTAGTGGTTTTTCGTTCCATTTCCTTCCATACTCTCGTGACCATCCTGCCTTCCATTTCTTTGTGGTAACCACCTCTTCATGTTGGTATCCGGACTGCCATGCTGCTTGGAGTAGGGGCTCTGTCTGGTTCTTTATATATTCTTTCAGCCCCATCCTCTCACCAGTTATTGTTGCCTCTACTTCTTTTAACCCTCGGCCACCTTGCTTGCGAGGTAGGTCGAGTCTGTGGACATCTGCTCTGGGGTGAAGTGCTCCGTGCATGTTCAGGAGTTTTCTGGTTCTGCGGTCCAGTTCTGTTAGTTCTGCCTTGGTCCACTCAATTACTCCTGCTGTGTAGATCAGTACAGGCATGGCATATGTGTTGAGGGCCTGGATTTTGTTTCGTCCGTTCAACTTTGTCTTTAGGACCTGTCTGGCTCTCTTGATATAGGCCTTAGTTGTATTTGCCTTCACTTTCTCCTGGAGGTTCTCCATGGCTTGCAGGATGCCCAAGTATTTATATCCTTTCTCCACGTTCACGTCCTGGATTCTTCCAATGTCCAGGAGAAGTCCCTCTGTAGCCTGCACTTTTCCCCGTTGTATCACTAACCTGCCACACTTTTCGAGTCCGAACTTCATTCCGATGTCATCACTGAAGACTCGGACCGTGTTTATCATGGAGTCTATTTCCTTCTCGTTCTTTCCATACAACTTCAGGTCATCCATGTATAGGAGGTGGTGAATTGTGTGACCCGATTTGAGTTTATATCCTCGTCGTGCACTTCGTAGTATGTGGTTCAGGGGGTTGAGGGCTATACAGAACAGCAGCGGCGAGAGTGCATCTCCCAGGAAGATTCCGCACTGGATTGGTATTCTGGCAAGGTGTTTCCCATTCGCGGTCAGACTGGTGGCCCAGTTGTGCATGGATCTCTCTATGAAGGCGCAGATCTTTTCATCTATCTTGTGCATTTTCATTGCTTCGATTATCCATGAATGTGGCACAGAGTCATACGCCTTCTGGTAGTCTATCCATGCAACCGCCAGATTCGTTCGTCGTGTTCTGGAATCCTTACACACAGTCTTGTCAATGATGAGCTGGTCCTTTGTTCCTCTACTACCAGGCCTGGATCCTTTCTGCTCCTCTGCCAGAAGGTTTTGGTGTTCTAGGTGAGTCATCACTTTATCTGCAAGGATGCCCGAGAGGAGCTTCCATGCTGTCGGGAGGCACGTTATAGGGCTGTAGTTGGCTGGTGCGCTGCCCTTGTTAGGGTCCTTCTGGATCAGCGTTGTTCTGCCATTTGTTAACCATGTAGGTGTGCTTATTGGATCATCGACAATGTGTTGTAACTGTGTTGCTATTCTGTGGTGGAGGCTCGTCATCTTCTTAAGCCAGAACCCCTGCACTTGATCTGGTCCAGGTGCCTTCCAGTTTGACATTTTCTTCACTTTTTCCCGCACGTCTTCTTCAGTTATGTTTGTTTCAAGTTGCGGGTGGACGGAATCATGGTGGGTATTGAAGTCCTCGATCCATTTCGCCTCCTTATTGTGTTGTTTGTCTGTACCCCATATCCCACGCCAGAACTGTTCCGTTTCCCTAGCATCTGGTACTGGTGAGGGGACCTTCGTGCCATCACCCCGAAGTTCTTGATAGACTGGTCCAGGTTTTTCATTGAACATTCTGTTGACCCTGTACTGCTCATTTCTGGCGTTGTACCTTTGGAGTCTGTGGGCGAGTGCGGTCAATCTTTGTTTAGCATCTTATTATTATTATTATTATTATTATTATTATTATTATTATTATTATTATTATTATTATTATTATTATTATTATTTCACCTCGTCAAAGGTATACAAGTCAATAACAAAATCAACAAACACATGAAAACGATGTGGAAAGCGAAACAAATAGAAATAAGAAGGAAAGAAAAGAAAAAAGTGGCATCAGCCGAAAGCAATTAATACATTCGTAATAAAAGGAAAGAATTATGATAATACTTTTGAATCATCGATTCACTTACGTTCAATTGAATGAATAGAACTTGCTGTAAAACAAAATAGGATGGAGTCTGGGCCGTAAAACTCTCTCTAACTATTATTAAAACAAATTCATTATTTCTTACAAAAATTGGTGAGGTTCTTGAGTATACCTTTCTGCTATGGTGTTGTGTGAAAGTTCAGTCTTGCTCAAGTAAATCAACAGATTTTGTAAAGAAAGTTGAAATATTTTCAAAATAATAAAAAGTAACGGCAAAATCACTACTACTATATTTTTTTCTCATTCAAGTTAAAATTCTGTTTATGTATAAATCATGTATAAATAGTACAGAGTCATCGTCAACTCACACAAAATATGGCTTCACGGCGGCCATCCTGGTGATAGGATAGGATAGGACGTACGCGTTATATGATCTGTCCAGGTATATAAGAAGTCCGTGAAAGGGTCACATCCAACTGTTAATTTTCAGTGAATATTTTGCATATACCTTGTGTGATATAAGTGTGGTACGTACAAAGTTAAGCGTTCTAAATGTAAAATTTCATTATTGTGTTAGTAGAAACGTTTCGAATAAAGAAAAGCTTCTAGCAACAGTCGCGTTCACCATACTTTTTTACCTTTAGCAATGCATAAAGTAGGCTATACTAGGCATTTTGTGGAATTAGGTTTTCCCGCCCTGTGAAAGTAGAGATTTCATATTTCTGACATTTTAAAAGTCATTACGAATTGTACTCTGCGTGTCATTTTCTGTCCATTCATTCTTTGTTAATGAAAAAGGAGATGGAGCAGTTTGTGTGTGTGTCAGTTTTGTAAGTCGGATGTGGTTTAACGGTTTAGTTTCTAACCACCTTGTATAAGTTGGCTCGTCACTGCATATTTTTCTGTTGTGGCTCACTGGCATTTTTCCCTACTCCATCGTGTAAGATGAGCAGCAAGCACGATGATAGTAGCTTATATTTTAACAGTACTCGACTGGAAGTCAAAATTGACCATGCAGCCGGTTGCAAATGGATGTACTTTGTACTTAAAGTAAAGATTTAACTGCTTTCCCATTTTCTTGGGTGCACATTTTGACCCCCCCCCCCAAAAAAAAAAAAAAAATTAAAAAAAAAAAAAAACGTCTTCTGGAAAAGGGAAAGGAAACATGGGTCAAATGTAAAGTTGTAGCCTATTTCTCTACAATGAAGGTGAATTGCATTGGGAATAAGATGATTGGTTTGTAAGGTTTTGTTAAGTGTTCTAAAAGATCCCTTTGAAAAAAATTTAACGGCTGCACTTTTCGAACTGTTGTCTGTTAAAGGCCACAACAATTGATCATGAATGACCAGTGTTAGGAGGGTGGTCTAAATAGATCAAGATTATAAAAAAATTGCATGAGTAGGGGTTTGTCACAAAATCACCGCAAGTCGTGGGGCGTGTTAGCCGACTGAAATAAATGTGACGAATTTATTCAGCAAGTGTTGTTACTCTGTGACAAACCAAAAAAAAAAAGATGAAAAAAAATATATAGTAACAGTTTTTCAAATTTTGTGTGACTTGTGGGCGACAACCTTCTATTATATTCTAAGCTACCCATTGTATAAACATTCGAAATGATTTTGTTGGATTAATTTCGCCAATGAAGCAAGTCGTCAGACTATGGCATTTACATCGGGTAAATCATAGTTTTTCATCTATTGTCTCTTCCCAGGTGGAGCAGTATCCTCATCAAGCTTCAGCTCCACCATTTAGCGACCTTCCACCTCCATATACTGTGGTCACTGCCTACCCAGGAACAACGCAGCTTACGCACAATCACTCTCCACCGCCTTTTGCTCTGGAAACGAAGTGAAAATTTGAATGTTGGAGATGATAATTTACAAACTGGATGCAATTCTTATAAGTGAGGCTTAGCCATCGCTTTATTGTTAAGCAGCCTAATAACTGATATATTAGCCTTTATCTCATCACGTATTGATTAGTTTTGGTATCATGAAACGCCATACACACGCATCCCAACAAGAAAAGAAAACCCTTTCCACCTCTTGTCCAATAGCTGCAGCGGTATTGTAAAATCCGGATTGTAATTGAGCCAAAATTTAGCGACTAGGATTAAGAGGATCGTGGGAGCTTCATTCATTACAGAAAGTATTTTATGGAAAGGCATAATTTGTATTTTATTGGGCAGTTGTCAAAATGAAGTCTTTTTCCTTTTAGGTATCATCTGCTACTAATATTGTTTCAAATTTTTTTTATCCAATGAATCATTCTAAGATAAGACTTAGAGCTCAAACAAGTATCTTCTGACTTGTCAGTGAAATGCAAACTAAACTGAGCTTACCGCTGGTCATGAGGAGTACTGTGTCCTGTACTTAAGGGCTGCGCATATGCCAGACTCGCAATAAGGCTCATTGAAGACCATCAAAAATGCTGAAATATCGTTAAAGAGTGTCTCCACGTGCAAAGCCAGTTTTATGGAGTTTTCGATGTGTAACATTCGCTCCACATTGTAGACTCTCATGTAATACATGCGTTGTTGACAACATGCCCAGATGATTGACGGTTGTCAACGTAAGCAGTGAAATATGAAGGTCTGGCAATGAATTGGGATATTTATCATTCACTGCCTGTTTATGTTTGTTAAGTATTTACTTGTACTTTCAGGTATCTCGGTCCTTCTTTTTTTAAGACTTAATCTCGAGACCCCGCCAGCCAGGGGCTAAGCACAGGACCGAGCTTGAGGCAAGGGACCTGAAACCACCTCGAATTTTGTCACATTACTCTTTCCCTGTCTCTCCCCTCTGTCTAAAATTCAAGGATCGGTTATTGACCACACGGTAAAAGAAATGACCTATCACAAATTCAAAGCAATGACCAATTCTGATTCCAGAATAGAAGAAAGACTGTAATTAGTTTGTACAAAATCTAAACCGTGGGTTTAAAATATGCTCTGTATTTTACCATACATCCTGGTAAGAGAGCAATATTGAATCAACATTCTAACAGCCATTAGAGAAGATCCTGCCCTGGAGTAAACTAATCAAATAAGACTTAATTGTACACTTCGTATTATACTTACTTGACTGCCCAATTAAATAAGTTTGTGTTATTTGTATAATGGTGACCCAATAAATGTACGTTCTCATTATAAACAACTTCAATGCCGTCTAAGTTTTCTAAATTTTCGGCCAATTTTCCCCTACATTTTCATAAAAAAGTAGTTCACAAGAGTATTTAATTTGGAAGCTTTCAATAAAGAGAGACATATTGCGTCGTGGCATTTTGTCTAAATGTGAAAATTTCTTAACGTTTTACCATAAGATTGGGGACTATTTGCAACATTAGCCTCATCATCAGTAAAAGAACGTTTACACAAATTTATCAACTATACATCATTTTGAAAAATCTGTTTGCATCAGAGACCAAGCAATGCCGTTTTTCAAATCCTCTAAATTGTGGAACCCATACCCTTCAATGAATGTCATCATGTGTGATATTAAAAAAAGCTTAACAATTGCAGATGAACAGTCTGACTTTTTTCTTTTAAAGAGAAACTATGACAATTACCACTCATTCCGGTTGTAGGGCGCCTTTTTTTATTGTGACAATTTATAAACTAAACTTGCACTAATTGTTGGCACGCCTTTCTAAAATTGCCAGACTACCGTACTACAATATTCCAGATATTACAAGTTCTCTAGCTGTGTAACAACGTTCTATGAAGGTATGAAACCCAAAACTCGTTTAATGTTACATGGATTGTACATGTTGTCAATTGACATTTATCATGTGCAATTAAGGTAGAGCAGACCCATAAATAGGTCTGTTTCTGCAGCAATAAAGCTCAACTTTTAATGCATCATAACGCTGATCTTGTAGCGTATTATCTTCTTCAGCTTGAAAAGTGGTTATGCCTTATAATAGTAAATGGGGTATAAATTTTTGACGGACAAAGTGAACTGTAATACGCATTAAGTGTAGTTAGATTCAGTGGCGGAGCCGCCTTGTGGTCAGGGGCGGTCGCCTCCCTGAAGGACCAAAATCGTCTGAAGGTGCCCTGTTCAGGTTTTTTACACACTTTCCTCTTGCACCTTTTTTGGCAAAAGACATGATTATTTATCATTGTTTTAAGGTCCAGATAACAAAATGCTAAAACAGCCAAGATTAACTCTACTATCTGCACTTTATTTTTGAAGAAAGGGCCATCTTCTGTAATATAGGGATAGGTTTTGCCGAAACGTATCTTCATGCTTTATACGCGCTAATGAATGGTGTCGCTGTGCTAAGTTCATTGCTTTCACACCAAGCGTGATTATAACCTTAAAAAATACACAGAATGACATTAAATAAACCCTCCCTGCCAATGAAAAACGTTTCAAAGTGCGCAACAATAATTGTAGCTCAAATGGCCCTCTTGTTGTCGGGGATAACTCTCCACATAGACAATAAAAATAGTTTATAAAGAGACCAAAATAGCTTCAACTTTTTTCAAAATCATTTGAAGAGAACATTCAGGTTAAAGTAAAATAAAACTGTTATCACAGTGGCAATGGTTTAAAAGTTTTAATGGGCCGTTTCCATTTTCCTTTTCCTCAAGTGACCACTGTCATGATAAATGGTTATTTCTAAAACTGAGCGATAATCCCATGAAAATGCTCATTTCTGTACTTCCGTGGTCTCAAATGCCAGAAAAATGCATCAAATAAGCTTAAGTTTAGACTACTTGTATTTATTATGAATTCGGTATCTAGAAAGCCAAGCAGATCTCTTCTCTTGGCTATTCCTTTCAATGTGTTTAATTAATGGCTATTTCAGAGTAATCACATGATGTAAATAACGTCAATTAACGTTTCTTCGTGTACTTATCTTGATTTCCAGATGCCAAAAATGTACACTTAACGGTGTATCTTTTCTCTCTGTGAGGTTGCTTCCCAGTTAACTCTAACAGGTTTAATCTTTATCTTCACAAAATTATGGCACATTATGACATTAAAATCTTAAATCAAAACCTGACAACAACGCGCAAAATATAGTTACTGCCTTCATATTCTAAAATGTGAAAGAGAGGGATAGAAAGACAGCAGGTAAGGGCAAGGGGGGGACTTGCCCTCACCTGGAAAAAACCCTAAAAAACCCGAAAAAACGAAGAAAACATAAAGAAAAAGATGAACAATTAACATCAATGTTTCCTAACAGTTCATTCACTGTTTTCTCTATTTAAATGCGGTAAATAGGCTTTAAAAATGTAATTTACAGCGATCTGAAAGGCATTTGGGGCCAGACTTTTCTTGCGCATGAAACTTTTCCTCCTAAAAGCATTTCCCTCCCCCAGAAGTTTCTTCCGCGAAGGCCCATGGATAGAAAATTTCAACATGTTTTAATAGAAAAACTTGCTGAGGAGAAATGTCAAAGTAGTCTTCTAACAGTCTGAAAAGCCTTGGCTTCGATCGTGCTGAGGTTCAGGGTATTTTCTCCTAGGAAGCGCCCCTGGAGACCATTTTCGCCCCCTCTGTTCAAAATCCCAAGCTCCGCCACTGCATAGGTGAGAAGCTGCTGACGACCCACGTACGTGTGACTGTCACACTACATCATGCACTGTGAATCTTTATCCGGGAGTGGGCGTGGCTTACCAACTGGGACGTAACGTGAAAGCGCTATATGGTAATTGTTAGGTACAACGCTTATATGGCTATCGAGCTTGTCTGAAGGAGATTTACCATGGACCATCATCAAAACCGAAGAAGTGGCATCATACCTCTCCCTCTCCATGTAAACATAAGGTTGAACACGCTAAACATCCTGGATTCAGTAAGTTGTAATCGCAATTCCAGCTTTCTTTGTCTGAAGTAGAAACTCCGGACTGGAAGAACTGATCACTCTCCGGTAGAACTTTAACGATTTAAAGTTCTAAAAGGTAACAGTTTCATAACGAGAGCACTATTTCGTAAAAACATGTCACTCATTTGCCCCAGTGTTTCCCATTTGACATTTTGCAATCATTTTGTATTCCTCCCAGAGTAGGTTCACACAGTAAAAATGAAATTACGTCTTTTGTAAGATCGATAACCGAATGTGAGCTCATTAATTATTGTTTTCTCTAGATTCAGAACAAACCAAGGTTCGAGTTTGAAAACCTCGTCTTATGGGAGGCGCATCTCTCCCATTTTCTGGTCCCATCCTAATCTTAGAGATTGTTCAACTTGATAAAAAGAATATTTTGAAAATAAGTAGTAATTAGATTGAAAGAAGCTCCACCCTTCAGTAATTGCAAAAGGAGCAAACAAACTCCCTGAGCAAACACAATTAACCCATTTCCCCGACATGCAGACTATACGGTTAGCAATTTGCCCATTCTTCATGTGCGTACCAATGAAAGGCAGTATCAGCAGGTAATGTAATATGTCATATTCGCATTTCCATATTCAAAATGTTTCTTGTAGTTTACTGCAAGATCTAACCACCCTTTTGGGAAGAAGTGTAGGGGAGAGCTGCCATTTGAAAAATTTTGTACATTTAAGTTCTTTCAGATGCACCCTCTTTCAAACTTAAGCACCATTAAAAGTCAATATTTTTGTTTCATTACAGATTTTTTTTTTTTTTTTTCCGACTCGCTTAATGCATATTGGTATTGGGCAATTGTCCCTAAAGTGCTGTCGTGCGCGCGTTTCGGTAATACAACGACTGCATTTGATCACTTCCATCCAGTGAAACGCGCTGACGTTAATTGTGTTTAGTGAATGAAGGCAGCCATAAGTTGGTCCATCAGCCATAAATCGCCTTCGTTTCTTACCAAATGTAATTTTAAACCCTCATATACAGTGAAATTGAGAGAATCAAGAGGCATTCCATTGTACAACCATCCATGATACAGGCAGGCAAGGAAATTGAAAGATTAAAAGATGATTGACCCTACTTATGATCAACTAAAAGCAGACCATCACTTTCTGTCCGGATTCGTCTATAAGTTGCAATATAAACACTGACAGCCTCAGTCATCATCGCTGACTAGGTCAAATCAAATTCACAAGCAATTAAGATCCCCTGGCATATTGGTACGACTTTTCTACCACCTCTACTGGCAAGTTATTTAGGATCATGCATTTTGAGTTTAGCACTGACCAGCTATTCTGGAACACATTGGCCGTAACGATGATATACTCAAACCACTAGCAACCACGGGCTGACGCGTGCATTTTGCTTACCATTATGACGGCACACGCGCTCGTTCCTTTTTTCACTTCACTCGTGCGGGCATTCCCGATTCGTTGTATTTGCAAACTATGCCTTGTTAAAAAATGCATGCGCCTCAAAAAAAAGACATGTCACACATGTTACTTATTTTCTAAGTTTATGGGACGCGATAAGACGTTGTGAACGCTACGCGAACTAGGCCTACAAGACCCACAATTCAGGTGCACTGTTGAAGAAAATGAACCCCATTTTGGCTCGATCCGTTATTTTCCCAACTGGGAGTCGTGACGGTTTATTCAGCATCAGCACTCCCACAAATGCAGTATATTCTTTAATTAAAAATTCATTGTATCATTTTCAAAGCCTGGTTTTACATTCACCTATTCACTCATGCACGACAAGTGATTCGTCAAAGATTACATTAAATTTGAACATCGAACTTTTTCCAGACTAGCAACGACCAAATCGCTTTAAATGTGTAACCTTCTTCTAAATTGGAAACGAAGACAATTCAACACTGTAATATGCACATTATGTGCATCTGTAACACATGGTCAGAACAAAAGAAAATTTGACAAAATATTTTGCCGCATATCCCATATGCTGATTCAATATGTTGTAGAACGTAGCGTTAACATAAAAAGCAACAATATACAGAAAAAGCATTACATGTTATGGTTTACAAGCCAACATATGCACTTTTATCCTTTTACTACCCTCATTGCATTGCTTTCATAAATCATGTGGTAGATGACTTGTTAGATAGGTAAATATTGGCAACCATTTTTTATTGCTGAATGAAAGATTTGAGGTTGAAGTGTAGTTTACGCAGAACTGCAGAGTGTTGCACAATTTCTGGCATGAGGAATAAACTGACCGCTGCATCACCCCAGTGTTAGCAGGAAACATGATAAGATACGATTAAAGCGTATGGTGTTATTGCACCATCCATCAGATCATCAAAACGTTTAGTCGACGGAAGAACAAACGCACAAGGTTAACTTTTTGAAACGACATATTGTTCAAGAAGAAGAGAGGACGTTGAGTCAAGTTTTTGTGAAGGTAAAGAATAATGTGATTCTTCACTACTTTGAAAGGTTACCGTGTCTATTACATAATTAGATTTACCTTTGAATGTGCGACAAAATAAAACAGGAGTTTAGTTTCATTGGGGGGAAATATGGCTGTAACGCTCAATCATTCAGGTGTGGTTACTGCAGATGGTCATCAAGAACAGGTTTGGTCTACATGTTTAATTACACATCTGCCAAAGTTGGGCTATCCCCTGCGTTGAAGTGAGTGTACACCACAGTTTGTTTCGGACGTATGGGCTTACCATGGCTCATCATTCCAAAGAGCAATGAATTTACATTGTATTAGTTGAAATTTAAAGGTTTTAAAGACAGCGCTGGCTTCCCTTGCTGTCTCAAGCAGTACCAGTTTGATGATCATACCTCATATCTTTGGGTTTTTACGATTATAACAAAAACTTAACATCAAAACTGAAGCTTCTTTAATACAAATGACTATTGATGAGTTCATTTTAGTGTTGTCAAGTTAATCATGATACCGCATACCACTTTCAGCCTTATCAGCAAACATGGAATATTACATAGAACTAAAACGATTTTTATAATTTTTCTTCTCTACTTAAAAGACCATGTACATATACCAACCATGAAAAGTGTAAATGCGTTAACAGTGAAAAGCGTTAATGTAGAACAGATACATAGCTGGTAATCATTCAATTGATCTTAACTAGTTGGCCTAAGTGACAAAAGTTACAAACAGATTCACACTGCTACCTTCCATTAAAAATTTTTAACATGGCATTCGGGAAGCAATTAGGCAATTCAAAATGTTGCCCAGCCAACATGCCAAGTTAAACCCCAAATGAGCTCCTGTCGGGCTATTGAAAGTAGTCCAGCTGTGATCCATCCTTGTTTGTTACTAGTCTCCACCCAGGGCCCAACTGGGCTAGTGTTTAATTACCAGATGAAACTTAGCTGGACGACACCAAAGCCAAGGTTTAACAGCTGAAGCCCAGTTAGTCTTCAACTGGTACAGACTATCCCAGCAAGTAGCCCATCAGGTATCCAAGCCCATTTGTGGGCATTTTGCCCAAAAATTTTTTAGGATGTAAATACAATTGAAAAACAAGTTAAATGAAAGGATACCATAAAGATATCAGATTCCAATATAGCCGCGAATTAAAGATAACATGACGCATGTTATCACATTCTCGACTATTAATGGAGACATTACAAGATAGCATGCTTCCTTCCAAGTCATATTCTATGGTCTGTGTTTATCTTCTGTTTCGTATACCATCCATCGGGTTCTACACCGTTATTAGTATCACCTACGTGAAAACTGATTAATCGGACGCTCAACAGTTTAAAGGCGCTTATGGTTGTTTTTACTTTTTTCGTCTACTCCCTAAGATTTCTAATCACTATGGATACAGACCAACAAGGCGTCGCTTGGGGAAAAGACACAGAAAGAGTAATCATAGGAGATAGATCACCCAACACACATTTGAAAGGAGAAAAAGCTCGCTTCATTACAGCTATTGTTCACATTGTTTGTGGTGTTATCGAACTTTCATTGGGAATAGCCATCCTGTTGGTGCCATTTACGGCACGCTACTATCCAACTAAGTACGTTGGATGGGGAATATGGAACGGAGTGGTAAGTGTACCATGCTGTTACTACTTAAAATCTTCAGTAAAAGGATTTGAGTCACCATATATCATACTGTTGTGTTGAACGTGCTAATGAATGGTACATTTGAAAATACCTTTATATTATACGTCGCATTGCTTGTGGTGACGCGGTAAACCATACAAACACCGTTTACATTATACTATATATTTATTCTATGTCGACGATTAACCTATAACAGTGTGATATTGTAAATAATCTTATCACGTTTCATCAGAATGTTTCATCAAATTTCACAATGTACACATGAGAGCATTCAAAGGGTTTTTACATATGTTTACAATAAGGTGAAGGAATCCATCTGTAATAACCACGTACAGCCACTTTTTGTCTACGATATAATCTTGAAAAATATGATCTGGACAATTTGTATATACATGAATATATCCAATCGTTGATGTTCATATCGAGATACATGAACATGCTGGTATGAATTTATCGCATCTAACCCATCAGCATAGTTTTGTGTCGTGAGTATGCATGATCATAATAACGTTGCTTTAACCTTTGCTTCTCACCTGATTCTCTGAATTCGACTTAACTAGATGTACGAATCACGAAGTTATCTACCGTG
Source organism: Holothuria scabra (assembly GCA_037179385.1). Classification (NCBI taxonomy): domain Eukaryota; kingdom Metazoa; phylum Echinodermata; class Holothuroidea; order Aspidochirotida; family Holothuriidae; genus Holothuria; species Holothuria scabra. Next base: position 15,087,499 of record CM074200.1, read on the forward strand.
TCATACCAATATGTTTACACGACTTGACCAAAGTTCATGAAGATAATGGGTGCAATATTGTGTACTCACCAATTGTGACTCACAGGTGGTAAAACAGGGTTGACAATTTGGGCAGCCTGTTCTTTGAACAACGGTACCAGATATTTCTAGAACGGTCAACAAGTCACCGTTGAAGTGGCTTATTGTTTTTTGCTCATCACATGGGTTTTTCCTGCTTTTTCCTGAACTTATCAAAATGAGTGTCTTCAATTGTTCATTATTGCTCTGCTAGTAATGGTAAATTCACGAACATGCCTGGCTTTTGGTGTTTGAGATTTAGCGTCTAAGTTTGAAAACATTTAAAACGCTTGAAACTTAAAATATGTCATACCATCAGCTGGAAATTAAGGTAATGTTTGATGTGACCTGTTAGTCACTTAAAGCCGACGAAGTAACAGACATGTATCTTTCACAAATGAGAAAAAACATATGGTCCATTTAGTTCACTTTCCAAACTTATCTGACCAAAAGTTGGCACGGAAGTGTAAGATTGCGCTTTATGCACCGTTCGGCTACACGTCCCCACTTTCAGTCAGTTAATTTTTCCCTTAAACAGCAGATCTACCATGGGGTGTCACTGCAGGGAGGTTTGGGGTGCTACACTTTGAGATATTTTCAAGCGACATTTGTCAGGAAAATTTACAACCTGTCTTAAAACGAATCCATTATCTTTCAGAAATTTTCTTCATCAGAAAAATGAAGCACATATCTTATGTGGGGAACTTGTAGAAAATGCCTTGAAATTTTTCAGTATAATGGATGGGGTGATGAGCAAATGTAGCAGAGATATGAAAGGTGGATATAAGAGCATTTTAGGCAGAGTAAATTATACAGAATTTAAAATTCCTGATGATTTTTGTATCATCTTAACTCATCTGATATGTGTTACCACTATGGCTGATTTTTTCCAATTATTGAGAAATTGCAGAAATGGGATCCATACTTTTAGGCTAAATACATGAAGCTTAGAACACTCGGGAAGTGCTTTTTCGGCCCTTATGAAGGGTTTTTCAGGTCAAAATATTTCTTCTACACTCCGCGCCAACTGACGGCTGCGCTCCGCTTAAATGAAGTTTCTGCTGTGAACCCCCAAATATTTTTTCGTTTCGCCGTTCGTGGTAGATTCACCGCCTTTGCAACATAATTTGTCGGTTATTGGGAAACAACTATGTCAAGAAGAAGTTACAGCAGTGGCGGATCTAGCAATTTCGGTCAGAGGGGACGAAAATGGCTTTTAGAGGCGCTGCTTTATGAAAGATAGATACCGAGTGAGCCTTTAACGCAAAGGCCAACATCAGTGGCGTAGCCAGGATTATTGAACAGGGGGGCCAAACATATCGAAAGACTATCTAAGTGGAGCGGCACCATCGGTTGGCGCGGAGCGAACAGAAAATTTTGAAATATCGCAACCCCTCAGACAGCCGGAAATGGCATTTCCCAGGCTTGTAAGTAGAGTTTAAGCAGTCGTTAATTTGAACTATCTTTTTCAATGAAATTTTCACTTTAATAAAAGAAATGAGTTAATGGCAGAAAAATCAGAAAGTTTCCAAATAAGCTACAGAGACGTCACAAGGTTCTTGGTGTGGGGATGGGACAAAGTCGACAAATCGTCTCCATTCTTAACCGCTGTCTTAGTGGCTGGGGAATAAGGTGAAGAGGGTTTGTATGAGGGTAAATTTGATAAATTTAGGCCGATTAGTGGGGATGATGATCAACTGCTGATAAAGATTTATCAAAGGGAACATTTTCTACACGCACAGTTGGATCAAATTGAGAAACATTAAAACAATTTCAATCATGACTGTAACTTAAGAAAAATTATAAACATACTAGTTACAATTGATGTTAACCAACAAAATGTACACTGTCCACTATAAGTCTTAGCTGGATAAGTATGGGCTGATTTTAAAATCCAAAGTCGAGACGTCTATGCGTTTTTTCACAAAAGTTTCAGAACCTCGTCAGTATCCATGCTGCTTACCAACTCCCGTTCAACAGAAAGAAGCATGAGGGTTATGAACCGTGTTTGTGCCATAGTGGAGCGGAGCTTAGATCTAATGATCCCCATATTTCAAAAATGCTGTTTCTGCTGAAGCTGAAGTAACTGACACTGAGGCAAACCCTATCAATACTTTAGAGGGACATGTGTACACTTTGTCCCGTCCTAATGTTTGCAAGTGTTTTAACAGCCCTAGGCCTGGTAAGGATATTTTTGCTTCCCGAATATCTATTTCATACAGCTCAAATTCTGGTTTTAGTTTTCAGATGGTACATCAAATTTAGTGGCGTAAATAGGATTTTCCTCTTTTGTGTGGGGCTGTGGGAGCGGGATACATTTGTATAGGGCTGGAGCTTACTACCATCGGTTACTACCATCGGTTGGAGCGGAGCGTACAAAGAAAATTTTGGATTTTAACTACTCCCAAATGGCTGGAAATGGCATTTTTCAGGTTTAATTGTCTTTCATTCTGGCGAGAAAAATTTGTGATTTTTCTCAGATTCAAACACGCTTTTGAGATACTGCATGATCAGCTCAGTTCATCACTCCACTGGACTATGGATCCTAGGATTTCAAATTCGAAATCCTGCTCTAAGTTGCGAGCAGCTGTTCCAGTTTCCATAGGCGTAGCGGAGCATTTCAGTTTGGGGCAGAAGATTTTTTCCCGAAAAATGTAATTCTTCCCGAAAGACAATCTAAGCGGAGCGCCACCACTGGTTGGCGCGCCTAGAAAATTTGAAAATTCGTACCTCTCAGATAGTCGAAAATGACATTTCCCAGGCTTATAAAGGAGATACAAGCAGTCGTTATTGTTAAGTTTTCAATTGCAGATAAACGTTCACTTCAAACTAAAATTCAACCAGAAAGACTAAGCTGAGCGTCACCATTAGGTTGGCGTGAAGCGTACAAAAAATTTTGAAATATATGGGACCCCTCAGACAGTCGAAAATGTCATTTCCCAGGCTTATAGAGGGATCTAAGCAGTCGCTTTTTGAGTTTCCGTGTGCAAAACATTTTCCCTTGAAACTTAAATTCTGCTAAACTCAAGATTCTGGATGTCTGGTGAGGTATGTCTGGTATTTCTTGCAGAATTTTTGAGATGTTTCTTTATGGTGTCATCCTTTCTCCCTAAAGTTTCAAGGATCTCCAGGAAAAGACCCTTGGTCATTGTCTCACCTCTTTCGTCATGTCCCCTCAAGATATACTCAGTACATATTGCTATTTTCAATTTTTCATTACGTATTTAGTGACTGCTTAAAGGCAACAAACTGTATGTAATCACTGTCTAGAAAAGAAGAAAGTAAGATTTCCCTCAATGGCAACTTTAGCAAATGTTAAATGACTGTGGTTTTTCACAAATTTTACACTCCCCGGAGTCCCGGACATTGATCAGTAAAACAGCCCTATTTTACTATTTATAGTGGAATTTTCCCCTATTTTCCTAGGTATTTTTCCTGAAATAAAGAAATTTCATTGGAATCTTTTAATATCATACTTCCTTTACTAGATCACTACTCCACTGCTTAACGGTAATTAGATTTTGAACATTGCATGTAGCCTAACTAATTATCCCAGCTAGTCAGGAATATTTGATCGGTCCTTTGACGGCCCATTGTCGGCCCATCGTCGGAAAAATGTCTGGGTCTACGGTTCGCTGACGGGCGTGAGGACGATTGGCAAAAACTCTCTACCCATTATGCACTTTTCACGGTGTCAAGCCAGGGGACCTCCGTTGGCTCTCCGTCGGTCAAATGGCCGCCGACAGACCGCCTGCTTACAGGGTATGATGCATCAATATACTGTGGGCCTACATGACATTTGGTTGATTAGTTTCGGCGAGCAATCGATCATCTATCGATTTTGGGTGATTGTAGTGCTATAGGCTATTACAGTGTTGACGCTTACGTCACTGGTTGGCATTGGTTGGCACAGAGCATGCGCAAGAACACATGGGTGTATTTTGGTGTTGCGCGTGTTAACGCTAGCGCAGTTGCACACAGAGAGTAGACAAATTGGAACCTACCGTCCATTGTGACGACAGCGTAAGCGCGCCCACTGAGCTGTATAGCATAGGGCTCAGTGGGCGCGCCTTACCAACTCTTTTGACGCCCAGCCGTGATGGCATTTGTTTGTAAACACTGATTGAGTGTATTGAATAGTGTTCGCGTTCAGCGTGCGTGCACCGTTGGATATCAACAGAAATGCGGAACGAACCCTGGAAGATGTTTACTAATTATACAGTATGACCTTTGAAGTGCATAGGACCAGGTTAGGCCAAGGCGCGAACGTAGCTTTTACTATCGTAATTTATTTATTTATTTATTTATTTATTTATTTATTTATTTATTTATTTATTTATTTATTTATTTATTTATTTATTTATTTATTTATTTATTTATTTATTTATTTATTTATTTATTTATTTATTTATTTATTTATTTATTTATTTATTTATTTATTTATTTATTTATTTATTTATTTTTCATTCATTTTTTTTTTGCCGGCATGAACAGGGGGCCATGGCCTCCTTGTGCCCCCCTGTCTACGCCAGTGACCAACATATAAGCCCCTTTCCTTTATGGTCCTAAATATCTTGCACAACAGAGCTCGCAAAGTTGCAACCAAGAATCGAATAATTTAAAATGTAGTGATTCATAGCTGCAGTTCAGGGTAACCACCTCAGTTTTATGTGTTGTGTAATGTGTTGCATGTGGGTTATAACGCAGTTTCTGCATGGGATCACAAACTTAACTCTGTACATGTAACACTTCCTTAGGTGCCCATGTAAAAATGCTTTGCATTTGCCCGTTTCCGGTTCGTTTGGATTACAACATTCCATAGTTGCATTATAGTATCACATTATGTCGACGGTTCTTCCCTGCTGTATTTCGATTTAACAGGTTTAGGGGCTGGTATGTGCAAATAGTCCTACCCAAGTAGATACTACTTCACTCAATACATTACATGTCTTAACCTTCAATTTCAGTGAAATGGGGATAGGAAGTTCACAATCTGACGTTACCTTGTCAATGGAATGTTTTATTTCTCGGGAAAACACCCATGGTGTAAATAAACGCATGATTAAAAAAGCTTTCAATACCACTCTTTTGGAAGAATGTTAGTAGTTCTCAAATTGTAAAAGATTTACTTTCTCCAGGAAATCAATTTCTGTGCTGCATATAGTTTAACGTATTTACACAACCCCCTTTTTATGACGCCTTTGAATGTTGCATGTGGGTATGCAGAGTAACGATCGAGGTATATTAAAAAGTCTCAGTGAGGGCACGGTATTGACTTTAGTGTCACGGAGGCCGCTTGATTGAAACTTTCACCTTTCAGTAGATTTTATAATCTAGGTAGGTTACCTCAGTATCAGAGATTCCCGTTGTGAGTTACAGAGAAAAAGTTAATTTTATCCATTATTCACCCCTTAACTCGAAAATTCAGGTGCAGCCAATAAAGGATTGAAACATTGGAAACAGCCCTTGTTTTTGTTTTAAGTCTTTGATTTGAAAGATAGACTATACCAGAATCTCATTTTGCGAATCAGGTTTTTTATTGACAGATGAGTAAATTGCTACGTTTAGGCTTCTACGGTGTTTTTTATGAACTTTATAAAAGCTGAAATTAGCGCCTGGATCCCATTTGAGTCCGTCAGGGAAGAAGTGGGGGCGACCGCCTCCTGACTGTATGGCCTGATAGCAAAATTCCACGGTCGGCCTGTGGCTAAATAGCCTACAGAGGGCCGTCGGAGGTCCGCCAGCTTAATTTAAACTTCTATGACGTCATACAGTTATTTAACCAATCAGCGTCGCTGCCATCGAAGGACCGCTGACTTGCCACCTGACAAATCGCCGGAGGGCCGCCGGAGTTACCAACAGCGGACCGTCATCTGGCCGACCAAATTTTGCTATCAGCTAGCAGCTAGCGCCACTGAGTTACAGCACCCCTACCCGCTGATCGAAACCTAATGAGGCCCGTGAATTCACTAGAATTCTATATTTATGTAAAATTGTATGATCGGAATACCTGAATACATCCATATATGGTATATATACCTCAAAACTCTTTGTTCATGTGTTATTCATACACGAATGAAGAAAATTGAAAACAACGGTGTGTCTTTCTTTGAAACAAATTGGAAATTTTCTTATGACAAAATCATTTTTCAATTGGGTAAAAGGCTTGCTTGTGTAGTTTAAAACGCTATAATCTTACAATCATTTTTCAGTTTGCCTGTGTAACTGGATTCTATGGGATCTCCAGCAGACGAAGTAAATGTATGGTAAGTATCTTTAAAAAACCAGTTAGAAAAGCATTTGCTCGTGGTGGTTAAGCATCTTTCATAATTTTCTCTAATTTCTCGATTTTCTCCAAATTTTGATGTGATCACAGTCCAACAAATACCAGCTAATATGTATTCACCCTACAAAGCCTTCATCACTTTAATATGCCGTATACATATATCTCAATATAGCTATCCTTGTGCCCTCTCCTGACTGTTGCTTATATTAGAATGACTTCAGTCACGTATTGTCCAACACGGATGAATATATCCTTGCACACCATGCTTGAAAAGCAATTATTTTTTAAGGCATCAATTTTATTTTACATATGCAGATTACAACGTACACTGTTTTGGCTCTCATTGGAGCAGTGTTCAGTTGTGCTTCCTTGATATGGGCGAGCTTAACAGCTACCAAAATAAAAGTGAGTTCAGTCTCGTATTCGTTGTTTATATCCTTTACCATCATTTCCTTTATTTACTTTATGTGCAACTCAAGTAGTACCATCAACCAAAAGGTTTACCCGGTGAAGGGAGAAAGATTTTAATACTTTTTTTTCAAATGTGTCTGCCATCGCCATAAGATCGATGTTAGTGTCGTCACTTCACGTTAAACTTGTTTACTACGGGTTACCCGTGTTGGGGTATCCTGGAGGAAATTAGTTTATAAAGGGTTTTGTTACTTAATTCAATGAAAAAATGAAGTAACAGGAATATACATTTGATAGATAGTTACTGTCATGTATCAGCTACATATAAGATCATGACACTTAAATTGGTAATTAGTAGGGATAATTATACAGTGAAAAATGCACTTGAACCAAGTGTAGGTTGCTGTTTATTCCTATAAAAGTTTCTTTACAAGTTACTCCAACAATATTCTCTTCTGGCTAAATAGCAATCACGAATATCACGTTGCAGGATGAAAGGTGCATTTGGGTCATGTAATTGGCATACTGCACGTGTGTAATACCTCCATATGAATATTGCACGTGTCTAATACCTCCATATTAATAAAGTGAATTACCTTAACTTGTCCCAGATATCTCACTCAGCCATAAACAATGCAACAACACTGACCACATGAAAACTGTACACTTTCGCGTTGCCTTAAAAATCCATGACTAAACTTGTATGTACCACTATGGGAAAACGGAACGTTACATTCGTAGCGATCGAAAGACAGGTGCTTATTAAATAGTGGGGACATTTCTCACCAAACAAATACCCCTTGATATATCTTCATTGTACGAAGGATCTTTTGCATGCCTTTCTTCTTTATCGAATCAGATGTACACCTCCAAACGTGACCAGTTTGAGCAGTATTTCATGTACATCACGTTGTGCATCGCATTTGCAATTCAAATTATAACAGCTATCATCGGAGTTGGATTTTCGTGGTACGATCTGTGCTCAGCCAACTTAAATGGATCGCAGGATCAGGAAAAGGTAATTGTCAAAGAAAAACTTCCTTGTAATTTCAAGTAAGGAAAATATATTCAACTCAAATAGAACTGGAATGCTGGTATTTGCAATTCATTAAAGGTTCCTTAGGATACGCGGTGATGTTGTTACACAATTTGTAAGTAAGTTCACGCTTTGTTGAAATACTATTCGTTTTCAAAGTTTATTTTGAGAGGTATTTACTTAGCGAAAGGGGTATGAACTGGAAGAGTTGGCTGTTTTAAAGATACTTTCGAAAGGTCTTCCTACCTTACAAGTGAAGTAATGGTCTTCTATTGTTTCCACACACTTTAGACAGTCCAAAGTCTCATTTACTGCTCTGGTCCGACGAGTTTAAGATTTTCAGAGTGACTTTTTAACACGAAAAATGCCAGAGTAAAGACAAAAGTCAGGTAACGGTGGCCTTCATATCAATACAGATATTCAACGGTTGTAATATCACAGTGGAACTGTCCACTGTTAGTTTGGGTTAATTTAGGCGTATAAATGTGTTTAATCCAGTTAACGCTGCCATTATATTGCTACCATTATCTGTTCTTAATGCAAACTGCCTAAATATTTAAATAATGCAATCGCTCCCTAAGATGTTCCTGTGACGGTCTATTTATTCTTCTCTGTTTGTTGGACAAGACCAGATTGATCCCGAAATTTTAACCAATCCACCTATTCTGGGTAATCAACTTGTATTCAGAGGTAAATTTTGAGGAAACCAATTTACTTCTGAAACCAACCCATACGCAAGTGCGCATTTGCCGCTGAAATGAACATACTATGAATGGGCCTTATGGCAATATGGGCAGGTCCATCGATATTTTAATATTACTACTCCCATATTAAAAGCATGTTCCTTTACTTGCATTTTTTTAATTGAATTTCCAGGTTAAAATTAACCCAAATGCAACATCCAGCAGGCTGTCTGGTACAAGGGTGCGTCTCATCTGCGGCATCTTGCAGATATTTTGCGGACTTGTACAAGTGGCTTTGGGGATAAGTCTTTTGTTCCTGTCTTGGTATGATCTTGATCCAGTAGACAACAAAGGCTGGGGCATCTGGAATGGTGTGGTAGGTAATTCGAGCAAATAATAGACACTAATTAATTGTGGATTGTCTAGTCGGACGGTCGTCTTTTTTGCAACATTTTTGGATGGCTGAGATGCAAAATGGTGATAAATTTGAAACGGTCTGATCAATATTTAAAGACGAATGACATCAAAAAGGAGCGCACTCCAGACAGACACAACGAAACTACCTCTGAATGATTTTCCGAATTAGTTTCTGAATATTTCCAGTGGTGGGGAGTTGAGATTGGGCATTGATCCTGGTCCGAAGGACTTAGAAGCAAGTGTAATTTACATTTCTTATTATTCTACAACCATGCGTTAAATTTGCAGTGATTTTCATCCTTACAATTCTTGCAATATGATATGCACGTCGGCATGTTTTTTCAACACATACGGCCATGCTCACACCAAGAGTGACCAATTTGTGGTCCCAGTTTCGCCAGCCTTTAAGAGAGGGTTGCAAAGGTAAGGCGTCCCTGTCCCTGAAAGTAATGTTTGCCTGTTTTAAAGCAGCCGCACACAAAACGACTTTCACACCGCAACTCAACTCGATCTTCGGTGAAACTGATAACTGGTCTAAACATTACCAGTCAGAGTTGTAGCGACAATCTAGTTGAGTTGGCGTGTGTAAAGTCTTGTAGTGTGCGACTAGCTTAAGGGTCGTAGATCTCACGCAAAATGGTGCGACATTTCTACAATTTGGCAAGACTTATCTTGAGAAAACCTTGTGTCTTCTCCCTAGTGGCTATCTACTTGAATAACAAGGGAAGTTTTTACTCCTGTACCTTAAGGGCAGCTGTCAGAATTTGCTCGACAGTGCCTCCAAGCTTTTTAACCTCAAAAGCAACTCGAATGTGTAGAAGCCTAGGCAGGGATAAAACTATCCGTAGTGAGAAAGTTTGCACTAAAATGGGGTTTGATTTATCTTCTAAAATCTAGTACCTCAGACAGGGTCACGAACATTCCACTGTGCTCATATTCTCATAGAAGTTTACTACTGGAGTGACACTTACCTTTACCTGGATATTGAATGAAAAATATAGTGGCTGACAGCTGTAAATTATGCCTCGAAACGTTTATTCTTTATAGAAGACATTTGTTTCTAATGATGTTATTGCACATTTATAAAAAAAAAAAAAAAAAATCTTGCCATGTCATAGAGCCATGAGTAGCGAAGGCATTAACTCTAAACCTCCAAACTGATTTCAAATAAACGCTTATCCTTGTTGTCTTTTTTCTCATTCTTATCTCTATTATTTACATGTGAGTTTAGACTCGTGACTGATCTTCTTACTTTTCGTTATAATACTTTCATAGGTAGCCTTCGCAACCGGCGTCATTGGTATTTCAAGCGGCCAAAATAAGCGCAAGGTAAGTTTATTGGATTGAATCTCTAGAAGTTATTCGGAAATTACCCACTGACAGGCTCATTTTTTATTCTATAGAGAATTATCTGTTATGACTCAGTGAAAAGTGGCAAGAGTTTGTGGAAGCTTTTGGAAGATTTTGGACTATGTTGTTTTATCTTCCAATTTCTTGCACTTCCAATTTGGTTGGGTTTGTTGGAAGAAATTATTGCTTTTTCAACTAAGAATTGAAAAATCTTTAATTACGGCGCTATCTTATTTAGACGATTAACAAGTTGGGAGTTGAAAAGTCATCCAAAATCTCAAGTTTACCCAATTCAACCCATTTATCACTGAGGAGACTCATCCAATTTGTGAATCATTAACCAAAAGACGAGGGTGCGCCTTGTTTATACAGCTGCTACAACAACGTGCCTAAGTGTTTGATAAAAACTAGTGCATTATATAAATGTATGACCTTATTAAAGGAATTCGACTTACCTTTTCACATTTTTGAACAACATAATTAACAGGTTAGACAATTTTTTGTGCAATTTGGAACTTAAATTTATTTGTGTTTCTTTTGCAGATAAAGGTTTACATGGTTTCAGCCCTTTTCGCTTCACTTTTGAGTGCTGTGTGTTTCTTTTACCATTGGGTAATACTTGCATACTTTACAGGGCCTAGCGAGGCGGTAAGTAGAACACGAAGAACGTTAATCTGTTAGAATAAAGCTGTTAGGATTTGTGTTTGTGATCTTCCTATCTGGCACTGTCCCATCTGAAAACCTACACGCCTATTATCGACTGGATTAGTTAGTTCGTTAGATGTCGTTTTACGGCCCAGTGTCCAACCAATTGGTTCAAGTCGAGTCGGCCACGACCTTTTCTCCAGTTGCGACTCACTGGCTTGATTTCCCGACAATATTGATATGCTGAGCAACAAGCACAATGGCAATAGGTTCCCTTTTTTAAGTCTTCAGTATGACCCGGTCAGGGATCAAACTCCCAACCTCCCGACTGTGGGTCTGATGCTCTTACCACTTGACCATTATCGACCGGGAAAGTCATTCATACTCTCGTGCATGTGCCTACAAAACATACAAATAAACGTCAGGAAAAAATATACTATCATCGTCCACACCAACTTGGAGGGGGGGGGGGTATTGTCCATATAACACCTATCTTCTTTGGAGATATATTAGATGGTGTAATGTAAATTTAACTACAGTCCGATCGATAGAAATTTACGCTAATATATGGGTCGAGAAATAAACTAGACCGTTTGGACACCCCTCACAAAAGAGACCTTCGCAATTTTAGTTAAAAATAACACCCATGAAGCCAAAAACAAATGAACTCTTGGCTGTAGAAAACGCCAGCCTTTACTATGTCCTGTAACACAAGCGTTATGCGTTGCATATATGCAAACAAGTTCATACAGAACAGACGGGTATATACTTATATGACAATAACCTTTGTAATCTCTGTGCAGCTCACTGGTTTCTCTTTTTGTGAATGTTGAAAAGTTCCTGACTGTGAATTTGCAAGGCTAGCGCAATACTTCTTGTATACTCACACTCAGAGGCGTTTTTATTTAGAAATCACGAAACGAAAGCTTGTGGTCACTCCCTGAGCTAACTCAGGGAATTGCAATGCTGTTTAATGTTGGACCTTTAAGACATAAAATACCTAAAAAAGATTTTGTTTTCACAGAATCATGGCCATGCCTATGTGAGACACGTCATCATCTACGTCATCCTGTGCGTTTCTTTTGGTCTTCAAATGATGGTATCGATGATTGGTTTCGGGCATTCCTGTGTTGCTGTCTGTTCCAAAGACGACGAGCTTGATATTCAAAATGCTGTAAGAATGCTTTATTCCAATCGTAAAATTACAATTCCCTCTATTCATATCTGAAGAAACCTTCTAATGATCGCGCATTGTACAGCCATAGATTTTAAAAATGTTATGGTTAATTGTCATAAGAATTCCATGGAAAGGTAAAGTGGGGTAGTTCTTTGTTTTTATTTTCTTGATTTACCTGATGAATGTGATACCTCTGATGTACCTTTAGCCTATCCATCTTTGCCAAATTCGTGTTGTAAACGCTGACACCTTCTTCCATGAATATTTCAATTGTTAAATTTTAAGAGATTTCAGTTTGAATCGTTGAGATTTGAATTTATTTTGCAAGATGCTGGAAATGTTCAAGTAACATAAGGTAAATCTAGTTTGCTGGTGAGGGTAAAAACCTATGACTGCTTTACCTTTTGCCTTAAATTAACAGGTTTATAGGTACAACTCACAAGACGCGCCATCCCAGTAGGTTGAAAGAATGGGAACCAATTTTTGCTGACGTCATTTCAGGTGTTTTTGTAAAACAAGTATAAGGGGCTGAAAAAGGATGTGAAATGGAAAAAACAGGGTTTGACGATTTGAGACCCAATCACATATCTCGATAAAAACAATTTGTGGTTTCTTCATTGTGTTTTTTTTCCAGTGCCGTCACTGATTCTTCGAACTTTTTGTACATTAAGTTAAATATTATATAGAACTGACTGCCTTTTTTTGGCAATTAATAATCAAGTGACTACTTGACCTGAATGAATCTGAATATATTGTTGAAAACGTATCGGAAATTACAGTACAGAATTTACATACGAGTAAGTTGCTGGTAGAGATGGGCCAATATACCAGCATATCGACATGGCACTACATCAGGTAAAATATCACAACATCGGCATGACGATGTCACCCACGGATATTTAACCATTAGGAAACTTTTCCAACGCGTAATATTTCAGAGAACTTAATGCAATAATGTATTGAGGTTTGTAACTTTCCGTTACCTTTAAGAGTACAATATCTTATCCCCTTCTGTAGCGTAGCTACAATGTCGGTTTCTTTCGATATGGTTTATCTATATCATAATGGTGGATATGCTATGAGTATGCATGAGCTAGTGAGTGAGTACACCACTGCTGCACATTACGAATCTCAACGAACTCGACAATATCGATTGGTATTGAGGTGCCGATATTACACGAAATGTTAACATGTGAAAATGTCAATGTGGGTCGAGCCACCCCTAGTTTTATTACAACAAGACAGGAACGCGTTTAATTTTAGTATGGACGAAAGCCTAATCTTATCATCCCTGTCTTGCATTAATGCTTTGTCACCCACTTTGGATAGAGAATTGTATGGTCCAGAAGATGTGTTGCTAATTGCAGTTTCTTCTCCACTTTTAGACAGAATGGGTGAATAGTTTTCTAATCAGATTATTTTTCATGACAATATTACAGTGTACTTAAAGGTTGCTACCAAAAGAAACAGTTTGAAAAATTCCCATGACAGTCATATGACTTACCACGATGTTCCTGAATCATTCATAATGGCCATTGGAGTGACAACCCAGCAAAGGTCATGTAAATGATATAAATATTTTCTTATTTTTTATGAAGAAGCTATCACAGGGTTAAAGGACGTATACGAATAATGTTGGTACTTGGTAACACCCACTTCCGGGTGAGAAAAAATAAAAGGATTATTGCAACCACCTTTTATATCACTTTATCACGTGCTACATGGATATGTAAAAGTTACTAGATGGAAATGGATTATGAGAGCGTAGGCATGATTGTCGTATCAAAGCTGCATGGAAAAATCTTAAGGATATTCGGAAAAAATGAGCGCCAGAAAAGGGACAAAATGACGTACTCTAATACCTTTCCAATTGCTTCTTTTACTTAGCGCTCAATTTACAAACATTTAGCTATAAAATATAAGAATATGATTTTGTTTTGGGGTGATTAGAAATTTCATCTGCAATGTTCCAAAATATGAAACCGGGGCAACAATATGGGTATCCAAATGATACATTTCAAGCATTCTCACGCTATATATATTCAACTTGATTTTCTGAAAATTTGGTACATTGATCGTTTTGGTCCTTACTTATAAAATAAAGTACAATATATTTCGTCTAATTTTAAGGACTTTTAGTTTTTCTGCCTCAATCTTGATTCAATAAACTTCAAAAGTAGTTTTGGTCATGCAAGAGGCAATGCATGTTATCCATTTCACTTGTACTACCTTTGTATAACTTACGGAATTCTAAAGATGTCGTCATAGGGTATGGCGTTTCTTACTTAATTGACCTACTACATTTCCGGAACTGCTGTTTTATGTATAAAGTTTATAAATGTAGCTAGTATATTACTCATTTTCGTTAATGCGGATTGAGAAGTCTAAAAAATTTCTTTTTGTGTAATGTTGAGTACAACTATTCTCCTGTAAAATAAAGTAAAATGGTTCGAATGGAGAAAGAATGCGTTTGTTTTGTTAAAGTAATTACTATTAACGAGAGTGAAATATGTTAAATGCATGCGGAGACAGGATGGTGGCGAATGGAGATGCTACTAGATGGAGATCCATAAAAATCTTTAATTTCTGCCAATCCAATTAGATTGATCTCAAAAAGGAGACTAAATCCTTTAATTTGGGATTATTGAAGTAAAGGGCATGTAATTCCGTTGTTTAAGACTTAGGCAACCATTCATATATACGTTGACTCAGACAAATGCAATTATTTGGAACTATGCTGTTATGTGTAAGTAGGTGCCGACAAAGAAGTGGCAAACACTGTCTCGACATTTCAACGACGGGCTATTTCTAATTATTATAATGATCCTGGCTGTAGACCAAGCCTGATGATATATGCAAATGAGCAAAATAATCGTCAAATTAATGTACATTCTTAAGCGGCTGGCAATGTTAAGGCAAGGAACCAAATTCTCGACATGCAATTCGACATCCTGCAGACGAATTACCAGACCTGAACTTACTTCCTAACACCTGCTCATGCCTGCTTAGCCAATTGCGTCATAAAAACAACATAAAAAAGAGATTAGAGTCAGCAACTATAAAGGCTCAAATAAAATGGTACTGGATTGATCTCCATAGAACAGCACCTTCTTGGTGGTGCATATGAGTGCAACCAGCTTTCACTTAACGCATTCTACCAAACATTCGGTTAGCATTTTGGTCCATAGTAAGCAATTGTTGCTATTACTCAGGTTTTTTTTTTTTTCAAAGTTTGCTCAACGCAATTCCCGAAATGGCCAAGATCACAATTCTTTCAAAACTTTGCCCGAAAAATAAAATAAAATATCAAAATAGATGGAAAATAAAAAAGTGTAAAATAAAAAGACTAGAAAGAGAAGCATCAAATTCGGTTGGCTTGCAAGATGTTTGCCGAGAAATGGTAAAATATTCAGCCAAGGTTGAAAAGTGATTGAGATGTTTCCAATGGCTAGATGTCTTGTACAGACGTTTTCATTCGTGTGCATTACTCAATAGTTTGTCATCTATTCTGCCAGACTTCCGAAATTGGGGGAAAGGTAAGAAAAATCTGGATGTGTTTTAATACTCATGACCGACACATCACAGCATATGCTACCAGCTAATTTTAGCAGTAAAGACTCAAATTACTTTCATCTTCATCAAGGTTAGATCCGATATCCCACCACCAGGCCATCTTAGTTGTAGAACTGGTGTCTTTCGTATCATTCCGGCTTGAGTTGTTATTACTGATGTGCTGTATCATTTCACACGAGTATTATTTTGTTGTTAACTTTATACTGACTATCACCTTTTTACAAAACGAACTTTTATTCGTTCAAAAATGAGAGGGGAGTCATGATAAGGGGAACAGTAAAAATTTTTCATAATAAATGGACATGATACTATAATCATCAGAACGATAACATCTTGAGCATTTTCACTAATAAAAAATCAGAAACGGATGCCTACATTAGGCTTAGCTGAATAGAAGGGTTTAAGGTCATTTCAAATTTTGATAAGTGAGGGGTTACTTATTCTTAGCGTTTCGTTGATATTTGCTTTGAAATGCGATGTGTGGTTCTCAAGATATGAGCAGCTAAAGATTAACTTGAAGCAAGCACATACGACATCATACCCTCACATTAATGGTTGAGACAGTCATTTTTACATGTGTTTCTTTAAACTTAAAGGGGAAGTTTAAGGGAAAAAAATTAATTTTCATATCTGAAAGAGGAACCAAATCAACACACTGTTCTTAAATTTCCATCTCAAATCGAACATATATATTTCTCGAGATATCAGCAAATGATGTCCCCAACTTTGTGTTCCAAAGTGATCTTGAGGGAAGCGGTAGATATATCACTTCCTCACATAAACAAGGAATATTTTCTTGCTTTATTTTTTCAGATTGTTTAATTGACCTTCAAGTTTATAGAGACAGAACCTCCCTACGGTGAATGCGAACCACTAATACAATCACGTTTTGAAAATATGTGATTGTTGGGGAGAAGATTTTCTGTTAAGTTTAAAGCAAAACAAAAGAATGCCCATTATTGTTGGGATGTGATGTCATGTGCTTGCTTCAATTTCACTTTTGTTGAAAATGTGACAAATTTGTATCATCATATATTGAGATTCACACACCGGATTTCACTGCAAATTTCACTGAAACGGTGAGAATAAGTATCGCTCTGACATATCACAACTTAATGTGACCACAAACCCTTTTTTTAACAGCCACTTTTTACTTCAACAATCCTCTTTTTTCACAATTTGATTGCATAAGTGGCATGTAAATTTTACAAGCTTTGCATAGCCCACATTATGATCATAAACTACTTAAAATTAAACACAAGTCTGAAAAAACAAATTGACAATGTGAAGAAGTAATATAACATCTTCTGCCCTGAAGATCACTGTTGGAACACAAATCTGGTGGCTTAAATTGCTTACATCTCGAAAAATACATGTCCCATTTGAATAGAAGTTTCACCACACTGTGAAGACTTGGTTCCTGTTTCACATATGAAAATTTATATATTCTAAACTTTCCTCTTAAAGCTTACGTCCATCAGGGATCTTACAACTTCCTTATTCCTCTCACTGGAAAGGTTCCGGATCAGCTGATTACATACCGCTCCTTTTCTCATTGTCAGGTTCAATTTTGATATTTTACGTTAACCTAAAAGGATTGCACAGCGTTTAAAATCTTTTGAAAGATTGGACCGATGTACCCTACCGTATACTAAAACAATCTTTAAATATCGTTATCCGAAACGTAGCTTAAGGGTTCCGGGCTCCCTACCATGACTAGTCCAAGGTTCACGTTTAGGAATTTCCAACTTTCGAATCAAACTATTCAGATAATGTTATCTCAAAAGATAACCCTCTTTTCCCCAAACGCAACCGACATTTCAAGCGACACGAACATTTCTTTCACCACCTATTTCAATCACGGTTGTATTATACTTGAAATACATTTCTAACAGCTGCACATCGTTATAGATTTCTAAATGTTACACACCCCCTTACCTCGAGAACAATCACAGCCTTCCTAATTACATGGACAAAGGATGTAATTAACGCGTACGTCGTAAGCGTAGATTGTCGTCACCGACTGGAGCAAAGAAGGCGCACCAAGGTGGTCGCCGTGAAGCTATAATTTGTATGATTTGATGATAAATCTGTACGATTTTTAACAAAAGTGAATTTCTTAGATATTTGTATGGAGTTTTACGAACAACTTTTCAGCCTATTGGTTCAAGTTGAACCGGCCACGGCCTTTTTTCCAGTTGTGACTCACTGGCTTGTTTTCCCTGCTCCATTGTTTAAGCGGAGCATCACGCACAACAGCAGTTGGTTCCACTTTTAGAGTCTTTGGTATGACTCGACCTAGGAATAGAACCCGGGCCTTCCCCGTGAGAGACGGATGCTCTTACCGTAAGACCAAACACGTGGTCCTAAACAAAAGTTAAACTTGAATGGGAAACAAGAGTTAAACTTGAATAGGACACAAAAGTTAAACTTGAATTGGAAACAATATCATATTCCTGCAATATGTGTAGTGACGTTGACCTTACCTTTCATTATTCTGGAAGTATTTCAAGTTTCTTGCAAAATTTGTTGATTTGAACAACAACAAGTTCAAACTTTCACACACAATACAACACTGGACAGCCATATTGCTACGCCTATACTCATGCGTATGGCGGCGAAAAGCTACCGTGCAGTACGTTCTGTTCATGTATGGGAAGTTCTTGAGAACAAAACATATTAAACACGAACAATCGTTTTGACGAAGGAAGATAATCGGGTCAATTGGCCTGTCAGCATCCAGACTTCATTGCTGCAATTTTCTTTAAGGCAGCTGGATTTTCCTGGCCAGCTGCCTTGTCTTCAGCATATCTACGGAAATAAAATGGCAGCTTTACATTACAATGAATGATACTACATCAAATGTTAGATTTTCTCATCGTCCAGTCCCGGGACGGTTCTGACTCAAAAATAAGGAATTTCGCTGACAACAAAATTAATCTTTCAAATTGTACAGTTTCAAATTGTACAGAAGTTGAAGGGAAAGGCGTTTGGAAAGGTTCATATGCAGGTTAGACAAGTCATCTTCTAAAAGAATGACTTCTACAAACACAGAACGTCCACCTAGCTTTGTAGAAACTTTCTTAGAACTTTTTAATATACCGAAGTCATTGCATTCCTTCATGTAAGGAATACGATTTGCCTTCTCAAACCAGTGAGATTTAAAAAACATTATTTGACATATTTACAGCTTGTCTGAAAACAAAAATACCTCACCGCTAGTGTCATAAATTTTGGTAGCAATAAGACTATGCTATTCTTCATCACCACTGATTTCTTACTTTTCACTTTTCCTCAAATAGAAATTATCTTGAGAGCATGGGTGCTTGGAACTGTACTTAAAACGGGCGTGTACGGCGTTATATCCAGGGCACTATATCCATAGCGGTCCTGTGCCGCAAAAGTGGAAAAAATACTCTCCTATAATCGACATTCCAATTCAATGATACTTTAATTGCATCATCTGTGTCCTTCAAGTTTTACGTATCAAACAAGTATATATTGACACCTTCAACCAACACTGGGCGATGAGTAGGAAGGACAGTGAAGGACAGTGAAGGACAGGCAATCATTGGGGAAAACCGTCAGACATTCTTTTCAGAGATGGTACGGTCCGTCTCATATCCGGTATCATTAACATGGCATGCGGATTTCTTGAAATTGCTGTGGGACTCGAATCCTGTTACAGTTTTCTAGGTGCTACAATCCAATTCAGTACGTTGGATGGGGAATTTGGAACGGTGTGGTATGTAAATCTTACTTAATTTCTACTTTACAATTACTTATTTTCTATTTAATCTTTCAACAGAAGGTTGGTAGGCACATTTGTTTAGCGGATAATGCGTGTAACGCAGTAATGTCACTAATATACATTTGTGACCGCTGTTCTCTTTCAAAAACAGCTCGTTGTTCATTTGTACATTTGGCAAATTTACTGAGGCAATTGTTATATTAGTTCCATGGCAACTTTTGTACATAGATCATACAGAGCTAGTTGGTATAGCAGTTAATACAGATTCTGTCAGATTGTTTTGTCAAAACGGAACTAGCGTTCCTCCGTTGGATTTGAGCCAAATCCGATTAAAAATGACATGAACGCTTGTTTACATACTTTGAAAGTCAGTATATATCAACTGCCATGTTGGTTTAGCTTTGAGGTACATGAAAAAAATTTAAACATATTGATATACCACTGAACAGAAAAATAGGCCTCCTTAATTAATTGAATATTTTTTGTCGGCAGTAATAGACCAACTTCCTCCCACAACTGAAAGATAAATTGAGTTCCCCTCAAATGTGACTTAAAGATGTCTCATTGAATGTTGCCTTCATTATTATTATCAATACATTGAGCAGTCTTTTGCTTACAATATCCCTTCCATCAATGTCTTAAGTGTTGCTCTTTCCAACAACTCCTTTGTAAAACATTGTACTAAGTATCCAGTTAACCGAGGGCTGATCCAGGATTTGTCAAAGAGAGGGGGCGGCAGAGCAATAGCTAGCCCGCAGAAGGGGTATGAGGAAAATTGTAATTTCAATTTTGTGCACTCTAGCATATGAAAAGACAGAATTTTCCGTAAAGAAAATGATTGGAATTGAATACAATTTAAAGTCCTGAAAAACAGCAAAATGTTTTTACCGCAGTATAGGGAGACTAAACGGTACTTCTGCAACAGCATAGCAGGGCAAAGTAAACTGCTCAACCCGGGGGTGCTTCAGTGCGACACGCAAACGACTTCGTGTCGGCTGTGCACTAACCAATTTTGGTAACAAGCGTAGTTCCAACTTGGAGAAAAGACAGCAAGGGTACCGGAGGAAAACAAACGTAAATAAAGAGGGGCTCGATCACATACAGATGGAACACACCATTTTGTAACCCAATTCTCATGACCCTGTAGGTCTTGATGTCAGGCCACAAGGTAGAATTTTTGTCCACTTAAGCAACCTCGACTAAGCGTGTCCGTAACAAGCGATGATCAGGTGATGAGTTATTCACCTATGGAACTTTGATATTATGCACGCACAAGACTTTTTAAGTAGAATGCACGATATAGTTCCAGTTGGAAAGCTGTCCTCGGGGTACCCGAAACATATTAAGCTTACGGAGGACGTCACGACTCGTATTCTTGAAAAAAAGAATGACCTTTTTTACAGTGGCTTAGCTGAGGGAGAAGGGGGGGGGGCAAGTTCCCCGGGCGCCACCTTTAGGGGCGCCAAATCGAGATCACTTAAAAAAATGTTGGACCTACCATTTGCATTGATATAGCAATTTCATCTTTTAATAAAATAATTTCCCTGTCAGCAAATTTGATCGGCTCGACAACGGACCGCCGCCGGCTACTTCAGCGGTCTGTCGAGAAATGCCAGGTGGCTCGCCGGCCGTCCTCCGACGGCGATGGAACTGATTGGCTGAAAAATTTTACCCAGCATTCAATTTTGTTTGTGACCCGGATGTAGCCAGCGGACCTCCGATGGCCCTCCGGTGGTCCTTCAGTGGCCAACCACTTATTCACGGCCCATCAAAAGCCGACAAAAGCCGATCAAAAGTCGAAAGGCGGACCGCCGGATATTGCTGACTGGATTAGTAATATTGACACAATTAAATGCCAACTTATACTAGAGAAGGGGCAAATGAACGCATAAGTCGGCAACAATCCATCAAGTTTTGCGAGAATTTATAACAATGATTTAGACGGAATTGAGCTATTTAATGATGTAATGGATTGTACAATGTTTTTAAAAGAAAGAGAGGGTACCATTATTACAAATGCAATGGACCTTGTTAAGTTCATTGTTCAATATCGTGATGACTCTGTTTTCCCAAATTTGCGAGTTGCTATTCAGATTATGTTCACTGTGGCTATTTCCATAGCTAGTTGTGAACGGTCTTTCAGCAAGTTAAAAATTATTCTCCCTTATCTCAGAGCCATCATGGGACAGTCAAGACCAACTGCATTGGCACTCCTCAGCATCGAGTTTGAGGAAACCAATACATTAGATTTTGATGATGTAATCGACATATTCGCAGAAGCAAAAACACGAAGGGTGAACCTGTAATCAACTGCTACAATAGCTCATCGTCATTTAAGTAAATAAAGTCAAGTAAAGTAAATAAAGTCAAGTAAATCAAAACGTTGTGTCTGTGGTTTAAAACATGAATAATGCAATCACTGAAGTTTTTGGGGTCAGACTTTAACATTTGTTCTATTTCAGATCTTGAGTGGTGTAAGTATTCATAAGATACCCCCTGAAGATGGGGGTATTGGGGCCAATTTCGTTTTTTGCCCCTGGCGCCACAAACCCTAGCTACGTCCCTGTGTTTTTATTCTGTGTACTTCCAAATACGATCAAGAACTGAAACTATGACACTTACCAGACCTACTTCGCAAGTTATCATACAACCAATATCATGCGAAATTATTTCCCAAAATGCACAAGAATCACCGGGAGATTCTAGGTCACCCAGGCTACACCTTGGGCGAATTTTCACAAATTTGTCCGAAAATCATCCACGAAGTTCATGCCACACACCAAATGCTCACATTCTGTTAGGAAATATACTTTCCCGTAGAGGTTCGTTGATGAATCATTCCAATTTTCCTGAAGACGACGAATGCTGCTTTGTTTACGGAACTAATCTGTTTGCATTACATTCACCTGTAGTCAGTCAGCCATCTTGAAGTACAATTCGTGATGGTGCCTAGCATGGAGCACGTCGATACAAGATCCAGCACAAAGCCATTAAACGTGCACATACGTATGTGAGTGATGCTAAAGTATGTACGTGTAATGCACAGATAAACAGAACAAACACACTGTCTGATATATAGCATTTTTAGTGAATATCGAATGATAGCAAGAAAGGTACCACTATATTTTGGAATTTTTATTTGTTCTCTCTTTTCCAAATGACATTTCAACATATTTTCACATTGAAGACAGGAAATGTGCAGTTTGAAACTTCGTAAGTGAGCGATAACTCCTTCCGTTTGCTTGAAAAGCTGAAAACAAAAACTCTAGCCAAAGTTCACTCCCTGACAGTCGATATGTACTAAAACGATTTTGTCTTAAATATTCAACTTTCTATTATTCTTCAAATGCCACAAAATACCCAATAAAGTAACACTACTGACATTTTTAACGGGTGTCAGTTTTCGCTCTGCGTTGGCTAGCTCGAGTACGGTCTCCCAGAATGCATCTCACCGCGAGTGCTGAGGGGGTAAAGATTCCGCAACAACGGTCAGAAATACGAGGTCTGCTTCCCAACTGGTTAAATGAAAAGAAACACCGGACTTGTAAGGATAACAATTGTTGGCCTAGTTCAGGGACCGCGGAGACGGGAGGGGCGAGTAGGTGGATTTAGCCTCTCACTTTTTCTGCCGTGGGTATTTTGGCATGGACTGCCTTCCATTGCTATTTTGTTTTTGAGCGTATTGGACCGCTTTGGAGGATACCCCCCCCCCCTTGTGGGGAGCTATCAAAATTTGCTGTGCGGACTCTAGGTGAAGGAGGTTTTTTGCATTTTGAGGCTATGAGAATGACACATACCTAATCCGGTTTTTAGATGCTTACGTGTCTTTACAGTTTCATTTGTTGGCATTGTGGTAGAGAAAAGCGGAATAAAATGTAGCTTATATAATTTACAAGTCTAGCATGGGTGGATCAAATTCCTCATTTCTGAGTTGCAGTAGTACAACCGTATCAGCAATCTCAAGATATCGGGGGATGAAATCGATGATATGCTTTAATATTACCTTAACATTTTTATCTGTCAAAATATAAAGAAAAGGCAGAGGTGAAATAATAATTTGGCACAAATTTACATTTTGTGGAAAGATTCAAAGATAGAGATCATAAATTTTATGTGAAGTAAGGTAAAAGAGTGTTGACGGAATATTTTCCCAAATTTTTCACACCTTTTTGTGCATGGATAACACCTCTCTGTAAGTGTAAATTGACGCTGTAATACTATAATGTTTATTTTGTTACAGTTTCCATGTATCGCCGGAGTTTATGGAATATGCATCAGAAAAACATCAAGCACATGCATGTCTGGTATGTATTATGTACTTATCAATAGAAGTATTCGAAGTTTGCGAATGTGTGCGTGACCCTTCTGTTAAAGCCAGCTGGTAACAAAACATCTGAGTGCTGCGTTGGCAGCGCATATACTGTTTCACGTATGTTCACGTCCCGCCATCAGCCTACACACTGGTCAAAGCATTACCCTTTGAACTTGTGTGTAATAATGCTCCATAAAGGAAACCTCAAATTGGTTTATTGCAGAACCCTTGAAATTGGTGAGGAAAATGTACGTCATGTTTGTCCGAGTTGTGATGTAGTTTAATGTCGAAGTCCTCCAAATAGTGCGTCAAAGCATTATAAAGTTTGCGACACTACTTGCGCATCCAATTCTACAGCAGTGGAAAGAGCTTCAAAGTCTATGAAATGTTGGGTCAATTGCGTGACGGAAGGGTGCTTCAATGCACAAAGTTGCTCAACGCTCCTACCGAAAATTGACCGATATTGTCTTGATGTTAGAGGGTGCGCGGTAAAATTGATAAGTCTGTTTCATATTTATAAGTAACCGTAGCAAACCACAATATGACATGATCTATCGTGGATGCACTAGCGTGGGTAACATGGGAGGCATTTTCAGCCGTTTGAACCTTAATCCTCCGATTTGACTAGCCACTCACCTCTCAAAGTATACAGTGGCCTAACGGGAGTTTTCTTGTCAAATTGATTCACAAATAATCCTCCAAACAAGTGAAAACTATTCCCAAACTTTTCAAAGTAAAAACTAAGTATGCCATAATTTTATTTATTTATTTCTTTATAATTTCCTGTCATTAAAACACTGCAGAGCAAACTTTTGTAGTGGCTACTTTACTCTACCCACACTCGTTCACTAGCCTCAGACCACAATTGCTACACTCTGTGCAGTCACTACGCATAAGTTTTTGAATTGGTTGCCTGGATATTCTATCCTTGCCTTCGCACAAGCCAGCAGCCTCAGTAACTGATTATTTCTTACTTGTTAGTATATTTCCACAGATTAAAATTATTTGAATTCATTGCATTAGATGATGAGTTTGAACCAAATCATATCTATCCTGAAGTTAAATTGTTGACCCAGAGATATTCTAAACCCTTAGAACTCCTAGGGGTTTCTCCAAAGTTCCCATAGGACTCTGCTATTGGGTTTCACCAGAAACCCTAAGGAAACCCAAAAAGGGCACCTTCAAAATCGCGCTGTCGCCACCCGAATTCAAATAAATAAAAAACTGTTTGCACTGATTTCTTGAATTAGAACAGAAAGGCTGTTACAAACCGTTGCGTTACGAAGTTAACCATCGCTTTGCGTTCCTTCTTTCACAAAACCTGCATTAAGTCAGTTAAAGGAATACTGAAGCAAATTGCAAAACAGCATGTAAGGGGTGCTCTCATTTCTGTTAATTATGCAGGTCTTATCATATATGGCACTGATAATGGTTGGAACAGCGTTTATTTGTGCAACTCTAATTTGGGCGAGCTTTACAGTGGCAGAAATTAAAGTGAGTTCTCTTCATATAATATTTGATGATATCTACCACATCTGTTTATAGTATACTTCAAATTGTAAATGGGTGCAATAAACCCCATAAAGTCAGAATGTATACTTCACAACCAAAGGATAACCTAAAGGAAACGTACTAGAAGGTTTTAAGAATTTTTATTCGATCCTTACACAAGTGACTTGATTACGTGGTATTGTGACAAATTTCGGAGCAAGTATCCGTTAGCAGTCAGCGTGAAGTAAAAAGGGAAACGGAACAGTGAATTCATACTTCACCTCGTGTCATTTTCGTGGGTATTCAATTTAGTGCAATACATGTTTAATTTTTAATCTTTATTCCACGTGTTGCTAGATTACCTAAGAGTTCCTGCACGAAAAAAAGATCTCGAGTGGAGATAAGGAAAATTTGAAAATATAATCACTCTAGCTTCTAGTTTAGTTATGTTACCAAAATGTCCGTGTCTCTTATAGCTCACTTAGCCAGTTATCTAGAAAATGAAGAAGCACGGAACAGAAATAAATAAAAAAAGCAGGCTCAGTTGGTTTCCTAAAGTGTTTATGAGGGTTGAAAGCCGCTTTATAATCTCATGGGTAACAAATTGTGGCTTAGGCAGGAAACATCCCTTTGTCAGTTCCAAAACTACCTTCTTTTACACGTTGAGTTCATGAATTGAAAGATTTGGCTTTCCCAATAACCATCCATGACACCCCAGTTTTGTTTTAGAATATTCATTTTTTTTCTTCAGATTAGTATGATGTTCTCCTGGTATCAATGCTGCAGGTCTCGAGACAGTTCTCGGTATAAAACTCCTGTGGTCTCAGTCTCTGAGCGTCATTGCCTCCATTGATCTCTCTACAGGTTTAGCATCGAGACCATGTTTGTTCAAAAAAGGGCCATTGTTCATGCACTTCATTATCATTTTGGAAAAAAATATACAATTACACGGTAAATGTATAAAATGTTGCTAAGAATTTTTGGTGCATATTAACTCTGTTTGCTGTTTTGTAAAAAATTCATAACTCTTTATCGATATAAAATGTTAACATATAAAACCATGTTTTAAAAACTTGTTCAAAGAACTGCACTCGTTTGCATTCAGGTATTAATTTGTGAGTTTGTTAGATGTTAGTCTAAAACTCTGTCGGTCGAGGTTTCGGTCTCAATTTTCTACTCCTTTTTAGATCTCTGGACACCCGGCCTCGGTTGCAAACATGTTGATGTCGACTACAACTACAGCCACAATGCCTGGTATACTGTTGCGAATTTGCTTTCCAACTGAATGGTGATTGGTGAATATTTTATCCAGAATTAATAGTTCTCAAATCGGCAAGTATTTGTGTATCTCTGGGTGCGTTTACATTTGTTGTTTCAAGATAAAGTAGCTTGATAAATACCTGTAAAAGGTATTGATTGCTTTTAGAAGAGCTAATAGATGTTGTGGAAGCTTAACGTTGTTGAATGTGGGCCTGTTGCTAATTCTTCAGAGAGTACTTGATTTAAGAAGAAAAGGGGCCATTTACTTTCATATATGATCTGTTCAAAAATTGAAGCTGATTGGTTCTTTCAAATAAAGGACGCAGTTGCTTAGCCAGGATTGGGTCATTTGGGGTGGGGTTGGTTTCATGGTGTGGGGGTGGGATTGGGGCACTACATGAGGGAAAAGTCTAAAGATAGAAAGAAAAACCAGAAAGCCAAAAGGCTTAGCGATTCCTTGCCGCTGAAATTTAAGGCCTTTTTTCACATTGACATTGCTTTGCAATGTTTTTCAATAAACAGGGCTCCATAATGTGCCCACAAAGTACACATGCAAGGTATCCAATCTTCCAACATTGAGATCCCCCTTGCCCGTTGGGAACCCAAATGACATTTGACCTCCACCAAAAACTTCTGGGACCCTGTATTTACTATGTGCCATCTACATGACAAGTTACAGGACCCTACAAGTGACCTTCCTTGAAACACTGTGCAGGACAGCTTGTCAGGCTTTGAACATGCTGACTCCAAATGAACGTTGACCTTTGGGAAAATCGATAGGGATCATCTACTCAATATGACCAACACACTCGCCAAATATGAGCATAGTCACATGTACCGTTCTCGAGATATCGTGTTTACGAAGTTTTGACCTTTTGACCTCTCGTGACCCCAAATGACCTTTGATCTTCACCAAAAACAATAGGGATCATCTACTCAATATGGCCAATGCATACACCAAACATGAGATTAGTCACACTTATTGTTCTTGAGATACCGTGTTTACAAGCAATTTCTAAGGAATTTACCTTTTGACCTCTCGTGACCCCAAATGACCTTTGATCTCCACCAATAACAACAGGGATCATCTACTTAACATGACCAACCCACACACAATATGAGCAAAGTCACATGTACCGTTCTCCAGATATCGTGTTTACGAAGTTTTGACCTGATCTGTCTTGACCCCAAATGACCTTTGATCTTCACCAAAAACAATAGAAATCATCTACTCAATATGGCCAATGCACACACCAGATATGAGATTAGTCACACTTACTCTTCTTGAGATACCGTGTTTACAAGTAATTTCTAAGGAATTTACCTATTGACCTCTCGTAACCGCAAATGAGCTTTGACCTCCACGAAAATCGATAGGAATCATCTACTTAATATGTTTTACTTACACACCAAATATGAGCATAGTCACATGTACCATTCTTGAGATATTGTGTTTACGAAGTTTTGACCTTTTGACCTCTCGTGACCCTAAATGACCTTTGATCTTCACCAAAAACACTATGATTTATCTACTTAATATGGCCAATGCACACACCAAATATGAGATTAGTCACACTTATTCTTCTTGAGACAATGTGTTTACAAGCAATTTCTTGGGAATTTACCTATTGACCTCTCGTGACCCCAAATGACCTTTGACCTCCACGAAAATCGATAGGGATCATCTACTCAATATGACCAACACACTCACTCACATGTACCGTTCTTGAGATATCGTGTTTAAGAAGTTTTGACCTTTTGACCTCTCGTGACCCAAATGACCTTTGACCTCCACCAAAAACAATACGGATCATCTACTTAATATGGCCAATACACACACCAAATATGAGATTAGTCACACTTACTCTTCTTGAGATACCGTGTTTACAAGCAATTTCTTAGGAATTTACCTATTGACCTCTCGTGACCCCAAATGGCCTTTGACCTCCACGAAAATCGATAGGGATCATCTACTCAATATGACCAACACACTCACTCACATGTACCGTTCTTGAAATATCGTGTTTAAGAAGTTTTGACCTTTTGACCTCTCGTGACCCCAAATGACCTTTGACCTCCACCAAAAACAATACGGATCATCTACTTAATATGGCCAATACACACACCAAATATGAGATTAGTCACACTTACTCTTCTTGAGATACCGTGTTTACAAGCAATTTCTTAGGAATTTACCTATTGACCTCTCTTGACCCCAAATGACCTTTGACCTCCACGAAAATCGATAGGGATCATCTACTCAATATGACCAACACACTCACTCACATGTACCGTTCTTGAGATATCGTGTTTAAGAAGTTTTGACCTTTTGACCTCTCGTGACCCAAATGACCTTTGACCTCCACCAAAAACAATACGGATCATCTACTTAATATGGCCAATACACACACCAAATATGAGATTAGTCACACTTACTCTTCTTGAGATACCGTGTTTACAAGCAATTTCTTAGGAATTTACCTATTGACCTCTCGTGACCCCAAATGGCCTTTGACCTCCACGAAAATCGATAGGGATCATCTACTCAATATGACCAACACACTCACTCACATGTACCGTTCTTGAGATATCGTGTTTAAGAAGTTTTGACCTTTTGACCTCTCGTGACCCCAAATGACCTTTGACCTCCACCAAAAACAATACGGATCATCTACTTAATATGGCCAATACACACACCAAATATGAGATTAGTCACACTTACTCTTCTTGAGATACCGTGTTTACAAGCAATTTCTTAGGAATTTACCTATTGACCTCTCGTGACCCCAAATGACCTTTGACCTCCACGAAAATCGATAGGGATCATCTACTCAATATGACCAACACACTCACTCACATGTACCGTTCTTGAGATATCGTGTTTAAGAAGTTTTGACCTTTTGACCTCTCGTGACCCAAATGACCTTTGACCTCCACCAAAAACAATACGGATCATCTACTTAATATGGCCAATACACACACCAAATATGAGATTAGTCACACTTACTCTTCTTGAGATACCGTGTTTACAAGCAATTTCTTAGGAATTTACCTATTGACCTCTCGTGACCCCAAATGACCTTTGACCTCCACGAAAATCGATAGGGATCATCTACTCAATATGACCAACACACTCACTCACATGTACCGTTCTTGAGATATCGTGTTTAAGAAGTTTTGACCTTTTGACCCCTCGTGACCCAAATGACCTTTGATCTCCACCAAAAACAATAGGGATCATCTATTTAATATGACCAATGCACACACCAAATATGAGATTAGTCACACTTGCTCTTCTTGAGATATCGTGTTTACAAGCAATTTCTAACGAATTTACCTATTGACCTCTCTTGACTCCAAGTGACCTTTGACCTCCACGAAAATCGATAGGGATCATCTACTTAATATGACTAACACACACACCAAATATGAGCATAGTCACATGTACCGTTTTGGAGATATCGTGCTTACAAGGTTTTGACTTTTTGACCTCTCGTGACCCCAAATGACTTTTGATCTTCACCAATAACAATAGGGGTCATCTACTTAACATGACCAACCCACACACAATATGAGCATAGTCACACTTACTCTTCTTGAGATATCGTGTTTACAAGCCAAAGCGTTACATACACACACACACACCCATACACATGACATCACCATCGCATAGATTCCTTGCCTCCCTTCGGCAAGAAATCAAAATGCTGTTATAGGTGTTTTCTACGTTGCAAGATTGGGTCACGGGTGTTCTTACACCCAAAACCACCTATATGTCTACGCCACTGAAATGGCGAGTTGTACAGAACAGCTGCACTTTTCTTCTATTGCAAGTGAAGGCCTTTGTTGGCTTTTTTTTTATCCCAAATCGTTACAGGGTTCTTTGGAACAATGGATTTATCCTCCTTGAATAAATAAATGAAGTTAAAAAGACGTTTTATTGGCTATGAGTTCGGGGCTAATAGGTGACAGGTGAAGTGCTGGAACATGGAATGGACTTATTGTAAGTAGTGAACTACAATAAACCATCCCGATATTGTAAAGATTTGTATATAGAGGGTTCAACATTGTTCTCCTAGTATTAACCAAGACTAGATGGTACAGTTATCCTAATTGTTTTTTTGTGAAGAGTTGGTTACTTCGGTGGAGTCTTTCGACCAAATTTCTTTACGATTGGTTCAAGTCGACCCTACCACAACTTTTTTTTTTCCAGTCGTGGCCCACTGGCTTGTTTTTCCTAAATTATTTCATGCTAAGCATCAAGCACAATTGCAGAACTGAAGGTTCATTTTTAAAGACCTACGCCTAACTTGGCCAGGACTAGAACTCCAGACCTACCGACTTCGCGTCGGATGTTCTAACCACTTTACTAAGCAGTCTGAACAAATTTAAGTACATTTTATGAACCTTTGCACAAGGTTAGACAATCATCTGATATCCCTAAATTTCGATATTCTAAAAGGACATGGAACGTAAAATACAAAAGCTGAAAGTAAGTGACAAGAAAAAAGACTTAAAACAGAATTTGAAGGTACACTTTATATTACTATAAGTACTGACTTTTACAATTGAAATATTACATGTCGTTTTCATTCTACAACCTGGGATACTGACGCTTACAGCAGTTTCCTTTCCTCCATTTTAAAAATCTCCATCGTGAGAGTACGCATTTTACGCTACTAGTACTACGATTTAAAAAAGTAAAAATGTACACCTATGTTCCATCTTGTTTTAGAATTTACGAAGGTAACTATTAATTAGTGTAGGTCTGGTTCACTACTAGTTTTGGAGATAACCACCTTTTCGAGAAAGTTGACTCTCACCCGATGAGGCGAAAATCCTGCCAAGGGCCATTCTGCCAAGGGCAATCCTGTGAAGGCCATTTTCAAATATTCCCCATGATGCATGGCGAGAATTCAAAGGAGACGAACTTTCACAACAGTCTTGCAATATTAATCGATTTTAGGAAAGAGAAATTCTGGTACATTTAAAAGTTTTCTTGCCAGGCCGGTTTTGAGAAATTGCGGAATTTTGCTACGCTCTTTGTCGTAAGCTAAATTTATAGACTTGATGCAGAAGCAAGTTCTGTGCAATCATTTTCCAGATGCACGGCAGGTGCAAGCGAATCGCGCCAGCACTTATATTTGTAAATGCGTTGTGTTCGCTCCTAGTTTATAAACTGTTATGGCACATTTCAATAGGTACACAGTCATGAAACAATTTGATGACAATGAAGAGGAAGACACTAAGTTCCGATAAATATTCAAACGTTTAGACTGGCAAATTTTTCGTGCAAAATACTCATTTTCCCCCGAAGACGGTTATCATTCAGCCAGTTTGTGGACTTTTACGATAACCCAGGAGAAAATTCCTGTTGAGATCTTTTGAAATTCCAACAGGTTTGAACTGGTATTAATAGGTATGAACAGGCAATGTTCCATTTACCTGTCGGAGTGATGAAAGTCAACAGGCGTCAACAGGTAACTCCGTAAAAGCTAACAGATTCCTGTTGGTACCGGTTAAAATCCTGTTAAAACCTATTGATTTTGTTTCTAATTACCTGTTGTACATGTGAAAACCTGTCCAACAGGTTTCAACTGGATTTTTCTCCTGGGAAACTTGTAACTTTTGCTATCGTCAGAAAGTATCACAAAAAGCAAATTATTTCAATGGCTGTCTGAGTAGCATCTTGTTGGACACGTCTTTTCTACTTAACTAAACATTATTTTTTCTTTTTCATTTTGACGGTTTTCATTTTTCATTGACGGTAGTGTTCAAAATTTCTCGACACTTTTCTACGGTTATTTGTGCTTTTTTTGCTTATACTAACAAAATAGTGTTGTAAATAAACGGATTGCATTTGTTTTCCAGCCACTGGAAACATACGCTTACTTCCCAAAATTAAAACCTTAAAATTCTTAACGATCAAAAATATTGAAATACAAATTTTCATTTTGCAATGCTAAACTAATTTGAATCAAATTGCTATTCATCTTTAAAATAATTTTGAATGAACTGGCATGTCCTTTGTTACTATTAAAAACAGGATGCTTTATTGTCCCAAATACAAGAATGTTAGGGTATTTATTCAAAAGCACAAAAAACTGATAACGTACAAACATCAAATCACCATCACACGCGCTTGTGTCAACCTCATTACTTTGAACGGAGAAAATATTTAAACCAGAATGCAAAAATGAACTGAGGTTTCGATGATACATATATGTTCGATTTCAAATAATTCCATCATGTACCATTCTCTTCTCACTCAAATGTTATACTACCGTGTCCAAAAAATAATTTTGTTATCCCACATGTCCTTTGACCTCCACCAACAAAGATAGGGATCATCTTCTCACCATAATTTGCATTCACCCACATACCACATGTGAAATCTATTTTAGGTTCCCACCTAGAGATGTTTTAACACCTAACAATGTTTTCATTCACATTTTGACCTCCATTAACCAACGATGACCTCCATAAAAACCAAAGATAGATTGAATTGGATAGGATAGGGTAGGATAGACAGACAGACAGACAGACAGACAGACAGATAGATAGATAGATAGATAGATAGATAGATAGATAGATAGATAGATAGATAGATAGATAGATAGATAGATAGATAGATAGATAGATAGATAGATAGATAGATAGATAGATAGAAAAACATACACACAGACCGACTGACAGATTATCTCGAAATATTTCATTTAAAAAGGTTTTCAGACTTTGACCTCCGGTAACACCAGATGACCTTTGACCTCCACCAAAAGCAATAAGGACTATCTCCTGACTATAATGCATCCACATGCCAAATATGAAATCTATTCAAGTTTACTACTGTGAGATATCGCATTGACCAGATTTTCAGAGTTTGACCCCAGATGACCTTTGACCTCTACCAAAACGATAGGGACCATCTCCTGCCTATAATGCATCCACATACCAAATATGAAATCTATCCAAATTTTCTAACTTGAGATATTATGTTAACAAGATTTTCAGACTTTGACCACTGGTGACCCCAGAAGACCTTTGACCTCCACAAAAACAATAGGGACCATCTCCTGACTATAACTCATTCACATAGAAAATGTGAAATCTATTCAAGTTTAATATTGTGAGATATCGCATTGACCAGATTTTCAGAGTTTGACCCCAGATGACCTTTGACCTCTACCAAAACGATAGGGACCATCTCCTGCCTATAATGCATCCACTTACCAAATATGAAATCTATCCAAATTTTCTAACTTGAGATATTATGTTAACAAGATTTTCAGACTTTGACCACTGGTGACCCCAGAAGACCTTTGACCTCCACAAAAACAATAGGGACCATCTCCTGACTATAACTCATTCACATAGAAAATGTGAAATCTATTCAAGTTTAATATTGTGAGATATCGCATTGACCAGATTTTCAGAGTTTGACCCCAGATGACCTTTGACCTCTACCAAAACGATAGGGACCATCTCCTGCCTATAATGCATCCACTTACCAAATATGAAATCTATCCAAATTTTCTAACTTGAGATATTATGTTAACAAGATTTTCAGACTTTGACCACTGGTGACCCCAGAAGACCTTTGACCTCCACAAAAACAATAGGGACCATCTCCTGACTATAACTCATTCACATAGAAAATGTGAAATCTATTCAAGTTTAATATTGTGAGATATCGCATTGACCAGATTTTCAGAGTTTGACCCCAGATGACCTTTGACCTCTACCAAAACGATAGGGACCATCTCCTGCCTATAATGCATCCACTTACCAAATATGAAATCTATCCAAATTTTCTAACTTGAGATATTATGTTAACAAGATTTTCAGACTTTGACCACTGGTGACCCCAGAAGACCTTTGACCTCCACAAAAACAATAGGGACCATCTCCTGACTATAACTCATTCACATAGAAAATGTGAAATCTATTCAAGTTTAATATTGTGAGATATCGCATTGACCAGATTTTCAGAGTTTGACCCCAGATGACCTTTGACCTCTACCAAAACGATAGGGACCATCTCCTGCCTATAATGCATCCACTTACCAAATATGAAATCTATCCAAATTTTCTAACTTGAGATATTATGTTAACAAGATTTTCAGACTTTGACCACTGGTGACCCCAGAAGACCTTTGACCTCCACAAAAACAATAGGGACCATCTCCTGACTATAACTCATTCACATAGAAAATGTGAAATCTATTCAAGTTTAATATTGTGAGATATCGCATTGACCAGATTTTCAGAGTTTGACCCCAGATGACCTTTGACCTCTACCAAAACGATAGGGACCATCTCCTGCCTATAATGCATCCACTTACCAAATATGAAATCTATCCAAATTTTCTAACTTGAGATATTGTGTTACCAAGATTTTCAGACGTTGACCACCGGTGACCCCAGATGACCTTTGACCTCCACAAAAAACAATAGGGACCATCTTCTGACTATAATGCATCCACACAGTACATATGAAATGTATCCAAGTTCTCTACCTTGAGATATGGTGTTGACGTGATTTTTAGACTTTGACCCCGTTGACCTCGTATGACCTTTGACCTCCGCCAAACACAAAAGGGACAAAAATCTCCTGACTATAACTCATTCACATAGCAAATGTGAAATCTATTCAAGTTTCCAATCTTGAGATATCGTGTTAACACGTTTTGCAGACTTTGACCCCTGGTGACCCCAGACGACCTTTGATCTCCCCCCAAAACAGTAGTGTTGTTCCTCTAATATAAGCAATCTATGTATAAATTTTGAAAACTGTCAGATTTTTATTATCTTGAGATATCGTGTTAACAAGCAAAGTGTCACCAACACACACGCACACGCATACACACATACATATGCATACGCCATCATGAATGCATAGGTTTCCCTTTCATCGAAACCAAAAATTAACTGTATGACTGACTATACCGTCTATAGTTTTCAGCAGTGGCGGAGGAAGGGAATCTAGTCAGAGGGGTCCAGAATGGCCTGTAGGGGCGCTTCAAAGTTTGTAGGGCAAGAATATTTGGTCAGAGGGGTCGAAAAACAGGTTGTAGGGGCACTTTATGTCGGTAGATACATATGCTTCAATACCGTAGAAAGAGTAAAAAGGGCGCCGACAGGCAATTTGAGTCCGTCAAGGGGGGGGGGGCGACCGCCCCCTCTGACTATATGGTAGCGCCGCCACTGGTTGTCAGACGTGATACAGCATTTCAGGCAATTCTTACTTTATCTGCTTACTTGTTGAAACTGTCTCATAAAGTGATTAACTTTGCAAATTATGTAAATTCCGTTTCAACGTTGTGTTTTCACACACTTTTTTTACAGAAATACATAAACGCATGATAACATTCTATAACATTCGCAGTTTCTGTTACATTACTTCAAAGGCGATGAATTTACGGACACTTATCTCTTAACGCGTGCGGATGGCGGGCTGTTGAAATAACGTTGGTTACACAGTATATGTTGAAGATGTTTGGATGAATTTAAGCCTATGTGCTTTATTTATCATTTCCCCTTAATTTACGCTAATACCTCACCATAAGGTTACTCCGTAGATATTATTCTTACGTAGTAACTTTACATGTTATGACCTATAGGCGGTATTTTTCCGTTTTCCAAAAATCCTTCATGAGAAAGTTAAAGCAGTTTTAAGGAACTTCATGTACTTTTTGTCGCGAAGTAGCTCTAATAAATAGGCTTGGTTGTACAATGTTAAACGCACTAAACTATCTACGGAGAGTCTGTTTGTGGCGACAATTGCCCTTTTCATAACATGTGGCGATTTCCAAGGTTCTGGGATATCCGCAGGGTCACAGTGGTAATGTTTGGAACAATACTCATTAAAAGTATAGAGTACCCATTTCCAAAAGGACTGATAATGAACGTTGTCACGGGTAGGAATTTTCCATGTTGGAAAATATTTCCTATAATCTTTGAACAAAAAAGTTTCATCGCCCATTTTATATTGTCTTTCTTTGGAAGCTACTGATGTATTACAAAATTCCTCCACTAACTTATTGTTTTTCCATTTCTTGCCGATTAAACCCCTAGGGTAGTGACAAAACGCTGTGTGGGTGTGATCTGTCACGTCGTTTTCTTCACAGCAAGGGGCCTTACAAAAGGGGCATTTTTCCCGACACCCTATAAAGTTACGTATTACATCTTTATATGGAGCTACCAATACGTATTCAATAAATGCTTCGCACTGTTGATAGCTTCCAGGACTTGGCCATATTACATTCTTTTCTGCTTCCTCCCTCAGAGTGGTTTGAAAATAATCAATGACATTCGTTGTAAACTCTGGAATATTTGAAACTTCATATAACCAAACTTTCTCCAGGGCATATGACTTTCCTTCCTCTGATATTGAATCGGCAAATCTTTCACACCACGTTTTCAGTGAGCTGGCTTGTGAAAGGTTTTGTACACAAGAGTCAGACAAAGGAAAAATTGAACTTAGTAGCTCTTTATACTGTAGCTGAATCCATGACATGTTGTTTTGCTTTGTACGTGCAACCTTTATCATTTTTTCCTTCATCCATTTGATCAAGAATGAATCGTAATTGTTAACGAAATCTATGTAAACCGATGATTCTTCCATTTCCCACATATCCCCAAGAACTAATTCATATAAATGTTTTTTTGTTTTGACAAAATTTTCACTGAAATAACTTATTACCCATGTTCGTAGACTGTCAACTGTGAAACCCGTAAATTGCTGAGAGAGTATCTCGCAGACGCATTGATACGCTCGATCATCCTGATATTTATCTTCAAAAAACGACTTAAAGTCAAGATACATCCCGGGTTTTTCTTTGTACAACAGTTTATGCCAAGGATCTTTCTTTTGGTATAAATCGTTATGCTTAGTTGCAATATTTGTTACTCTACCACAGATATGCAAGAGTACCTTGGCAGTCAAAGAGGTCGGAAGTTGCACATCATCCGGCTTTTCCATAACGGTGAGATTTGTTAAGGCTTTTTGAAGTGCGTTATGTACTAAATATGGATCGAAAGGTTTTTCAAAACAATCTGTTTCAAATTGAATCAGTTCTGAATCTTTGACTTTTTTGATATGTTTACTTATAGAGTCTGCTACTTCCTTTCTCTCTGACCAAACCTTGCGTTGTACATTTCCGGACCTTTCTTTGACATTTTTGGTTGATACATACATTTTCCAGTCAAAATCCTCAGCGTGTTTTTTTATATTCTTTTCGGACTTTAGCAGATTTAAGATATCCTTTTCAATGACGTTATTAGTACACAACTGTAATAATAAATTGGTACATACTCTCCTAATATTGACTTCATTTACCTGTTGCAAATGGCATTTCTCTATGATGCCATCCCTAGATTCATCATCCCAAAACTGATCAAAATATTCCTTTGAATTTTCAGTGGTGCATTGTGCACCTTCTAACTCACGTAGACTGGTTGCCTTTTGTACAGCCTTAAGACGCAATTGCTTTGTTAATGCAGCAATAAAGGAAGGGATATCTTCTGGAATCAACTCTAAGAATTTCAAAGTATTCGTCATTTTTTCGTTTATTTCAATTGCAATGTTTGAAAGGCTCGCATCGAGCCAATTACCGAAATATTCTTGGAATGAATACATCTCTTTTTCATTTTCTTGAAGATACAACTTCAAATTTTCCCTTATACTTTGCCTTTCCTTTTTAACTGCAAGAGCAACTTTTTCTTTGAATTTCCTTGATGATTCTGTCCTTTCGTTACCTGACATTGTTCTTATTTTTCGTTGCAATGTCGTCCAAATATCAGTAACTTTAAGTCTCACGTCTCGTATCCATTTGTTACACTGTACGCTTAAATCATCGTAAGCAATTGCTTGTGCTACATCCTCAAAATTAATCGCAAACTGTTCTTCCTTCAATGCGTTGTCTACTGCCTTAAGTCGACTACAAAATGTTTCAAATGTAAACTGAATTTGCAAATCCTTTTCGCGAATACTATCAAAAATTTCATTTTTAACTTTTTCTACATATTCACTATACAACGGATTTGGCGGGTTCATATTGCCACTCCACAAAGTCGGAAGAAACCGTGTACAGTTTTCGATCTTTAGCTCAAATATTTGAGAAAAACTTTCATAGGTATCTGCCTGTCCTTCTCTTTTGGCTACATTTTTCACAGCTTCACTGAGATTATCTTCAATCTGGCGCACACTATTATTTGCTGGTGCTGTTATGTTACTAACACGCTGCTGAATAAATCTGCAATGAGATTTTAAGTCTACCTCTTTCATTCTTATGAAAGCATACGCTGCAATTTCGAGAAAGCTGGTCACATCCGAACTAATTAACTCACCCACGATATTCACTATGTTAAGGTCTGCAAGACACATGGCCAAAGTTGACATTTTGTTGTCAAGACGCCTGTTACTGGCTTTGTCTAGTTGAAATCCCCCGTGATCGGCTCTGAGCCCTTCTGTATCTAGTATAATGAAGTACTGACATCCCAACTCTGATGCAAAATTTTCCTCTACTTTCAAAAGACGCATGAACAACCCACGTGTGCATCGTCCTGCGGACACATGAAATTTTGTGCCGAACATACTATTCAGTAATGTTGATTTACCACTACCCTGTACTCCGATAATACTCAGGACAATTACTTTAGCTGTTTTACCCAAGGCCTTACTTAGTTCATCCATGATACTGGCGATCCAAGTTTGGGGTATGCAATAACTCCTGTCATCAAAAATTTCTAGACAGTTACCCCTTAAAAGAAACTGAGCTGCAAGAAATGGAAGACGTTTAATGTGGGCAGGTGGTTCATTTCCGTCCTCGCATTGAACGTGCGCTTCAAATATCTGACCTAACTCTCTAACAAAGTCTTCTAATCCGATTTTCATTTCCCACTCACTGTGTGCTTCTTCTATGTATGTTTTACGGAAATCTACTTGTGTATTTCCTGCCCTTTCTCCTACGTTGTCACGTGCATTCGTTGGCGATTGTAATGAATGTTGTGTTAAATCAAAGAGCATTGTTTGCAAGCAATTTAAACATTCATCGAACAGCTCATTATTAGAGTCAGCTTGCTTGAATAGTTCCCAAAAATTTTTCACCTCTTCTGACAATGCAGTTTCGTTTTGTTTCTTACGCTCGTTCATCTGTTTTTCTTTCCTAAAAGCAAGTTGATGTTCTCTCCCGTACCCTTCAGCAGAATCTACTGTACTAGCGCTAGTGGTCTCTAATTCCGCCCACTTAAGCCACGAAGGTAACAAGGTTAATGCTTTCAACTTAAAGTCTCCGATGTCACTTTTACTGCAAACAATGTTGTTCGTCATACTTTTAATTTTTGCCAAGTATTCTCGCGATATATCTAAATGAACAATATCTTTTACATGATCCGAATAAGCTTCAATAGGCATCAGGTTACCCTCGGAAATACACTCTTGAACTTTATTTATTTCTTGACATAAGCATTCGGTCAAGGGTTTTACTTGAAAATTCCGAACAATGATATACCCGTTTTGCTTAGAAATGGGTTTTTTTGCATTCATGTCATCTGTTTCCTTAATAGCAACAACAAGAACCTTCTTTGCTTTCGTCTCGATGTGTCTAATGGTTTCTAAGTATGTCTGGTAGTTTGCTTTATTTATAAGAACGATAATTAAATTTGATACTTTGCACACAAAATTCGTTTGATGTGGAAAGTTTCGTGAATCTCCCCTTAAGTTGAAAAATGCCGTGGCTTGTCTAAGGGACCCGTTATCAGTGCTGTGTGGAGTGTACCATACTACGTCAACAGCGCCTTCATAAAAGAATGGTAGTGCTGAGTCATTAGAACTGTTTGCAAAGTATGAATGTGGCTGAGCTCCCTGACATTCGCCGAGTAATGAGTTAAGTAACTTAGATTTCGATACTCTCAGATCCCCAACTCTAAGAACAGAAACAGTTAATAAAGCATGTTGAAAGATTGGTCTTTCCACAGGATCATGGTCAGAGGGCGTCTTAAACGTTTTTCTAATTGTGCTAAATGCCCAGTAGAGGAACAACGGTTTACTGTGCATAACATCATTTAAAACCAACGGTACTGCAAGCTGACAGGAGGACATTTTAGTAACAATATCTTGACGTAAAAGGTTATTTGAAAAATAAAAAATAGCAAATATTAAATCTCTCACACTGAGGTTGTTATCCTGAGTCAAATCTGACGAAGTTATCTTAGGGTCCAAGGAAGTAATCTTCTCCCAAAATTGTCGAGCCTTTGAACCACACAACCGAGGATCCTTTATCTCAAGCATCTCGTTCAATGTCAACCGCTCAGTGATACCACACTTCCTTTTCAATTCCTCGAACGTAAAATTGTGAGACTGGTCCTCTCGTTCTTGGTCATCCTCATCGGAATCCAAAGTATCGGGAAGAGGAGGTGCTGAAAATGCAAGAAAATCCAACCGCGTTAAAAAATATAAGTACAGCAACCCTACAAACATAGAACGTCAAGAAAACGTATTTGAAACGTTTCTGCAATGTTAAAATGAAGTAAATAGAACATTATGAACGTTCTCAAAAACGTTTTCAGACGTATTTTCCATAAACCAGTTTCTAGTACTTGATTTTTACTTCATAAATTAATGGAAAGAAAAGAACCGTAGCAAAAATGGACTAATTGCGAAACGAAATGAAACGTTTAAAAATGTCCATTGATGAAAATGACGGCTACGTACAAGGAGGATGATAGGATTGAGACTTTTATCGTGATAATGTTGTGGATGATGAGGACGACAAGAGGAAGGATTAGACAACACCACGGAGACACACTAACTACAGGCTCACGACACGCTAAATACAACGACGACTAGTAGGAGGACGATGGGATTGAGATTTTCATCATAAGAATGTGGATGACGATGAGGACGATAAGGGGAAGGTGCAGCAATGTTCGCTCCCACGCCACGATGACGTGCTAACTACAAGCTAACGACACGCTAAATACAACGACGACTAGTAGGAGGACGATGGGATTGAGATTTTCATCATAAGAATGTGGATGACGATGAGGACGATAAGGGGAAGGTGCAGCAATGTTCGCTCCCACGCCACGACGACTTACTAACTACAGGCTCACGACACGCTAAATACAACGAGGACTAGTAGGAGGACGATGGGATTGAGATTTTCATCATAAGAATGTGGATGATGATGAGGACGATAAGGGGAAGGTGCAGCAATGTTCGCTCCCACGACACGACGACTTACTAACTACAGGCTCACGACACGCTAAATACAACGAGGACGAATACGAGGACACCGATGAAGGCGACAAGAACAAGGATAGTAATAATAGACCCAATGGAAATTACGGTACATGTTGGTAAACACTTATTTCAGTTAAAAATTTCACAGAGCTATAAAACAATTCTCTAGCTGTATGAGAGAAATTGGCCTGTCAGCCTGTGTGGATGACAGTTGTTTAAAACAAAACAAAACCAACATAACCACAAACCAGAACAACAGTTTTGTCGTTTGGAAACCGTTTTCGTGGACTGACTGACTTACTGACCGACTGACTGACTGACTAACTGCCTGACTGACTAACTATAGCAGATAATTTAAAATGTGGTAAAAATAAAAGGTGACTGGTTCCATCCCTTAGGTCTCCCTTCTGATAAAATCCCAAATTTTTCAAAAGTATAAGAGTGGTTGAAGATCTCGAAATTCGTTGTCTACAGTATTTTAAATCATGTATAATTATCACTCTGCTTGTTAGAAAAATCTATAAGTATTACAGCGAGTATTTTCCCCGGTCAAAATCCCTTTAGCTAGACGTCTTTTCTGGTAGAAAGTATGGCAAATGTAACGTTGTGGTTATTTTTCCAACTTTGGCATATGTTTTGCATTTTCCTTTTCCCGACGTTTTCAGTAAGGTCTCGCCGTTAATGTAGTTCACAGAAACCATACGGGTTTGACATTTCAAAGAAATGTTTACGCAGGATTGTGGTAATGATCTATGAAACCAAAGGAGTAATCGTATCGTCAATATTCCAATGAGCTACGTAAGTATAGAAAGAGTTTTTCAAAAGGTAATACTTAAATTTTTAAGAGGTGAAAATGCACAATAAGGTGCAATTGAGTGTGGACCATAGGAGAGAAAATAAACCATTAGTCATAGAGGATTCCTGCCAGGTTGAGCGAATTGAGAAAAAGTCGGCAAGAGATGCGGTTCTAGTCTCAGAGTGATATTTGACCTCCAACTATTTTTATTTTTTATTTTTTGTTTTTGTTTTTGTTTATGTGGGTTCACATTTCTCAAGAGTATATCAATGATTGACATCAGCTCCTGATATTTTGATTTTAAGTTAGGCCTAAGAATTAATTGAAATAAAATCGCCCAATGAAAAGCGAATCAGTGTGGTCATATTTCATTGTAGTTTCAATCATATTTTTGAACGAAATTCCATTCTTTCGCATTCTAAGGGTACTGCAAACACGGGCAAAATTTTTGATGACGACCGAGAATAATAGACGTTATTAATAATCATGATGTCACAATGCCAAAAGCAATCCCTCTTTTCGATGAATAACAAACTTGCATCAACAATACAAACAGATTAAAGGTCAGTAAAAAAGATTCACGCGTAAATCTTCTACACAGGCTGGGCAAGTGGGGCGAATTCTATACTGCTTACGACTTACCGCTCAATATATGCATGTTCTACACAGAGTTCAGCGGTGCGACCATGTGTTTCATAGTTCAAAGTACTTCTCCAGAATAAGGTCGGCGTGAACGTCGTCAACGCTTAAGGTCTAGACGACCTCCTTCCCCATTCAATTTCTCAAAACATTCATTCGTGGGTGTGTGTTTCTTGTAAATGGTATGACTATGTATCCTTTAAATCACCGGCAGAAATGCAGTTACTTTTACGGCTTTTTTGTACCTGTCGAATATCGCGATCATTAACCATATTCAAAAAAGAAAGTTACAAAGAACTGTGGGATAATTTTGGTGTTCGTCGTTTTTGTTAATGTCATTTTACCGTGACCAAAATCCACGGACCAAAAACACTAAGTAGGTGTTATTTGTAAGGGGTCTACTTTAATAGCATAATTTGATTTTTTTATTTTGAAATTCCTTATAGGATCTGTTAAATCCACTATTTGCTAAAGCGGTGATCTGCCTCAGATTTTGAGGTGGGGGGGGGGTATCTTCAAGAAGGGCAAACCGTAATCAGGAAGCGTGATGCTATAGGGGTACCACAAAAGAGTTTTGCTTGTCGTCAGAAATGTGACCGTTTTATAATTACATAATTTTGTCGTAATCAGAGGGGATGTTACCTCAGATTTTTCATTGATAGCTTTAGAGCTTCGGTCCAGCTTATTATTTTGAAATTCATTATAGGATCTGTTAAATCCACTATTTGCAAAAGCGGGGATCTGCCTCAGATTTTGAGGTGGGGGGAGGTTATCTTCAAGAAGGGCAAACCGTAATCAGGAAGTTTGATGATATAGGGGTACCACCAAAGGGT
Organism: Holothuria scabra; assembly: GCA_037179385.1. Taxonomy (NCBI): domain Eukaryota; kingdom Metazoa; phylum Echinodermata; class Holothuroidea; order Aspidochirotida; family Holothuriidae; genus Holothuria; species Holothuria scabra. The sequence continues at coordinate 15,131,460 of CM074200.1, forward strand.
TTTGTTTGTCGTCAGAAGTGTGGCCGTTTTATGATTATATCATTTTGCCGTAATTAGAGGGAATGTGATCTCAGGTTTCTCATTGATAGCTTTAGAGCTTCGGTGAAGCTTATGGTATGCCTATGGGCGCAAAATTTCCCTACTGCTTGTCAGAATTTTTAACGCTTCTTGTAATATATCATGGAAATTTAGAAGGGATATTGCATGCACCATTATTTTTAACATAGATGGTTTTCCGTCGCTGTCATACTGCTATACCACGAATTGGGATCGGATTTCCGAGCCGATTTTGGTAATTTTTTTATTCAAATATTCTCCAACTCTGATCAGAGAGAACCCAAAATTTGCCAACCTGTGTAAATATATGAGTTGTACCGTAGGACTATGGAAATCAAATTTTTAAAAATTATCTCGTGACATTACATCGACAGAACGATGTTATCAGAATTATGCTGTCCGATACAAATGCATATCGGTATGACGTCACCAAAAAAATCAGTGACAATCTCTTTCTCATAAACATCAGATGCAAATGATTTATTTACACTGGTTCCCAATTTTTTTGGCTCTTTTCGACCAGAGATGGTAGCAAATACCTGGAAAAAATTGGATCGTGGATCCGATTCGAATTCGTTTTGTGATCTTGTGATCTTGGCTTTATAGTGTTTTAACCTAGAACGACATTTTTGTAGGATGAGGAAATGTATAAATAAAGTTGAGGTATGATTAAAGGTAGCTTCCAATTCAGGTATTTTAGTCATCATGCTAGGCAAATAGTCTAGGACTCAAAATACACATGAAACCCCGAGTGATGGCACACGACAACAAGTTTTGAGTATTTCGTCAATTTTGCCTGGAAAACTTTACTGCTAATATTTTATGCTAATGGCAAGTATAGTTGGTTCAATTTTGATCGTGAGACCTGCACGAGCTCAGTTTTGTCGACATTTGGCAAGAAAGATATTTATCATATATTACAACCCATCTTGAAGATTCAGGAAGGGGGTCGTAAAACGATGTAGACGTCGAGGGGAGCAAGCTTTAGCACTCTTTCACCACGCTAGGGATACAGTATATAACCCGCCAAAGATGAGTCAGAAGCGACGCTTACCATAGCAAGTCCCCAAACGAAAAAGTTGGGAAGTACGAAGTACGTCAAATAATCCCGAGTCGCTCAAGAAATATTAAAATATTTTGCTTATGTGAAGGAAATCCTAGTTCTCATCCCAAGTCATTCTAAATTTCTCAACTAACCCTTTCAAAATGTCCTGAGCTCTTTCTCGTGCAGACGAAAATCGTATAACATTGTTCCTACAAGTCCATAACAATTTACATGTAATCGCAGAACTCTCCATGCATGTTAAATAATGTCAGCCACACTGCACGTTGTATTATTGAATACAATCAAAGATTCAGCAGTTAGGTATTTTGCTCTCTCACAACGGAAATACATTTTTTATCTTTGGATGAAAACCAGGACACGGGATCAAAGGAAATAACTTCCTTCCACTGCAGTACCCTGAACTGATCGTTGAAACGCTTAAATTTTAAACGCCTTCTGTGAGCTGGCGACTAAATGGAACTACTACTTGCAGTGTATTAACTGTATCACAAACCAAACATGCACTGTATTGGAAACCGTATTTCAACTTGTCCTATTTATGCAGTGGACAATGCATAACATATTCAAGTTTCAGGTTTTCAAGTTTCAAGTATATTTTTCACCACAAAATGCTAGAAATTAACATTAATACACAATACAACATGTAAAGATAAATACTATCATTAAAGGTGGAAAGAGCCTGACCCCTCACGCAAGCAGAACAAAACATAGAAGTAGCAAAAACAAAAGAAAAAAGTAAGCAAAAAAGATAAGAAAAAAATTAAGCAGAACGAAAAACAATTAACATGTAAACCAGAAAGCCAAAAGGCTTAGTGATTCCTTGCTGCTGAAATGTAAGGCCTTTTTTCACATTGACATTGCTTTGCAATGTTTTTTTAATTAACAGGGCTCCATAATGTGCCCACAAAGTACACATGCAAGGCATCCAATCTTCCTACATTGAGATCCCCCTTGCCCGTCGTGAACCCAAATGACACCAAAAACTTCTGGGACCATGTATTCACTATGTGCCATCTACATGGCAAGTTACGGGACCCTACAAGTGACCTTTCTTGAAAGACTGTGCAGAAAAGCTTGTCAGGCTTTGAACATGCTGACTCCAAATGAACTTTGACCTTTGGGAAAATCAATAGGGATCATCTACTAAATATGACCAATCCACACACCAAATATGAGCACAGTCACATGTACCGTTCTTGAGATACCGTGTTTACAAAGTTTTGACCTTTTGACCTCTCATGACCCCAAATGACCTTTGACCTCCACGAAAAACAATAGAGAACATCTACTCAATATGGCCAACACACTTGCCAAGTATGAGCACAGTCACATGTACCGTTCTTGAGATATCGTGTTTACGAAGTTTTGACCTTTTGACCTCTCGTGACCCCAAAATGACCTTTGATCTCCACCAAAAACAATAGGGATCATCTACTCAATATGGCCAATGCCCACACCAAATATGAGATTAGTCACACTTACTCTTCTTGAGAATCTGTGTTTACAAGCAATTTCTAAGGAATTTACCTATTGACCTCTCGTGACCCCAAATGACCTTTGACCTCCACGAAAATCGATAGGGATCATTTGCTTAATATGACCAACCCACACACCTAATATGAGCATAGTCACATGTACCAATCTTGAGATATCGTGTTTAGGAAGTTTTGACCTTTTGACCTCTAGTGACCCCAAATGGGTTTTGATCTCCACGAAAATCAACAGGAATCATCTACTTAATATGGCCAATGCACACACCAAATATGAGATAGGTCACACTTACCCTTCTTGAGATACCGTGTTTACAAGCAATTTCTAAGGAATTTACCTATTGACCTTTCGTGACCCCAAATGACCTTTGACCTCCATGAAAATCAATAGGGATCATCTACTTAATATGAACAATGCACACACTAAATATGAGCACAGTCACATGTACCGTTCTTGAGTAATTGTGTTTACAAAGTTTTGACCTTTTGACCTCTGGTGACCCCAAATGACCTTTGATCTCCACCAAAAACAATAGGAACCATCTACTCAATATGGCCAATGCCCACACCAAATATGAGATTAGTCACGCTTACCCTTTTTGAGATACAGTGTTTACAAGCAATTTCTAAGGAATTTACCTTCTGACCTCTCGTGACCCCAAATGACCTTTGACCTCCACGAAGATCAATAGAGATCATGTACTTAATATGACCAATGCACACACCAAATATGAGCATAGTCACATGTACCGTTTTTGAGATATCGTGTTTACAAGGTTTTGACCTTTTGACCTCTCGTGACCCCAAATGACCTTTGATCTCCACCAAAAACAATAGGAAACATCTACTCAATATGACCAATCTACACACCAAATACAAGGTTAGTCACACTTACCCTTCTTGAGATATCGTGTTTACAAGCCAAAGCGTCACATACACACACACACCTACACACCTACACACACACACACACACATACACACGACATCACCATCGCATAGATTCCTTGCCTGCCTTCGGCAAGGAATCAAAAATAGTTTATATCCAACCTTAAATATTAGGAGTGTCCAGAAAAGAATGTCTTATGTGATCTGGAAGGGAATTCCACAGAATAGCTCCTAGTGTCTAATCTGAGATTTGGCGAGAGACGTTCTAGGGTAGGGAATAGTAAGCAGATGTTTTTTCCTGGTGTCATAATCATGGTTATGCCTGTTTTGAACATAAAAATTACTGTAGCATTTAGGCAACTTGTAATTAACAAAATTATGCATGAAAACACCAAGCTGGTATTTGTAAAGGTCGAAAACACGAAGAAGACGGAGTTATTTGAAGAGGGGTCCTTATCGTGCTGGTGTGTCGCTAAATTTCATCCAAAACTAACTTAAATATTTCCCCCCCCAAAAAAAACCTTTTTTCAAAACAGAAACAGGATGAGATCCTATTTTTCGTTTTGGTGTTGTGTTTCGATATAATCCGTACGGAATGTTACTTACACACTCGTTTGGAACCTTTTATACGACCAACATATCTGAAATTCATGTGAATTCCTTTAAACCAGATTTATCTGAAGAGAAAATCATGCGTAGCGCCCAACATGTTTAGTAATTATTGAACAATTTTCTGCAGATATTGAATACATTATACCTCACACTAGCCTTGTATCATGACAATAATCTAAATTCTGCTTTACCTTTATTTTTTTCATGTCTCAGATGTTGGAGGAGCATTTGATGAGATGTCCCCCTCAAAAACTGTGTGGATATATGGCATGTCTCCTCCCTTTTTTGTCGTCGCTCATTGCAAAGGGACATTACTATAATTTATTCCTTCTAGCTACAAACTAATTTTTTAATTTTTTTTATCGGTATGCGATATGGCAAAGATTCGAGCCATTATATTATTCCACTTTGTCTTGCAAAACCCAAGTTACTTAGTAGTACTTACCAATGGATTGTTTGTACTCTCGTACCCTTTTAGCAGCAGCAGCCAACTTTAGGTGTTCTAATGCGTCAAGCAGCTCACTAACATTTGTTGGTTCAATTTTTAATTCATTGTCAAGAATGTTAAGTAACGTAAGTCCTGCATCATTGCTGTGAAGAACTGTTTCTGTTTTGGAGGCAGGCAGCCTAAAAACAGTGCAAAGCTTTTCGCATGCACTCTTCGGTAAATCTTCAGAGAGCGTTGTTTTAAACTTGCCGAATGCATCAGTCATTTTTCTTAATAATGAAAAGAAAGAAAGCAGGCAGTCGTGAATAGCAACATTTATGAACAGACAGTTCCAGAAAAAAAGTACTTTAACACAACTTAAAGTGCTTGTTTTTCATTGTTTTCTTAAAGATTCCCTCCATGACCGAATCTACACTGGGCGACCTATATTTGGTAGTCCAAAAATGAAAACATCAATCAAGACACCTGCCAAGTGAAAAAAGTGACGAATTGAGAAAATTTGACAACATTTTGGACATTAAGAAATTCGTCCTACCCCTTTAAACGAATGTGGTGTAAATTTTTGTTGCCTTAAGAAGATATTACTATATTAAAAAGCAAAGAAGTAACAAATAATCGTTACAACGAAAATCTTCCAGAAAGGATCGAGAGAAAATGGAAGATTGAAGGTCGTACAAAATCTTTCAGAATCGACCCATTTTTGAATGAGTGAAATCCGTCCGTCGATAGTCAACGATGTTCCATAAATATATTGGTCAAGTTGAGAAACATTTTCTGCCAGAATCTCTTAAGAAAAAATCCATGGCTACAATCAACTAAGACATCGGATTTTACTTGGGAAAGGGCTCTTCAGCTATTCGGGCTCATGGTCCCCACAAACTAAATCCGGCCCTGCTTCTCAAGCAAAAGCAATTAAAAGGATACCGACAATTAGATGTAATAGTAATTTAAAGATGTTCCCACATCAACTTTGTATCGATATTATTTTGGTAAGAGAATCCTCACCACAATAGATCTTTACATGATATCATCTTTACTTAGTGAAAAAAGGGGAGAGTTTGGAAGATTTTGAAATTGACCTTTTTTGTTTGCCAACTCGGTCCTATGGTTGACCGTCTGATTATGTACAAGTTCCGTTACTTTTGTACGATTTTGTACAGAAATTCTTTGAATTTGGAAGTACAAATGACTGTATAATTGTGCAATTAATTGCGTGTGCAAGAGTGTAATCATATTGCATATATAATGGACCATGGGTCTATGTTACATAAACCGAGACGTGGAACGAACGTAGCGATCAATTACTGAGAATATGAAATATAACCATTAAAGTAAGAATTAATCATAAGTAATTGCGAACAAGTAAGTCTTTAAGATTAATTTTAATGATAGGTAAGGAAGAAAAACAGAGAGTGTTAAGAGGAAGAAAGGTCCAAAATTTAGATACAACACACAGAAAGCCTTTTTCACCTGCAACAGTGGCCCGACTGAGTTTAGATCATCCGATTTGCAATCCTACGGACAGGATTTCGAGTCCTGGCCGGGTCATACCGAAGATTAATCAGAATGCAAAAGTGCATTGAGGTTTCGGTAATATAAATATTCTATTTCAAGTAATGTGAGACTTGAACCCGACACCAGCATAATCTCGGCTCCACTGAGGGACCAAAGTCTGCTTGATTTGGGAATATAATGGACATTTGTGGGGTGGCAGACCCCTACCCGGCCCCCATCCAGTACGGCCCAGGTGGCCCTGCCCATCAAATGACAGCCAGTGATTAAGGTAAAAAGTACTCATTACATGAATACTTTTTACCTTAATGATTAGCCTAATATTCAAAGCAATTAACATTTTTTAAAAGTTAACTCAGCCTTTGAGTTTATGAAGGTAAGGTGCACTGAGTTCAGTAAAGTAGGCAATTTTTCTCGGAGGGGTGGTGGCATGCAGTATGTTGAGTGATTGCCGGTAGGGGGTCTAAGGTGGAGGGTTTCCCTTTCCCCTTTGGAAATTCTTGGCCTTTTGAGGAGCTTAAATGCGAAATAGTGCAAGATATTTAATTTCACAGCAATAGTCCTTAACGTTGATTTGTGGTGGTGAATGGAGTAAAACTGAACATTTTATGTCTTTAATTACATGGAATCAGATGCCATGTACGCTACCGGTACCTATTCGAAGTAAAATTTGCATACTTTTAGGAGTCAAAATAAAAAGAGCGTCAGCGATGGGCTTAAGGGCACGGGACTGACGGGAGAATGTCAGTTTTTTATTTTTATGCAGTAATTCTACCATAAGTACAATACTTTCTAAGTTGAGAGCCACCATCAGGTAGTGTAAAGAGAAAAGAACATTTTGAAAACTGTCTGCTCCTCAGATGGCCGAAAATTGTGTTTTCATCCTTTTAAAAGTGTACAGTATCTAAATAGTGTTGTTATTTTTAGCTTTCCTTTGCAATAATAAAAAAGCAGCAAATTTACCACAAAACATATCATAACATTAGATGAAATGATATTTAATATGCCAGAGGGGAGGGACTACAACGGAATTTCAAAATATGCTAACGTTTCCCTATCGCAACTCTTGGCTAAATCCAATATCCGCTGAATTGATGCAATTGTGTATACATGGCCCGATTTAAATGGTTTTACTTCTAATACCTGTTGCATGACATATGTAAGACTATTGCTCACCCCTCCACTTCCCTGCTCCTTTCTCGTACGTCTTTGCCGTCTGGGGAACGAACCTAAGGGATGGCCCCTTCCCCCTTTGAAATTTTTTGTAAAAGTTGGTGTCCTTATATGCAATCTGGTGCCACATATGCTACCTTCTGCGAGGAAGGGGTGGGGTGAAATGGCCCTAAACCCCTCACTGGGTACTTAACTGGTTAGGTACGATTAAATTTATTGATGCCCATCATAAAATAACAATGGACGGACAAAAAAGAACTCACTTAAAAAATAAAAAAATACATAAGTTAAGTTATCTGTGCATCTTACAATGTACATAACATTCAATTATTTTATTTTTAGACATTATTTATCTTATTGAAATAAAAATTAAAGCAACAAATTTTCGAAGCGAGACCAGGACAATTTTCGAGACCGCAAGGGCCCGAGACCGAGACCACAGGGTGTCGAGACCGGTCTCGAGCACTACAACACTGGTAAATATAGCCATTCGAAAAAGAGCAGTCCGCTACAGGTGTGGCGAGAATTCTACTGCGTTTGGGCACGTGCTCCATTGTTTTTCCCACAAGGATGGACGAAATTTTTACAGGGGGGCAAGGTCATTCATGGATGACTGATTTGTGTACACTATCTAAGCGGAGAGCCACCATAGGTTGGCGCGGAGCGTACAAGAAAATTTGGGGCCTTACAAACCTCCAGATAACCGGAAACGACACTTGGCGAGTGTTATAAGCTGCATGTACCCAGCCCTGAAACAGGAATTTCATGTCTGTAATTTTTAGATTTTTAGAATTTTCAATGCAAAAAATTTTTGAAGGGAAATCTGCCTCCCTGTCACGGCCTCGTACGCCTATGCACGATAAAACTTACGCTATCAAACAGCCTATATAGGCCTATATCCGTTACACAATTATGAATCATACCCCCCCTCCCCCATATTCACCTTGTACATCCCAGTTACATGAGCGCCACTTGAGATCAGCATGGGACCAAACCAAGACAAACGCATCATCAATAGTTGGATGCCATATGCACACTACATACCTGACAACTAGTACAATTTTGGCATAGTTTTTACAATTACAAATTTCCAAAAGATGTCACGAATGATGGTCCCCAAATAACGATTTCACTATTCAGCATACCATGTTCTCTTTTGCTATTCCTGGTCAAATGTCCGCATATTTCACGAGTAGAAAATGACGCTGTGAGTGAAGATATTTTGATGATTTATTGTTAATTTTTTTATTTCAATTTTTAATTAATTTTTTCACAAATTTGATTTTCAAGGGGGGGGGGGGGTAAGTAAATTGGTTCATCTTGTTTGGTGGGATTACCTAAAGTTAAAGGTTCCTGAATCTGACACAACCATATGTATACCGTAACTACTTATACGTATATATATATATATATACATATATATATATATATATATATATATATATATATATATACATATACATATATATATATATATACATATATATACATATATACATATATATACATATATATATATATATACATATACATATATATATATATACAGTTGGGAGTCAGACCCTGGAATACAGCCGTTACATTGATTTTTTTACAATGCTGTGCGTAAACCGGAAGTGCTTGGTGCAGAAACCCCGGGAAAATAAGCCAACGCATCTGTGAATAAATCGGTCCCAGAAAAGGTCATATTGTTGCATATTCACTACTCGTTTCGGCTCCATTTTCTTAAGTATTGTTCCCTGATATGTCTTGATTGAATTATTCAGATAAAAACGTAACGGGGACTCATGAATTATGAATTACCACCAACTTTGTCTGAGCAAGCTGGTTCTTCGCAAAAAGTCGATTGGTAAGTAGAGTAGATTTTCGGAATTGTGACAAATGCGTATTAACAATGTTATGATCATGAAAATTATATGGTTGGCAGGAAAATGGGTAGTTCTTGATGTGTGAGAAGTTTCAAGAAGTTTCATCCATCAGAAAGTTGAAAAATCTTACCAGATTTACGCCGCATTTTTGTAGCTCGTCAGTAACAATACTGTGTTCATTAAACAGGTTACACACATACAGCCTCAGTCAAGCCTCGCTGTAAGCGTTAATGAGGCTTGTGACGTCATCCTCTAAAATGAAAACTCCGCCCACAAGAGAAAATCATGAGTTTCGCAGAATAGGTACCTAACATGCTGGGGGAACTTCAAGCTTCTGAATAATGCATAAAAAGGCGTTCCTTGTTGCTGTGTCCTTGGTCATTTGAAATCTTAAAGTCTTTTCTTTACTAAAAATATTGTGAGGTATTGTTTCTTTCGCAAATTTCACAGAGAAATTTTCCATCAAAACAAGTGAACTTTTGGTGGGGTTTTTTGACTGCCCTCAAATTTTGCGAATTCCTGACCGTATTCACGATCACTGGGGTGTAAAACTTCCAAAATCGAGTGTTTGAGACATAAAGCTAACTACTGATACCTATTACACTACGAGCAAAACAACAAAATAGTCGCAATGAACGTTTTTGCAAGTTGGAATTTTGCACTTTTTGGCCACGTAGAGCATCGCACAAGGCGGTAACGTTATGGTTAACATATGGTAACATATGGTAAGCTATTTTCATTGTCTTTTGATTCTAGGCTGCTAACTAGGATACTATTTTAGTCATTATGTCAAGTAATAAAGTGAATTTTAATACGACTGACAGGCCCTTTTAAGGTTTTAAACCACTAACAAATAACATTAAAATTTTACAGACAGGCCTAGTCTATACTAGGCCTTGGCCTATGCATGCTAAAACTGCACACTATGGTACATAGTGAATGTATGAATGTGTACTGATGATCTGTGATCATCATACAGATACTACTTTACTAGTCCTTGCTTGCTGTATGAGTGAGTTTTCATTTGAGAAAAAAGCTTGTAAAAAATTTTAAGAGGCCTGTAGCACAAAATTATTGTGTCATATGCACCTTGTGAGTTGAATCGGGAGCAATGTACAGTACCTCGCGATGAAGATGAAGAACCAAAATAAGCAAATTAGTGTTACACTTACAGGTATTGCAGGCTACATCATGAAACAATTGATATAGGCCCTATAGCCATTTATTTACACATACACTTTGCCAGCCTGTCGGTTCTTTCATATGGTTTTACCAGACAAAGTCAAGAATTTTCAAAAGGGAAATGACTTGAGGAATATACTTAGAGTATATGGAATGCGCACCTATAAGAGCTCCATCAGTTTCAGGATTTTTTTGTTTATTATTTTGCCTGGGCCATTGTTCTCAGTTTTCTTACTTACCGTATTTTTGTATGTTGTGCTGAATCATATTTCTACACAAATGAATTAATTGTGCCTTAGTTCTCAGCCTGTTCCTGTTGAAATGTAATTGCTAGTTATAGCCTACACCTACTAGTGCTCTAGGCCCATTTGGGGGTTAAGGTCAAGATTAGAGCTTGCATTGCTATATACCCTTTTCTTGTATAAAGGCACAAATGGGATTCTGAGTCAGTGTATCCTAGAGGACAATTTTTCTCTACACAAGCAAAATGCCAATTTACTGACTTAAGAATTTTGGTTGTGCACTTGTGTCCTGTATCATCAGCTGTTAATTCTGATGGATGAAATCTCATATGTTCTTCTGAGACTGCCTTCTCATTTGAAGTATAAACTGTTGTCATTTTACACCACTAACTGAGCAGAGGAGAGATGAATAATGTAGCAATTGCCCCATCATATAGTAATGGCATATTACAGTCAAAGTTTTTGTCACTAACTTGAATTAACTTGATGGCCTGTTGTTACCTTGGACTCTCAGTTGATATGTCTCCAGTTGTGCATGGGGGTGGGGGTTGTGTACTGAGTACCCAGTTCCCTAAAAAAACTTAAGACCCACCCAGTTCCACATGCTGTTCACAAATTATATTACTAAACAAAGTGTTTCTGATCCGAGGCTTCATTTCTTTTACCTCACCACCTAAGGATAAGGACTGACTGTAAAGCGTTAATTACCCCAGAGTTCACTAACAAGCCTTACAAGAGAACTATCCAATATCCCTCCATTTTACCTCTTTATTGTCTAGTTTAATGCCACAATTTTTCTGTCATGTTATTGTTTGCAATAATTTATGAGTCTAGTACAATAACTGTGATTTACTGATTGTATAATGTGGTAACGTGCAAAGTGTATGGCCATGTATGTCAAAAGGTTACCATGAGTCGGTCAATTAATAGGTGTTGTGCATCGTGACGTACGTTGTATAACACTGTGGTGATCGACTCAAGGTACTGACGTACTTAAGATACAATCACTATAACCCTTGCATCGGTAGCCACTTAATCGTTACAAAGTTTTCAAAAATTGACTCTCAATGTAATTTTCCTGCTATATATATGTAAATCAAACGTAAAGGAAGACTCGACGAGGTTAACATGATTAATACTTATGTGGAGGATATTTTCTCGCTCGGTGTAGTTCCATTTTCGCGCAACTAATGCAAACACCTCGGTACGGGAAATTGGGCTTTTTACATACGGTGCAAGGCAGTGTCAATACCTGCTCTAAACTTTGCGAATACCTGACCGTATTCAGAAATATTTCATGGTAATGTTAGGTTTTCTAGGTGTATAAGGAAATTTCTGATGTACCCTCTTTCTGGCATACCGTGCCAAAAAACTTGTTTTCGAGAAAAAACCAAATTTTCCGAACAGAATGAAAACTGTTTTTACGAGTTCAAAAAATCGTCTCAAATTCATTGCTTTGTGTATAAAATACTTCAAAAATGTTGCAAAACTATCGGAAAATGTGTTCTCTATTAATTTTAATGATGATTTTGTAAGATTATGTGTTTTTCATGTCGAAATTTGGATTTGAAAACAGTTAGTTTTTGCTAATTATATATGCAAAGGCTGTGACGTCATGCATACTCAAATTAGAAAAAAGGCGACTTTTGGTGGCTGTGCAGACTGGCTGGCCTGGCATTATCGTATTACGCTCGCTGTAGCCTAGCCTACGTTGAGCGTGTGCTTTAATACATAGTATTACAGTCACACTGTAGCCTAGGCTATACTAACGCAGTACTACTGTAGCTGCAGTTCGAACTTCTACGAAAGTACGGTATAGGGACCTAGATTCGGTGAAGGTAGGCCAACGAAAAGAAATAGCCTAGAAAATTATACTGCTCACTCAAATTTGACAGTTGAATTTACAGAAAGACTGTTCTGTGCTGGTATTTCTACTAGCTAGGCTATTAGGCCTAGGTCCTAGGCTAGGCCTAGCCTATTATTACTAGGCTTAGGCTAGGCCTACTAGCTTGCAGTTTGCAAAGTAGGCCAATTTTGATAATCTTCTTGACTTCTTGCCATCGTTCATTAAATTTAGCCGTGTAACGTTAAGTGAGGCCTACCTTAGGCCCAGGCCAAACAACATGATACAGAGAGTGAGACCGTGGCCTAACTACCTAGCCTAAGTCGGCCAGTGTGTCAACTGTCATATTTCAGATTTGGTCTCGATGGCCAAACTTCAGTGTAATGTTAGTTTCTCTTGCTACAGTACTACAGTAGGTAGCCTACTGTAGTATAGGCCCTGACCCCAGGTTTATTGAAGTTAGCCCTTCGTCCTGTGCTGTTGCATTTAGGCCAAGGCCTAGTGCCACTTTGGTTGTTTGTGTACTACTAGTATACTGCTACACATAAAATTCATATTAAATTTGAGGTTATAGCCCTTAGTGATATGCTGTTGCATTAAATACAGTATGCAGTTGCTGATGGACCCATGTTAGGGGCAGTTCCACTTTGGTTGAACATATACTGATAGTCTGCTACACATTATAGTTGTTTAAGAGTGAGGTTTAGAGTTTTAGTTACAGTACCTTTTACCTTGTAATTATTCTGAGCGCGAGAGACAGCCTGAGCAGCTTATGACAGGCTAAATACAAAGGTAACAAACAGAGATGTAGCCTAGGCCTAAATTAACAATGACAAGGTAGACTAGATCCAGTTCACCAGTTTGACCTTCCATCATTAGTCAGCTTGCATAACACAGTACTGTGTATAAAATGCAAATCTGAGTCTGAACAGCTTGATCTTGCACTGTTTTTGAGGGAGTGTTGTGACACATTCTATGCAGTAACGTGGGCACTGATGGCAAAAATTTCAGGGTCTGGTCTGGTGTATTCCCATTCTCGACTTTCTCATACATGTTTAATACTTCTAGTTGTATTGACTTGTGTAGCACTAGTCACTTGTGTGAACTTCAGTATGCCCAGAAAGTCTTATTGTGATACTCTCCATCGAGACAGAGAACCAGGTGCATGTGCTGTGTGTAAACAAACTAAATCTCGCTATTGGCACATTTCACAAGCTACCCCCAGGCATGCACACCTTGTAAGCCTCCTCCGTCAAAAAAATGTGGGTGACACAGATTGTATATGTCAAGCTTGCCAGAAAAGTTTAACCAGAATTCCAGCAGTATCTGTAGCCAAACGTCCAGCTTCTAACAGTTGCCAGATTCCAAATTGTAAGACTGAAAATGATAGGGTCCACCAGAAAAACAAAAAATATTAGCCAGATGTATTGTCATCAGTGTTTAGCATAGATAATACTACTTCCATTGAATTATGTGCAAGTTCAACTGGGATATTTCTTTGCCATTCTCATTATTGTGAGTTAACAAACAGAACTAGCATTACCACATGTTCCTTATGCCTTATGAAATGCCAGTTTGTATTAACATTTAAAGATCTGAACATCATTAAATCATTTGCTCAAGAACGCCTTCAACATGAGGTAAATGTTAGTAGTGACACCAAATTGTGCAATGTGTGTTATCAAGCTGTTACAAGGTATGGCAAAGGCCAACAATACAGGGACAAGGTAAGATCTTCAAAGGGGCATCTTTCTTCTCTGTTTAGAGATGTTATAGAGGAATATAACAATTCCACATCAGATGGTAATGCAAATGCACTTTCTCAGGCCATGCAGCTCTTAAGCAGCCACCTCATGGATGATCAAGCTATTCTTTTGGAAGAAGTGTTTGACAGATATTCTACCTCATACAACTCATTTTGTACTTCTAATCCAACGAGTAGCGATGACATTTCTCTGAAGAAAAATAAACTGCAAGTTTTAGGAATTATAAAGTTGCCAATTGGGGATTGCATTGTTTGTTCACATGTACGAGGGCAACCAAGGTTAGGTACCCTTATCAGGCGATTTGGATGTGATGTTTTAGTAGCGTTGCATAAATTTCATTTCAAGCAGCTGCATTCAACGATTAGACAAAAAAGGGATTCTTTGCATTTGTCTCATACAAAGCCATCACAGTCTTCATTAGTCAACATTAGTTGGGAAGTTTTGTCAGATGAATTACAGTGTATTGGTACTAAGAGTGCCAAATCTCTTAGAGATGGACAGTACTCATCCTCATCATTTAAAGAGCTACCAGTTATTACAGAAATTAAAAAGCTCCCCCCCCCCCCCCACTATTGTGGAACTTTGTTCTTCGAAGCACCTTATCTGATGTTGAAAGGAAAGAAGTTTGTAAAGGTGGGTCTTTCAATTGGAAAGATCACTGTCTCTTGCAGCTACACCCATCTGAGTCTGTACATCACAAGAAAACACTTAGAAGGCTCTTTATTTGCTTGGCACATTTGCGTGCATCGAATGACCAGTTTTATTCTTCTTTTCATTTAGCTCTTTCTGATGTGGTAGACAGGTATTCTTTGTCATCATCTGCATGCTTTCAGTTAATGTCAGCATTTGGCATAACTGTAAGTAAATCAACATTCCAACGCTTCCAAAGTTCAGTAGCTTTGGAAGAAATGGCGAAGAAACCTTCCCTTTTGTCGAACAGATTTGTCATTGCATCAGTAGATAACATTGATAGGAGTTCTAGTTTTGCAGCAGTTTCTGCTGGAAATGCAGATAGGGGTTTTCATGGCACTTCAGTTCAGGCAGTTGAGCCATTTTCATACATGAATGAAGAGGAATTTTCAACAGTTACCCCACAAGAAGCTCTGCCATGTAGTTCAAGGCAAGTTGATCCTTTAATATTAGACATGTATCACAAAGGATCATCTTGCCTTCCACCACATCCCCCAGCGATTGCCAAACATTCTCAACATTCACAGACTTTAACGATTGATTCATTTTCTCTGTCAGATTCTGAAGAGGAAGCTTTGAACCATTTGAAGCGAAAGATATTTCTTTACATGTTTGCCAAATTTATTTGTTTTACTGAAAACATAGAAATTTGTCTACCAGGTTTCAAAACATCTGTGGCACACTTTTTCCCAGCCAGTACAGATCAATCAGTGGTTCACTTCACAAGTATCTTGGCTGAACCTGCTGATAATGCAGACACAACTAGGCTTGTTCTTGACATACTTCATGATAAACACGGGGTGGGAAAAACTACTAGCCACCTGGTTGTTGCAGGGGATGCCAAAACTTATGAACATCTTATTGAAGCAAAGAGAGTGTATGGAGAAGACCTAGATTGGTTATTACCCTATCTTGGGGAGTGGCATCTCCTAAAAAATGTGCAAGCCCCACTTATGAAAATTTATAATGATGCAGGTCTCAGGCAGCTGTTAGGTATCCTTCACAAAGGAGCAACACATACAGCAGTTGCATCTGCTTCTGGTTTCAGAAAGACACATATTTTTCTCATTCAATCATGGGAAGCATTGTATCGACATCAGGTGGCATTATTTTCCTCTCATATTGCCAGTTCCCACGAAACTTCAAATGTTCAATTTCAGAATTTGTATTCAAGTGTTAAGCAAAAAATACTGCACAAAGGAGTAAAGGTTTTCCAAAACTTAGAAAATGAACTTTATGAAAGTGGATCTGTCTATGAAAATTTCATGTCATATTTTCAAGTGATGGGACAGGCCGATGCAACTTCCAAATTTTGGCTTGACTTTGTTCACCGAGATGTGTTTCATTACGTGAGTTTGTTTTTAGCAATTAGGCTAAGAGAATTTGACCTGCGGAATGCTGCCGTCAGGAAACTTACCCCTATATTTCATGCAATGGACCGACCCACGTATTTGAAACTAGTTCCATTCCACATGGCAGCTATGAAGCAATATCCATCAGACATAGTTGAAAAATTTAAAGAAGGGGGGTTTGCTGTCAGTATTACTGGTAAAAATGGGTGTTGCGTTGCTTTTGATGAAGCACATGAGATGCTGATAAATAAAGAAGTTAAGATGGCAATGACAACTACAGGTATGGGAAGCTTATCTCGGCTAGTTCATTACTTGCCCTTTAGAGCCAAGCTTATGAAGGCATTTCAGTCTGAAGTAGTTTCATCTAAACTTCCTGATGAAGACAGTGAGCCCTTATCAGTATTTCAAGTAAATGAAGACAACGTTAAATGTTACATAGAGAAACTTAATGAAGCTAATAGCCTTTTTACGTCAAATAGTCAGCCAGACAACGTTATCCAAATTTTTACTGGTGAAATTGCATCCCCACAAGTTTCTGATGACTTGAAATCCTTTTATGAAAAGGGGGAAGCTGACCTTAATGCATACATTAAGTGTGTTGTCCTGAACACTTCTGGCCAAAAGCCACCGAAAAGGTGTAGGAGAAACCTAAAAACATTTGCCACAAAGAAGAGAACTGCACTCAAACAGAAGCAAGAACTAAAAGATCACAAGATGCAGATTGCTTCTCTTCGAAGACAAATTGTTTTTTCTAAATCTTCAAATCAACCTGTTCAGTCTCTTATGCAATTTTTGTGTCTTCCACGAGCCATATGTACTGCAGATCAGTTGCCTGTTAAGGCCTCTAAGGCAAGCTCTGCATCAGAATATCAGAAAAGATACCCCGACTCTTTTAGTTCAATTAGTAATCTTGAATCAAATGACCTGGAATCTTGTAACATTGTAGAGGGTATGTTCTTAATTAATTGTCCCCCACTGCGAGTCCATACAACCTTTCAGGAATACGCAAATTTTTTATACAGGCGTTGGGTGCAAAAGTCAGTTCACCAGTTCAAAGCAAGGGAAATACACATTGTGTTTGACCATCCCCAGAGACATGGTTCAAGTCCAAAGGACATTGAAAGAGACCGCAGGCATGGTCAAGGTGAGGAAGTTGAGTACACAGAACTTCTTCTCGAGACTCCATGTCCACTAAGTAACAACTGGAAGAAGTTCTTGTCTGTTAGGAGTCAAAAACGCATCCTTGTAAACTTTCTGTCCTCACAGCTGTTGAAGTTGCATGCAAAAAATGTTGCCCATCAGGATCAGCTAATGATCATTGCAGGTGGATTTGATGGTGACAACATAGACAAAGCATACTTAGCTAGAAATTCTCCTGATAGCATAGCAGAAGCTCCTAATTTTAATTCCAACCATGAGGAAGGTTATTCTCGTGTCTGGTATCATGCAAAAGTCACCACATGCAAAAAAGTTGTTATTTATTCTCCAGATAGAGACACTCTCCATGTTGGTCTCCCTCTTATGTCACAGCTGAGTGACAAAGAAATTTTTGTACAACTAAGGGCAGCAAAAGGGGATGATTTATTTATTAACATGAATTCTTTTGTTACAGCCCTTACAAAAGATCTTCAGCTGCAGAAAATAGGGATTAGCAACCTTGGTGGTATTCCGTTATATTTGCAAATGGTATACATATGCAGTGGATGTGATTTTACCTCATTTTTCAAGGGCCATTCAAAGAGAATTTTTCTAGATGTATTCTATAGAGACTGTGAATTTATCACTGGCTTAGAAAGTGAAGGCAAGCTGGATGATTGGAGAGAGTGTAATTGGGAGAATGGAATGTTGGCTTTTTTTAGACTTATAGGCTCAGTTGTTTACTTCAGGAAGTATTGCAGTGCTTTTACAGAAGAAAGTCCCTCTGATTTATTTAATAGCATCAAAGTACCATCAAGAGATCCTTTATCAAATCATATTTCCTTTTTGGATGTCATTCGAGAGGGGCACTTCCACAGAATTTCAGATGAATCAGAGTGGCTTCCTTCAGTATCAGCTCTGAAGCTTCACTGGCAACGGTGTTGTTGGGTGGCGCAGTTGTGGGCCCAAGCTGCCTCATGCACAGTACATGTACCAGATTGTACTGTTCATGGTTGGTTACTGACTGGTGGATTGATCAGTGTGATATGGGATACAGAAGAGAACATGAAAAAAGTGGACAATAATCAAAAGATGTTAAGACAAGGTTGCAAATGCAAGAAAGGTTGTAACCAAAATTGGTGCAAATGTAAGAAAGAAGGCAGGTTGTGTTCTTTGTTTTGCTCATGCAAAAACTGTAAAAACAGAACTGGTGACAGGGTTGCAAACAGTGCCGAAAAACTGTCTGAAGTGCCAACACCTTACGCCAGTGAATCTGATGAGAATTCCTCAGATGATAGTTCCAGTCAGTCAGATGAGGAATTTCAAGGGTGTGATGAAGTACAATTTTCAGTTCTTAATGACCTTACTGGGAGTATGCTAGACCCCGTGACTGAACTAGATGAATGTTAGAGGTGACATTATTAAACATAGATTTTATTTTTTTCTTCAACAGGATTCCTTGACGGACTGGATCAAGAAATTGGCATTGTTGGCATCTGACATTACTTTTTGAAGAAACCTTGATTTTAAAATTAATTTAATTGCATCAATTTTGGTATGCAAGTGAGCAGTATTCGAAGCTGAAAATGTGCACCACTTTGTTTTTCTTGAAATACCCTTTGTGAAAAATGGCTTTTGCTTTGTTTATGGTATTCTGAGTCTCTGAGAAAAACTTAATCTTTAAAGAAATCTTTCGAGCTGTATGTGGTGACATGTTGTGCCATACAGCAACTTCCATTGATGCAGTATTCGATAAAACAATTTAGTATTTCCAATTATATAGAATTATGAAAGAAACTTTTCAAAATGATGTTTGATGCCAACTGCTGTAACAACTGTGAAGCAGCCTTGGACGTTGACTAGACTTGTTATGTTACCTTTTTAGATGTCTGTTTTGTTTTGTTGTGTTTTACCTGTGTGTGTATGTGTGTGCACTGTATTTTTGTGTACAGTTTGCATTTTGCAACTTGTACTGTGTTCAGTGTACAGTATAGTAGTAACACTGGATTGGCTGACAGCCAACACATGCTATCATTTAGACATTTTATAGTGGAGGTTAATTAGTCTGTCAGCCATGTTCAGGGCAAAGATTACATGAGCTCCATCTCCTCCATCAAGTGCTCAGTGTTACTGTCATGACTTAGTTGGGTGGGGAGGTGTAAGGGGGGGGGGGGCTGACATTGGGTTAACCATTGGAAGTGGCATCCTAAAGTATTTGGCCGCATATTGAGTCTGGTGGAATAGGTATGTGGCCATATCTGTTTCTTTTGAATCATTCAAGAGACATGTATGCTCTTGCTATTTAAAGTACAAAGGCAAAGCATGGATACAGTATTATATGTGTAGTTATTACTTCACTTTGTAAGAATGTTCATCTTGTTATCAAGTTATATGATCCGTCCAACAAGAGAGGATATATACATGGGTTTACAAAAATTACAAATGCTCTAAATACTTTATGGGTGTACAGTATTTTCTTCCCATTTACAGTGTTTATATAAAAGATGACAATGTCCAGTGTGCCACTCAGTACAGTTTTTTTCAGGTGCTTTGTACAAAACCTTGCCATAGAAAATCATTATTTGTTTGTACAACTTTGTTTTCAAATTTTTTTATTGCAATTCTTCTTGCCTGTATGCATACTGCCTTTAAAAGTAGAGAAGGTAATGAACTATTATTTTATGCCAAGAACCATCTGCAGTTAAAGCTTTTGTTTTACCTTTGAGTATCTTGTTAAATTTATATGTTTTTTTTCAATGGTTTCAAGTCACCAAAGAAAGGTTGGGCTTATAGCAGCACATAGCTGTCTTGTTCTTTTTCAAATATTGAAATATTTAATAGGTTGCTGTTATCAGTTTCAAAAAATTTTTGGAGAGCAATGGCACATAAGATACTGTAGTAAGAGTGTTCCAAATGGTTGTGAGGTTAATGTACAAGTTGGTTTCTGTTTTTCTCCATGAACAGTGTAAAGGAGTGCTGCTTCTTTAGTATTTGCAGCTGGAACACATAGTTTTCAAAAACCAGAAGCTTTCAAGAGTAATATGTGCCCCATTTTACAGTATGAAATTTTATCAAGCAAATTATTCACGTTGTCAGTCTTTACAGGTATTGTATGTGGGCTTTCTGTTGCCAGGTTCAGTAAAATACTGCTGTAAGTTTACAGGGTGCATGGCAAAGATTTATGTTCTTTTTTGGTACTAATAAGAGAATGACTTCAGCCTACAAAAGCTAATGAAGCATTAAAGGGTATTATATGTCAACTGTACTCTACTTAATTTTATCAAAGATATTTTTCACCTTTCCAAAGTTTTCTTTGCATACCTGTATATGATTTTATGTTTGCCAAATTTCAGTAAAATATTAAGCAAGTATAGAAAAGAAAACATTTTTTTTTCAGCAGTTAAAGGTGCATGAGAAGAGTTGTTCTCCATTTCTGTTTACTAACTGTACATAAGGACTTTGGCAACTACATTTTTCTTCAAAAGCCAGTATTGCTTTCAAGGGTATTACAGTACGTACCAACTTTCGAACTGTATTCACTTTTATCAAAGATATTTATTTACCTTTTAAAAGTTAAAAAAGCATGTATGTGATTTCATGTTTGCCATGTATGATAATGCTAAGCTTTGTAAGCAAGTTTATAAATTAGTTTTTCTAAAGAGTTGAAAGGTGCATGAGAAAAATTACTTTCTATTTTTATTTATAAACTGTGTAGATAAGGACTTCAGTGCAGCATCGCCAGCTTTGTAAGTCTTTAGAAGCCAGTGGAACTTTCAAGAGTATAATCTTCCCACACAACTTAATTTTACCAAAGATATTATTCATGTTGTCAAAGTTCACATTGCGTTTGATCTTATGTTTGCCAAGTTTCAGTGTAATACTGCTAAGTTATTGTACAAAGAGAAAAAGTTTTTACATGTTATGAGCATGACAAGAATTTTTATATATTTCTTTTTATAAACTGTCTATGTGAAGTCTTCAATAGAACTGTTGTAACTCTGTTACATAAAAAGCTGGTAAAGCTTTTAAGGGAATTGTGTGTAAACTGTACTGTATTTAATTTTATCAAATTTTCTCACCTTGTCAAAGTTTATAGTGCATATTCTTATGTTTGCCAAGTTTCAGTAGTATTATTACAGTGGGCAAGCGTGCAGTGATACAATAATGACAGTCTAACAGTTTAAGGTGAATGGAAAGAGTTATTTTGTTGCTACTTTTCATAGACAGTGTACCAGATGCATAATGTACCATGTAACTAATGCAGCTCAAACGACTCCTAGAGAATAATCCGGTTCATGTAGCAAATCCAGAAGAGCAGTGCATTCAGTGTTAATGAAAGTAGTTGCAAACAAACTTGTGACTAATGATTTGTTTTATCAGAACAATTATGTGTGTTTTAGTTCATGACCAGCTACCGTGTAGGACCATCTTTCACTTTTCGTATTCTCACATTTTCTATTTTTTATTTTTTTGTAAATTATGAATGTCTATTCTTTGTTTTCAGGGGCTGGACAGTCACTTTCATGTCAGGAAAAGAATAATAAAAGTGTATTCTATGTGTTTATTGAAAACAATATTTCACCTTTTGTTTTCCTTTTTCCATGTAGTTGACTTTCATTCCAGCTCTTTGTCCCATAACTAGAGTGATTAAGGTGGCAGTTGCTTTACCATTCAAATGGAACTGGGATTAATATTTGTGAAATTTTGAAGTCTGAACTGTTAATGCTTTGTTTGGGTAGGGTGGAATGTTTGGTTACTGCCCTACATTCGGACACCCCTATATTCTGACAAATCCATTACGTTCCAACACAGGCTTTGTTCAGACACCCCTATGTTCCAACAACTCGATCTTAGATTAATATAGAGATTGTCAGAACACAAGGGTCGCGGAACATGGGGATGTCGGAGTATAGGGCAGTCACCAAAATGTTTATAAGGACAGGTTTATATGAAATCATTTTCAAATGGTTATGGATACTTAGGAACTAATTGTTAGAAAAAATGAGCCCAAGATTTGAGCTGTCATTTTTTCTTTCTTTTTTTTTTCAAGTAGGGGGTAGATACTCTAGTTATGGGACTGTTTATGCTATACGGTATTTTCAATTTGATATGGCCATGCAAAGCATATGTCATACCACTGTATGGGTTCACATGTTGCAGTAGGTGTAATCATCACATAACGCCATTAGTTTGAGCAACATTTTCCCTGAAAGAAAATTGGAGGAACCCTGCTCAACATCATAATCTGTAACCCTTCAAATTCAGAGAGACAACTCCAAAGGAATTCTTTTGTGAAGGAGATATCCTCTTCCCTGAATTCTGGTCTGAAATTTCTTGGGGGGGGGGGGGGAGGGCTAGCAGAAAATTTCATGAAGTGGGCATAGGCCTACTTGAGGTGAGATAATACTGGATGTAGTTTCGTTCAGGAATTTACTACCATGAGAGAAGACGGCGTTGTGTGCAGTGTTGTAACAAGTCACGACTCGAGTCACTTCCTCTCAAAAGGATAGTGACTCAATAGAATTCAGGAGTAATTTCCCCATTGAAATAGTACAGTGACTCGAATCACTTAAAAGTTTGAAAACTGGTGACTCGAGTCACTAATCTAGTGACTCGATTACAACACTGGTTGTGTGGGTGTTAGCACTGTCTAATCTGGTTAATGGATTATCAAGACCTCTGGGGCCGTGGAAAACCCAGCTATGTCAAGTTTCTTTTTAAAGGGACAATCCTCTCACCCCAAACTACACTTGTAGTATAGGGTAACAGAAACTCTCAATTGGCTCAGCTTTTTGATTGACTGCTAATTCAAACAATGCAGAGTACGAAAGCTTATATTTCACAGCATGAACTGTTCTGGGAGTATTTTGATAATACACCTTGAACTTTCTACAGTATACTCACCCTGAAGCAATAAAATGAGATTGTGTCTGAATGAGGGTGAATTTCAGATAATTGTGGGAGGGGCTTAATTTAGAAGGTTGGGAGAATTGGTACTGTTTGGGATGAGAGAATTGGGCCCTTATAAGACTTGCCCAGACTATACGCCCAGCATCACTAGAACTCATAGCACATTGGGGGAGGGGGGTTGTAAGCAAAGGGAAGGTCCAAGAGATGCACGCGGATTTACCTGATGAGGGCCAAGCTCCCTGTCAGTGGGGAGGGGAAATAATCTTGTCACAGGTACAGGTCAAGGACAGGCACATACCCCTGTAGGCAAGCAACGATCAGCCAAACCTATCCCCTGGAATTGAAATTAGGTGGACGTCATACCGTACACCAAGTGCTCTCTACAGTGTTGGGCCCTTCCATGACAGCACCAGGCACGAATAACTACAGACCAAGGGTGCACAAGGGCATATCACCAACCTCCCACCCCCCCCCCCCCCCAAAAAAAGAAAAATCTAGTAAAAAGGTTAATTCTGAAGGATAAATAATAATTATTGCCCAGAAAACCCCAGCACAAAACTTTCACAGTTAACCTTGTCAACTTGTGGAAAATTCCAATGAGAAGGGGGACACCCCTCCCTGAGGTCCTTTCCCTAGGTCAGTGAAACTTGTACCAGGATGTTTCTGTCCCCTCCCCCGTGCAAAAATGATTACTCTGGCTATGGGCAGGGGCAAGTGGTACTTTTTCAGGACTGGTTTCAAGATATAGCTAATGATGTACTTGCATGCATAACCTCACTTGAAAACAAGACAGCCAGAGAAATTTAATTAATCCTCACCCCATCAGTTATATTACTACCTGACACGAATTGCAAAGCCTTTTACTCCCCGTACAACCAAATTCCAGCAATGAGAAATTATCCCCGATCCCATTCCTTCTCGTAGCCCATCGCTGTTCAGAGTGATACATGTTTAGGCCAGCATGAGTTGACATTATACCGTCATTCTTCCCCGCACCAACTCAACGTACGTTCATGTTCAATGTTTCCAAAAGAGACCCATGAACTGATTCGCTAAAATGGACAGCGGTAGTCTTCCGCGCAGCTTTCTGCTTTGCTGTAGCACGAGGGAATAGAACTCGTAATACCCGCATACTCCCAACAGGAAAAATGGCGGCTGATACAGTCGCTTTCCCAGATGCGTATCAAAACGTTTTGTGACTGACCGTATTAAACGTTTTAGGTGCCTGAAACCCGATCATAAAGTTAGGGCATTTGAAAAGGGATACTTTGAAGTCAGATCTGAAGTGTTTCATGCTGCCTGTGTTTTTATGTGGCCTAATTCATGGTAGCCACGAAGTGTGCAATATTAGCAAGTGGAGGTTTACCGGTAAGTTTCATAGGTCCTTACTTCATTAAACAGGCGAATCTCATTCAAGAAAGACAGTTTTAACCATTTTTGGTTTGTTTTGTCTTGAGAATCATGACTCTTCCGTTTCCTACCTAACGAAATTGCAAGTGAAAATTCAAGTGTATTGCTGCTATATCGCGGGCCGAATTCAAATTTTGATGACGTCATACTTTGTAAAAATTTGCCGAGGTCACGGGGTCAGACTCCCAACTGTATATATATATATATATATATATATATATATATATATATATATATATATATATATATATATATATATATATATATATATATATATATATATATATATATACAAATCATAACACAAGATGCAAATAAAAGCATAACTGGTTGACTTGAAGAGTACAAATAGTGCAAAATTTTAGTTCGAAATTTTCGGTCACCCTGGAACCTGTCTCAACGAGAACAGAAATTAGAGTGAACACCGTACAGTTATTTAATTTGACTTAGCCATATCCTAGCAATCGGAGATACAATTTCGAAGCATAATATGAAAGGTGATGATAACCGGAATGTAACAACAGTTAAAATAAACAATTACGCTGTCTGGCAGAAAATAATACTGAACGGAAAAAACCGAGGCCTTTGCTTAGCCCCGTTAAGGGGGAATCCAGTAATAAAATCCAATTAAGCTTGGCGCAACGATAACGGCAAAAAAATAAGGACAGTTGTCCGCTTAGAAAGAGAATAAGAGGTGATGATGATGTGACAATAATTAAAATAAACAATTAAGTTGTTTGATGGAAAGTATAATGATTTGAAATACCAATCATTTGTTTAGCTCCGTTATATGGGAATTAAGTTTAAAAATCGAATTAAGTTCGGCGACCTTGCGGGATTCAGTACAAGAAAAATTGCTTGCAATGAGTGTAACCTTAAGATTCTCAATAGAATGGCGGGGAAGTTTAAGTGCTCAGCCACCGGGAAACCAAATAGCAAGCAATTGTACTGGGGAAAAAGTTATGGCAATTAGTCACCGTTAGGTGTACATTTTTGGCATCTGGAAATCAAGATAAGTACACGAAGAAGCATTAACTGACGAAATATACATCATGTGACCACTCGGAAATAGCCATTAATTAAGCACAGTGAAAGAAATTGCCAAGACAAAAGGTCTGCTTGGCTCTCTAGATACCGAATTCATAATAAATAAAAGTAGCCTAAACCTAGACTTATTTGAAACATTTTTCTGGCTTTTGAGATCACGAGAGTGCAGAAATAAGTATTTTCATGGGATAATCGTGCAGTGTCAGAAATTGCCATATGTCATGAGAATGGTCACTTGAAGAAAAGCAAAATGGAAACTGCTCTTTAAAACTCTTTAACCATTTCCACTATCATAACAGTTTTTTATTTTAACCTGAATGTTCTCTTCAAATTATTTTGAAAAATGTGGTGGAAGGTATTTTGGTATCTTAATAAACTCTTTTTATTGTCTATGTTGACAATAATCCCCGACAACAAAAGGGTTTTTGCGCTACAGTTATTCTTGCGCCCTTTGCAACATCTTTTATTGGCAGGGAGGGTCAATTTAATGTCAGTCTGTGTATTTTGTAAGTTTATAATCACGCTTGGTGTGGAAGCAATTCACTTAGCACAGCGACAACATTAATTAGTGCGTATAAGGCATAAAAATACGTTTCGGCAAAACCTATTCCTATATACAGAAGATTACCCTTTTTATCAGAAGAAAGTGCAGATAGAACTGTTACTGGTGGCAGTTTGAGCATTTTTTTTTTTATCTAGGCCTTAAAACAACGCTCTTAAATTATGTCTTTCGCCAATAATGGTGCATGAGTAAAGTATGTTAAAAACCTAAGAAGAGCACCGACAGACGATTTTGGTCCATCAGGGGGCGACCCGTGACCCCCCCCCCCCCGACCATATGGCAGCTCCGCCACTGCCACGATGCATACATGTACAAATATTTTATCAGGTTCAATCAGTTGGCTGAGAGGGATGAAAGTAAAGAATACAGCCGACAGTTCTTATGATTACGATTACGGTCTCAATTGTTTCTAAAAAGTTGGCAGGTTTGCAACAGGCAAGGATTGAAATAGGTAAGTTATTCCTGCCAGATGATAGATCTACGTTACAAACTTTGCCCTACTAATTCACGTTAAGTCCTGTGTATGTTCTGTGTGTGCAGTGGCGCTATACGGATTTGACCCCTGGAAACATTAAAACTCGTTGGCAACAGTCCAATTTAGCTTTCAATTAGCCGAACACAGCGTTGTAGTGTTTGGTTTAGTACAGAAATCCTTGCGATGGATAGACAATCCACCGCTAAACTACAGACAAAGTACACCCGGAAAAATAGTATCTAATCCTAAGTACAAACAAGACTGTGACAGTGAATGAGAATACAAGATTAATAGCGTGCTTTACGCAACTACAAAGATCAACTACAACAATGTGACGGTGATATAGCTTATTTTACCAGGCAAGTTAGCAACGCATCACTCACGTTGAAGGGAGTGAAAGTATAAGCTACACACAGTTTAATTTAGAAATCGCAGGCGAGAACTTGAACAATAACAGTAGTCAAGTTACCGTGCAACAATAAGCCAAACCAAACGTCAGAAAAATAGTAAGACATCATACCTGGTGAAGGAGTTCCAACTTCTGACAAAAATGAACGGAGCGATTATGGGGTATTCCTTAAGCTGGCAGCCAGGCAGAAAGTATATTTTGAATTACATTTTCTTTTTTCTAAATGCATGCAGTGTCGCCGAGCCCTATATTGCAAAATTAGAAACCCGTTGAACATGGAATTTTTTCGCTTCTAAAAATAGCCTACATTGATTGTAAGCCGCCCTCACTTGTTCAAAGTGCTGAGTTATGAAAAGACCCTACTAAACACGAATTTTCTTCTGGTGTAGTGTATGAAGCAGTGGCGGAGCTGCCATATGGTCAGGGGGTGGTCCTCCCCCCCCCCCTCCGACGAACCAAAATCGTCTGTCGGCGCCCTTTTTAGGTTTTTAACATACTGTTCTCTTGCACCATTTGGCTAAACACATAAATTAATAGCGTAGTTTCAAGGCCCAGATAACAAAATGCTCAAACAGCCACCAGTAATTGTACTATCTGCACTTTATTTTGATGAAAAGGGTGTTTCGGAATATATATATTCCGAAACACCCTTTTCATCAGAATAAAGTGCAGATAGTATATAGGGATAGTTTTTGCCGAAACGTATCTTTATGCTTTATATGCATTAATGAATGTTGCCGCGGTGCAAAGGTAATTGCTTCCGCACCAAGCGTGATTATATGCTATAAAAATTAATATTAAATTCACCCTCCCCTCCAATAAAAGATGTTGCAAAGGGCGCAAACAACAATTGTGTCGCAAATAGCCCTCTTGTTGTCGGGTATAACTGTCAACAAAGACAAAAAAAAGTTTATAAAGGTATCACAATAGCTTCCTCAACATTTTCAAAATAATTCGAAGAGAACATCCAGGTTAAAATAAAATATAAAACTGTTATCAAAGTTGTAATGATTAGGGTTTTAACGAGCAGTTTCCATTTTGCTAGTTCTTCAAGTGACCATTCCCATGATAAATGGCTATTTCCGACACTGCACGATAATCCCATGACAGTGCTTATTTCTGTACTTTCATGGTCTCAAAAGCCAGAAAATTGCATCTAATAAGCCTAGGTTTAGGCTACATTAATTTATTATGAATTCGGTATCTAGAGAGCCAAGCAGACCTTATGTCTTGGCTATTTCTTTCAATATACTTAATTAATGGCTATTAATTCAGAGTGGCCACATGATGTAAATTACGCCAATTAATGTTTCTTCGTGTACTTATCTTGATTTCCAGATGCTAAAAATGTACACCGAACGGTGATTAATTTCAAACACTTTTCCCCCTGTTAGATTGCTTGCTATTTAGCTCTAGCAGGTTTAATCTCTTTCTTTTAAAAGTAGCCCATTATTACATTAAAATCTCAAATCGAGGCCTGACAATTACGCAAAATATAATAACCATCTTCATACTAGATTGTACAAGAGAGGGATAGAAATATGCATGCGTCTGCAGGTAGGGCAAGGGGTAACTTGCCTCCCCTGGAAAATATAAAACCTGAAAGAACAAAGAAAACATAAAGAAAAAGAAGGAGAAAAATTAACATCATCATTTAAATGCAATTTCCAGCGATCTGAGAGGTATTTTGGACGAAAATTTTCTGGCCCTCCGCGCCAGCTCATGGTGGCGCGGAGCTTTTCCCCCTGAAAGAATTTTGTCCCCCCTATCCCGAATTTTATTCTGCCGAGGCCCATGGATAGAAATTTTAAACATATTTTATAGCAAAACTTGCTGAGGAGAAATGGCAAAGAAGTTTTCTACCAAGTGCGGAAAATCAAATGGAAAGTCTGAATCGATCGTGCTGAGGCTCAGGGTATTTACTCCTCGAAGAACCCCTGCAGACTATTTTCGCCCCCTCTGACCGAAATCTCTCGTTCCGCCACTGATATGAAGGAAGCTTTCAGATACCAGATAAAAGTTAAAAACCGTTTCAATATAACTGGATGGAATGGTCTGTATTTATTTGAGGAAAACATATTCGGAACGGAATAATAAGCTAATGTTTTACTCTTAGACTATCACTTCTTTTGGCTCAGTTCAAGATCCTATCAGTAAATTGACTGATTGATGAAGAAATCTATGTTACTTTGTGATTGCCCGAGCTCTAGATGTTAATGATTTTGTTTCTTTCACATTCTGAAAAAATTGGAACTTCAAGACATTCCAACGTTGTATCATTATGTACCTGTGTACATATTTGAGAAACAGCAGTACCCGATTTTCATTACCGGTGCCGGAATTTCCACTGTAGGAATATGGCAATTATTTGGTACAACAACGGTTTGTCCATGTAACTAATTAAGATATCCCTGAACTTTTTTAACCTTCGGGTATGGGTGAGGTGTGCTTTCGACGAAGTCATAAGTATTATTGATCATTTTTTACCAGAAACAGTGATTCCTCAACTTCATCAATTTTCGTGCGCTTCGAGCGCTTTACACTTTACCTCAATGTTGTCCTTTCACCCCTGCCAGGGGCGAATCTAGGATTTGATGCCCGACGACAAGCACGTGTCTGGAGATAGAGTTCCGAAGCGTGTAAGGGATTCCGACCAAGGACGGTTCCAGTCTGTGGCATATGTACGGTTTGAAAATGGGGTGGCACTTTTGACTGTAGAAAGAATAATGTTTAATGCTGCTCGAAGGGCTATCTAATCGGAACGCTACCATTAGTTGGCGCAGAGCGTACAGGAAATTTTGAATATTTCAACCATTCAGACAACCGAAATGACATCAAATTAAATCAATCGTAAGTCTGAGCTTTTTTTTTTTGAGAAGAATTATTTACACGTCAATTAAAAATGATTGCAACATGATCAGAAAACCACCAAATAAAGTGTACCACTACATTAAAGTACTAGGTAAAATGTAACACCATTTTGCGGCCAAAACGTTTCGGTACTACTATACAGAATGATGCCGCTATGGACTAATGAATACTACAAGGGTGATCAATTAAATTGTCTATGATATGACATCTGCAGTTCTCAGTGACGTAGCTAGAGTTTCTTTCGGGGCGACAAACTCCCAAATTTTCCATATTATTCCGAAGTGTAAACACTGATGGGAAATGTAATATGAGGCGCGCCGGGCGCGTCGAAACGTTTGCCTTTTCAAAAAAAAAAAATATCTAAAGTATGGGGCTTGTGTGGCAAGTTATTTTGGAGTGGATAACTTTTTAATAATTTCGTTTCCCATTAGAAAATCCGAGATTGCACGGCGACCATACATCGCTGTTGTTAGTTTGTTACATAATGTTATCTGAGGCATGCGGATCGAGACCCACCGACTTTTAAAAAGTAGCGTATAGGACAAGTTGGAAGTCTTTAAGAAAAAATTTGGGAAAACATCACTGGAAATACTTGACCGGTGTCACTTTATGATCTGGTGTCTCTTTGGTCAAATTTCCGTTTGTTTCATTTCCAGAGCTCAGAAGAGTGTCGAAAACTGGTTTATGGGCGACAACTACTGCACAAGAGATTGCTGTTTGAGACGCGCGAAGGGCTAGAAATTTTCTGTTTTCACAGATATAATTACAAACATGTAATTTGTATTGAAGAGATTTCGGAATTTTATGAAAGAAAAATTGGGAAACCCGCACTGTAGTTGACCAGTGTTACTTGGTTATCTGGTGGTAATAGGGCAAGTTTTCCAATTTTTGCAGTCTACAGCCTTAGAGGTTAATTGAATTTGCGGCGCGAAAACTTTCGCCTCGTGTAACAAATAAGTACAAAAATCAAGCTTGATTAGGAGAAAATTCGGGATTTAAAAAAGAAAATTTGGGGAAATTTCATTTCAGCTGACGGTGTTACTTAAATTCCCACTGGTGTCAAATAGGGCGAATTCCGATTTTTTAAAAAATTTTTTAGAGCCAGTGGAGAAATTGCCTGCTGCTCCCACCCCTCCGTGGCTACGTCACTCACTGTTCTCGCGGAACCCTACTATCAGTAGTGAGCTTTAGATTTCACGACGCGGACGTCAGCTGCAATGTAATGACGTAACCCCTACGTTTCCCAAATTATTTCACAGCTTGGTGTTGCATTATTTCTCGTTGCGTTCAAAATGGCATCAATACAAATGACGTCATTTCGTTGCAGATGAGGCCCGCGTTGTGAAATCTAAAGCTCCCTATTAAGAGCAGAGCGAACGCAGAGGGAAATTGTTTCCCGAACATAGCTCTCAGATTCCCAGATTCTCAGAGTCTATCGCACGCAATGAATGTTGGTCACATTTTTCGGGCTTGTCAGTGGGCCTACAGCTCCCCTAAAGCGACTTAGGTAGGCCTGTGCTTATCTATTCAAAACAATTTCACAGGTGAACAAATTGAACTCAGCGGCTAGTTTATAGTTACCATTGAATCTTGAACCATGAAAATCGGTTACGATTTAGTGAATTTGTGCTCAAAAATGACTTTTAGGACAAAAAACATATCAAATACTTTGAGTTCCGACATTAACGAAGGGCGTGTTAATCTATATGTACATTTGAGCATTATTCCTCGATATTTTCAGCGGTCATGTGGCATCCCCCAGTCCCTGCTTGAGTGGTGAATAGCTGGTAGAAATACCAATTTCAGTTTGTTTCAAGCGGTTTTCTATCGCAAGAAAACCGGCCAAGTCATGAAATCCAGTTTTAAGGGGCAGAAGTTTCTAATGCTGTATTTTGGTTGCGTTCACACTGGGTGAAAAGCGATGAACACATGTCTGACTGGCGTGTTAGCTAATCCCAACTGTTACTTAACTTTTTGTGTATTTTAATATATATGCTTCGCCAATCACATTACTAAGTAAACATAAATATTCCTTTAAAAGATTTGCAAAGTGTTCAATTCCAATCAGCAATCAGCAGCCCATTATACTCAATTAACTTCAAATAATGCGCCATCACTTGCTACCTCGTCAGGCAAGCTGCCGTTTCGAAGTGTTGTTAGTGGTAGCCAAAATGCTACGTAGTCTGTAAACAATAGATCAGCTCTTCAGTGCTGATTTGTTTACTCATGTTATCCAGTGTGATTATCATGCACGATAGCA
Organism: Holothuria scabra; assembly: GCA_037179385.1. Classification (NCBI taxonomy): domain Eukaryota; kingdom Metazoa; phylum Echinodermata; class Holothuroidea; order Aspidochirotida; family Holothuriidae; genus Holothuria; species Holothuria scabra. The sequence continues at coordinate 15,163,729 of CM074200.1, forward strand.
TGGGGGGGGGGGGTGTTAAAGGGGCTCGTTGAGTTGATATCGATAACGTAATGAAAGTGTGTTCTTTCACATGAACATGCTATAATTAGCATGATTAGTCAAGTTTTATATCTAATAGTTGCGGAGAAAGTTAAATTTTAAGTTTGTGCTGTACTGACCTTTAATGGCTTTATGCATAATTAGACAGGAAGTATCTGGTCAAGATTTGAAAACGGAGTTGAGCCTTTAAGTACCGTACTCACTCATAAAAGTTATTTACATTTAGGCTGTGGGTGTTGTCTGAATTTGACCATGTGGTATTTGACTTATCGGTTACAAAAATACCAAGACTGCGCGTGTTATTAATATTTTGTGCCAAGATGGTGTCAATAAGCGGCGGCGCCAGAATGTGATAATGGGGGAGGGGAGGAGCAAAGGAAATGTTGGGAAATAAGTTTTTGGGCGCAGAGTGAAACCGAGCCCAGAGAGCCATTTCTCGGGTGGAGGTCGCCCCAGGAAGCTCTGAAGTTTAATAATATCCGTCTCTGGATGAAAACCAAGTCAAAAATGAGTCTCAGGAGAGGTATGTTATTCATTTTTCTCGGTGAACCTAGCTCCTCACTGACCTAACTTGGGGCAAGTGGGGGAGCGGCATGGACAACATCTGAGGAGACCTGCGCCCTTTCGCCCTCGTAACACCGCCTGTGAGTGTAATATAGCTGATGTAGGCTACCATTTAGAAGAATGGTCACTCTTTCGTATTGTTCATATGGTAAATTAAAAGACTGTCCTAAATAGCTCTAACTTCCTGTATCTTCCATGCCAATTGATGATTCCACAGAACTGATGGTCGCCAGAGTTGGCAATGATGAATTGGGAAAGGTCGGGCAACGAATTGGGGGATTTGTCCTTCACTGCCAGCTGGACTTTTCAAGGTTGCCTGTAATGGGTTTATTTTGATACAGCATCTTCTTTGAAACAGTACATTAAGCAATAATTTTATCAATAATTTCAGATTCTATGGAAAATTAACACCTTTCTTGATTTAATTTTGCCAAGTTCGAGTTTAATGAACATTTTACCTGAAAGGGGAAAAGTAAACAAAAAATCAAAGTAACTGTGCACCTGTTGAATTAGATCTATGACTACGTATTTAGAGTGTACTACGACTGTGTTCTGTGGGATCAACCTCTCTTGCCAGGTTCATAAAATAGGTAGCCTACATAAAACCGCCCAGACAAATATACACCGCTATTATTTTCCACATTATTTCTTGCATTGGGCTTAAAGGGGGCATGCAGTCACCCTTACTTGAAGTAGTGTAGTAGGCGCTACTGCTTAGTTCATGATTGGCTCTTGGGAGCTGTGAGACAATGTTTCTTATCCTCAAATGCGAAAATTTCTAGGAGTAACGACAATGTTTACCTTGAATATGCAATAATGAAGTCCTAAAATGTCATGAAGATACTTTGGAGAGAAATAAGGGGAAAATTGTGTAATTTACCTGTTTCTTCAGCATAACTTTGAGGACAAATGTTTTTGCACTTTACGGAAGTGCCAGAAAAATCCATACACATCCTAAAATACGCAATCTGGTTTGCAATCTCAGTGGTCTGTTTGTTGTCCGTTGTTAAAAATTATAATACATATCAATAAATTTCATCTAACCTCACCTTACCTTTATAAACTCATAGTTTTTATTTCAAAACATTAATTGCTTCGAAAATATGTTAATCAGGAGGGGAAAACATTTAATTCATGAGCCTACACACTCCATCTGATAGGGTCAATTAAACTTTCTTCCAAGAGTTGGTGAGTGTCCTTAACTTGGTCAATGAAGATAATGTAACACAGTACTGCACTGGACTATCACTGAGATTAGGTTACTCAGTGCGGGAAACTCTCCCGGCTCCCTGTACAGTGTAATCAGTAAAGTACATAGTAACAAGCAAAAGAACAGATTTGCAGCACTTTCTGATCTTTTTCTGTTGTTTGCAAAATTTTTCTGTTCTTTTACAGAAAAAGAACACAAAAAGAACAGATATTAAACAGAATTTAAGTTGCTGCATTATTCATGAGATCTCATTACTGTCAAACTGTCAAAACTGTCAGCTCAATTCGCTGTCCACAGATAAAAATCAGGAAAAGAACAGAAATTTGTCTAAGGTTGATCTCCCTGACCCGAAAGGTTAAACGGATGTCTCGAAAGGGACTGGAACTTTGATAGATGTATGGAAGGTAACAAGGTTAAGCGTCAGGAGTGTAATAGCCCCTGTTTTGTGAGTGAGTTCAAGAGGGCATACCAGATTTGGTGATGAACACTGCTATAATTACAGCTACACAAGAGACTAATAACAGCACTGAACCTGTTGACATTTTACAGGCACTCTCACTGTTTAAAAACTCAGTATGTTCAGTTGGGTAAATATATCTTTTACTAGTGACTTATTTTGCTTAATATTAGCACACACAAGTATATTATTTTGTCAGTGTTCAGGAGAAAATTTTCATGCTGATTTTAAAGTTGTAGGTTTCTGCCGATAGCTTTTGTTCACAGATATTTCAAAATTAGCATCATTATCATCATATTCTTTCCGCTAATGTAAATTTTTGTTACTTTATTGATAACACATTTCACAGGGGTGTCATATTTGGGTGAGAGGGTATAAATAGTGGTGCTATTCCCACAGAAATTGTCACCTGTTGAAGAACTCTGAGGTCTGTCGGAAAATCAACTTCAATGTGAAAGTTCCTTGATTTCATCAGAGAAAGTGTGTATGAACGGAATTTCATTTGATTTCGGTTAAAGAAATGATAGTTCAGTAACATTCTGTACGCAACAGCGAAGTAGTGCGTGGAACGGCTTAGCAAAAGTCATTAAGCATCTCTTTCTTCTGTCTTTCACGCCATGCTGACTGGATGAGGTCCTTGACTTTTGGCCATTTTTGCAGGCTCAGGCTTCGTGCGGTATAGCAAATCGTTGTTTAAAGGTAGATTAGATTACAGGGGACTAGATCACTGCACCACAACTTTCCGACTGTCTCACATTAATCATTTAAAGTAGAACTCTTTGCCAAAGTGCGAACATCTGTAGGCCAACCAGCACCAATCACCAAACTTCGTCCGTCCACAAACTTAGGCCTAAAATGCAATTCCATTGTTCCGGCTTAATTTTCCCTTTTCTCTCATAATGAATATCGAAATCTTTTTCTCACTGATGAGTATTGAACACTTTTTTTCCATTATGGATAACAAACCCGTCTTACTATTATGAATATCAATCTTATTATCCATGTTGACCAGCAAACCTTTCTTGCAATTATGAAAAGCGAACTTTTTCTTCCATTATGAATACCGAATCTTATGAACAATGAACCTTATTTTTGCCAAAAAAGACGTTTTGAATAATAACCTCTACACTGTTAAAAATTTCTGTAAATTTACAGACTTTTTTTAACTTAAACTTTTTGTATTTTACTTTTAATAGAGATTTTCTGTATCTTTACAGACACTTTGTATTGCTACAATAAAAAAAGGTTGTTTAACATGTATTTTCTGTTTATTTGAAAAACCATTTCTGTCTGCTTTTTTAACCAAATTTTACTTCTTTGTAAAACTTTTTCTGTAAATTTACAGAAATTTTAACAGTATTTTGTGTTTTTCTGATTTCACATAAATATACTGTCATTTAACAAACATTCATTTTGTTTTTAAGCTGAAAAAAAAAACAAAAATAAGCACAAACAAACAAATAAGAAATAGCCAGAAAATTTTCAATATATAACATGCATCGTTCTGCGAAGTTTCAGTTAAAAAAAACATTTTTGGCAAATTTATGGCCCTATTTGAAAATTAACTTACATTTATTATAAAAGCATACTTAGTTATTACGTTCTTAGTTATAAATATCATACAACTGGTGTTTTGTCACACATTTTTAAGTAAAAAGAAATTGTAAGGCCCTAATTTCAGAGCACTGACAATTGGTATACTGATGTCAACTAATCGCCACAGGCGCTCATGCACTTGATCGGAGCAAATTAAAAACGTTTCACAAATTTACTTGAAAGAGTCTGTAAATTTACCACTTTATGACGTAAATCTCATTTGGCATAAATGGGTGGAGCTTATTTTGTAGGCATTTTCCTAACAAAAGGATTGCTGTTGCTTTGAATAATATCTTCTTTGGCGTTTTTTAATCAGGAAGTGATAAACTTATTGTTTACCTTGTCTGGAAATGTTTGCAACCAATGTATTTGCATTCTTTGTCATATTTATTTTAAAAACAATTATTATATTGTACAAAAAATGTGACTTTCCAATTACAAAGTTCCTAGAGATAGAGTCTATTTGACAACAATATGACAACAAAGCATCCTCAATGTGTTTTGATTGAAAACAACTTCCTAACGACACATTACGTTGGTAAGCAAATACCTGATCTACGTAATGGTGAAGTGTATGTTACGTAATAACATATGAAAGGTATAAAAAAGATATTATAATAAATATTAAAACGTCGGGAATGAAAACAGTAGGCTGTAAATTCACATAAAATTAAGGTATACAAAACAGAACAATTCTGTAATTCGATTTTACAGTAGACTTTTGTAAACTAATTTACATGCAAAAACTGTAAAGAAAAAACAAACCCTTAATGTTTTTTCATGATTACAGTCTGGCTGTAAAAAAAAACATTATTTGGTTGGAAAACAATTTGCCATAAAAATTATGTAAATTTACAGAGAAATTTTTTAACAGTGTATGAATAAAGAACCGTTCGAATATCGGATGGACCCCATGTTACACCGACTCAGGTAAACCTACATGAAGGTTATACATAATTGAAAACGCAGTGTATTTAATTGACAGCCGAGAAGTTCACTATTGGGTTGCAAAAATGCAAAATACGTGCTTGGTTGTTTTCAGACCCTTCATCAGGGAGGTGTACTGTTATACCTCCGCTGTAAAGAGTTAAATGTCTGGTGTAGACCGTCAAATGCTTCGCAATCCCTCTTCTCTGCCATACCGTACATGTTCAGGAAATTGAAACACTTGGTTTCAAACGTTTTGGGATTAATATCATTTCTGCTCCAAATGAGCCTTGTTTGGTTTCATAATTTTCTTAGTGAAAAAAAACTTGAAGGTGCGTTCCATATACGGACAGCGGCAACGGCAACGTCAAAGTCAACGGCAATCCAGCATATGAAGGCAAAAATAATTGCCGCGTAAGGAAAAAAAATTACCCTATGATACTGACGGGTCTTTGAAGCTGACAAATTTTTGTTATCTGATTATCGAACATGTCAGACATTGATGAGGAAGTGATCTTTGTATTGGCAAGATCGTACCAAATAGAAGAAAAGGCGGAAGAGGAAAATATGGTTACAGCAGAACTTTTACCCAAATACGCTTGTGAGTGTTATCAGAAAATTTGGGTGCTTGTCCCCCGCCCTCCTGGAAAAAGTGTAGCTAAGCCACCGACTGTTGGCATAGATATACTGGCCGGGAAATGTTGTCTTTTATAGCATGGCTGGAAAAACGAATATTTCCACCTTTTTCATTGCGCATTTTCATTTGAAAAAAATGAAGTGAGGCATTAAATTCTTTTATTAAAAAAAATCGTTCTTGCTCGCAGAAGAAGCAAACCCACCCAAAAAATTAGCATCAAAAGTGTACCTTTTGGTCAATGGAGAAGGGGGAGGTGCACAGTCCAAAATAAGTCCGCCCCCCCCCCCTCCCACTTTCATATTGCTTCCTATGCCACTTTATTAGGCTAGTCAAAGTTAGAGGTCAGGTCGGGACAGGGAAAATAGGCGTACGTTTTAAGAAAAAAAATACTGAGCGAACCATGTTTTTTCAATAAACATTGGAATGCAATATAGGTTTGTACTCAAGAGGAAATAATTTAAAGCCTAATCAGGTATTATTTTCAAGGCTGACATACGTTACATCATGGACAAAGCTTAAAAGTTATGATTGATGGCTTTAAAAATATTTCTAACAGTACCAGCTATATAACGTGCATGATATGAATAGTTACCATTGAATTGGGGATTTCCCATTTCCTTTGCTATTTTTCCCACACAATAAATAACTTTACTTTATCATGGTAAGTATGCATCGTATATGAATCATTCTTTTTGGACAAGTATGGCCAGCTTTTCTATAATCTCGGCAGATAAGTCAGATCTACCAGGCATCTTGTAGTTTGTACGGACCAAAATAATTTGTGTAGTGTTTTGGCGGGATTTCACAGAACGTCTCTGCCCCGTACCGTTGGCTCCCGCCGATCAGACAGGCAAGTGCTTGCAAACACTGAAGTTGGCAGATTTTTTTGCAAATGGTGATGAATCGCTCCATGTGCGATTACTTTTTTCGAGACGCATTTTTGCCGAATTGCCGGATTGCCGCATTGCTGTTGCTGTGCTAGTGTGAACAGTCTTTCACTTTCTATTGTTTGGGATTTTTTTGCCGTTGTCGTTGCCGTTGCGTTCCCGGACACGGCCAAATAACTTTTGTGTATTGCAAGATTGGATACAGCATTGTATAAATGTCCTTTCACATGTACACTCTAAAAACATCCGGTTCAGATTGAACCGGAAACCAAAACTTTTTAACATGGAACTTAACATGCAAAATAAGGCTTACCAGTTCTACCAAAATATGTGGTTTCCATGTCAATCAATGTTAAAGGCCATGCGACAGAAGGTCAAATTTACTTTTTTTTTTAGTTTTAAAAACTGCCTCGAACTTGAAAGGAAAGTTACTCATATGCCTTGTGTCTTGTCAACCTTTTGGTATAAATGTCAGAGGTCAAAGGGCAAAATTTTGAAGAAGGATTGCTTTTTTTTAAGAGAAAAACTCATAGGGGAATGCAAACTGATTAAAACTCGAAACTTTCCTGATCTAACTAGCTTTTATTGGTTAACTCTGTTCAGCGCTTTGTCCTATATAAGGTTTTATATAAATCTAATGTATTATAATCATTTTAATGTTTAACCAGACTCTTCTGTGATATGAAAATATGTGATTACAAAGCCTTTCTGCCGTCCAGTGCGAGATGATTTGAAGCTTGTGTACCGTGCGTTCCGAGCAGATTTGTGTTGAAACTTTACTGATTTTCGAATGTTTTCATTTTGCGTTACGCTCAGAAGCCATTTGTCTGAAAGATGCCATAGGGCCGGGCGTGAATACTGTGAAACAATGTAGACAATCCCCAAGGAAGCGTGTGCTCCTTTTCAGCCAAAATTAAACCGCGCGTACACAGAGAAATAAATCCTGTTAATACGGTGCCTACAAATTAGACAGCACGTTTATTAGTTGCCTGTAGTTGTTAACTAATGGGCGCGGTCGTGTTTTCAGAGCACTCGATAGACAGTGTCAAAAATAATAAATGTACACATGGAAATTAATGATGCTCACAACCGTACAACTCTAACAATGACATTGCGTATCACGCCTCTTTGCTTCTGTAAGTAGAAGTTGGACTTCCAAACAACGCAGAACGCAAACGCAAGTAGCAAGTTGTCTTGCTAGCATGAGAACTAGCCGTCTATCAAATTTGCGTTCTCATGAACAAATTCATTTTTGCCGTCAAGTGTGAAGCAGACGCCGCTTCAACGGTATATACGGGCACAGCAGGAGGGCAGATTCCCCATCATAGATACAACTGTATTACAACGAACGCTTGGCCGTCTAGTAAAAATGTAGAGATGCGCAGGGCAGTGACTTCGGTGAAAAACCTTTGGAGAGAAATTGTGATACCTAGGCTGCATGTGCCCTAGCTAGAAAAGGAGACTCAAAGATGTGGACACTTCCTCTTATAGTGCACACACAGAGACATCGGTGTAGACACAGAAATAACAATACCATGCAAAGTGTGGCCATTGAAAACAAGGGCCAGCCTTGAAGATATATTGACACCCCTTACAGAAAGAAATACTCTAAAACAAAACATGGATAGATTGATGGTCAAGACAATGTTCTGAAAACATCAGCTATCAGCTTATACCTTGAATTAATATAGCTTACAGATGAGCAGTGATTTAAGTGGGCCATAATTGCGATGAGATTTGCAACTCCGTGGACTACCCATTTTTTTTATTCACATGGTCGTAATCCGCCGTATATATATATCAACTTAGTTTGGTCCGGTAAACATTGATTTTATTTCAAGTTCATAAGAAGTTACTGGGAAACTTACTCTGGCCATGTCATAATCACCTTAAAGGGCCCAACCTCTCACCCCAAACTACAATTTTGGTACGGGGGTACCGAAATTCTCAATTGGCACAGCTCTTTGATTGGCAGCTACTTCAAACAATGCAGAGTATTAAAGCTTGTATTACACAGCATGAACGGTACTGAGCCTGTTTTGATTACATAAATTGAGTTTTTCTATACTCAACTTGAAGCAATAAATTGAGATTGTATCTGGATGAGGATAATTTCAGATAATTGTGGGAGGGGCTTCAGTAAGAAGGTTAGGAAAATTGGTACTGTTTGGGGTGAGAGAACTGAGCCTTTAACTAAGTTGTTAACATTTCCCTCAATTGCAAAACAATCAACATTCTTACCTCTATAATTTTTTACAGCAGTTTACTTCTCGCCCTTTCAGTCACTGATAAGTTTGAAATGCAGAAAAAAATTCCCTTTTACAAATTACAGCTCGAGTTCTCCAGGCTAATCGACTGGTAGGCCTATGCAAAACTGCATCGTGAAGACAGCAAATACACTTACACCAATTTCAGTTTCATGACCGAAGTGCCGCTATGGTTGCATTTTGTTTGGTTTTCGAATCGAAAGGTTAGCACTGAACCTCTTTTCAATTTGTCACTCTTTAAGTGACATCTAGGCATTGAGGAGCCTCCCTTGCGAATTGTTGCAATCGTCTGTGCCTTACCGCTAGTGGCCAAGTTCAATCATCGTGCAGAAACTGTTCACCCACCATAGTGACAACCGATAATGTAAAAACTCCCGATAATGTAAAAACAACCGATAATGAAAAAATACAGATAATGTGAAAATCCTTTGAACCGATAATATAAGAAAAATTTACCGATAATGTCAAAATTCTTTGAACCGATAATGTAAGAAAAATTTACCAATAATGTAAAACAGTGAAAAGAATTAACACATAATGTAAAACTGGGTTTCATATGGTCCTACCTACAAGTTTGTATGTGTGTGAGTTTATGTAGGTGGGCAGGAAAGCTGACAGACGCCATGCCGGTAGGGAGTGGGAAAGCGAATAGGCAGGTTCGTGGGTGTGTTGCCTACATGTGCAATTACGTATAGGTGGTATCGAGAGCCCCCTTTCTGAGAACATATCTTGATTTCGGTGTACAGGGGTACGTGTTATATACACATAATTACATTTCAATTTTTTATAATTTACACTAAGTGATCCTCTTAGACGGAGAAGTAAAAATCAATTCCATAGAGAGCATTTCTATGACTTAGTTATTAGCTCTTTGTATTAGAGCCCACTTAAGCTGAAATTTGGAAGTGATCAAACTTCAAATCACCATCTTCAAGAACTGGCTCCACCTTAGCCCATTGGGGAGATATGCTAGAACCTATTCGATATCGTGCTCTGAACTAAGGCGGTCGGTCACAACTGAGTGACCTGACAAGTGTAAAGTGTACATGAAATACATAGAAACGGCATGTATCCTCATACATGCATGTCATACACACATACATGTATATATTTGTTTGTATATGTATATGTAACCATTGCAAAAATTAACATTGCAAAAATATTTTGCAATGGTACAAAAAGAATGACTTCATATGATGCCAATGATGTTAGCACCATATTACATCTACAGGGTACTTAAATATTCAAAAAGTGCCCCAGACGGCTATCAGGCCCAGTAATTGGCGCCCCCCCCCCCCCCCCCCCAAGAAAAAGTCCTGGCGGTTACTCCCGTGAAGACTACACCGTGACTAAGACACAACATAGTCAATGCATAAACCAATAAATTGACGCAGGTTACAATGCGCACATACGGATGTACACACGTACCCACCCACGAACCAACCTATTTGCTTTCCTGCCTTGTTCGCCTACCGCCTGTCAACTTGCCTGCCTACCTTCATAAACTTGCGAAGTCACATAAACCCCTGTTGGTAGGACCATAATTTTGAAACCTTCATTTTCTACAGTTTTTACATTATCAATGAATTCCTTTTACACTATCGGTTCAAAGATTTTTTTACATTATCGGTTATTTCTTATTTTACATTATCGCTTTATAGAAATTTTTGTATTATCGGTAATTTCTTTTAACATTATCGGTAATTCAAGGCTTCCACTGTTGTTCATTGAACCAGGGAGCTTGAAGCCCTGAGTGTACCGGCCGCACAGAATCGTTGAAAGCGCTATTAGCACCGCTAGCAGCACTGACAGCAAATTTTGACCGCACAGACAGTGGCGCAGCTAGACTTTTTCCCAGGGGGCAAGCACCTAAATTTTCTGATTTTTTTATTCGAAAGTACGAGTATTACTTCACTTTGAAACGTTCTGCATTCCACTGGCGTAGCCAGATTTTTAGCTTTGGAGAACTAACTGCAGGGCCTAAATCCCACCTTAAGGGATATTTTTGAATATTAAGTACCCTTAGATGCCATCTGGTGCAACATTTAGCATCCCTGGCCCCTGTAGGTTACATGTAACACAAAACTTCCGAATTTTCCGAATTTTTCAGCCTGGGGGAGGGGGAAATCACCCCTCCCCTGTAGCTACGCCACTCCGCACAGAAGCTCACTGATAAGGGGATTAGCTATAAGCGCCGATAGCCTATCAGTGAAAGGCCGCACAGAAACTATTACTTCTGGTAATGATATATCAACTCACTAAGAGTGACCAAGGCACCGTTGGTGATGTTGATAACACAGTTAGTATCTGCTCAATGTACACGAAGTTCAAGCCGGTAACCATGCAGACTTGTATACGAATGATATGTTATATCTTACGGGTTAAGGCTCCCAACGAAAAAAAAAAATCCCCAACTGGAGGGGGCAGCATACCCCACCGGGGTATTACTTCCTATCGTCTCCCTTTGAGTCATACTGTACACCCCTGATCAACGCCCGAAAAGTGAATTAACTGGAGGATACCACTGGATCGAGTGAGGCTCAATGCACGAGGGCGAAAGCATTTACCCGGGAGGGTGCATTATATATGGGAGTGGATCTATTTCCAAAAATTGGGGAGCGGGTCAATTGTTAGTGTGATTCGCTGTCTATAAGGAGGGACCATAAGGGGGTGGCCCTCGCTCCACTTCGTAAATGTTTTCAACCACCAGGTAATCTTATAAGCAGTAAACTGTATTCCTAATTTCCTTTTTATTCCTTCGTAATTCCTTCAAACTGAAAAAGAACATACACCACATCCCCATCCCATACCCATCCTTGTCACATGGATATTTTGCAATTATATTGGAGGACTTTTGTGTAATACTCACTGCAATATCCATAACCTAACTCTCTTGGGCTGGATTTGTTACTGGGGGTCAGAGTCACGCCAGTTTCTATCTAAGCCGCTATTTCACTCTATGCAGCAAATTAAACATCTAAACTAATTGAGGTACACCAATTGCCATGATACAAACTAATGAGATGAATATTCATGACAAGTAATATTAAAGCAATAAAGGACTGCAGTATGATTCATACGTGGGTGAACAAAACAATTTTGGCACATCTAGCCAGTCAGGCTTCACTGTAAGCGATAATGAGGCTTGTGACGTCATCCTCTAAAAAGCCGACTCCGCCCACCGAGGAAAAAACTGACATTTCGCAGAATGGGTGTTACGAAGAGGGGTGAACTTTAAACTCTTGAATTATGCATAATGAGCGTCCTTTCGTCACCATGCCTCGGTAAGTACAGGATTAAACGTTTTTCTTTCAAATAAAATTCACCAAATTTACTGATTTGGAAGGTTTCGTCATGAAAACCGATGGTAGATTTTGGATGTATTTTTTCATGCTTCAAAGACTGCCGTCGGATTTTGCGAATACCTGACCGTATTCAGGAGCATTTTGATGTAATTAACTGAAAACTTGGCCATTTAAATGTCAAGCTTACTTCCTATATATGTCACTGTGCGAGCAAAAGAGGAAATTTTTCAAAAAATGGTTTTGAAATGTTGCCGATTTTCTCATTATTTCTCCAAATAAACAGCAAAAATGGAGGGTGCATAAATACATACAGTACTCCCATGCTTCTGACATCGGTTATTTTCAGATTTGAAGGTAAAACGAATAATAGGCCCTCAGCTTTAGTGAAACTGGTACTGCGTACAAATTGGAATAATTGCTTACACAGCTTAGGCTATGTCCAGATTTGTTTGGGCTTCATTTTACGGTCATAAAGTTGTATCTTTATTGCACTTACTAGGCTACATGCTATATATGAGAATTAACGTTAGGATTGCATGGTTAGGCTGCTTAGCCTTGTAATTGTATTGTATGTAGGCTAGGCATATTGTTATAGCCCAGGCCTAGGCCTTTGTTACTAGTAAGTTACTTAGTGTAGCGTTAGGCCTGCTGTATTACTTGTAGGCCTACTTGTAGGCCTAGGCTAGTAAGGCAGTGTGGACAAGTTCAACCCAATTTATATTACTATGTGTACATATCCCTGTAGGCCTAACTGTATACGTACTGTTACGTACGATACACATGGGTGAATGCCTATAAGGGGCTTATTGAAGTCTGCACCAGGAACTAGGCATCAAAGTCATAACTATCAGGGAAAATATATGACATTATGAGTATGGTTTATGAGTACAGTATGCAGGCTAAGTGGCATAATAATATTTTCATGCATGTCAGCTACCCATGTTCACGGCCCTGATTATGCCTATAGTTCCTGGTGCAGACTTGAACATAGCCCTATGCATTCACCCATGTGTATTGATCACTTTCATGAAGGGCTCTAGGCCCTAAGTGGGTGTATGCATATACAGTTACAGGGTTATAGGGTTAATAACGCATATTAATGACACAGGTTAGGGTTACGTACGAGTTAATAGGGTTAGGCCGGTCATGTACACATAGTAATACGTACTGGGTTAGGGTTAGGGATCGATGCAGGCATGCACATGTATACATATGCATTGGTATGCCACTTCTAGGTACCAAAACCCAATTAGTACAGCATAAAGTTTTGTTCCTATACTTAATTACACTGTTTTTACCTTGATGAACTTTAAGAGTGCATGTTTACATTATTTAATGGACAAAACTAAATGGAAATTATCCCCCTTTGCACAAACATACTCTCATAGCTCCCAATTAGTTCTGAGATGCTAGACGTGGGGCCAACTGATCGGTCTGTTTGTGAATATTCCTGGCCTGAGGAGTGGTATTAGGGGGGGGGGGAGAATGCCTGCCAAGGGCAGCTGGTATAATAAGTGAGGGGGAGAATTTTTGTGATTGATTAAGTAACTGTAAGGATACTATGGGGATTTGAAATGCGGGTTTTTCAGAGATCTGGGTGAGTTGTGTGTGAGTTTGTGTGTTCCAATGGGGGTCAAACCTGCGAAATGCGGGTCACTTGGGAGTTATGTAGTCTCCAAATTGATGTATGTTATGTGGATAAGTGCATATACAAGTCAATGTTATGAGTGCACAACAGTGGTTGAATAATTTTATGCTGCATAGTCAAATTGTATTGTGCAAGTAGTTAAACACAAAACTAGTAAAAAACACACAATATCTGCACTGGTGATTGTATGTTTTTAGACCAGTTGTAAATGAAGATATGCTAACTGTAAATTATTTTGGTTTAAAAATCCATATTAAAAGGTTCATTCACTTCATTCACATAGGATATATAAACCATGACATGGGTAAAATGGGGAACAGGTTACTAATTAGTAATATGTTTTCAATTTGCAGAAAGAAGAACTTGTAATGTCAGTGAGAGTTTGATTGTTTATTAGCAGCTACAGTATAGAAAAGGGAATTGTAGCCAGCAACATCAATGGTCATGGTTGTAAAGGTTGTAACTTCATTATCAGTCTGCCTCTGAATTAACATTGCTATATTTTTCATTTCATTTTTACAAGTGGTGGCTTGCAAGACACAGGTAAGAAAAAAGTGCTTGTATTTGGCGACTCATTGACAAAGTACCTCCAGAAAGAATTGCACCACCCAGACATAGACTTTGAGGTCATTACTCAGAGAGGTGCCCACATTCATCAAATTTCACAACTCATTCATAATCACACAACATCAACAGAAGTGGATGCAGTACTTATTCACGTTGGAACAAATGATTTGGACTCTTACGTATCTTCAGTGCTCCACTTCAAAGCATATCACAAACTTATCAGAACTGCACAAACATACTACCCACATGCACGTATCTTTGTGAATGCAATTCTGCCCAGGCTAGACTGTAGTGACCTCAATGAGAAACGTGTTTATTATAATACGCAATTCCCTCTCATTGTAAAACAGTACCAAAATGCTGAATTCATTGATTTCACTCAGCATTTTGAGGGGGAAAGGTTTAGCCTGTTTAGTGGGGACTACCTTCATTTGAGTAGAGATGGGTACCAGCTGTTTGCTAAATTGCTGGGAAAGGCTGTTGCCCGCAGACTTATCTATGAGTCTCTTCCATCTAGTGAAGATTTGCTTGTTAAAAGGATGTTGGAGATGAAACAAATGAAAATTTCGCAACACATTCCTCAGAATAAGGTCTCTCCAAACATCATCCCAAGCAACTTTCAAAAATCTAAAGAAATGATGTCTTCATGTGACTTGCATACTTCGTCATCAAAATGGCAGAGTTCTAATGAACCTGTATCCCCCCTAACGGAAAGAAAACGCAGGTCACGCGGCAGAAAAAAACGCAGCAAGTATGTACAACAGTGGGATAATGACTCAGTTGAAATTGGAGTTGTTGCTTCAGGGGAATCAGAAAATGCAGAAGAGCTGAACAAAGACATTGACTTACACAACATACAGATTCACATACAATCTCATGCTTTCAAATACAAACCAGTTAGCTCTCAAGGAAGTTCATACAGGTATTTTGAAGAAAATAACAAATGTCCACTCCCAGCTACATCAACACCCTATCTGCAACACAAGATGGCCATGAAATCTTCAAGAAGAAGGAAGGAAAAACACAGAAAGAAGAGGAAGAGGAGATGCGCTAAACAAGGTTGTATTCATTCTTTTTTTTCCCAGGCTAGAAGTGTTAGGGCTTCACAGGGGTGAAACCAAAGCAGGGTGATAAATCACCCTGCTCTAAAGATGTTTGCGGCCCTTGCTCTTTTTGCAAGAAAACATCACATAAATACACACATGCAGTGTCATTGAAAGACCACATTCTTATTTCATGGATAGCTGACAACACATCACTGACCAAAACTGATTGTTTCTGTTATGCTTGTAAGGCTAAGTTTTTGAAGAAAATCAAAGACTCAGCATACACACCTGAAAAAACACGCAAAAGGACAGATGATGTTGGATGTATGGCCTTTGTTGCAACAGATTGTAGGGGGGATAAATTAATAAAGAAGGAATCTCTTTCAGTTGACACATTTAATAACTGTTTTGGACTATCCTTCAGTGAAGAGGAATTTCAACTTAAACCACCCTTTCTGTGTAGAGGTCATTACAATCAAATAAGTAACTATTTGCATCGTTTAAGCAAGTGTAATCTTTGTGGAAAAAACCTACCAAAATTTTCAAAGAGAAGGTTCATAACAAGTGAAAATTTGAAATGTGTGGTTAGTCAACTGCAGCCTTTCCTGGACACTGTCAACCTTAAACTAGGGGATATTGTTTGTAAAAAATGTTACTACTTTTGCGAAATAAAAACTAAGACCTTCCCAAACTTAGATCTCATTCAGAATGCATTAGACCTTGAAACAAGTACTGGTGAAAAAAATGAAGAATTCATAGAAGATGAAGCTCTTAGGAGGACACATTTGCATCTGTGTAGGTATTTTAAAAGTGGTGAAAGCATTCTTCTTATAGATTTGCTTAATGTTTACAGAGACTTTGTGCATGAAATTGTTAAACAATATGACATAAAAGATCAGGAATTACCATTGGCTAATCCAACTTGGCTATTGTCTGCAACTGCGTGTAGATTTCTGAGAGTATTGGAAATATCTAGATTGGCTAATAAAAAACAAAGTGTTGTTTTGATGTGCAAAACTGCTGACATGAAGACAGCTTTGCACAAGGCACTACTGCATATCAAATATCTAGAAGATAAATTGCAAGGAGGCAGAAAATTTGATGAAATTTGCTCAGAGGGACAGACATTTTCTGCAGACTCCCAGTTACATGAAATTCACCAGTCTCTACATTCAGCAAGTATGCATTGTAATGATGCCTTGCACAAGCAAATAACTGCAATAAATGATGCTTATGTTCCTGACCCAACAACCTTAAAAGATTTTGATTTTCCAAGGTTGCATAAACTTGTTGATCCATACATTTGGAATTTTATTAGTGTGATCACTCTTACCAAAGAAGCCAAAAAGAAATTGCAGAGTGATTTCATGTGGCAAACTCATCTGCAACTTGACAACTTAGACTCACAACATGGTCAGAAACAATTTCACAGGAAATTAATGTGCATCATGCTGTTACAATTTTTGGTCAGTGATAAGAACAATTTTCCACTACACATTCTGTTAGCTGAATCCATAAAGCGAATGTCTCAGTCTTCTAAGCTTCTTAGACTTGTGAACCATTTGGGGTTGTGTACCTCAGAAGAAACACTGATTAGATTTATTGACACCTTACATGTTTTGGAGACAGACAAGGAGAAACAAAGAGTAGAAAAAGCATTTACAGTAGTTTCAATTGACAACATAGATGCATTGACACCTTTTGCTATGGTCAGGTCTGACAACACTGGTAGAAGTTGGCATGGTACTTCAGTTATGTCACAAACACCCAAACCTGAAACTGAACCATTTCTTCAACATGAGATGTTGGGTTCTGAAGTGGTTTGCCTTATTCCAGTTATACAAGACAACCATCATTTCTATAGAGCTGTAGCTTGCAGCCTGTCAAAGGTGTTGAGTGAATGTCAAAGAAGTGTAAGTGGTTCTCCAGTTAAGTCTATTGACCAAAATTTGGAAACAAGAATTTGTGACTTGTTAAAAACAGAAGTTTGTGCAGCTCTTTCTGGCAATTTACAGAATTTTCAAAACCTTGACTCCAACCTTTTAAGCTTTTTGATAGAAGAGTGTGGCTCATTTGACTAAATTGAAAGTTTGATTGAAGGTCACATTAAAGATCAAGCAAATTTTGGTACACTACTGGTGGCAGCTACAGCATTTATTTTATGCACACCAATCAAAATTTTCTCCAGGCAGTCTGAACAAAATACTCTACTTGCGATTATTCCCTCTCAAAATTTTCTTCCAGAAATTCCAGCATTGTCTGTGACCAAATCAGAGATGGATGGTAAATCATTTTTCTGTGGATTACTTGAAAGTAATACAGCATTTTTTCAATTTGAGTCTGCAAATTTTTTGGACAATGCAGACAACTTAGGTTTAGCCTGGCAAGAGATCCACAGGATAACACCACATACAGAAACACTTAATGACTTACTCCTTGCAACTGAACTGCCAGATGTTGTTCTTTTCGACCATAGTTACATTTCTGCAACAAGGTCTTGTTCGTATTCTGATCACACATACAGTGCAACATTGTCATCACCCCCAGTTAAAAAAAAGAAAAGAATGGGTAAATTTGTTCCTAGAAAACTTAGTTTGCCTTTAGCATCCTGTTCGTTAAATCCAGAGTGGGCATTTGAAGAACCATTTTTCAGCACTAGCTTACAGTTTCAACTTAAGTTTGATGGTTTTTTGCACACTACTCAAGAAAATATTGCAAATGAAGAATTTTCAAAACAAATTTTTATGTATATGCTTGAAAGGAGTGTAGTATACAAAGATGGGCTAAACAAGTTAATTCCAGGTTTAAAATGCAAATTTTTTATTGAAAGTAACCAGAAATGTGAGAAGTCCAATTTTGTCTACCTTGATGTTCATAATGAACCAGCAGATTCAAAATCAACTCTTTTGAATGTTCTGGGAAGATTGTATGATCAGTTTGAAGTTTCCAAACAATTGAACCACCTTACTGTGGTTGGGGATTTGAAAACATTCGATCTTCTCGTCAAATTAAAACGAGAGTATGGAAAATTACTTGACTGGGTCATTCCTTATCCAGGCGATTGGCACATTCTGAAAAATTTACAGGAAGTCATAATCAAAGTATTTTGGGATGCTGGTCTGAAGGATATTGCAAAAACAACTCATAGTGGGATGACATATCAATCTTTACAATCTTGTTCCAATTTTAAAAGAAATCATCACTTCTTCTTGCAGGTTTTTGAAGCCTTTTATCAGGTCTTTCTTAAAGTGTATACTAAGAAACAAGAAAATGAATCTTCAGGTGATTGCAAAGAAAGTTTTGATGATCTGCATTCTCTTGTCTCTGCATATAATCCTGCTTCTAATCAGATTTTCCTTGACCTGCAAAAAGATTTCCAATCAAAACATGTTTCCAAATTGTTTTCTGCATTTACTTCATTCTTAGAAAAAAACTGCACAAATTCTAAAACTTTCAAATTTTGGGCCAATTTTGTTCAAAATGATTTGGCATGCTACATTCAGCTTTGGATTGCAGTGAGATCCGGCAATTGGGATTTGCGAATGTATGCCATAAAAAGCATTGCTCAACTATTCCATGCATTTGATAGGTACAATTACTCAAAGCTTCTCCCAGTTCATTTTGCTTCACTGTTGACTCTGCCACCTTCAGTTGTCAGTCATTTCAAGAGAGGTGCCTTTGTAAGTAACATTAAAGGTGTAAACTTTTCCTCTGTTGGATTTGATGAAGCTCATGAGATGCTCATAAATAAAGACTGCAAGCAGGTTATTCTCAGGAATCCCCCCAAATCTATTTCCAACACAGCTCAAACTTTGCAGCATGAGGCTCTTATTCTTAGAAACTTTGTAGAGCAATGTACATGTAGCAGACAAACAGTTTTTCAAAGAGATTTATCTGAATCTGTCATTCAGCACGAAATGAAAAATGTCAAAGCATATTTTTCAAAAATTGAAATTGATGGTAAAGGTCTACAGAACAGAGATCTTGTTCATCTTTTCTCTTGTGAAACTGTAAGTAAAGATCAGGAAAAGGATATATTGTCCTATAGAGATATTGGTAAAGACTCTTACTGCACATTTATTAAAAGCCAAATTCTGAAAGAAGGGAGCACAAATTTGAGTAAAATCCAACTTCACAGGCTAAAGACATTTTCCAAGCCAAAAACCTCTAAACGAAAAGTTAATTACATTGAGAAAGAAAAAAAATTAATAACACAGTGCTACAAAAGACTACTTCTTTTAGGGAGTGAACAACAAGAAGAAATGCTTGATTCTTATCAGTTTCTTGAAGCACCTAGAGCAATAAGTGACAGCAATGGTTTGCCGAACAAGGGTTCTAAAGCTGTCATCTATGATTGGTTTTTGAAACGATATAATGAGAAATACAACCCAATTGTTTCTTGCATTCCTCGGTCAGACCAACCATCCCAACGGGCATTTATTGCGGAAGGGATGAATATAATTTATTCCAGTCCACTTAAATCCCATAAGGTATTTCAAGATTATGCCTCATATATATTTTCTCGTTGGGTGGAATATTACATTAGGGCAGGGTACAATGAAATTCGCATAATTTTTGACCAAGTTGATTCCCAGGGAAAGTCCCCGAAACTTCTAGAAAGATGTAGAAGAGATAAACCTAGCTCAAGCAATGATCAAGTTGAAACATTGTCTGGTATAGAGTCTGACACCAAGTTACCCAAGTTTGGTCTGTGGCAGGAATTTCTTAAGGTTAGACAAAACAAAAGGTATCTTTGTCATTTCCTTGCAAAAGCTCTCATAGAAATGGCAAAAGATAGACTGACAGCATCTCAAGTTTTCATCACTGCTGGAGGGTTTCCTGATTGTTCTTCTGTAATTGTTTGTGAAAATAAAATTGGTGATTACCATTTGAAGAGTAACCATGAGGAAACTGACACACACATATGGTTACATGCTGCTGACACAAGGTGTCCTGTGGTGCATTTATATTCTCTTGATAGGGATGTAGGTATGGTTGGTTTGCCATTGTCATTACCAGGTAAAAAAATATTCTTGCAGTATCGAATGGGAGTTGGGGTTGACAGATATTTGCATTTGAATGCATTAAAAACTGCATTGCAGAATGATTCTGCATTAGCATATCTTGTGCAAAACAATCATTCTATTGAAGAAATAATGCAATTTCTTTTTATTTTATCTGGATGTGATTTTGTGTCTTTCTTTGCCAGGAAAGGTAAAACAACCTTTTATAATACATTTTTTCAGTTTTGTCAGTTCATTTGCAGCAACAGCATAGATTTGCCTGGTCACCTTGCATCCTCCTTTCAGAGGATGCCTCGTGTGCTGAAAGCTCATCTTCATCCCTGCCCATTTCTGATGGCCTTCTGTCATTCTGGCGCTTGGTAGGATGTGTATTCTTTGTTTCAAACAGGGCATGTTTGAATAAGTATGATACACCAGTGTCTTTGTTCAATGCCATAAGAAGCTCAGATGCAATTCAAAGTCACATTCAGTTTTTGAAAAAAATTAGGCATGCAAGTTGGAAAGGTACATATGAAGATGAGCTCCTACCATCAAATGAAGCATTAAAGTTGCACTGGTTAAGGGCGCATTGGGTTAAAAGGGTATGGAGTTGTGCTTTGGAAGAAAAGTTCCAATATCCTTGTATTGAAAGATATGGATGGAAAGTCACTTCAGGCAATATAACTGTTGAATGGGATTCATCTGACAATATAGATGCTATCCAAAAAAAGTCAAGCATCTCACACGTGGGTGTGGGTGTAGGAAAAACAAATGTGCCAATTGTCAGTGTAAATGTTACAAGGAAGGGAAAAGGTGTGGACCTGGCTGTAAGTGCAGTGACTGTCAAAATATAGATACCCCTCATGCAATGACAGAAAGGGTTGACTTTCTTGAATCAAGTGAGGACGAAGATGAGGATGAAGATCCTTTGCTCTCTGATATAGAAAGTAGTGGTTCTGAAAGTGACAATGCTAGTGTTCCTAATTCAATTTCACATATTGAAGAACTAGGTCTTCATGGTGGTGACAGTTCTGGTGAAGAAATTTGAAAGATTACAATTATGGTTTTCATTTATTTTTCCTTTGATTAACTGAATATTTTTTACAGGTGAAGAAGTATTCAATTTAGTGCAATTACATCAAACTTGCCAGAGCATTCATTCATAGGATGCACAAAACAAGGAAAGCATTCCGTCCATGATTCTTGCCATATTTAATGCCCATACAGTGTTTTCAAACATTAGTCTGATGTTTTGTTTCCTTGCCTGCACTGTATTGGCTAAGAAGTACTTAAAACATTCTCACATGTAAATATGTACATAAACATAATTAGCCTTAGTACATACACATCTATATACATTTATCTTTCACATCTGTATACTTTCATTTTATGTCTTTCCTTGTATCATAAACTAGCATTACCTCATAGAGTATATCAGACCAAACAGGGTTGATGTCTTTCACTTGAACAGAAAAATTGCCTTGTTCGTATATGGTTTTGTGCTTTCACTAACATGTTATGGGAAAAGCCAAAAAGAGATGTGTTCTACACTTTTGGAAAACATAAAGAGCAAGGGCAGTCACTCCAACTTGAAGTAGTGTATTAGCTGTCCTGTTTCATGATTGGCTGTTGAGAGTCATGTGACAACATCTTTATCTTCAAATGTGAAATTTTACTACCTTGTTCGTACCAGAATATGCAATATTGAAGTCTAAAAATATGATGAAAGATACTTTGAAGAGAAATAAGAAAATTTGATATTTAGTTGTGGCTTCAAAATAAGTTTGGGGGACTGCTCTTGACCTTGAATTATGGATAGTTGAACCATTAGGACAAATTAATGCCAAAGGAACTTCCCTAGTGAAAAGTCCTTACTTGGGTGTAATGACAAAAAAATAATTTATCCAGATCCTTACTCAGACAAGGTTCTAGAGAGGGTAAAAAAATTTCTTGGGGGATTTTTGAAATTGTATTAAATCAGGGGCAAATTTACAGGGGAATTCTTTTTCCAATGATGGGCTTCCCCTCCCGTGGCTCTGGACCCGAATTCATCCTCCCATACTTTCTACCAGTGCTTTTGATTGTATTAATCAGGCTTTCTGTTTTGGTCATGTGATTTTCTCAATGAAAATGACAGGGAAGAGGGGGGGCAGGGGCAAACAGTAGGTTAGCATACTGTAGATTTTTGTACTGTAGCTTTTGACTTTTCAGATGGAAATAAATACTTGGACTTTAGAAGTGTGTGTTGTTTTTTCTTAAAAAAAAAAAAAACCCTGACCAAAAGACCCTCGTAGAAGACCTCAACGGGGTGTTAGGGTGGCAACTGTTGAAATTCCAACAGGCTAACAAGAGCTACGACAAGGGCATATTACAGAATATTTTGTATAAATTGTTGTTTGTGATATAATTATGAATAAAAAGGCAATTTGAAACACTTTGTGTGAGTTTTTATTTTGTGAAAGCTTTTGTTTTAATGGACAGCACAGATACAGGTACGGTAAATAGATAGTTCTCAGTGACGTAGCAATTAGTCATTATCAGCCGCCGTGTTTGATGTCACGCCTGTAAGTGCATATATGCATTGCCCTCAAACATGACTGTACAGTGATAGGCCATGTGAAATTTTACATAAATGACATCAACTGAGAACTATCTACAACAGCCTAAAAATGTATCCCCAAAATTTGTTTTGCTGTAGCTTATTTGCATGGGTTGAAGAGTATGCTTTTAAATAGTGGGGTTATACAATTAAGCTTAGTGGAAAGAAGTCGCTTGCAGCCAGAGTGAGCACGTAATCTATGCTGAAACTTCTAGGGTGTCTTAACATAATGCATCAATGTTATGACAATTTTTGATGGGAGTAGGAACCCTGGCTTGTGGCATACTTGGCCTTTCTTGCATCAATTCCCAATAAGGAAAGAGTCTAATTCATTCTTCAAGAAAATTTCATCATCAAATTTTCTGCAATGATATCATATCCCAATTACCTAAATTCCCAAGTTTGCAAATTTTATTGACCATAATTCACAATTTAATAGTTTCTGAATTTGACATGGTAACTCCTTAATTAGGAATTAGCATCTACAACTGCATGATAATCAGTGACCTCATTTGATTAATTCTCAACATCATTATACTGATGTCCAACTGCATGCTGCAATTTGCATGTGCCCTTAATTACTACTTAGAATTGGAAGTTTGATCCATGGTATTTTAAATTTGCTCCCTCAGCCTGCACAACCTTCCATGTGGGGTATAGGGGCCTATTCATCATTAATCAAAGTAAAGATACTGTACATAGCAAATGGTTCATAATTTTTTGCAGGTCATTTAGAACACTGCTATTTTCTTCCAAGCTAGCCATCATAATAAAAATGAGGTGTGCCTCTCAGGATATCTAAACAGGAAAAATGTTAAATTGCATTGACAATGAATTAACTGACAGAATCAAATGGGCACAAGATTTCAGTTTATGACATTCAGATAAGTTTCCGTAGTCCAGGCCAACCCAAAATGCCACATGCTAAAAAAAGGGCTTACCCTTTGGGGGGAGGGGCATGGGGACATGGAGGGGATGCAAATTGTCAAATATCAAATTTGATCAAGAATTGAATTGCCCTGACTGTCTGAGATGATAACATGACAAACTTGAAAGACATGGGGACCTGAGTCTCAGTGTCAGGGAACATGTATGAAAAGAATTAAGAATCTTAAATTCAGTCATACTGTCCTGTATGCTGTGCTATTATAATGTGCAAAAGTAAATATATCCACCATGATTTGACATTGCAATTTGCCCAATTTATATGCATATAGGCAGCCTGCAGGTATAGTGAAATAGGCATGCTGATAACTGAGGAATGCATGCATGATCCTAGCAGGGACAGTTTTTTTGTCTTGAATAACAATTGAGCTGGGAAGGATGTTTGTAAAAGTTAGCTTGCATCATTATACCCTTCACTTGTTCTGTATATTAATTAAGGAACGAATGGGATTCTGAGTTCAGTGTAGCCTACAGGACAATTTTTCTATAAACAAAATGCCGGGACTCGCGCAAGAATTTTGGTTGTACCTACCCTGTATCCGCTGCTTATTCTGATGGATCAATGAATTAAATCTTATGTTTTTCTGCAAAAAACTGTAGTTTTTTTACAGCATTAACTGAGTACTGATGGTGAATAATAGAGCAATGATATTGCCCCTTAGAGATGGTATACTACCAACTTAAGATTTTGTCACTCAGTAACTTGAACTTGTTGTTACTTAGGACACTCAAATGATATGCAATCCAGTCCAGTGGTTCTTGGGGGTGAAGGAGGGGTGTGTGTGTACCCAGTACCCTGCAGAAACTTAAGAAACTTCCACATGCAGTTCACAACTAAGATAAATAAACAAAGTGTAGTGATCTTCATTTCTTCCACCTCAAGTATCAAAGGACCCCAGACTTCACTAGCGAGTATAGCACTGGAGAGCTATACCCCACTGCTTAGCCCAATATCCCTCCATTTTACCTCTATTTCGTCTAGATTAGTGCTTCAAATTTTTGTAATGTTATTGATTGCAGTAATTAATTACTCTAGTACAATACTGTACATACAGCTGTGATTCACTGATTCTATTGTACGTGCAGTGGGGGTCCATATATATCAAAAGCGTTACCATGAGTCGATCAGTTAATGGGTGTTGTATATTGCGTTATCTATTGCACACGCTCAAGTGACCGACTCAAGGTACTGACGTACTCAAAATAACAGTTTCTCCAACTCTTGCAACGGTAGGCATTAAATAGTTACAAGGTTTTTAAAAAATTGGCCCTCAATGTAATTTTCCTTCATCGTATATGTAATTCATACGTAAAAGAAGACTCGACGAGGTTGAGAGGATTAGTACCAAATGTGGAGGATATTTTCTCGCGTGATATAGTTCAATATTCGCGCAACTAATGCAAGCACTTCAGTACGGGAAAGTGGGCTGATCACGTACCATGCAAGGCAGCGTCAATACCTGCCCTTAACTTTGCGAATACCTGACCGTATTCAGAAATGTTTCATTCTAATGTTACAATTTTTTGGTGGATAAGGAAATTTCTAATGTACCCTCTTTCTGTGGTACCGTGCCAAAAAACTCGTTTTCGAGTTAAAGGAAGATTTTTCGAACAGAATGAAAACTGTTTTTACGGGTTCGAAAAATCGTCTGAAATTCACTGTCTTGTGTATAATATACTTCAAAAATGGTGCCAAACTATCGGAAAATATGTTCTTTATTAATTTTCATGATGATTTTGTACCATCATGTGTTTTTCATGTCGAAACTTGGATTTGAAAACAGCTAGTTTTTGCTAATTATATATGCAAACGCTCTGACGTCATGCATACTCAAATTAGAAAAGAAGCGACTTTTGGTGGCTGTGTGGGTTGACTGTAGCCAGATAAGTAAACAATGAACTTCAACCAACTTGTTCTCCAGCAGCTATATATATTCAAGTATGTTTTACCACCATTCAGAAACAGAAATCATACACAGAAAAGACAATCCCAATACAAAAGGTTGTAAGGTCAACTTCTACCACGTTAAAAGAATGCGAGGGTGCCAAGGGATAATTTGGTTGAAAAGTTCACTTTGGCGGGGTTCTTAAAGAGTGGTAGAAGAATTCAAACAGCACGGGCAGATCAAAGATTTTCCAGAAGAGGGCATAAGTGTGATCGCATGCCTGGGGGGGGGGGGGGTGCCTCCCTAAAAGTGTTGCAATTTCAACGGATTGTGAATTGCAATTAAAGGCACTCTAGCATACATGGAATTTTCTGCAAGGAAAATGGAAAGGTATTGAAAAAATTTAACCAACTAAAATAGGGTTTTTACTCGGTATTGTGGAAGTAAGCCTTACTTCCGCCGGATAATTTACCTTGGAGGGCTTGAGCCGCAACAGTCCTTCAAGACAAAGCCAGCTAGTTAACTGCTCTACCCGACGGTATTTTAGCACGACATGCAAACAACTTCGTCACATGAGCAACCTGTTTTAGTGCAGTAGCAAGCGTAATCCCAATTTCGAGGAAAGACAGGGTACCCGGAGAAAAACCCCGTGCATCGCCGGGGGATTTGAACCGATGAACATGTGAATCACATTATAGCTCAGTAGCGACCATTTCAAGACCCTGACAAAAAGTAAAATTTATGAACACTTTTGAGGTCGAATGCGTGCTATAGTTAATTGGGTTGGATAAAAAGACACACCCGACTTGTAAGTATAATGGTCATCGTGATACACACGTTTTAAATTAGCGTTTCAAAAGTTTTGGTGGCCAAGGACAGCCTAGGAGAAAACATCCGTAATAAAAATGGGTACGTTTTGACTCCGAATAGAAACAAGCACATTTGTTAAACTGAATTTTCATCATTCTGATCATACATTAAATATTATCTGTTGAAAAATATCTTCGCCACGAGTAAAACTTTCAACAATTTCCCGTGAAACCATGCAGTTGTGTAGGGCTTCTGATGGGTGAATGCCAAGTAGTGAAGAAGCAGTAGTTTCCTATCCAGCTATTTTGGTATGAAGTCTTCTTTGGTGATGCTTAAGAAAAGGCCCGCAGCCACTAGGGGTGGGGCATGTGGGAATGTGCCCGGCCCCCTCCATCCAATAAAAAATGTCTTGCATTGAAGGCTAAAAAATATTTCACCAAAAACACCACAACTAAACCTTCGAGTTCAAAATGAATTCTCTCAGGCTGGAAAATTGCGCACAATTTTGCATCTAGGTTAAAAATGTTCAAGGGATAAGAGGACACTTCATTGCCATAGATCCCTCTCTAGGCCGGTGAAACTTCTGTATGGGTGTGCCCCAAAAAGGGTTAATCGGCATTCAGACGTAGTTAAAACCCCCCGATCCACTATCTTTGGGACAGCTTCAGTTTGAACATTGCTCAAGTCACTTTTGAAGTCCCTTGTGATCCCCCTTTTTGATTGGCTCAAACTGGGAGGGGGAGTGATTTTCCCTTGAAGGCTCGTCTGCTTTGTGGAATATGCCTTTTTGGACAAATTATTGAATACTGAAACCTTCTACAGTGATATCCTAATCGAGCTTTTTATTGACTGAGTGGAAAGGAGGTACTTTCAAGTTCAATTGATAGAGGGAAAAGTAAGCTCTTTTTTTTTTTTTTTTTTTTTTTTTCCTACTTTAACTTTACACCACAACTGGTTTTCACACCTTTTGGTGGTACCCTCAGCCACGATGTAGGGTAGGTGAGGGGTGATGCTTAATGTTTTATTCAGTCGTGGAAAGGAAGCTACAACTATCCATTATACCCATTATACCCATACATGTCAGAAATCTCGTTTACTGAGTTTTAATGTGCAAAACACATTGAGAGGCATACCTATCATTACAGTCTCTGTTAGGATAAAAGACTGTGTCTTAGTTGTTTAAGACTTGTATCTTCAATGAACAGAGGTAACCAGTATGTCGGTTACCATTTGGATTTGAGAGGCGCAAGTTATTTAGAACATCTCTCCGAGAGTATGGCTATACAAACTTTCTCGAACATGCACCACCACTATACAGTTGGAAAGATTTGTCATTCGCTTCTTTACCTGTAAAGGAGTCTGGCTTGTAACTTTTCTTACAGACCAGATTTGCTGACAGTGGACCAAGCTCCCTGAGGGTGACCGGTGGGGGTCAATAATAGGAAACCTCCGACAGAGGCGGTGAGTCGCCAAAGGATAAGGAAGGCAAAATCATGTTTTCGGCGAGAAATTAGGGTTCTTTTAGCCTGGAATATCTGGTTTCTTTCATTCAAAAAACCTCCCCTTCCTATCAGAAAAATCAATCATCGATGGACTATATACATATTTTATCATACAGATAAAAGCTTTCCAAAGAAAAAAGAAAATCCCCGGCGGCATACGTACATTTCTCGCCCCCTCCTCTGGTGCAAACCCTGCGGCAATGTGACAGCAGTTTCATTTTACCCACACACGAATACATTCATTAATAGTCCTCAGCGTCCTTTTCTGCATCACTGAAATGTATGTTTGCATTTATCTGTTATTGCATGATGGCGAAACAACTATACTGTACTCCCCTAGAAGATTCAGCAGGCAAAAAACATAGAAGAAGAGTTATGAAGCAAACAGGTATTAATTTTGTGTATTTTTGTTTTCTACGGAGCTTTTAAGGTGCCATAAAGGGATGAGGTGAAGTTATGAAAAATTCTTGCATCGTAATCGAATGATAATTATCATTTTGTTCAGGTGAAATACTGACATCCGAAATATTCGCCCTTGAGAACGGTTCTACCCATGCAGGACCTAGTTGAGGCCCTTATCCAAAACAGATTTTACAAAGGATTTTCCTAGAAAACATAGTTACTTTAACAGGTGGGGAAGGTACAAATCAAAATTATGTTTAATTTTTTTTCAAGTACCATTGCAGCATTCATCCGATTTTAATTTCCTCCTCCAAACTGTGTGAAAATGATACCTTGACAAAAGCTAATGAATATCTTTTTACCATGATGGAGGAAGAAGGTTTTGTCTTGTAATTTAAGGCCCGTTCAATCGGAAAAGGTACATTACAGTTATATGAAAACTGATAGCTAGAAATGCTGGCATGGGAAGGGGTATAGAGGCTTTTCACATGACGTCATAATACTCTCCGGCGGCCATGTTGGAGTACATGTAACTACGTAGCAAACCATACGGGACGCGCTTGCTCGTTGAATTTGTACACACAGTGCATATCACAGTGCATATTGTGCAGTGCGTTCGGCACAAAGCCACGTGTATTTGGCATGAATGTCCTCCAGCATGGCGGTTCCGTGACGCAATTGCAAAGCCTCTATAGGGCAACGGGAGCACACGATTTTGTTTGCAGCCAAAGCAACGAGATGTCGAAAACCAATTGGTAAAATTTGAACACTCGCGTGGAGCTTTAATCTAATATGGCCTCCGCGACTGATTCGCACCGAAAACGTTGCCCTCCTCCCCCAGTCTTTGGCAATCTTCTTTGTCGGGGGGTTCGATTTATTGCCCCCCCCCCCTCCCCGTCGTACACCCAATTGCCACCAGGTTTTCGGGAAAACCCCAGCGCTACTCCTTTGTTCAGGAAAACCATTCTTTAACTACTTGGGAAACAGCTTATTTTTTATTTGTCTGAAACAATTGTGAGGATTGCGCCACAAAAAGTGTGCCAAAATTCAAGTGTGCATAAAATATAATTGTTGATACATGGTTCAACCCTTCATGCGAGGCTTAGTCAGGGATGGTGTCAGACTTTCTCCCATATTGAAAAAGCTTGCTTCCAGGTGGTGACATGCATAACACTGTAAACACAAATTAGTCTAACAGTGCCTGAATCGACCGATGGCGTTAGTCAAAAGTATTGACTAATATTTGACTAATATTTGACCCAGTTGAATTTTGTCTCCAACAAATATTACGCCTCTTCGACATAGTTTTGACTGAGTGATAGTCTTTAGTCCATTACTATGCAGTAAGTGACAAATTAGTCAAATAGTAGTGACTAACGTGGTTCGTCAGTTCAGACACAACTTGACTAATTTGTGTTTACAGTGAACCCGAAGCCATAAAAAACGTGCAACCAAATGTTAACATCAGTGAGTGTCATTTAGATACTTCTTAATAAGCTTGGTCGAACATCGACGTGCGGGGCTACAGTTGACAGAAATTAAATTTTTACTTTTGGGTGACGCTAACATGTCAATGAGGGACTCAGTGCTTATTTGAAACCTGGCCTAGACAGTCTACAGGTGTGCATTCATGCAGTACTTTGACCCGGACTATGGTCTTAATCTAAAAAAGAAAACCTCACTCCAAAGGACCAGAAATTCACTGCAAAAAGAGTGAAAAAAAATCCACACTCATTTTTGGAGTGAATTTCACTCGTCTTGGAGTGAACTTCATTTTCCGTTGGAATGAACTAACTCTCCGAGGTAGTGAATCCACACTTTTTACTCTATTAATTAGAGAGTGACTTGGTTCACTCTCACTCTCTTGTTCGGAGTGCAGGTAGTTAAAAAGTTGAAGCTTGTTACGAAGTTATATTCTGAAACACTCAATTATCGGAATGTATTTTTAGACATTACCGATGGTTGGCCTATTGGTTGTGTTAATAACACAAGCAGAAACCTATCTTGCTGAAGTATATATGATGTTGATCATCACTGAATACCAAAATTTATATTTAAGAACTTGTTGAACTATACTGAACATGCTTTAGGACGCTTTAAGAACGACTGAAACATTTTCTTCTTTTCCTTGTCGAGATTCTTGACCGACTTTAGCACTACTTTTCTCTATTTGTCCGTTTGAAAATAGTCGTTTGAACTAATCTGCGTCTACCTACACATGAAAAAGAGTAACAGCCATAGGCGTACGAGGCGGGGTGCAGGGGCGCACCCGCCCTCCCAATTCGAGCAAAAACGGTTGGTCCATTTGGACAAAACATGATAAAGGGGCCATTATTCGGGCAAACTTTGCTTACGCCCTCCCCACAAAAATTATCCCGGTACGCATATGGTTACAGCTGCATTGAATTCTGTTTTAAGCCAACACACATGATAGGGAGATGAGACCAGAGCCTTAACAAAGTAAAGAAATGTGAGGACTCAAGTTCTGTGCTCCCTCCTGTCAAATTCGTGTAAAGCTATCTTTCAATTGCTCAGGCTTTTAAACATTCAAACGTTTTCGGTTTAGTTCCACCCCAACATTTTTAATCGACGTGGGATGCTCAAAGAACCCCGTTTAAAATATTTACTGCCTCACCTCCCCGGCTCATTGTGGCAGTGGCAATATATACACGCCATAATAATGTATTTGCAAGTGGAAATCTAGATTTTTTTCTCTAACCGAAATATGAGCTGAAATATCAAACATGCCAGATATTAACATTTAAATATCGTTCTTGAAATATGCTTAAATATAAATACACTTGATATATAGTTCTACTAATCTACTAAATTAATGTATTTAAAAATACCTGGATCATAGACCTATATAACTTCACAAGACAGGCCAATTATTAGTCTAGACATAGGGACTATTACATATGACACCTTAAGAGCTCCGTAGTCTACTACGCACGCTTGTGGCACCAAAAAGCTACCTACTGCTGGCAATTTGCTAGTCAAAAAGTACTTAAAAGTCTTTATTCATGAAAGCAAGTGCAGCTGTAAGGAAGCCTATTTGGTGCATATTAATATCAGCGTGTATTCTGCAAGTTCACGAAAATATCGTTCTCACTAGATAGTGTACGGCTAATACCGAAACTATTTTGGGGGTTTGTTCTGATCACTGCTTGAAGTAATTTTAAGCACTCAAAGTAGTAGTCCATATCGATGACGATGGGAGAGTCCTTGAAAAGTATTCAGGGTTGGTACGGTGAGGTTTGATATAGGCAATAAGTCAATTACATATAGTGCTGCTTGACAAAAATTAGTTTGGGCAGGATTATATGCACCGAAATCGAAATGCTCAAGCTTTCTTATGGTCACCCAAGTCCTGGCAGGTCTTTGGAACTGAAGTTTTATAAATATTTTTAATGCTTCTGCGACTTAAACAGTTGAAAGAGGCACATGCGCTACATACTCAAAAGCAAAGTTAAAGAACTGATGGAGGGGGTTAGGAAAGGGGATTGGAGGCTATGATTGAAGGAAAAGTGATTCTGTCCCTTGGTGACGCCACTGAATAATCCTGACGTAATTTCAAACGTGCTAGTTAATTTTCATTTCAAGCGGTTTAAGGTTTTGTAATATTTAATCCGCTACTGAGCAGGAAAGTGGCTTAGTTCTAAACTTGTTTTGCAAATCGGCAATTTCTGGGAAGTGGGAGGCTATATGAAAGCGAGCGCCGGAGGTCTTCTCAGGGGTCCGGAGGATCCCCCAAAATGTTGAAATTTAAACTTGTGAATTTAAATTTAAAAAAATGTAAGCTTGTGAATAGATCAACAGCCGTTACTTTGAGCTTTTTTGCATAACATGCTCACTTTTACAACTTGAAAAAGAGCAAATTAGCCTTCAAAGTGATTAGAAAAATACCCCATATATAATGTACCACTAGCAATTTGGGGTGAAAAGTTTTAGTATATTTATACACCTGTCCACTCGTGTCTTCCCGTACGATCTGGCAATTGAAATCATCTCAGGACATGTTTGCAAGTGTGGCCCGAATCTTCTACCATTTCCGGCAAAGCCTTGTTAACCAAGACTATAAGTGAGGCTGAGGAATAACTGTTTTATAAGCTGACGGAATGAGTCGCGATTTTTGTAATTGTTTTGATCTTTAATGAAAATTTTACTTTGGCTATAATAAGTTATGTTCAAATTTTTGAAACGATTGGGGCACTCATACACTCTAAAACGTCTGGTTCAAATTGAACCGGAATATGATCAAATGGGTCAGTGAGTCACAACTGGACAAAAGGCCGCGGCCCGCTCTACTTGAACCAGTTGGTTGGCTGTACCGTAAAACTTAATGTAACTAACTACAGATAAAAACGATGGGAATAGCTAAAAACAACTATTAAGAACCTTTCTCTGCTTTAATATGATGTACATTCAAGCGGTATATCACTTGAAACTTCCACGGGTTTTAACTAAGAAAAGGGTCAGGACTTCTCAGTTTTGTCTTATCTGAAGCCGGCTTCGCCAAATCCCACGCCCCACGGTCTGGGACCAGTAAGAAGTTACTTGCACTAGTACACTGCTCAATGTCGTACAGCCCACCGGGCAAGTATGACGAAGGAAAGTCTCCACAAAGATATATTAAAAGTAGAATAATAGATATGCATGCGGACAAGGAGACTAAAAGAACAGCTAGCCTGATGGACAACTAACGCAAAAAGAATTTGCGGAAGCCTGTCTGAAACTAAATAATCTGTTTCCCTTTCACTCATCTTCTTTTCTCTTTCTCTCCGTTCCCCCTTTCTTCTCTCCATATAAATTTTCACTTTTAGTGCGACTTGGTGGATTGAACTGATTTTCCAGGTCGAACCTGTCGGAGGGGAGCACTTTGCCCACCTAACCCCTTCCCCCGGCAGATGCGCTACGGGCTCTCGGACAAAACTGTAAACTTGACCGAAAACTTTTTGGGCCGATGAGCACTGTTTAACCAGTTAACAAAATTTTTCCGAACAGTGAAATTCCTGTTAAACAGTGCGCATTAACTGAACATTTTCGCCTTATTGAACAATATTTGAAAATTAGCTCTTGTATCGGAGAAACGTTGGAATTTAATGAAAGAAGATGTTTTCAAGTCTATTTTGTAAGGTGATATTGAAAAATTTGGGCCGGGGTTTTTATAAAGTCAAAGTCTCCCTGTCAAGAGCAAAATAAAGAATAATGTGGGGGGATTGACAGGAGTTGGCTTGGAATTTTTTATTGTACGGAGTATCCACCAAAATTGGCATATTCCGGAGAGTCTTTTGCCATTTATAACAAATATTTGAAAAATCTGATATATTTGAGACAAGTTGTTGTTTTATGACAGTTTTTGCAATAGAATTTTCACTTTAATAGAGAGCACAGCCACTTGCTATGTGATAGAAAATGGAGATTCCATCATGCCTAATGTTGACCCCTAAACGAAGAATGATTTGTAAGCATTCAATGTTCTGCCAACGGCTATGAAATCTGTTTGACCAAAATACAATCAAAGGGGAGTGTCACTATCGTTTGGTGCGGAGCGTACAGAAAATTTTGAAAAATTGAGCCCACAGACACCTGGAAATAGCATTTCACATGCTTGTAACTAGAAATGAATCAGTCTTTGTTTAGAGTTTGTCTTTGCAATTTGAGTATCTTTTCATTCAAAAATAAAAACAACTTGCTAAGTGATCAGAAAATTACAAGATAAAATGTTTGTACCACTACCATTAGATACAATGGTATCTTTTTTCTTAATTTTCACTGTAATACGGAAAATTTAGTAAGAATACTCATATTGCGACTCTCCGTCTTATTCAATTGTAAGATCCACTGAATTGCTGGAATTTTTGAAACAGATGTGGATGCCCGAAGTCCATAAATTATTTTGCTTCCAAGGTCTTTTAGATATGTCACGTTACAAGGTGGGTTCAAATGAATATTCAGTTAGACTTGTAGAGAGACTCTCTCACAATACCCGTTATCATTATATGTAATTGAAAATAGCCTGACCAATTTTCATGAACGTTGCTCGAATTTGGCTGTTGGGGAAGGACAGATGGAAAACCATTGGGCACTGCATCAGACCTACCTGTACGCATCCTCCTATTCGTGGGTGAAAACCCAGAACCCCTTTTTTCGACCTTCGCCGTATTCTTTTACCATTTCGGCCAAATATTTTAAAGACTGCATAAAATATGAAGTAGAAGTAAGGAAAGACTTTAGCGTTAGCCGCCTGAATTTGTCACAAATCTTTGTAATCATTTAGTATTTTCAAAATTTTACTTGGAAAGAAACGTTTTATTGTTATTCTTCGGGTCAAGTTTTGAAAGAATTCAGATAAGTGGTCATCTCGGGCATGGGGTTGCGAAGACTAAAAACCGATACAAGTTGAGATTGCTGAGGAATTATTGTTTCTTTTAAGCCTTAGGCTCCCCAAAACGTCGCTTTATTGTATTATCTTCATTGTTTTCCATCAAAATGTTATAGCCTGAGACAGTATACTTTTTTCTTATTTGAACCGCAAATGTACGTCTGAAAGAATTTTGATCAACCTTTTTGGGCATTGTGTTGACTCTGAAGTAAAACTTACGAAAAAACAGTTTTTTCATTGGCCTACCCGACTGTGTAGCTAAGTCATTGCAATCTTGCTGAGTTTTTATGAAAATTTTACACTGAATATGTTTTCCTCCTTTTTCGGGCGCATCTATTTTACGTCCACCGCGATCCCTCCCTGTCTTGTTCGACTTAGTATATTGAAAGAATTGTATGCAGAAATTTTAAAGAAATAAAGTTATTTGCAGAAGAGAACTGAAAAGTTGGAGTCTTCAGTATTGAAGATCGACCTGTCCAAAATCAATGCTGAAGTCGGGTTGAGGTTTCATGTTTACAAAATGACATGGTAATGTTGTTATACTTGTAAGTTTGCATGTTTTATATGAAATACATACACATTGACCGGGAAAAGTTTTGGGGAAATTTCATACCTTTCCCCCCCTGGAAAAAATCCTAGCTACGCCACTGGATGGGGGCATGGCCCCGGACCCTCCCCGCTTGGCGCCACCCTTGCAACAAGATCGAGTACGTGTCCAAGTCCAAGCCCGAAGCCAGTGTTCTCAAGTCCACATGTTGAGTTTTGCGCTTTTGGCTGGATTAGAAAATTAAAAAATGTGACGAAAAATTTGGTGGACTTGATGCACTCGACTTCGAATCCAAGCTTAAGTCCAAGTCCAAGTCCAAACAGCCCGAGTCCTAGTCTGAGTCCGAGTCGAAAAAGGGACTTCAGTTTGGACTCGAGTCCTCCACCCCTGTTAACATAGTGTTACAGTGAGATGAGGGAAGTTTCAGTGAGAAAACAGGGATGGAGATGCACAAGAGCAAAACTTCCAAAAAGCAAAATGAAGAGTGGTATAGCTGATCATTGGGCAGACGAAAGAAAATTTGAAGAGTCCTTCAGCAAACTCAGTTGCATTTCTGTGTAGGCGATTCTCAGCGCTGAAGGGTTAAAATAAAAAGTAGACTTCTTGGTCGCGAAAAGGGGACACAGAACCTCTACAGCTATTGAGTCTGGTCCCTCTCCCTCCGTAGCTCAATCTCTTTTTTCGACATATTCCAAGTCCTAACACGTTCTGGTCCCTTATGTGCACTGCACCTTGCAATGCTTGCGCACACACCAAATTCCCACAGTCAGCCTACTTGACACATTAACACTTACACAGTACAAATGAAAGGTTGATCATCTCCAGAGAGGGCCGTTAAAATATTTCTGATTACCACAACTTTGACCTTTACGGTCAATATTCCAAAATACAATGTGTGACAGCACTACCTCACAAATTTGACAAAAAGTTGATTGACCTTTTTACCAGTTCGTTATGGCACATTTTCTTTTATTATTACTTTTTATGACAATTTGAAATGTTCAAAGTTTTAGTAAGGTTTGGAAAGGTAGTTTTTTAGTTGCGGTGCCTGCCTTGCAGGCAACCGCAACTAATGCAGTTACTATCGCTATGTCAATTTCTGACTTTTCCGGCACTTTATTTCTATCTTCTTCTAGATGCTTTGTGGTATCGA
Organism: Holothuria scabra; assembly: GCA_037179385.1. NCBI lineage: Eukaryota > Metazoa > Echinodermata > Holothuroidea > Aspidochirotida > Holothuriidae > Holothuria > Holothuria scabra. The sequence goes on from CM074200.1 coordinate 15,200,111, forward strand.
AATACGGTTTAGTGCAATTTGTAGGGATGGTACTTCTCTTTCGTGTTTTTAAGTTTTGGTGGAAATATGATTTTCGTAAGAGTGTAAAATTGGGGGTTTTTTCACGTAAAATTTGCAAACGTGTTCTATTTTTAGTAACAATCTTGCGGAAAAACCAGGTCCGTGTGTAGTCTGGGGAATAATGTTGTTTAATTTAACACAGCGCCATCATTTTGGTTGTTTTTTTTAATTCATCGAGGTGTTAAGTGAATTTTGAGTATTTATATGAGGATTTCTTTGTAGAGGTTTATTCTTTTCAAGTGACATGGTCGGGGTTGCTGTGGAGTAAAAAGTTTGATAGTTTAGAGGAGTTTTGTACACTGTTTTTTCATAAAGTAAGTTTCTGTTGGAGGGAAACACCGTTATTGGTAGGTAAACATTATTTGTATGAGTTGGCGAGTATTAATATTTGTGTTATATCAAGGTGTCTGGTTATGGTAAATTTGTTATTGAACAATGCCCAAGAAGGGCCGTTCAAAGATTTTTTTGTAGAAAGGAAAGGTTGGCAACAAAGAAAAGGAAAGTAGGGAGTGAATTTCAAGATAAAAGTTATGAAGGGGAGAAAAATGATGATGTGAGAGTTGGGATCAAACAAAAAAGGGCTCTAGTGGATATGAAAAGAGTCAAAGGTGTGATTATGGGGAAAGTAGGGAACATGACGATCGTGATGTATTATTTATACGTTCCGAAAGATCTACATGTACATTTTATTTTTTCGTTGTTGTGGGTGGTAATTGTTTTTTTTTTTTCGGTGTTTGGCATTATTGGTTACAGGGAAGATGATCATCTTTATTTAAGACAAGTCATTGTAAGTTCATTATGTACCCCTCCACATATTTACACCACGAGTTGCCATTGCTCAGAAGCTCCACTAAAGAAGAAAGCTTAAAAAACCAAATTCAGAGGGAATGTTCTTGGGGATGTTTATACTACATTTAGGGAGAAGAGCACATCATAAGATGAAGAAGTGTTAACATGAACACATAGTTTAATGTAAAGAGTAGTCACGGTAGGGTTTTAACATGTTCATTCATATCTCGTTTTATATTTGTATGTGATGAGAGCAACCATTTTTTATTACGCTGGGCGGTGATCTGTTTGAGATATTGGGAAGAGGTCTGCATGAATGAAGGTTTTGCACAATCATGCAGGGACTGCTTTGGGTCTTCTGTTGGGAGAGAAGCCCTTGAAAACCAACTGATTTGGTCTTTTTAAAGGCCATGGATAGTTCATCTCTTGTCAAAAATGTGTTGATTTTGAAATGGTTATTTAAAATTTTGAGGGGGCCATATGACAGTTTGGCTTTCCTTTTTTTAATTGAGGAAGCAAAGACATCCCTTGCCTTCTCCGGGATTTACGTCACTGTAAAACAATTAAAAATGATTGCCTTATCATTTTTTTATATTTATGTTAAACGAACGTAAACATTAAGTTTGGACCGTTTGTAGAGGGTTTAGATTGTTAGTTTACACAACGAAGTTTTGAACAGGTACAAGAAAATTCGCAATTGAAAATTTTTAGCCAGGTGGTTCATTTCGTAAATGGTAAAGTAGCAAGACACTTATTAATAAGCTAGTTATGCTCTTTTTTGTTATGTCACTGGCTGTGGTGTTATCAGCGAAACGTTTATTTTTCATGAAGTGCGTTTTTTCTTTGAAAGTGATTTGTTGAGCTATTGCATATGGGTGGTTGGAATGATGAAATTTGTCTTTTACGGAGTTTTTTACTGGACAGTGCAGTCTTATTCATGGACCTGGCTTTCTTATTGCTTTTACATATTTTAGGTCATCGTTTGATCAGTTGCGAGTCATGGCCATACATAAACTTGCTATGTTATTATTTTTATAAGAAAAAGAAATGCATGGAAATTATTAAAACAATTTTTATATAGTGCAATGGCAACAGTTTTGTTCCGTAGTAAGAAGTCACTGCCAGAAAGGCGACAACAAGTTCTTGATATAGAGTGTAGGAAGAAGCGAGACTGTTTAATGATGTGATGACAGAAAGCCGCCTAATAGTTATAAACTAGGGATATCCATATTTTTGGTATTCGGGTTTCATGAAGGGACGTATAGATGTTGCAATTTATCTTTTATGATTTGTAAGTGATTGATGCGGTTCTCTGATTTGTGGAGGTCAACGTCGTTCAAGTGTTTATACATTACTGAACTAAGAAGTTACTGGCGGAGGGTTAGTAGTGACGTATGTGTGCGGGATTAATATAAATTGGAGAAACAGTGACAATTAATAGTCCTAAGGCTAAAGTGAAATATCATCATATTAACATTTATGTTGAGAGAATGTAGGTGTAAGTAACGCTGACAAAGGAATTTTTAGTTCGCTGTTTTATATTTTTTTAAATTTATTGCATCATTTGTAAAGATTATGGTAAATCTGAGATATAGACATTTCTTTTGATTCTCGTTAACTTGTTATTACATGTTACTTACAACAATTTTTTTATTAGGAAAGCTGAGAGTAAACTTGGTGCGTAGCGTACAGAACTTTTTAAAAACCATTAATCTTTAAAAATTCTTTCAGTATGATCAACATTGGAATTTTTTTCCTTTTGTTCATTAACATAAACCCATCTTCAACCAAGTGACTACAACGTTACTGTCATGTATATACAGACTCATTATCGTTTCCAACATTACGTCATAACAGTGTACTCCACTTGTATTCACTAAACAGCTAAACAAATGGCATGTTTTTCCTTATTAACTGCACTAATTAAAATACAATTTTGACTGACGTCTGTTTGGTCGAATGGTCTGTCTTGAGCCTTTGGCGCTTTACCATCTTTTATCAGAAACTCTCATGCTGTACAAGGAGTTACTAAGAAGCCGGGACATTAGGGATACCTTATATTGAATGCACCGTAAGCAACAGCTTGTAAAGGACGTTTGAAATGTTATCTGATGTGACGTTTTACTCTTTCTACAGTTCTAAATCAACTGCTGTATCATCTTTTCCTGATTTACTGTCAACTATGAGTTCCAAATGAGCAAACCTCATTATACCGGCAATCGAGTATTTCTTTGGTGTGTTACACGTTCCACCTCAACCATATTTCTAAAGTGAATGAACAATGTTCCTGGATTACAAGTGTGGAACTTAACCCTGCTATTGGGCAAAACACAATACAAGTATTTTGGAATGGTATTTTTGTCCCCCTAAAATATAAAATCACCTTTAAAGTACAAGACTTGGTTTGTCGGCACCGCAACTCGTCTAGACGTTCGTCTTGTCTACCTTTTCTCTTCGTGTGAGAGAAAGTATTCATAATCGGACTTCATATTTCAGTGCAATATCATGGCAAAAGTCTCGATGATCAAGAATTCCACTTTGATATAAGGAAGCGCATCTTTCAACAATCGCTAAGAATCAAATCCCACTTGAGGCCCACACAGGGTTTGCGACTATAGCTGCAGAAAAGTTGGAAATCAGAGCTTTTTCGCCCCAGACGGGCTTGTGTAATATAGAAATTAAAAGTACCGTATGCATTCAATAAATTTTAAAAGAAAGATCCAATGTAGGTGCTCTAGTCTTGGAAAAAATGACATGACTACATAATTTTGCATGCTTGGCGGCATGGGTTGCAGTGACCGTTACTTACTATATACGAATATAATGGTATTTTCTCTCTAGCCGTTCAAAATCTTTTTCTCAGTATAGACGAGGGGAAAAATTCAACTTTCAACTTTCCGATGACTTCTTCCAAGGTGGAAGAATTAAGAAGAAGGCAAAGACCAGTAATACATGTAATCCTTTGAATATGGTGTGTACTCATTATTTAGTCCCAAATCAAGCGACACGTTTTTTTCAGTCATGTTTCTGGTTTCACATGGTACCATTTGTGTTGGCGGGATAAGTTGATGTATGAACAAAAACAAAACTATAAATTTCCCAAGTCTCAGCGAAAACAAGAAACTTGAAGACTGAAAGATGCTTGCATGCTAATAAATAGACTGTTGTTAAGAATAAACCCATTCATTTGCAGAATGAAAGCATTTAAATAAGCCTACATATTTGCCCAAAATACATCCAATTAACTCTTAAGAACTTGTTCAGTCTTTTCTTCTCATAAAACCCGTAGCTAGCATGACCAGTGTGTGTGTGTTTTTCTTCTTTTTTTCAATGTAGGTCGGGGAGGGCATGACAAACTACCACCCCCCCCCCCCCTTAAAAGTTTGTTTCTCTTTCCGAAGAGCCTTGCTGCAAAATAATGATGTAATATTTTCAACTTGACAGAGTAAGTCTTCAAAGTTTAGGCTAGTATTGGTGGTTTCCATGTGTAGTCTTCTATATTTTCATACGTTAGTGTTATACCTTTGCATTAGTACAACACCCCACCGAGACTATACGTGCGTGCAACCACGACACGCTGACAATTACTTCTCCAAATCCTTGTATCTGGCCAATTATGCCCTTCCACAGCATACCGCGGTTTCAAATTTCTGTCATTTACGGTGAACGCAACCCCACTCTGTAGCAGGAATTTTAGGTCCATACGGGTATTATTTTCCTCTACCTTTCATATTACATTTACTCTGCACAACTAGGTTTGGAAAGCGGAAGCGGCGCCAGAAAGTCACGATTAGGGGGGGGGGGAATAAAAGGCAAAGAAAACTGTTGGGGGCAATTTGGGCAAATGTTTTCGAACACAGCGCGAGACCGAGCCCAACTTAGCCCCAGCACCTGCGGATGGGGGTCCAAAGCAAAGTTCCGGAAGTTCTGCGGTTTTAGCATTTCTCTGGAGTGATGAAAATTTACGTTTCTGGAGAGGTATATTACTCATTTCATCTGTTAACCTACTGTAACTCCTAACTCATCTAACTTGATGGCGGGGTGGGGAAGCAAAAAACTGCGGGACTGATCCCCTCTCTCCATGGTCCCGTAGCGGAGCTACTGTGTGAAGGGTTTCTGTTGCCCCCGGTCTCAGTCTATGACCGTGCCTCGGTTCACTTCGAAGTTCCCTAGCTACACTGCTATAGCCTATAGGTTGCACTCGGTAAGTTAAATGCTTTCTATTACACCCACGCATTTATTTATCGCTGGGAAAGACAACTAGGAAAGAAAGTGACTGCCCTGACCTGTAACCTGATATTTACTAATGGGAACCCTTCACCAGAGTGTGCCCCTGTGCGACCTTTTCTACCAGGCTTTACTAAGAGCTGCCAGTAATATTGATTTTCCCGCCAGTTCAGAGGAAACAAATGAGTCACTAGATTATTGTCACTGGATGGATAACTCTTGATTCTGAAGGCGGACTATAGATATAAAACGAATCCTGCCAGCAAAATTGGAAGTATCTTTAAGAACTCAGACCGAAGAATCAAGAGCCAGCCTTGTGATACAACAGAGTAAGTTGTACTAAGTTCCTGAGTATTTACAATTATTGTCTGCCTGGAAAACAAATGTTTATGTTCACCACAGTGTGAATAAATTTACCACTCTTTGCACCTTTAGGCCTACAGGTTGAGTCAGGGATCGGAACGAATGTGATAGAAGACTAGCCATGCGTAGAACCTACGAGTGTTTAGTTTAAATAATCAATGTGTATACTTGTAAATACTTGTAAATATTATAATTTATTTCTTAAAATTCTGTAAATACTTGTTTGCTTTTATGTATTTGAAGGTTGAAATAAAGCGTTCCTTCAAAAAAAAAAAAAAAAAAAAACCCAAAACAAAAAACCTCCGAATCAGAATACGGACATTCCATTTATTTGATGCACGCTCTAAGTGTGGGTTGGGTTTTAAGGGTTAGAATGTGCATGATCGTGAATTTTTTTTCACAAAATGTGTCTCCTTGACAAAATAGGTAAGAGTCATACGTCATACAGGGTTTGGAGGAGGGACGATGCAAATGTCCGACAAGCTAGTAGTTGTTGACCTTTTTGAACAAATATAAAATGGAAATTCTTAGGTTCAAACTCCCCAGGGATGTTTGTGAAGTAAATCAATTGCCCCAAATATGTTTTTTGTCTTCTATTCCATTACATGTGGGGACAAACAGAGGGCAAGACATTGCACTTCCTGACATCTCCTGTAATGTCATTGAGTAAAATTTATAGATACGATTTGGTGTGAGGAATTGCGCACATTTGAAGTAAAATAAATGCACTGATACAATTTGTTCTGAGAAAACAAAAGGCTTCCTCTTGGAATCAGGACTAGACTTTTTAGGAGGACGGAAGTACACTAGAACCCGTTAATTTTCCCTACGAAGACATGTGTTCAAGTTCAAGTTAGATTTATCCTCTGTGGCTTCGTCTCCAATATGGGGTACAAGAAACTGAGAAAATATATATCAATCAAGGTGAACACAAAGAAAAAAAGAAAGGAAAAAGAAAGAAAAAAGAAGTGAAAAAAGTGAAAAAAGAAAAAGGGTGAAAGAGAAAGCAACGCTCATACTGATACAGTACAGACAGTAAATCAAGAAACTCAAGAGAATATACGGTAATGAAGATAATAATTATGATAAAATAATAATATCAATAGCAAAGGTAAATATAAATTAAAAAAAAAAGATAAATAAATTGATAAAAAAAATTAATGAAAAAATAATATTGGTAACAATAATGACAACAATACGGGTCGGGGATTAAGGCTAATTATCGTTGAAGGATTTCTCCATAGAATAAACTGATCTTTAGTAAAGTCTTACTTGTCTGAAATGTGTGTGTGTGCATGTGGGGCTACTTTAGTCCCATTTGGACACACCTTTCACGGGCTTTTATTGTGCTATCATTTATTATGTGACAGTTTAAAGGCATCCCGTAACTGAGAATCGCTTAGACCTACGCCTTTTTTAAACTCAAATTCGAATCTCGTTCATGTAATTTAGGTCTAGGCCAACCTACATTTATTAGTAGCCTAATCGGGCTAAACTCGATTTGGGTGAGGTGGGTTTACAGGCTGAGACTATTTCGGGAAGTTAATCTTGTTTCTAACTAAGTACTGATCGGGCAATTAGAATGTTACCTCACAAATCAAATACCTTTTTTTTTAATTAGCACATTTATGTTGTAACAACTTTGACATGGGGTATATACCCTCAGTGCACACTCATTCAGTTGCTGTGGTTGTCCATTAAACATGCACTCTGAACTTGAATACTGTAACTAGGCACAGTGCATTTACCGCTCCGAGGTCACACTTAGACATGATCACCTGTTTGTCAACGGTCAGATTCATAATTATCATGTCATTGCTCTCCGTGAGGAGCTTAAATTAAAGCTAAGTTGACAAGGACTCTCGAAGGGACCATTTGGAATCACATTTCTGTTCTTTTGGTGTCACGACCTTTCATCAATCACATACAGTTGTAATAAATCACCTGTTCTGCACTTAGAGATCTGTGTAAGAACTGTAAAATTTCTGGTGGATATCTGTTCTTTTTGCGAGCTCATGAATATTCTGCTTTTCAACAGATTCTGTTCTTTTCCTGATCTTTTTGTTCCAACAAACAGTTTTTTTACAGATTTTTTCAAGGAACAAAAAAGATCAGAAAGTGCTGCAAATCTGTTCTTTTGCTTGTTACTAGTGACATACGTACAGTCCCATACTGCACTGTATTGCGTGTTCTCTGTGTGTGCTGGAATTCCCCTAAATTCTCAGTCTTCGTTCGGTGCTATCCATTTCTGGCTAGAATGGATTTTACTCAATCTGGTTACATATGACCCTTAATTTGACTAAATTGAAAAAACGGGATGAAGAAAGCCAGTTCCTGAAATCAAAATTTCTCAAGTTGTCCGACATCGAGCACGCCTCTCTCCAGACATGCTTTCAACTCTCATGTTTCTCAAGTGCAATGAAGGCACTCTGTGAGGCTGCGAGTAGTCCATGCTCATGTTTGGCCCGTCTCTTTGATGGACAAGTAGTTCAAAAAATGCAGAGTACCGAAGCACATATTACACATCATGTACTGCACTGAGAGTGTTTGATTACCCTTTGAGGTCTTGGGGGTCTACTCACCTGAAGAAATAAACCGATATAGTTTGTGGATGAGGATGAACGTTAGGTAGTTGTGAAAGCTAGATGCTTAAAGGGAAATATTGCGTTTATAGGTCGTTTGAAATGAAAATGACGAAATTGGGTATTTGCAGTTTTGTAATTGAGTCACTAGATTAGTGACTCGAGTCACCAGTTTTCAAACTTTTAACTGACTCGAGTCGAGTCATTGACTCGAGTCACTGTACTATTTCGTTGGGGAAATTACTCCTGAATTCTATCGAGTCACTATCATTTTGATAAGAAGTGACTCGGGTCGTGACTTGTTACAACACTGGGTATTTGATATAAAAAGCATCAAAACCAATAAAATAGCCCCAATACCCATCAAAATCCGTCAACATTGACCATTTTACAGGGCAAATTCTGATTTGCACTCCATCATTAATAAATATGAGCTCAATATGGAAATATTGTGATATCATGAGAGGGACATGCCATATATGACTAATGTTATCCTTTGTTTTTGAAATGTTATCCTTTGTTTAAAAATATTCAAACTTTGAAGGGGTATAATATCTTGAGTACCGTAAAAGATACTGAAAAAAATCCAACGGATTTTCCCACAGAAAAGTTCACTCTGCAAACTACCAAGTGAAGTGATCGAGGTCATTTTGCTGACATGTCACACTACCTTTAAAATGCTCCAATGATTTAACCCTTTACCGTTGTTTGGGTCCTTTTGGACCCATGCGGAGAGCTCGGCTGTCACACATCTTTACTGTTTCACGCGGAGCTCGAAACTGCGAGTAGCTACCCGAAAATTCGGCCACAACAGCGAGAGAGACAATAGTTTAAGGTCACGGGGTCAATGGCCTACGGAAGCCGATGCGGGGCGGGCTACGTCCGCTTTTCCGCCCACTCCCGATCCGCGCAAATATGCCCCGATCGGGTTAAAGCATTAAAAGTAAAACGCCCTAGTTATTATTGAAACATTCGGTCTCAACAATAAACCCCAGCAATAGCCTCCTCTCCTCAAAATAGTATGTTCAGGAAAAGCTATGGAAGTATCTTTTGAAATGGTTAAAGTTTGGGTGCAGTGAACTAACTTCAACTAAGTATTCTTGAGCAACAAACACCTGAATTTCTGTCATTGGGGATTTATTTCTTGAAAAGAAGGCTACCATACTGCCTTATTTTTTAGTTATTTATCACTCTTTGCCAATAAATATTGTTTTTTTTTAAATGGATGAAATTTCTTTGTTAAGCAAACGCAATGTGTTCGTAAGTAGGCTTTTGAGAATTTGAACTGCGTGGAGTAAGAGGGTTAGGCCAGGGACGTAGCCAGAATGGAATTTTTTTTTTTTGGGGGGGGGCCTAGGTAACAAGTGGGGGCCTGGTGCCTCGTAGGGTCAGGCGCGGCAAGACTATCTAAGCGGCGCGCCACCATCAGTTGGCGCGGAGCGTACATTCCAAGAAAATTTTTGGCTTTACAAACCCCCCAGATGGCCGGAAACGGCACTTCCCATGTTTTAAGCTGAATGTACCCAGCCTGAAATACGAATCTCATGTCTGCCACTTCTCAAATAATAAGAATAAAAAAATCAATTTATAAAAGATGGTAATACATACACTTTTTAGGGACCCCAAAACTGGGCATTTCCGATCTGTGGCCTGGGGGATGAGACTAAAGGGAACCGGTATCTCCCTTTCTCTTGGGAAAATTGTAAACTTCATGAGGACGTAGATTGCAAATGCGGCCATATTTGAATGGATTTCAATTGTAATAGGAAAACCAAAAGTATTTTGTCCACTCTGTGTCCCCTGAGGAACTTTCTTTGCGTTAGATTTCCTAGATGCAAAATGGTGCTATGTTTGGCAAAACTTTGAACTGATTATAGGCCTACGTTTTAGGATTTTCCTTTTTGCCGTGGGGGGGGGGGGGCAAGAAAAATTTCAAAATACCTTTTTTCAGTGTTTGTAGAGATTTTACAAGTGACAAAGAAACAATGTTTTCTGGTTTTCAGTGGTGTCTTGATGCAAAATGGTGCAGCATTTGTTCATTCACCGGCACATTACGTTGTCAAAATTAAAATACTTCTAGTAAATCTCTCAAAATATTCAAACCGCGAAGCAGAAGTATGGATCAAGTGGCAAACACATGAAATCCGGACCTTGTCAGCTTGTGGACATTTTACAAATCCGCCCGGACAGCCGGATGCCAGTGTCAACTAGTAAAAAAAAAGGACTTGTCCAAAAATCGTTCCACAGTGGGTCTTATCATGGGCAGCAGTAAGGCACGGCATAGGCCTAATTGTTAAGGATGGAAGGGAAGAATTATTCGAAGGCAGTACCTTACCCTTACGGCATATTTTGTGTACGATAAAGTTTAGGAATGGTCGTGTAAGAATGGTCTCCAGTGTATGATTGCCTTTTTTTTCTGTAAATCAACCAGCCATCCGAAAGGCAGAAAAGATCTTAACCTGACAAAGTCACATTCGAGTTTGTCGTCGAGACCTCCGTTTCATGTTCTAAGTGAAATGCAATAAACGACAGTGCAGATTTTACACGGTACCTAATTTAGTGAAAGTAGGCATTTTGATGTTATTTCTTGATTTCATACGTGCGCAAAAATGTGTTTGACACACATTCATGCATGTATTCTTAATTGTTGCACATTTTATTTATTTACTGTTTTTGAAGGAAATGCATTTTATTTTTTCTCAATTACTTTATCAGGACGCAAAAAAAAAAAAAAAAAATCGGGGGGGGGGGGGGGACCAGGTAAGGAAAACTGGAACTGTTTGGTATCGGACATGGTAAGGGTTTGAACTATATAGAGTTCTGTCTGTGGGTTGAATAAACTCTTTTTCGTGCATCAATCCGAAACATATTCACAACGCTAAACACGAGTAACTGAGTCAAATTTAATGAGAAGGTCAACATTTGAAAAATATTTGGATACGGTTAGATTATAAATTCCATGCCAGGTTTATAATAAAACAAAGCATGTACAAATCGATGACGAAGTACTCTTGGTATGATATGGCGTTTAAGAGCATAAGGTTAAACAGTTTGGTAAAAAGTATTCAGAACATTGGACAGTTTATTTTCTTCTGCAACATGTACATTCGGTCTCGGTCTCGGACCTTATCGGTCCCAGTCTCGAGGTTCTGTCGATGGTTTTGCTCTCGTCACCTTGTGATCTCGATCTCGGATATGCTGGTCTCGACTACAACCCTACGTGCTTATTATTGTCAAATACTTGATTAATATACTTAATAAAAGAAGCACCCAGTCTTTCTTTGGGGTAAACACTGCATTTGGGAGTATATTCAGTTTTTCTTCTGTAACAACATGCAGGATTCGAATCGGCCAACTAACTTTAAGATTCTATATTCAGATCATAAACATGTCTAAGTTGGAAATCTAGAAGCCACAAATTACGGTTAATGGTACTTTGACAAATATGCATTATATCCTCACTTGTTATGCATACATAAATTGAATCAATACCGAAGGTTACTTACATTGTTGTGTATAAGATCTGTTATGACAAGGCAATGTTAAGAAAGTTGTTCCTTGGAGAAAGGGCTACTTAGCCATATCCAGACCTTAAAGTGACAACAATGCATTGATCTTCTAACATCAAACGCAGAGCACTTGCTCAAATGTGAGCATCGATTGAAAGATTGATGCACTCTGAGCATGTAGTATATATTTCCGCATTGTAGGACTTTACAGCGAAGTGTGAGTTTGGGAGGACTTTGCCTTTTTATTCAGGGGTTTGTATTGTCACTGAAACTCGTCAGGCATATAAAAGTTTATAAAACCCACCAGCTTATGAGACTAAATAACATAGAGTCTCTTCTTTGGAATAACAGTTCAAAGTTCAATTAGTGCAAATCATAAATTTTTGTGTTTGGTTGTTGTTGTCAGCATAAATACCTCAGTGTAACGCTATATCCAGTCAGGTAGTTTAAGGGCGAGTCAGCATAACTTCCTGCTGATGAAGGAAAGGGAGGGGGGTGTGTTCTACGAATGAGCTAACCGCTAACCTGGATCGGGATACCAGACGTATGCGAGAAGAATTGTGTCTACGAGACATGAAAGGAGCAAAAGTTCTCAGAATATAATTCATCGGTTTTATTGCTACGCTGCACGTTAAGTAAAAACGATGCATGAGTTGGCCACATTGTTCTCTCTTTGCCTAATCATTGAACTAAATGATGGATGGACAAAAGCATTCCATGCACTCAGTAATGTTTATTCCGGCTCATAAACTGAAAAAAAAAAAAAAAACAGGAGGCTGTGACATATTCCATGTTCAGTACGTCATATCCCAACGCCTGTTCAAAAGGAACACCGAACAAATTCTTTTGGATATTGATAGAATTTTATTGCCTCGAGACTGGATGAATGTTACCGAATATTCACAAGAAGGCAACATTTCTATTTATATCATACAGTGGCCAAATAGCATGCCACTCACAGAATTAGTATTTTATTGTAAAACCCATGTCATGGTATTACCCATTCCACAGGTAGTTAAGCAACTTCCGCATGTTTTCATACCTCTGCCCAAAATTCAGATTTTGAGGAAATCTGAGAGGCAGTCTTCCTCCTGCAACTTCTAGTGCGAAGTACACTCTAACAGGGAATATCCCCCTGTTATAAACTTTTGAAATATTACGTACGATATGCAATCCGGTGCCATATAAAGCTACCTAAATTTGAACTAAAACAAATATTTTACGCATTTTAGGGATAAAAATAGGATCTGTGAGGGGGACATGATCCACCAACCCCACATCCCTCGTTACAGTAGCACTTGCAATTGTACCCTTACTCCAAATCCAGATAAGGGCCAGGAATGAAATTCCATATATGAGCCAGATATGAATTTCATATCTGGCCCATATCTGCTGCAGATGTGGGATTTATATCTGGGCCAGATAAAAAATTGGGCAGATATAACCTTGATCTGTGCCAGACCCAGATCTAATCCATATATGGGCCAGATAAAATTTTATCTGGATCAGGTCTTTATCTGGAACAGATTTGAACCGTATAATGCAATACCATATAATGCAATACCATATATGGTTTATATAAAGCTATTCCACACTGATCCCATATAAAGCAGTGCCATATCTGGTTTATATAAAGATTTACTGTATTGATCCCATAATAGGGAGACATGCATGGTGCATATATGTCCCATATCTGGACCATATATGACTGGACCAAAATTTTTAGTGCACTACCTTTGTGTAGAGGGTTTCAGAAGCCTCATGAGCTTTTTCTAAAGTCCTCCCGACCCTCTGGCAAAGGGCCGTTCGGCGAAACCAAACTTGAAACTGCTTCCCGAAGAAGCTATTACGTCCACTGAAGGACAACACTTAACGACCAACCTCGCCTCATGAGCCAGCAAAATGTTAATTGCTATCTGAACATCTATAGCAAAGTTATATGCCAACTGTATAACATTGACTTAAATATTTGAAGTTGTTAAATTACTGAATAGTGGAGAAAAAACTGCTTTCAAATTCCTACTTTTGAATGTTAACACTGCATTGTTGGTTTAAATTATCACATGGGGCAATATCCCAACACAAAATTTGTTGAAGGTTTCATGATTTTTCACATATTTCTTCCTTAATCACAATAAAAAGAAAAAAAAGGGCCCTACATCTCTCACCACGCCCACATTGGAAAGTCATTTGCATATGTTAGTATAATACGGCTGAATATGGTTTGAATGTTCTAATTTTGGTTTGCTGATACTTGTTCAGTTCCCAGAGAAGGTCTTTATGTAGGACAGGGACACATATTAAACCAAAAAGTTTATATGTAATTCTGTCATGGTATTTTGATCAGTTATATCTGGCTTGATATGGAAATATAAAACATTATTTGCACATCTGGAAAGGTATTTCATCAATTTTTATCTGGCTTGATATGGCCATATCAAACTTTATTTGTATATATGGGAAGGCATTTCATCAATTTATATCTGGCTTGATATGGCCATATAAAACTTTATTTGCATATCTAGGTTTTTCTTGAACCAAGTTATATCTGGCTTGATATGGTCATATAAAACTTGATATATTATATCAAGGCATCTAAATCTGTTGGTATATCTGGCTTGATAGGGCCATATAAAGGCTGTATTTACCAGATATATGGTAGGGTGGGGAGGTGGCGAGACACCCACACACCCCTCGGTCACGATGGCCCTGTACAAAAGACAGGGTGGACATCTAGACCCACAGGTGTAGCTGGTGCTTCGCGCACTAGCTAGTACCCGCCGCTGGCGCAAAATGAGTGTTTGTCTTCCACCCCAGCATTTTCTCCCCCGACCAATTGTAAATCTCCCCCACTTTTAAAATCAGGGTATTGCTACTGAGCACATGAATTGTTACAGGTCTAGTGAGGGGGTGGTCCAGCATATGTTCACAAAGGGAAGGTGGCACTGTAAGGATCTCCTTTCTGCATTTTATTTGGCCAATCGCTCCTTCAAAGACTTGGGTACTAGGTCAAGCCGAGTTTGCGGAGTTGTAAATTCTCCCAAGCCAACAAAGCACAATGATGAGAACAGCTACCTTTCTTGATTCAGTGCCAAGTTAGCTTTTCTAGTGATGGCTCTGAATCTGTCTAGGCTAAGGTCCCCATTAATGGGACCTGGCATTATTTTGCCTCGTGGTTTAGAGATCCTGATGCCCATGCTGAGCATATGTCTCTGTTACGGGACCAACTTACCAAAATTATGACCTGGCATAAGAATTCAAAGATGCCTTGTTTTCATGTCCTGGGTGATTTCAATTTCAACAAAATTGACTGGACCAGTAGGTCACACAAGGAAAGTGGTGGCTGTTTATCCAACTGCTCAGGTAAATTACTTCTGGACATAATTAATGACTTTGCTGCTGACCAACTCGTAAATTTGCCCACTAGAAGGGAAAGTACACTTGACTTGGTTATCTCAAATGTCCCTAGTCAGGACACTGATGTTAGTGCCATAGATCCTCCAAGTGATCATGAGGGCATCTCGTGTAAATTGAAGTGTTTGTTTCCTGATTTTAAGCAACCTCGTAGGCTCTTTCTACAGTACACTGAGGGGGATTTTGTTGCCATGAGGGAGGACATCCGGGGTTTCTCTTCTACCTATTTCAACGGGGGAGGGGGGACAAGATAAACGTACTGTGGAAGAAAATTGGCAACTTATTAAGTCCTTTCTTGAAAGAACTGTGAAGGCTAATATTCCTACTAGACTGGATAAATCCAGAAAATCTCTTCCATGGATAACCGACAATATTCGCAGATTAGTAAGGCGTAGGAACAGATTGCATGCAAAAAAAAAAAAAAAAAAAACTTAGAAGGCTGGTATTTATGAGAGATGGGCTCATCTACGAAGTAAAATCAAAAGAGAGGTTCACACCTCCCATAAAAAGTACATCAATGGAATGATCGGCGATATCAAAGTTGATGCCAAACCCTTCTGGAGATATATTAATGATCAGAAGAAAGATAGGCATAAGCTCCCCCCTCTTAAGACTGATGATAAGCTAGCTGTTACTGTTTTGGATAAGTTGGTGCTCTCAATAACCACTGCAGTTCTGCAGTGTCTTCCCTAAAACAGTGTTTCATACTGTGCCCCACATCAGGCCCAATAGTAAGAGAATGAATGATATAACTATATCCCCCTTTTGTGTTGAAAATTGCAGGGTCTTAAAATCAACAAGGCCATGGGACCAGATGGCATCCATCCTTGGGTTCTGAGAGAGATTGCCATCGATTTTGCATTATGTATTAAGCCATCTCGCTCTTTCAGCAATCCCTCACAAAAGGATGCATTCCAGAGGATTGGAAGACTGCAAATGTTTGCCCTATTTTCAAAAAGGTGACAGTTCCCCACCTTGTAATTATAGGCCTGTTTCTCTTACACGTGTCTGCTGTAAATTGTTAGAACATATTATTGCCTCTAACCTTAAGAACCATTTTGAAATATATAACTTGCTCTTTCCCATCCAACACGCCTTTCGTAAGACTCATAGTTTCGAAACACAACTCGTGTCGATAATTGAGGACTGGGCATCCTCCCCGGATGCCCCTAAACAAATTGATGTGTTTATCTTGAACTTTGAGATGGCCTTCGATACTGTTCCTTATGAACTGCCGAAGACCAAGCTGTATACCTTGGTGTTTTCAAAACTTCGTTGGGTTGATGGCTTTCTTGGTGATCGTAAACAATCTGTTGTTGTCAATGGAACGCGGTCTCCCCCGATCCAAGTTCTGTCTAGAGTTCCCCAGGGGTCTGTCCTCGGACCGATTCTCTTCTTAATACATATCAATGATATTGTGGATGTTGTTCCTTCCAAGGTTCGCCTTTTTGCAGATGATTGTGTCTGTTACCGTATCATCGAGTCCGATGACGATTGTCACAAACTTCAGGATTATATCGAGCAAATGGGGCTGTGGGCTTCTACGTGAGGCATGAGATTTCAGCCACTAAGTGTAGCGTTATTACTTTTGTTCGAAAAAAAAAAAAATCCTATATGTTTTAGGTATGTTCTTAATAGGATTGAGCTCCCAAGGGTAGATAGTATTAAGTGTCTAGGAATAACCATCACTAAAGATCTAAACTGGGATAAGCATATCCAGAATATCTGTAACAAGGGCCCATAAAATTCTTGGTAATTTGTATAGAAACCTATCTTCCTGCCCTGGTGATGTCAAGTTAATGGCTCATAAAGGAATTCTTCGGCCTGTGCTGGAGTACGCCAGTACTGTTTGGGACCGTCACCAGGTTTACCTGTGTGACAAGCTTGAGAGCATACAAAAACGGTCAGCTAGATTCATTGTCTCTGACTACTCTAGGGAGCCAGGATCAATGACCAGTCTCCTTAAGGAACTAAACCTATTGCCGTTATCCAATAGAAGGATACATTGAGATTGATCCTTTTTTCCAAAGGTGTGTTTGGCCAGGCTCTCATACCTGTTGATTGTCTCCAGCGGCCTACTCGTAGAACCCGTTTAATGCACGACTTCCATTTCTGTCTCCCACATACTAGTTCTAACTGATATAAATTTAGTTTTCTGCCTCGAACCATAAAGGATTGGAATCGTCTTCCCCTCAATGTAATGGTTGCCTCTGTCCAAAAGGACCCTGTTATTTATATTACTGGGCATATTTAGCCTTTTTAGCCTCTCGACGCCTGCGTGGTGAAAGAATGTCCTTTGGATGTGTCACCATTTTGAGAAGGAGAAGAAGTGCATTTTTATTATTGATTGCATCCTCTCAAAATTAACGTGAAATTACAACCGGCAAGAAATATGTTTATGAAATCGAAATAGACTGTTTGCAAGTTTGACTATAATGCTTCTGCTTCCTGGTCTGCTGCACGAATGTGCAAGCTTGCAGCTTCCGGCTTGTAGGCCTCGTAGAGATCGGAATATTAAAAGTATTAATGCAGTCCCCAATTGGTCAATAGTTGATACGCACCATACTACATGAATATTAATGTGTCATGATCTAAGTTGGCCGACGAGGAGGCTGTGAAGGTGAACTTGACAGCGTCTACAAAATATGATAAAATTGGACAAGTGATCGATTCTGCCGTGTCACGCACGCCACTAACGCATGGGAAAACAGGAGAGAAGACGGAATTAAGGAAGGAACCTGGGGATGTAGGACTAGCGAATCAAGACAAACAAGTCTGCGCGACAAGCTGGCAGTTGTCCTGACCTGCATCAATGGATGATAAACACTGATTACTGTTCGACTTTTTACGAACATGTGAAACAGACATTCCAGTTTCTGAAAGGCCAATCTATAGTCTCAACGGGTGATTCATGGACTTTCCAGTCGGTAACTAATTAAAACCGGGAAGGGCACCATGGCTTGTCTGATAGAAGGGCCATATTTGGAGCTTCTTTTTATTTTGCATACACCGAAAAATTTCGGGTTATCGGAGAAGGCCTTTTAATATGTTTTGATGTCTATTGAATAAAGGACATCAAAAAAGTGTGCTTTTTGGAGCTATTTAACAAGAGTCTGCCTCTAGGTGGCGTCTCCAGACAGTCACCAAAATCAAGCAGATTGTCAGGGTAATTGCAGACGGTCTCATTCAATAATCATAATGCAGAAAATCTCGCAGACGAAATGGGAAGCATTTGCCGGTTGGGAGGACAGTCTGCCTTCGCCCCTGCTCCTGTCACCTTTACTTCTGTTTCTGGCTCTAATACCATGATAAAAAGTCCATGAGCGTACGAAACGGGGGACATGGCGAGGCAGGAAAAACCTGCCCCCCCCCCCCTAATTTTCACAAAATATAAAATTTGAAATCTGTGAAAAAATTCGGGCAGGCTTTTAAGTTCCAAAAATTAGTATATTGTAATATAACAGAATACTCCTGAGTGTGCCCGTAATCTAAAAGATATGCATGAAAAAAGAGGAAAATCATTAGAGCAATGTTCATGAAAATTCAACAGGAGTACAGAAAATCACTTTACATCTAAAAAAGCTACAACTTGTGAGCTTTACTTTATTGAACTGCACTACACAAAACCCGAGATAATCAAATATCCGAATTGTTTAGAACATTTGCCTGAAAAACAAAAAAATTACACAGTTTTCAACATTTTCATGAAAATAGAAGATCATGACATATTTAGGAAGCCCATGGCTTAAAAGAAACAATCATTCATCAAGCCTGTTTTAAACTATTGGGAGATGACTGATTATTTGAATTCTTGTAAGACTTTGCCGGAAAGCAACTAAAACTTTCTGAATAAATGTAACTCTTAAAGGCTAGAGATCATGGATTTGCAGCTGGCTCAGTCCATCTCATGTGACTGGTTTCCTGTGAAAGTCGTGACTGCTGTTCTAGCGAATCCACATTTTGAAGATGCATTTCCCGAAATGCACAAATTAATCTTCTGCAATTCCTGATTTTGAAATATCCTGTAATTGATTAGTTTGACAATTTTTAAACCTAATTCCTAGTTCTATACTGAACATGTCATGTGACTTCTCTTTTTGATTTCTGCCCAGAGTTTAATGAGGCAAGCGTGGACTCACCACTTCCATCCTGCTCCTGGGGCCATCATTTAATGTCCCCATCCAAGGGACATGGATGTATCTACAGTCTTAATTAGCAACTTTCCCACAGGCTTAGAAGGGTGGAATTTACATGTCTGTTGTATTTTTCCAAAAAAAAAACCTCCTCCATAGCTGCACAGTGTTGCTATTGGAATTTGTGTGACCCCTCCTCATTGCAAGCAAAAGGATACGTTGAGTGATGTTTTCTGGAGTATTTAAGGGACAATCAAGAGTTTGACAGAGAATACTAACCTTTTGTTCCAATCATCGTTTTCACTTTCTGTGTTTTCCAGAATAAAAAAAAATACTAAAAAGGTTTTCCAAGTGTGAAGAAACATCAGTTTTAAAATTACTTTTCAATAACTGCTGAATCAAAGTTTCTGGACTTTGTTCTTGTAACATAATTCCACAAAGATACAAGGCCAGACAGCCCCACTACACTGTTACCAGTCATATTGTTACACTGTGATCACGATCATTTTTTTTATCTTAGTTTTCAGTCCATTTCTAGTACAAATGTGGTGCATGTTAAGGGTCCGCTCTACAGTCCAGCAACTCATTGGTCCCCCGTCTCATTGGTCCCCCATTTACCATAATTTGTCTCATAAGTATAAGTCCCTCATCTCATTGGTCCCCCTCTTATTATTTCGTGTCATCGGTCCCCTGTCTCATTGGTCCCCCGTCTCATTATTCCCCTGGATTAGGGTTTAGGTTAGGGTTTATGGTAAGGGTTAGGATTAGGGGACCCCAAAAACCGGGGGACCAAAAAACCGGGGGCAATGAGACAGGGGACCGATGACACAGGGACCAACGACACAGGGGACTGTTGACATGGTTGACTATTGAGACGAGGGACTATAGACATTATCCCGCATGGTACATATTATGAAAAAAATTGTGAAAACAAACTCTGGTTGCTACTTAAGTCCCAACTTCTTAACCTTGGTTTAATTTACCCTCTTCTCCTAGACCAAATACTCAGTAAAATGATATGAAGGGATAGATATTTTCATAAAAATAAAAATCTGCAACTGTCCTTATATGAGCTGATTAAAAGAATAGTACAAAAGCTAATGAAAACTATTTCAGGATGATGAAAATATTGTGAAACAACATTCTCCAGCAGCATTAGGTAAAACGTTTTGAACTCGGAGAAAACTAAAAGAAAACTTTGAGTTATTTTGGGGTTGGTCAAAGAGGCCATTATGTCATGGATTTACTTTCTCCGAGTTATACATTCTAGCCATATTGGCAACTACATCCCACAGAGTGTGACTGTGTTTACGCACTGTTAGATCAGGCCTATTATAATGATAACCTGCTACAATTGAGCTTCATTGTTAAACTTAGGCTACTAACCATAAAGTAGAATTTCTACATTTCAACTCAGAACTCGCCCTGTGGGCTGGGGGTTGTAGAATATGAGAGTGGTATTTCCTAACTGTCATAAGAGGCTATTGACGGTGTAGCGTTTTAACCTTGCTACATTTTTATCCGAACGTCCCCGGCCAGGCCAAATTGCCTAAATCCCCATGGCGAAGGAATGTTTACTTGAAACGCACACAGTAAGTTACCACAAGACAGCAGTGCATCGTTGTGACTCGAACTCCCGTGTCAAAGGTTATGGCCTAGGACAAGTAACCTCCAAAAGAATGCAAAAGAGATCAAAGTTCTCGTTTGATGATTGGTGTATTAAGCGATGATCCAAACGGCACAATTATAGATGATATGACCTTTATAAACAGCACAGTAAAATACGGTAAGAATACGTAGGGGCCCTAAAAATAACACGCAGTATCGGTACAGCACAGTCTACAACTGTGTCAACACAACGTCTTGTACTCTCCAGCCCTCCTCGACAAGTGACCCACCCTTCAATACATAAACTACTGTAAAGCATGCAACCCTGAATTGGGCGGAAACCCGTCACAAACCCTGAATACAAGCTTAGGGGAAACCCGTCAATGACCTTTGACCTCAACTTGAAGTGCACTTCATAAGTTCATACATATTCAATAACATGACATATGAGCATGACCTATAAACAACAGGGTACCGAATCGTTGCCGCTACATCCCGGCCCCGAAGAATTACCAATGAGTAATTATTTCCACACTTTAAAAAAGGGCGGCAACTACAAAATATCAATATTTCTTAGTACTGCATACCACCTAAGGACAACCTTACCAAGCAAGATCATTAGGAGCCGAAATCAATCCAAATCATTAGTAAAATCAAGTACAACTTAGACAAACTTAAAGAAAACCTGTAGGATATAACCTTACTTGAGGACATAACCCTTGCATATAACTCAAATACAGTACTTGGTCTCTTACTGTACCATAGTGCATACATAATAACTTGGATGCATAATCCTTTGCATACATAACTACATTCATGGTCTTTCCAAGAAACACAATTTAACAATAGGCCTTCTGAAAACTTTGGGGCCTATTTTAACCTCAACTTGGCGTACTAGTCCATCCTTACCCGGATGGGTGGCTATGACCCTTCCTAACGGCCATTTTGGACGAGGCAAATTTTCATCGACCACCAGCACCAAGTCTCCAGCTTCTAAATTTTGCTGAGGTCGCGTCCACCGTTGCCTCAATTGTAAAGTGGGTAAATAATCCTCAACCATCTCCGCCAAAACTGATCCGCTAAGTATTGACCTGGCGCCACCTCCTGCGGCCATACCCATCCCTTACGCTCAAAACCCCAGGGGGTAAACTTGGGTTGGAACGCATAAGTAACAAATGATTTGGCGTTAAAGGCTCCTCGTCTGTCGGATCTGCACTAAGTTTACTCAAGGGCCTAGAGTTCAAAATACATTCTACCTCTGCCATCAGAGTTGACAAAACTTCATCTGTCACAACCTGTTCAGACAGTAA
The DNA here is from genome assembly GCA_037179385.1 of Holothuria scabra. NCBI lineage: Eukaryota > Metazoa > Echinodermata > Holothuroidea > Aspidochirotida > Holothuriidae > Holothuria > Holothuria scabra. The sequence continues at coordinate 15,222,106 of CM074200.1, forward strand.
TGCAGTAAAAATTCTACGTGTTGATCTCACCATCCTTTCCCATACACCACCCATATGGCTTGCCGCCGGTGGGTTAAAATACCACTGAATGCCCTTTTGAACCAACGCATTTGAAATACTTCTCTGATTGAGGTTTGCCAAATTTTCCTTTAGCTCCCGTTCAGCCCCAACAAAATTTGTACCATTATCACTATAAATTGATTGTGGTGCCCCTCTTCTACTAATAAACCTCCTCAGAGCATTCAGAAAAGAATCTGTATCTAGGCTGTGAGAAATCTCGATATGCACTGCTCGAATAGCGAGACAAGTAAACAAGCATCCATAACGCTTAACATGAGAACGCCCTTGCTTTACGAAAAAAGGACCAAAATAATCCACTCCTGTATTGTAAAAATGGAGGGTTATCAGGAGTAACTCTAACACTCGGCAACTCTGCCATTAGTTGCTTACACAATGGAGCATTACGTTTCTTACAAAACATACACTGCCCGATTACACGGCGTACTGCAGCGCCACCACAAATTATCCAATATTTTCTCCTTATGGAAGCCCATGTGAACCCTGCACCCGAGTGCCCAGCCAACTGGTGAAAATACACAATAATTAGATCTGTCACCCGATGGCACTTCGGAAGTATGACCGGATGCTTCACATCTTCAGACACATTTGCATTACTAAGTCGACCTCCGACTCGAGCAACACCCTCTACTACGACTGGGTTTAACTTGTGCATCCCTATTGACTTGAGATTCCCTCTAGAATGCTTACATAGTACTTCAGGGATGGAATCCTCTGCACATACTTAACTATTGCAAGTTCAGCCCTGTGAACTTCATCTACAGTTAACAATCCCTTTGGCAAGTCCCCTAATGTACCCTTTGACTTTGCCTGAAGATACATCATGAAACGCAACATCCAGGCAGTACCCCTTCGTAATTTGTTCCAAGTAGGGTACCACTCAATAAATCTTCTTGCCCCAATTACCCTTCTACTTTAGTACTACACACCTTAACCGAATTCTTCACTTCTGGGTCGCCTTTCTAGGCGGGGGCTCACACCCTCAATTCTGTACTCCTTTGGGAATTTTACCCAATCTACACCATGCCAGAGAAACTCTGGTCCCCTTAACCACTTATTATCACCAGCCATCTCCTTACCCTTCAAACCTCTAGAACCTTCATCGGCCGGATTTTGACCTGACTTCACATAATACCACTGAGAAAGCTTTGTTGCACTTTGTATCTTTGCAACTCTATTTGCTATAAAGGTATGAAACCTTTTACTCTCATTCTGTAGGTATTGTAAGACTGAAGTTGAATCTGTCCAATAAAAAATATCACTGAACTTGTACTCCAATTCAACCTGAATAACTTGACTGAGCTTAACAGCCAATACAGCCGCTGACAATTCCAAACGAGGAATAGTAACCAACCTCAGGGGGTTTACCCTAGTCTTTCCCATAACAAAAGCACAATGAACATACCCATTTATGTCCACAAGTCGCAGATATGAAACAGCAGCATGTCCACTTTCAGATGCATCACAGAAGGTATGCAATTCCACTGCCACTAACTTACCTAACCTAGGACATTTAAAACATCTATCCACAGATACTTTAGACAAGTATAGCAAATCATTTTCCCATTCCTTCCACTTAACAACTAAATTCATAGGAATACTTTCATCCCATCCAAGCTTTAGCCTGGTTATTTCTTGCAACAACAACTTGGCAACTAACACATAAGGACCAACAACCCCTAATGGGTCGTATATTGAGCTTACAATTGCCAGTACACCTCTTCTTGTCAATGGTTTGACCTTGCTAACAACATTAAATGTGAAATAATCTTGATCTACATTCCACTGTACGCCCAGCGTACGTTCCATTGGCAAATTGTCTAGATCCAATGAAACCACAGACTTAGCCCTTTCTGACTCTGGTATCGTAGCCAACACTTCCGTGTTGTTAGTTATCCACTTAGTGAGCCTGAACCCACCCCTCTTTAAGAGATTACACAACTGGTCAAACAACCTAATTGCCTTATCTGCAGTCTCTGTAGACTTAAGACAATCGTCCACATAAAAATTATGGATAACAGTTTCAACTGTTTCCTTATCAAAATAATCCTGATTGTCTAGTGCAGTCCTTCTAAGAGCAAAACCCGCACAACTGGGGGAGGAGGTAGCACCAAACAAATGTACCACCATACGGTAATCAATAGGTTCCCTGGAAAGGTCTCCCTGTGGCCACCATAAAAACCTCAATGCATCACAATCTTCCCTTGCAACCCCAACCTGATGAAACATGACCTCAATATCTGATACCAAGGCCACTGGGTGTTGCCTAAACCTTAAGAGTACCCCCACCAAGCTATTTGTGTTGTCTGGCCCTTGCAGCAAACAATCATTTAATGACTGACCCTTGAACCTTGCGGCACAGTCAAATACAACGCGCAACTTCCCTGGTTTCTGTGGGTGTGTCACTGGGTGATGTGGTAAGTACCACACAACATTGTCAAACGTGTTACCCTGTTCCCCAGTTTCTTCCTCTTGATCACTACTAGGCTTAGCTGCACCTTGTGCTTCCCCAGACACAACCACAGAATCAGACTTAACATTATGTGACACTGGCTCAGCAAACCCTTCACTTATGTACTCATCAATAACAGACACATATTTCTCTCTCATTTCTGGGTTTTTCTCTAAGCGCCTTTTTAATAATGACAATCTTGATTCAGCCAAGGCTCTATTATTAGGCAAGCTGGGTTTAGAATATCGCCATGGCAACTTAAGCTCATAATGACCTTCAATTATTCTAACAGAATCCTCCATAATTCCTCTTGCCCGGCGATCCTCCTGGGATTCCCCCCTTTCCTCACTGAAGGCTGAATCCCCGAAATCTGTTTCCCAAAACTTTGCCACTTGTTGACTCAAGAGATCATCTTCATACCTAACATGGTGCACATTCATCTGGGTCCCCTTCCCAGGACCTACTGGTCCCATAAGGGTCCAGCCCAACAATGACCTAATAGCAAATGGTTCTTTCCTTCGACCACGCCTTTCTTCCATTACCCAAAAAACCTCTGGTACATCACTACCAATAAGTAGCATAATGCTTTCTTCTTCAATACGAGGAAATTCAATGTCACAAAGATGAGGCCAGCTATGGGTATCCTCTATGGAGGGCAAACTATCCTTGTCTATAGGCAAGGTATCCACTGTCCATACATTTGGCAACTCAACACACTCATTTCCCTTCAAATCCATAACAGTTAAGCTAATCTCCCTTCCAGCTTCCTGCTTACAACCAATAACTGTTCTCAAATTGAAAGTAGTGTCTCGACCCTTTAGATCTAACATATCCATCAACCTCTTTTCACATAAGGAAACATCACTGCCGTCATCTAACAGTGCCCAGGTCTGTACCTCCCTACCATGTGCCCGCACCTTAACAGGCACAGCTCGAAGGCACACACGTTTCCCCCTTTGTCCTTGGTGAGCATGATTACTAATCCCATTTTGCTTAGTAGTCACTGTCTCTGAGACCCTGCCAGTACCATTATCCCCTTCCTGATTGGGAATAACCCTGGCCTCTGACTGGGCCCCTGTTGACTTGTCCGCCACCCCGGCCCCGGTGGAATTACCAACTCTTCCTGTTGCAACATTTTTGCTCTCATTTGATCTTGTAGGGCCATGAGATCTACCCTTGTTAAAATGAAGTAAAGTATTATGTTTCCTGTTACAATCATCTACCTTGCAATTCGCAGATTGCATACAACCTCTGGCAAAGTGATTAGGCAACAAGCAATTAATACACAATGCTTTCTGTCTTACAAAGTTGACTCTTTCCTGCACTGACTTCCCTTTGAACTGACCACACTGGGATAAACCATGCGAGCCATTACACAATGAACAATTAACTTGTGACCCTTTGGCACTTTCAGATTGTGTGCTTGTACTTGTAGACAGTGCAAGTCCCCTTTGCTGGGTAGACTTGGATGAAGACTTTGACATTTGACCTTGAGGCAATTTCTCATACCCTTTGAGTTTGCCTTTACCAATATTTTGACCATACACATTATTAGCCACTTGTGCTGACTGCTCAACATATTCCGTCATGTGAGAAAACTGGGGTTGTACACCTTCATTCAAAAGACGAAATGCTTTCTTAGCCCACTGAGATTGTAAATACAGGGGAAGTAGTCTTTGTACCTTCAACAAGGTATCTGAACAATCCAAATTAGCCGTTTGGCCCAATTCTTTGAACGTTATTTGGCACTTTCGCATTTGGCGAGCCAAATCCCATAATGCCTTCCCGTCATTTGGCTTAATTTGCTCTCTCTCAAACACCCTTTCAAGTAAGGCTTGAGTAACCTGGTGATTCTGCCCAAACTGTTGAGCCAAAATACCTTTGGCTGCCTTATAACCAGACCCTGACCTAATAAGTACACAATCCTCAATGCTGTCTCTGGCTTTACCTCTACAGAACTGTATAAGATATGTCAATCTCAATCTATCATCCTGGACCTTAGCCTCAACATTAGTTTCAAAGCTATTCATAAAATTCCAATAACATGATGGATTACCATCAAATGTGAGAATATCAGGTTTTGGCATGTGAAGTGAATGTAACATACTTCCAAACACATAATTAGCATTTGTATCTAGGCCTACATTATGCTTTACCATAGGCTCGCCAAGCCCTGTTTTTGGTACACCTTCTGTCGTTGTAGCCTTGAAGGGTTGATTAACAGGATTCCATACAGGAGCGCTAATATTTGGTTGCCACTGTTCTGTGGAAGACTTTGGTTTAGGCTCAGACGCAGACTCAAAATGAACCTTAACGTTAGGTTTAGATTCCATGTACGACTGCCTAATGCGATCACCATCTTCAAACTCTGATAATACTTCAGCTTCCCACATTTTAGCTTCGGCTTCAGCTCGCTCACTTTCACACTTGACCTTAAACAATTGTGCCTTTCTTTCACACTCTAATCTTTCCCTATCTAACTGCTGTGACTGCTCTAACTGGGCTACTTTCATCCGGGCTAATTCACTCTTTATCCTAGCCTCCTTCATCCTAGCAACCGACGATGCGGATAGATCTGACCGCTGGCTACCTCGAGAACCAACAGAACCACATTCTTCTCTCTGATCCATGACATCCTGCATAACACTGGGACCAAGGGGAACCTCAATATTAGTACCCCTACCTGGTGCAGGTGGTCGACTGCCATTGCCAAGTATCGGGCCCTCTCCTTCGCCAAGGCCCGCATCCTGGGTGGCCATGCCTGGGCCCACACTGACTGTCGAGGGGGGCTGGAGTGTCTTACATTCCTCCATCCATTGATTACAACGTCCATGGAACTCCTCCCAATTAAGCTCCTCTAACTTGAGCTCCTTCTGAACGTTTTCCAGTTCAATACTGCCAGGACTCAGCAACTCACAGTACTCCTTGTACTTGTTAACGTACGACTTGTATGTCTCTTCTAACTGATTTAATCTATAGCTTACCTCAAAGTAATTGAAGTGAGATATCATGAGAGCTTCCAACTCTTTATAGCGTCTTTTCAAAATTCCTTTGTGTCCATAACAGGACCGTTTTACGGTCTCTAACGTTGATCCTTGGGAAACATCGACTGCAATGTCCTCTCCCGTTCCTAAAATAACACTTGTTTGAGTGTCCACATCCTGAACTAGAGGTGAGTCGTCCGCCATATTGAATCAACTAACGAAATGCCACCGGCCCCGCTAACGATAAAATTTAGAAGTTAGGCCACAAGGCCTGGCTATGTTCCACAATTCCAAACTAAGTATTGAAGTTGTAGACCTAATGTAGCGTTTTAACCTTGCTACATTTTTATCCGAACGTCCCCGGCCAGGCCAAATTGCCTAAATCCCCATGGCGAAGGAATGTTTACTTGAAACGCACACAGTAAGTTACCACAAGACAGCAGTGCATCGTTGTGACTCGAACTCCCGTGTCAAAGGTTATGGCCTAGGACAAGTAACCTCCAAAAGAATGCAAAAGAGATCAAAGTTCTCGTTTGATGATTGGTGTATTAAGCGATGATCCAAACGGCACAATTATAGATGATATGACCTTTATAAACAGCACAGTAAAATACGGTAAGAATACGTAGGGGCCCTAAAAATAACACGCAGTATCGGTACAGCACAGTCTACAACTGTGTCAACACAACGTCTTGTACTCTCCAGCCCTCCTCGACAAGTGACCCACCCTTCAATACATAAACTACTGTAAAGCATGCAACCCTGAATTGGGCGGAAACCCGTCACAAACCCTGAATACAAGCTTAGGGGAAACCCGTCAATGACCTTTGACCTCAACTTGAAGTGCACTTCATAAGTTCATACATATTCAATAACATGACATATGAGCATGACCTATAAACAACAGGGTACCGAATCGTTGCCGCTACAGACGGGAAGGATTTGCAAAGTACTGCTGGAACTGTATTTGAAGTCAATCTTGGACTTTTACTGTTTTCGAAACGATAATTAATGTTAATTAATTTCTATTAATTTTTATTTATTGATTTTACTACCTGATAATTTACCTTTTAATCTAGTTGACACCACGTAATGCATTTGTGTTGACGTGCATTATATCTCATCTAGCCTGCTCTAAGCAGGCTATTGTGTTTTCGTTTCAACTACTACACTCAAATATCAAAAATCTTGCTTTCTCTACTATTAATAATACTGTGGGTCTTTCAACGGCTTCACTGTTGAACAGTTGGCGTGTCCAACTACTACGTTACATAGCATAACTACGGTATACAATAGCCTGCCAACTTTCTAGCGAATCTCATTTACGACCACCAAATATGACGTCACGACAATAATTAAAATAATAAATTATATCTCGCGTAATAGGTAGTACTAATGCATCGAACGTATGGCCTGGTACACATTTTCCACTTCCAAAGCTAATTAGGTTGTTCGCTGTTCGTTGTATTAGTTGTATGTACCTAAATACACTATTCATACTTGTTTCGTGCACCACGTGACCATCTCATGTTTACAAATTTGTCCCTCAAAATGCGGGATTCCTGTGAATGGCAACTGGACGAAGGTTTGCAGATTGTATATTATACTGTTTAGAGAGGTGTATTTTGATTTTGAGAGAGCGACATCTTTCGGCTACTACAGAGTCTGCTCCGCAGGCTATATCTCATCTTACTGATTAACAGATTCCTCTCACAACTGCATTTTTTAAGGTGAATACAGCCCCTCATGACTTTTATGGCACAATAATAACAAGAATGTAAAAAAAAGGAACCCAGATTAGACTCTCAAGAGTTACCATTATTTACCTTGCCCAGTGACGCAGCCACAGGGTGGTTTTGGGGGTTTGTTTTGTTCAATGTTTAGTTTAAGTGCTTCCGAATCATTATTGCTTCTATCTTCGGTTCGGTTAGGAAAACAGCAGCGACAATTCTGTCTGGTCGCGTTGTTATCAGATTGTGAGTAATGAACTGTTTTTGATGATCAAACCGATAAATCAGCAAGAATAATTGTCAAGGTCGTTTGGTATAGCGCCAAGGAAGTAAGTAGTTTGTTTTTTGTGAAAGTTTGCGTAAAATTAAGCATATATTTACATTGTTTATCTCTCTAAAAATCCACGTGCTTTACTGGTTTCCAAGGCCTGCGCGATGTAGGTATGAAATGCGCGAAAGTCTATGTATTTTATTGTTTTCAAGTAAGCTCATATGTAGCTCAAGTTTCTACATGAATCATGGAGGAAGAGTTGGATTATACAAAGGTTTCTTATTCGTTAGTGTGTTGTAACGTAACAGCAGCATACGTCACAGTGTAGGAGAATTAAAGGAGACCTAACGCCATATAGGTTAAAGCTCTATACAGTATTCTAGCATAGGCCTAAACATTAATCAATCGTTAGCTTGAAGAGATTTAGAGCATAGTTTGCTTTGATTTACTTTTATTTCTTAACAAGTCTTTACATTAAACTCATATGCAGTTCAGGCAATAGGATTGCCCTCTATCAGTGAGGAAATTGAGGAAATACAGCAAGATGAAATTCTCGATCGATTAAAGTTAAATCACTCTGACGTGAAACGAGGGAGTGGTCCTTTGGATCTGCTGATTGGCATAGACTTTGCTCAAATGCATTCTGGAGAAGCAAAGCAGTCTGGAAACCTGGTGGCCAGACACTCTCCACTGGGTCATTTTTGGATCCTGCCAAGGACAATCAACTTACCAAAAGAATGTGCTTCATATAAAGGTTTCAGCCCCAGTTGACATGACAGATTTCTGGTCAACAGAGAGCATGGGGGTTCAACCGCAGTTTTGTGAATGTGAGCCAGTCAGACTGAGCAAACTTGAACAGGATGAAGGCAAGGTTATCTCAGAGTCCTGTCAGAAAGTGGGGAAACAATGGCTTATTCCGTATCCGTGGTGTAAAGATCCTCACCTCCTCCCTGACAACAGAGTACAAGTTGAAAGGACCTTGCAGACCACAGAAAAGAGTCTCCTGAAAAATCCAGTATATGCCGAGGCATACAATAATCAGATCAAAGAAATGGTTGATATGAAGTTTGCAAAAAAGCTTTCAAAGAAAGAACAAGAAGACTACACAGGGCCGGTGCACTACGTATCCCATCACGCCATTGTCAGACCGGATAAGAAAAGCACACCAGTAAGAATTGTATTTATTGCTTCAGCATTATTCCAAGGACACTGCCTAAATGAATACTGGATGAAAGGACCAGATCTGCTTAATAATCTGTTAGGAGTACTGCTGAGGTTCAGGCAGTATGAAGTGGCCTCGTGTGGGGACATCTCCAAAATGTACCATAGAGTGTTAATTCCTGAAGTTGACCAACAAGTCCATAGATTCCTGTGGAGAGATTTGCAGATCGACAGACCTCCAGACGTCTATGTAAAAACAGTCCTTACTTTTGGAGATAAACCTGCCCCAGCAATGGCGCAAATTGCACTAATGAAAACAGCCGAAGAAGGGGCTGCCAAGTATCCTGAGGCGGCTAAAATGCTGAAAAATAACATATACATGGGTGACATATGTATTTCCACTCCGACAGCAAATAAGATGACTGAAGCAACCAGTGCCATCGATAAAGTCCTCAGTGAAGGTGGTTTCAAGGTGAAAGGGTGGCTGTCAAACTGTCCTCTAAGTGAAACACCCTCTGAAGAACAGAAATGTCTGAAACCCCTCCTGAATGATGTCACTGCTGAGAAGGTTCTAGGGGTTGTGTGGAATCATGAAAAGGATACTTTGTCTTACAAGGTCAGTTGGAGCAAAGGCATGACAGGGCCCCAGTCTGAAGCTTCAGAACCTGAGAAGTTCACAAAACGAAAGATCATGAGTAAAGTTGCACGTATATTTGATCCAATAGGCTTTGCATCTGCTTTAGTGGTACGTGCTAAAATAGGACTACAGAAGTTGTGGCAACATGGCCTCGACTGGGATACAGAACTTCCTGAGGGTGACCAATTTGCATGGTACCAGCTATTTAAGGAAATGGAGCATCTCAACAACGTTAATTTTGAGAGATGCTTAACACCATTTATGGCAACTGGTCGACCTGTTCTATGCATATCCTCAGATGCATCAGAAGACGCCTTTGGTACTTGCGCCTATCTGAGGTGGTCATCAGCTAATGACAATGAATACCGAGTGAGATTTGTAACAGCCAAATCACGAGTGGCCCTCTTGAAACAGCTCACGATTCCACGTCGGGAGCTGCAGGCTGCTGTCCTTGCTGCAAGACTTGGTCAAACGATTATGAGAGAATTGACACTGGAGTTAGAAGAGGTTTTCTACCTCACAGATAGTATGATAACACTGTCTTGGATCAAAGGTCAAGCAAGGAGCTACAAGCCCTTTGTCTCTGCTAGAATAGGGGAAATCCAAAGTCTTACGGATCCTGCTCAGTGGTTTCACATACCGGGCGAGCTGAATGTAGCAGCTGATGTCTCTAGGGGCATTTCTGTGGACAAACTGACTGACAGATGGAAGCAAGGTCCAGAGTTTCTCACTTTGCCTGACGATTAGTGGCCGTTGAGTAAATTTGAACCAAATCAAGGTGTTGATCCTGAGAAACGTAAAGTCCAAAAGGTCATTCTAGTAGCTACTGCACAGGTGCTTGACTGTAGCAGAATCTCAGATTGGAGGAAACTATTTAGAGTTACCGCTTATGTATTCCGATTCCTACACAACCTGAAGGTAAAGTGCGGTATGTCTGGAAGAATGAAATGTGAAGGAAGTTCACTCACAACTGCTGAGCTGGAGGCTTCGGAGACATACTGGATCCGAGAGGCCCAGAAGAATCCACCTAATGTACTCGAGAACGGTGCTTACAAGTCATTAAGTCCATTTGTTAAAGATGGTATCATCCGAGTGGGCGGAAGACTAAATGATGACTTCATTTCATATGAAACGGCCCACCCAGTACTATTACCACAGAAACATCTGGTGTCCCGGCTTATTACTAGACACTACCATAGTATAAGTCATAGCGGAGTGGCATGTACAACTGCCAAGGTGAGAAAAAAGTATTGGATTATTGGTATTCAAAGACTCGTCAAGTCCATAAAGTACAACTGTGTAACCTGTGGCAAGATGGAATACCATGTTGAGACTCAGAGAATGGCAGAACTGCCAAAGGAAAGAATGGCTCCATATACGCCGCCATTTTATTACACCTCATGTGATTATTTTGGACCCATGACTGTTAAATATGGAAGGAACAAAACAACTAAGTACTACGGGGTAATTTTCACTTCTCTCAACACAAGAGCAGTCTCCTTGGACATAGCTGTCGACTGTTCGTCAATGGAGTTTCTCGAAGTCCTTCGGAGATTCTTCGCTGTTAGAGGACAGCCTGCCTACTTATTGAGTGACAACGGCTCTCAGTTTATAGGAGCAGAAAAGGAACTGCGGTTTATGTTAAAGGGATGGAATCCAAAGGAGCTGCAAGAGTTCTGTGCAGCGAGAGGAACAGAGTGGAAATTTACCACACCTGGGGCCCCACACCAGAACGGGTGCGCAGAAAGTCTCGTAAAAAGCTGCTTCAAAAAGGGCAATTGGAGATCAAGTCCTGACTCCCATGGAACTTTACACCTGTCTGCAGGAAGTTGCCAATCTTGTCAACCAACGCCCAATTGGAAGAATACCAACTGATCCTGACGATGGAGGTTATTTATGACCCAATGATATGCTGCTTGGTAGAGCATCACGAGAAGTACCCCAAGGGCCGTTTCGAGAGACACGCGATCCTAAGCATCGTGTTGAGTTTGTGCAGAAGATAGTCGACTGCTTCTGGCAACGATGGACTCGAGATGTCTTACCACTGCTGGTCCCAAGAAGGAAGTGGGATGCCAACCGACGCAACGTTTGTGTTGGTGACATTGTTATGTTGGTAGATAATAGTGCAGTCCAGGGAAAATGGACAATTGGAAGGGTGGTTGAAGTTTATTCGGGTAGTGATGGTAGGGTTAGAAATATCAAAGTGAAAACCATGTCTGCAGAATATCGACACCCAATAGGAAAGATAGCTGTTATTTATCCAGTTGAGGGTTATGAGGACTGAGTCACTGAGTCACTCAGACATTTAGATGAGACTAATGCCTCATCGGGGGGAGGATGTTTTGTTCAATGTTTAGTTAAGTGCTTCCGAATCATTATTGCTTCTATCTTCGGTTCGGTTAGGAAAACAGCAGCGACAATTCTGTCTGGTCGCGTTGTTATCAGATTGTGAGTAATGTTTTTGATGATCAAACCGATAAATCAGCAAGAATAATTGTCAAGGTCGTTTGGTATAGCGCCAAGGAAGTAAGTAGTTTGTTTTTTGTGAAAGTTTGCGTAAAATTAAGCATATATTTACATTGTTTATCTCTCTAAAAATCCACGTGCTTTACTGGTTTCCAAGGCCTGCGCGATGTAGGTATGAAATGCGCGAAAGTCTATGTATTTTATTGTTTTCAAGTAAGCTCATATGTAGCTCAAGTTTCTACATGAATCATGGAGGAAGAGTTGGATTATACAAAGGTTTCTTATTCGTTAGTGTGTTGTAACGTAACAGCAGCATACGTCACAGTGTAGGAGAATTAAAGGAGACCTAATGCCATATAGGTTAAAGCTCTATACAGTATTCTAGCATAGGCCTAAACATTAATCAATCGTTAGCTTGAAGAGATTTAGAGCATAGTTTGCTTTGATTTACTTTTATTACTTAACAAGTCTTTACATTAAACTCATATGCATCATTTGATTTATTCAGATTGAATGAGCAACTGGAATTAAGTCGTTTCGAAAAGGCAAATAAAGCGTACCATTCCAAACATACAGTTTCAAGCGTCATACCAAATAGTCAGGGTTTCTTATCTTCGCCGGTCCAGGGTTAAAACCCCCCTTGACCCAACATTGAAATGCAAAAAACACCTGAGCATGACACTAGAAACGAATAGCAAGTTTTAGCCATAACTAGTTGACAATTCTTAATCCAGAATCTATCACTGAACGTCCTGTTTAGGTGTCTTGAGATCAATAAAGTTAAAGGTGTTTCAACCCTTTTAAATGACTGTTTGGTCAATAGAGCATTTTTTGTTTTTGTTTAAGGGATTAACTGATGCAATTATAGAAATAGGCTTCACCCTGCCGGAAAAAGCCCTTTTCTCAGGTAATATTGGCGCAAATGTCCTATTCAATTCTAGCAGCATGATAGTGTTTTTACTCCCTCCCCTTAGACTTTTTCCTCATGTTGTGATCCAATCCCCCTCCCCTTGACACAATCCTAGCTACGCTACTGCTCTTGCCAACTGCATGCACAGCCCAGCACAGGTGATTGCCATATCATCCTAACACTGACAGTTTAACTACTGACATGTGCCTAAACCAAGCAAGTATAGTTGAATCACAGATCCTTTTCCAAATAGCAGTTACAAAGCGATGTGGGATAGGGTTTTGGTACTTACCATTTTGTCAATGATATTTTACTGTAGCAAAACCTAAACTAAATGCAGCATACTAACAACCTGTCCCACAATGCTATGTAATTGCTATTTGGAAAAGCATTTATTCTTGTGGAGGAACACCATCCCTTCCACAGAGTGGGCCGTAAAACTCCATCTAACTAACTCCACAGAGTTCAGTTGATAAGGACTTCTACCATTTTTGGGTTTGATGCGCACTGTTTAACAAGGTGTTTCTTGATTGGCTGTTGCCATTGTATTGTACCGATTGTATTCTTTGTTAGGGTTAGGGGTTAGGTTAGGGATAAGGGCTAGTTAGCCAGTTAGGAAACTTCTTGTTAAACAGTGCGCATTGTCCCCACTTTTTTCAGCATTCATGGGAAATTAATAGTGAAGATTATTAGCTTCCAGTAACAAAGGAATATCAAATGATACCTGAAGATAGAATGCAGGCTGGCGTATTCTACCCCACCTGATCTTAAAATATATTTTGCAAATTTGCTCAAGTTCACACACAGATGGAGCATTTTGAAGAAGTACGAGTAAAGGACTGATGTCAATGGTTGAGGGGGGGGGGGGTGTAAATGTTTATCAAGTAGATGACTCGAAAACGCCCTCTATTTGGCTAGACGATCGTATCGAAGCAATGTATGTACAGATCTATTCGGAAGCGATAGAGAATCATCTTGAATCGCACTATGTCAGTAAATTGTGAATAAGGTGCGATAACTTTTAAAGATCGGTGAGTCATTTATTCAGAATTTTACAGCATTTAGGGCAAGAGGCCTCCGCATGATTTAATATGAGAGTTAAAACGTGAGATTTATCTATTGTACCGTTAGTTTATCACATTAAGGGTACACAGTGTTACATATCATGTTATTCATGTTGCACTGATCAAGCCTTGACAGTTTTAATGTTAAAATGCTCAGATTTGATGTCTTTTCATCCTTCGAGGCTTTAATATTATCATAAAAATGTTAGGAATAGAACACGGATTTATTTACGCTATAAATGGATGACTAAGACCAGTAGATTCTTGGAATGCAACATTTTTATGCTAAAGTGACCTAAAAATACTGTATGTGCCTCTTTGTGTCACCTCCATGTTTCCACATCAGCGTTGATTATTCATGAGGTTCTAAATAGCTATGACCAAACTATAAGAAGTAACTAAACTGCGTCACGGAGAGTGCTACGGAAGCCTTGTATGGCCATGTACTTTTTAAGTTTATGTTTGTTTTTACAGATCAGAGACAATTGCTTCTGCGTTCCAAGCTGCAAGCAGTGGAAGCTCATAGGGATAACTAAGGTGTATATGACAAAGAGTTGAAAAGATTGAATTGTCTAGGGACCAAATGTATTAAGCATTTGTTTTAGGGAATTAATTGTTTAAGGATCACAGAGAAATTACGGTGTCATCTTTTGTTTACTTTATTTTGCAAGGGGAACTATTCTGTCCATATTCATTGTACCTTGATATATATGCTTAAATTCAAGTATTCTGTTATTTTACCCACTAATCAGTTTCGGAACACTTCGACTAACCAATATTTAGATGGAAACATGATATTTATTGACAAATTTACCAAAGCCTGTAGTCCCCGTCAGCCTTGGGGGACTACTTATTTCCTTTCCTTGAGAAATTTCATAATATGCACGTTCTAGTGTAAGGCATTATAAGAAGTAGTTGTAGGTTTAGCATTACTTAGCATTCCTTTATCTTCATTTCTAATCTCAGTTTTACGGTGTTGTATGCCTCATGGCGAAAATAAATTCATAGACGCCAATTAATCGTACTTCATCAGTATTGAGACTTGTTTTTCGTGTATATTGAGTCTCCACCAGCTACAGTAAAACTTGACCTTGACGGAGGGCACACAAGAAAAAAACATCAAAGGAGGGAGGACCCAAAGTTACTCTGGAGTTTTCCGAAGGCAGAATCAGAAACCTAACCTTTAAAGGATTGGGTAATTCTATTGAAACCTCCTTGAAGAACATCAGTGCAGTGTGGAACAACTCTGCTTCCATTATCCAAGTTATCGATAAATTAGAAGATGAATCCAAGTTGCGAGAAACATTGGCTACCTTGACCTCTTACTTGAAGCAGTAGGAAATGAGTGGAATGCTCTTCAAACTGTGTATGATTCTGACAAAGAGGGCGAATTCACCCAGTCATAACAGAGAAATCGTGACATATATCAGAAAAACAGTTCAAGAGCATCCGAGGCAATCACAAGGGCCTCTAGTAAGCTAGAACAACAAGTAGTAGAAACAAGGTCAAGAGGGTCTTTACAATCACGGCGGTCATCTGCTTCCAGTTTAAGGGCAAGGGCAGTTGCCGAAGCAGCAGCGGCCAAAGAGAAGCTACGTTTTGCAACCGAGATAGCTTCCCTCAAAGCAGAGGCAAGTATCAAAAGAGCAAAGGAAGAGGCCGAACTAAATGCTAAACTAGAGATTTTAAAGGCACAACAAGACGCGGCCGAAAAGGTAGTCGGAAGTCCTTACACAAATTGATGATAATAGTGTTATTGAAGAAATACCACGTCTCTTCCCATTACCAAGCAACACATCCAATGACCATGTCCGTCGGTTGTTGCACGACTTGCCGCTCGATGCTCCCCAACATCATGAGGGTCCAACTAACGATCCTGAATCAGATAAAGCAACCCAGGCCGACGGAAACAAACACAACGCCCTCAAGTTCAACAGGAGACACTGCCAAAATCATCTGTGAAGCTATAACAACTGCCATGAATATCATGAGGGTCAAACCACCTGAACCAGCTATCTTCAAGAGAGATCCATTGCAGTATCCAGATTGGAAGATTTCGTTTGATAGCCTAATTGAAGATCGCATACCCGCTGCAGACAGAATGTATTATTTTAAGCGATATGTGGACGGTCCTGCGAATGAAGCTGTAAATGGCTACTTCCTTCTAAAGGATCCATCAGCCTGCCAGAAGGCTAGAGAAATTTTGGAGAAGAGATATGAAAGTCCATATATAGTTGCAGAGGCCTTCAGAACAAAACTCGATAAGTGGCCTAAGATTGACTCGAAAAATTATGAAGAAATCAGACGCTTCTCAGATTTAATCACACAATGTAGTGTGGCAATGGAAGAGATGTCCTCCCTGAACGTCCTGAATGACACGAGTGAAATATCTAAGCTTCTCAATAAGTGACCAAACTGAATCATTAACAGATGGAAGCGGCTAGCGGTATCTGCTAAGCTGACAAAGGGAAGTTACCCCGTGCTGAAAGAATTTTCCGAATTTCTGAAAACTCGAGACAGAAATTGCGTGTGATCCGGCTTTAAGAAGTAATCCAGAATACAAGGGACCAACAGTCAACTCTTTCAGGCCAAAGGTATCCCAATCACGGAGCATGACCACCAGTGCAGAGAACCTATTCTGCTTGAACTGTGAGAAACCCAATCACTGACTCACTGAATGTAGGAAGTTTTCATGTAAATCAAATGAGGAAAAGGAAGAGTTCATTAAGAGTAACGGCTTATGCTATAGCTGCCTAAAGAAGGGACATCGCTCTAGACAATGCCGGAATCCAGCCACATGCAACACCTGTAAACTGAAGCACCCAACCATGTTACACAAGGACAAACCTGTAGAACAGAACTTAGGGGAACAAACTACCAATACTACAGAGCTCAAAGACACAACCAATAGGGCAGTGAAGGCCACTAGACAATCTAGGGCACCGGACTGCAAGATGACTACGATGATTGTGCCGGCGTGGATATCGACTGAGGAGTACCCCTCGGAAGAGTTCCTTACCTTTGCTCTTCTTGATTCACAGTCAGACTCCACATTTGTAACCAATGAAGTTGCAAACATGTTGACATTACGACTTACAACAATGACTTCTGAGAAGAAGGTAATTCAATGCAAGAAATATACTACCCTGCAGGTCAGAAGACTAGACAAAACTGAAGCTGTCAAACTTCCAGCTACCTTTACCAGGAACACAATTCCCGCAGAAAGATCTCCCATTGCCACAACTGAGACGGCCAGAAAGTACCCATATTTAAAACAGATAAGCCGACTTCTTCCACCCTTACAGGAATGCAATTTTGGGTTGCTGATTGGGTACAATTGTTCAGAGGCACTGGCTCTCATTAACCACATCAAGGGAGGTGAAGGGCAGCCATCTGCCATAGAGACTAAACTCGGATGGAGCATTGTGGGAACCCACCATACACAAGAGTGTTGTGAGGAGGATGATATCGGGCTGAGTCATCCAATCATGACTTCTAAAGTGGACCAAAATCTTTACTGTGGAAAATACCAGACAGTGACACAACATTATGTTCTGCGAACAACAGTGAAGGAACTCGGACCTGGTGATGCAATAAAGGCTCTTGAAAAGGACTTTGACCTAGGGGAACTGAATGCTCATCCCTACTCCGCAAATGATCAAAGGTTCATAGATTTGCAGAGAGCCGCGGTCCACATTAACTCTGAGAATCACGTAGAGATGCCACTCCCCTTTAGAAGCAGGCCAGACCTTCCAAATAATAAGTCAATGGCACTGAGGCGACTCAGCCAATTGAAGAAAAGGCTGATGAAGGATGACGAATACTTCCAACACTACAAGGACTTCATGGAAGAAACAATTCGAAATGGCGATGCAGAGATTGTAACGAATGATAAGGATACGGGGAAAGTCTGTTGGTACATACCACATCATGGTGTATATCACCCCCAAAAGCCGAACAAGATCCTGGTGGTATTCGATTGTTCTCAAAAATTCAACAACACATCCTTGAATGATCATCTGTTGACAGGACCAGATTTAACCAACAATCTGTTGGGAGTTCTATGCAGGTTCCGACAAGAGGAAGCCGCCATCATGTGTGACATAGAACGGATGTTTCATCAATTTCATGTCAACTCTGAAGAAAGGGATTACCTAAGATTTTTATGGTAGAAGAGCGGCGATCTACCAACAGAGCCGTCGACTTATGGAATGAGAGTTGACCTATTTGGTGCTAGTTCCTCGCCTGGCTGCGCCAACTTTGTTCTTAAGTATGTGGCTGACTTATTCAGTAAATCAGATCAAGGGAAGGCGAAGGATTTCCCCAAGAGAAACTTCTAGGTTGACGATGGATTAAGAAGTGTTGATCAAGTACCAGCTGCCGTTTAACTGATTAAAGATGCCACAAAAATCTCTGCCGGGGGACCACTCAGGTTGCACAAGTTTATCTGCAACAAAAGAGAAGTAATGGAGTCAATTCCCTAATCCGAACATGCCAGTGAAGTCAAACATTTCGACCTCAACCTCGACAGTTTACCTATAGAGCTTTGGGAATCCAGTGGTGCGTAGAGGCAGACGCATTCCAATTTCGAATCGTTGTAAAAGATCGACCCATAATTAGACGTGGGATTCTGTCAACTGTTGCATCAATATTTGATCCTTTGGGGTTGCTGGCACCATATGTACTCAAAGGGAAGCAGATCTTACAGCAGATGTGTAGAGAAGGTAAGGAATGGGACGAGCCATTATCAGATGAATTGACACCAAAATGGGAAAGATGGCTTGCTTAACTACCCACTCTCCACATCAGCAGGTGTTTCAAACCGAAGACCTTTAATCAAGTGCGAACGACTGAATTGCATCACTTCTCTAATGCAAGCACGTCAGGATATGGACATTGTTCATACATAAGGATGATCGGAGAAGAGCAGGTTCAATCCACACTAGTTATGGGAAAATCAAGAGTTACTCCCATCAAGCCAGTAACTGTTCCCCGACTTGAACTTCAAGCCGCCGTCGTCTCAAGTGAAGTGAGAAGTGTATTAAACAGAGAGTTGGAATACGAGAATCTAACAAACTTCTTTTGGAATGACTCACAGGTAGTCATAGGATATATCAACAATGACGCCCGAAGGTTCCACGTGTATGTTGCAAATCGAGTGCAACGCATCAGAAATCATACTGAGCCGAAACAATAGTTTCATATCTCCACAAATAATAACCCTACCGATCATGCATCCAGAGGTCTTTTTATTCAAGAACTAGTTTCCTCCAATTGGTTCAGCGGTCCGACATTTCTGCTGAAGCCAGAAATACAATTTGAAACCTATGTTCCAGACATTTCACCTGAAGATCCAGAAGTTAAGACAGGTCACACCTTTGCTGTTGCCACTGAAACTGTCAACCCAGTGCTGGACAAAACTGATCATTTCTCAAGTTGGTCACAGGCTGTCAGAGGTCTAACAGAATTAAGAAGACTTGTTTCCAGAAAGATAGGACTGCCTCCAAGGTCCAGAATGGAAGAGCTAAAGGACACAGAGACGTTCGTAATTAAGTTGTTGCAGCAACGATACTCCCAGAATGTAATCAACAGACTTGAAAACGAGAAACCAGGGGTAAAGGGACAGTTGTGGAAATTAGACCCACACCTAGACAAAGAGGGTGTGCTCAGGGTTGGGGGACGTCTACGACGTACGACAATAAGTCAAAGCTGTATTCACCAAAGGGTCGTCCCTAGAAAATCACATGTCACAGACCTGTTGATTAGGCATTTCCATGAGAAGGTGAAGCACCAAGGACGAGGGCATACCACCAACGCCATGCGTTCTAATGGGTACTGGGTAATTGGGTCGAGTTCTGTGGTGTTTTCGTACATCTACGAGTGCATCACTTGCAGAAAACTTAGAGAAAATTCCCAGTGTCAAAAGTGCATCACTTGCAGAAAACTTAGAGAAAATTCCAAGTGTCAAAAGATGAGTGACCTACCTGTACAGAGGCTTGAACGGTCACCCCCCCCCCCCCCTTCTCCTATTGTGAATTTGATTATTTTGGACCATTCGTCATTAAAGATAGTTGTAAGGAATTAAGGAGTATGGACCACTATTCACATGTATGAGCTCAAGAACCATACATTTGGAAATGATTGATGACATGAGGTCCGACTCCTTCATCAACGCACTTTGATGCATGATATCTATTCAAGGAAGAGTGCGTCATATTTTTTGCGACCAAGGGTCAAACTTCGTTGGAGCAAGCAACAAATTTAAGAAGTGCCTCAAGGAGATGACAGAAAAACGAACCAAGAAGCTCCTGGAAGACAGAGAATGTGAATTTATATTGATCACCCCTGCGCCCAGCCACATGGGTTGTGTATGGGAGAGACAGATTCGTTCTGTCAGAAATGTCCTCACCTCAATCCTTCATCAGCACAAGGCGAGACTAGAAAGTTCATCCTTGCATACATTCTTATATGAGACCATGGTAATTGTCAATGGCCGTCCTCTAACGATGGAGAATTTAAACAACCCAAATGGACCAGGACCGTTAACTCCCAACCATCTACTGACCATGAAGTCTGAATTAATTCTTCCTCCAGCCGGTTATTTCGTCAGAGAAGATGTTTATACAAAGAAGAGATGGCAGCAAGTCCAGGATCTGTCAAATGAATTCTGGACGAGATGGAGGAGGGGATACTTGCAAACTTTGCAAAGTAGAGCTAAATGGGGCAAATTAAAGTATAATTTTAAAGTAGATGTTCTTGTACTCCTCAGGAGGAAGAGCTGGTGCGAGGAAAACTAAGACTAGCCCGTATTGTTGACAATTTTCCAAGTAGAGACAATTTGATAAGAAAGGTGAAACTTCTCATGGCAGACTCACACTTAAATAAGATGGGTAAAAGAGTAAGGGAGCCATTATTTATCAAACAACCTACCCACAAGCTTGTATTATTGTGAGAAGGAATGGGTTAATGTGGCCCGTTGGGTAGGAGTTTGTGTTTGAAGTAAAAATTGTACCAATGTTGGGTGGGAGATATTGCCATGATTTTCGATTTATCTTTTATCAGTAAAAATTGCACCCAATTTTGGGCGGGAGTGTAAATGTTTATCAAGTAGATGACTCGAAAATGCCCTCTTTTTGGCTAGACAATCGTATCGAAGCAATGTTTGTACAGATCTGTTCAGAAGCAATAGAGAATCATCTTGAATCCCACTTATGTCATTAAATTGTGAAGGAGGTGGGATAAGTTATAAAGATTGGTGAGTCATTTATTCAGAATTTTACAGCATTTAGGGCAAGAGGCCTCCACGTGATTTAACATGAGAGTTAACACATGAGATTTATCTATTGTACCGTTAGTTTATCACATTAAGGGTACACAGTGCTACATACATGTTATTCATGTTGCATGTCGTAGAGATCACGCCTTGACAGTTTTAATGTTAAAATGCTCAGATTTGATGTCTTTTCATCATTCCAGGCTTAAATATTATCATAAAGATGTTAGGAATAGAACACGGATTTATTTACGCTATAAAATGGATGACTAAGACCAGTAGATTCCGTGGAATGCAACATTTTTTATATTTAAGTGACCTAAAAATATGTGCCTCTTTGTGTCACATCCATGGTTACTGCGTAACGGAGAATGCTACGGAAGCCTTGTATGGCCATATACTTTTTAAGTTTATGTTTGTATTTACAGATCAGAGACAATTGCTTCTGAGTTCGAAGTTGCAAGCAGTGGAAGCTCACAGAGATAACCAAGGTATATATGACTAAGAGTTGATAAGATTGAATTGTCTAGGGACCAAATGTATTAAGCATTTGTTTCAGGGAATTAATTGTTTAAGGATCACAGAGAAATTACGGTGTCATCTTTTGTTTACTTTATTTTGCAAGGGGAACTATTCTGTCCATATTCATTGTACCTTGATATATATGCTTAAATTCAAGTATTCTGTTATTTTACCCACTAATCAGTTTCAGGACACTTCGACTAACCAATATTTAGATGGAAACATGATATTTAATGTAAAATTTACCTAAGCCTTTAGTCCACGTAATCCTTGTGGGGATGACTTACTTCCTTTCCTTGAGAAATTTCATAATATGCACGTTCTAGTGTAAGGCATTATAAGGAGAAGTTGTAGGTTTAGCATTACTTAGTTTTCCTTTATCTTTATTTCTCTTCTCAGTTTTACCGTGTTGTATGCTTCATGGCGAAAATAAATTCATAGACGTCCATTAATCCTACTTCATCAGTATTGAGACTTGTGTTTCGTGTCTATTGAATCTCCACCTGCTAGGGTTACTGCTGCACAAGTTCCAACAATCTATTCTTCAATATTCCCAATTTTGGAAAACCAGAGTTCTGGGACACATAGTGCTGCCCTGATCCTTGCTGCTGTGTATACCTGGTTCACCATATCTTGGTCAAGGATGTGTTGTCATGGAACTGAAATTCACATGGAAAAGGAGATCTTTCATTTCATTCAATGGCATTCTGCTGTTGTGTCTGACCATCACATCAATGTGAATGACCTTTCATCATGAACTCCTCTCCTCACATTATTGGCGACAATCTTTTGTAAGGAACTCTTCTCTTTAGAATTCGGCCAAATGATATGAGTGAAAGCACTGGCCCTTCACACTTTATCCATGCTGACCAATCTTGAGAGAAATCTAGTTAAGGAAAAATTAGGAAAGGAGAAAACAAATGTTTTAAAATCCACTGAAGTGATGTTATGACTTATCATCAGGTCATCAAAGAAAAGTGAAGCTATTGCATAGCACATCATTTCAGGTGTGAAAGGCCATTGTTTGCATATTACACACAGCACCTACCTGTACTCAAAGCCTTACCGGGTACAGAGAACAGTCCCCCGAAAGGAAATCATGGGAATTCCCCTTTAGTCGGTTAAGTCATGCCGTGAGGGAGGGCGGGCTCTTGCATATCACATGACAAAGCTCATTGCAGTGTATGAATTTTTGTGTAGCTACGCCAGCTATGAGCTCACACAAGCCAGGAAAGACATGCGAGGCTTGAGCTCTTGTGAGCAGCTTGTACCTGCTAAGGCATTGTTTACAGGTGCCGCCATCCCTGCACATAAAGAAAGACATATTAGTAGTATGTCTTTCTTCATGTTCAGGGATGGTGCCTCAACATTACATCAAGAGCAAAAGTTTTTGCTCTTGATGTAAAACAAAAAGCAACTCCTGTTGGTCATTCATTGATGACTATAGACAATTCCAGACTGATTGTGATGGTCTGATTTTAGTCGGCCATTACTGGGGTCCATTACCTTTAATCTTTAAATTTCCTTCCTTACTTGTCCCATGGATGGTTGTTAACTGAAGCGTATCTTGATTTTCTCAACTTCACTGAATATGAGGATTTGAAATTCACGTAGACAATAAATGAAGATGATTACAGGCTGATGGACCCCACTAATGGCTGCCTACAGTCACTAAAAACAAGCGTTAATCAGATTCTTCCATATTGTTAAGGTATAAAGTTTAAGTGAAGCCTGAAAAGACACATATTCAAGATACCAATTCCCACATGCCCAAGGTACAATCCTCAAGCAAAACAAATAAATAAATTTAAACCATGACTTTTTTCCAATAACAATCATGATGTTTATTGTGATTTTGATCAGGGTGACTTAAATCAATCAACCCTCAGAAGAGCTTCTTAAAAAATTATCAATCTTGCAAGGAATGGGGGATGAACCAAACTCATTTATTAAAAGTTTGTAAAGTTTAACAAGTTTGCAACCCCTCTTACAAACAGATGTTGTGATCAGAGCTCGAGATATTTATATACAACACATATTTAAGAGAGGAGAACCCTCTCAAGGAATTGGAAGAGCAACACAAACTGCAACCTCTCAGCCTCATAAATTATGAAAAGAAAAAATATCACAGCAACTGAAATTATAGGACAAGATGCATAATTAATGAGGCTAATTAGGAGTATTGTCATCAAATTATTTCCTTTGAACTCATCACAAAATAAACAATATTAAAACAATGAGTCACTAATGCAGGGCTAGGAAAGTCTTATGTGTTGGGTGCCTGGGACTCCCACTTCAATGCTTGGGGCTTCCAAAATTTTTGACTGAAAAGCCCACCAGGATACTGGCATGAACAATGGAATTGTGTGCAGGCTTTAATTATTTACAATTCAATTAGGTGTAAATGTTGGGCTAAAGCAAAATCCAGCTGTCAAGCTTCCCAGCACAATCTGTTACCAGAGAGTCTGACAGGCTGCTTCTTTCAAAAAATATTTTACGAGCCGTTCCTTTACCTTAAAGCGGCTCATTAAGTTGGTTCACAAAATTTTAACAAGTTTTTTCAAAATGTGATAAGGTTTATTCACATTCCAATGAGAAATGGTCAAACTTGGATGATCCCCATATCCTACATACTATATACATCCTACATACTATACAAATGACTATTTATAAGTGAGTACTTATCAATTCACTTCGGTTTTGAAATACTTGTGACCAGACACTCTCATTAAGTTGATATCAACTCAACAAGCCCCTTAAATGATTTTCTTCAAGTTACGTGATAAGGATACGGTTTCAGTTGTTCCGCAAAGACCTTCATGTCATCAGCAATGTTTTCGGAACCAGATGGTGCCACCACACTAAGTTCCACAAGTCTCGACAATGTCATAGCTTCTAACGTCTGTAGATCATTGGGCTTCTGAAACTACAAAAGAACATATACAGGAAGGATTTATTAAGGGGTTGTAAAGGAGAGTCATAAAGGAATAATAAGTCACTGCTCCTGGAATATAGAGCTCACTGCATGATCTTAGACCAGGTTAGGTTTTTTTTATGGCCCAGTTTCTAACCAATTAGTTTAAAGTGCTCAGGAATGTCCTATGAAGATGAGAGTTGGACTGTTAGAATTCATAATTCATGCTCTTTAATTTATATTTTTGAATTTTTTGACTTGAGGTACACTTTAAGTCAAGCTGGCCATGGCCTTTTTTCCAGTTGTGACTCACTGGCTTGTTTTCCTAACTCAATTGCTTATGCTGAGCACCAAGCACAATGTATAGGACAAAAACTTTGGTGGTAGTTGGGGAGAGGGGTGGGAATTGGGGTGAGCAATGAGGATGGGACATGGGGAGGGGAATGAAAATAAATAATACCACCGGAAACTCTGCAAACTGAGTAATTTTCTAAGAACCCTATTCACTAACACTAAAAACATCCTGTGACCCACAGAACCAATGTATTTTTTCTGCAATTTTAAAACAGTCATGATATTTACAAAATGAAAGTGTAAGGATTGGACCCTTGTTCTTTTGTTACTATATACTTCAAAAATAAAATCAACATTAAACCAAAAAGGAAATGGCTCGGTTCCCTAACTTTATTTTATCTACAGACAAATCCGAACAGTCAAGGGATGGTCTGATTTAGTCAGATCTAACGTAGGGTCCATCATTTTTATCTTTCAAATCTCTTACTTAACTATATCATGAACAGTTGTACCACAAAATTCATTCAATTACACTGAATATGAGGTTTTTGAGTTGCATGCAGACAGTAAAGTTAACAAAATATAAGGCTGAAGGACCCCACTTATGGCCAAACTCACTAGCTGCTCAGATTCGTCTTTAACCTCTATCACTTATTATCTTGGCTCTGGGGACTGTCTGAGAAAAGGTACCTTTCATTGACTGCAAAGAAAATGATCTCAGGAGTCTATAGTTGCCTTTAATCCCATGCCTTAACTCATTTTCTGGTTTATTCAAAGATATTATAAACATAGATACCAAACTTAAAATGGCA
The DNA here is from genome assembly GCA_037179385.1 of Holothuria scabra. NCBI lineage: Eukaryota > Metazoa > Echinodermata > Holothuroidea > Aspidochirotida > Holothuriidae > Holothuria > Holothuria scabra. Next base: position 15,247,674 of record CM074200.1, read on the forward strand.
CGGTGACCCCTCATGGAGGGGCGGAAGTGCTAATCACTGATCAGTCGTTTTGAAAGCTAACAGTTCATTGATATCTTCCAGTAGTATAGATACAGGTGAGTTTAAAACATTGCAATTCTTGCAAAGCACCGTTCTTCAATAAATTTCACTTTCATGAAATAGTTTTAGGCTTCTTCAAGGCTTTCTACTAAAGGACATTTGAACATTAACACACAGTGACTGGTTTGAAGTTCATTGACTAACTGATTGGTCAGTTTCTATGGTATCTTCACAAGCACACATCTATGCACGCGTTTACATTTTTATGCGCTTACAACACAAAATCAACTACTGCTTTCTTTTCCAAGCATGCCGCAGTAGGCGTCAATTACCTCGGACTGCACACAGAGGAATGCATTGAATGCGTATAGAACAGGCCTATTTTAGTTGTCCACATGGAGATTTGGTTGTCCCGAACATTTTTCTCACAATTACAAAACATTAGCTTAATTGTGTTCATGTATTGTTGGTCACATGTAATGTTTGAGAGACAGAAACACTTGAAGTCTGAAACTACAGTATGGTATAATGGAAAAAGTTGAAAGAGTTAACCAGTTTTACTTCTTCAATCTGAGAAAAAATGGTTGTCCATCGGACAACCAACCTTTAACTTTTGGTTGCCCGTAATGAATTTTACTTGTCCTGGACAATGGGACAACCACGAAAATCGAGCCCTGTAGAACTTACTTTAAAGATGCACGCACGCTGACATTTCGTCACAATGGAATTTTCTGTTACACATACGTGATTGTACACGCAGATAACCGAATAGAGCTGTGCACATGTCAAATGAACACTTCAGCCCCTCCGAATGAGCCTCCCTGAGTGCGTCTAACAGTTCAGGGATAGGACTTTGATATGTACGTTTACAATATTTTGGGGTTTTATTTTACAAAAGAGCCGCTGTTGGAAGCATTGACACATGAACCAAAATTTTCATCTCATACTTTTAGCCTTGTAGTTTGCTACAACACAGTACCTTCATATCACAACAAATGAAAGTTTCTGATTAAAGATTCACATCACAAACCTTGAAAAGCTTTGACACGAGCACTTTCATTTTCCCTTTCCTAAACATGTGTCCTTTGGCAACAAACTCATGATCCAACCTGTAAAAAGAGGGTATGAAAATAAACAAATTAGTTAAGAAGCAGAGATCTATAGTTGATAACCCAATTCTAACTGAATTAAGATACAACAGAGTTCAACTAAATGCATTCATGAATTCTGGAAAATGCAAGACAAAATACACACGAATATCCAAGTTGCTCATGACTCACAATTTGAAACCCTTGCTGATTTGGAATATCCAGGAATGCACTTCAACTATAAAATTACAATTACTTAACTTGTGTTGAACCATATGTTGTGTCAAGCTGGACTGTACCGTCGCTAGCCAAATTTGAAAACACCTCACCCTACACTCTATGACATGTACCCCATTTTTCAGCCAATAATTTTTTCATTTTTGCCCTTTTCACTGCTGGAGTACATTTGCAGCTAGTTTTAACCCTCATTAGGCAGATTTGTAGTGGGTTGTTAGAGGTGTGTTTGTTTAGTGTGCTGGGTAAGAATATCAAACGTTGCATGCAGCTGCCAACACCACACCCTATAGCTATTAAATGAACAGTAGTCCTGGTGTCAAGTAAAGGTCACTAATTCTGTGCCAGAAATTCTGCATGTGAACTGAAAACATAGAAATGTATGAAACTTATTGCAGTGTGACTTTTTAAGTTTGGCTCAAAATCAACACAATGATGCACAATAATTTTTACAGTGTCCACTTTGAGCTAGCTACAGTACAGCATTTGAGTGACTTCTATGACTTTTTGACTACCACAATTTTACTGGACCGGTAAGTATGGTATTTTGACTATTAATTCCCAATTCAAAAGACACAGACCTTGGGCCAGCAGGAAAGCTGATATGTCAGGCCCTGATTATCTTGAACTATATTGTGGCATGGGCCTACTATCTGTAGGAGAAACTTGCTGTGTGCAGAGGACTCAGTTCTTTATGTGACAGTTGTACTCATGATGGACTGATTTTAGATCAATGGACTAAAACCATTATATGCACTTGTAACATATCAATCACATGTATCTTTGTAATCTTTGTATTCTATCTTGATTATCTTCTTTTTATTGAAGGAACTGATCATTTCTTTATTTTCACAGAAGAAGGCCATGGACCATGAGAGCACACCCAAAGCCTTGTACTTAACCTTAAATAAAGGGCCGTAATCTGCATGTGTCCTAGAGAAATCAAAACTACAGCTTACTTTGCTATTATCTGTCCTCATCTTGATTATGCTTTCACGTGTTGGAATCCTTACACCTTACTTAAATCCTTACTTAAATTGAATATAGATAAAATTGAAGCAGTTCAGAGATGCGCAGAACTGTTTGTTCTTAATTACTATGATTATAGCTCAAGTGCAGATCTTTCAACAAAAATCTCCCCAGACTCTAAAATGGAAATCCTTGTAGCTTTGTATGTTTTACAAAATTAGAAACAACCTTGTGAACACTCCATTCCCACCTATTATCACCCCTTCCATCAGGCATGCTAACTGTTATAATCATGTTCAGGCCCTGCACTCTGAGGCATTCAAATACCAGGTCTTGTTAGAAGTACTCACCTTTGGAATACTATCCCCCATGTACTGTAATTAAGATTGAACCGTCTGTTTCATCCTTTCGTGCTGCTATCTCTAACTGGATCCTCTCCCATAGGTGAATCAGAGACCCATTGACAAATACATGGGTCCTCATTCAGTCAATTCTTTAGGGCCCTTGTCGTTTGTTTTTACTTGCACTGGTTGCTTTGTGGTTGTTTGGTTTGTGGTTTTGTCTGTAGGTTTTGTCTGTATTTCAATTTAGTTCCTAGTTGCACTTTTAGTTTTGGTTGTGTTGCCCTTGTTGACTTCTTTTAACTGTTATCTGTGCACTCTGTAATGGCTGTCTCAGCCTTTTGGAGTTATGAACTGAGGACAGAAGGGCAGGTCCAAGCTAATCTTTCCCATGAAGTCAATTTTAAAATTTCATTGAAATAAGGCTTACCGTATTTACTCTATTAAACGCCCCCTCTCTAATAAACCCCCCCCCCCAACTTTTTCGTCACATTGCATAAAGTGAAATTGTTAATTCCAAAGACAATATGGTAAAAGGAAAATGAAATAGTCCTGCCTTGAAGCCACGAAATCTCCTAAAGTCCCATACTGCATCCTGAAGTAAAAGGCATGTTTCTGCAACTAATTTCTGTTGATATCCATCACGCTATCACATACCGCCAACCTGTACTGCTTCGTTTGCGGTTCGAAAGTTCTACTGTACATACCGTAGGTATACAAATATTCGCTAGCCTATCGGAACAGCCTAACATGAAAATCCAAATTCAACACAGGAAAACTGTTTAACAGTGAAATGCTGTGAACACGTATGTACTGCTAATGGTACTACTCACAGTAACGTTTATGCAATTACCGTATGTATGTGCGTATAGCCGGCCGGTCAGTATAGTACCATGAGGCCTGGCTGTATACTGGTCACAGCATGCATGAATGCATATGCCACGGGCACTTAAAAAAGTCACTTCTGTGTGTAATGTTACATATCAAGATGTCGGCGAAAGTTGATCAGACTTGCAAAGTTCAGAGTGCTGTTCGTGGCTACCATATTTATAGGGAATTAAGTTTGGTTACCGATCATTGGGGAGGAGCTCACAGCTGATCGTAAAGCTGACAACCAAATGGACAAATATGCCATATGTAGCATTTTTTATCAGAAGTCACATAAATTTGACTTTAATAAACGCCCCCTGTAACGAAAATTTCACGCCCCCTGGGCATTTAATAGAGTAAATACGGTATTTAGCATCACTGCAAAGCTTAAGGATTGAAGTTTTCAAACTTAAAATAATGTTTGGAAAAAATAATACACACAATGAATGGCAGGCTGCTAATTTGCATAATTATTAAAACTAGCGTGACGTACGGAACATTAAAATTTTAATCCAGAAGCCAGCTACATCTTTCATTTGAGTAACTATTATCTGAGACATAATGCATCCACCCTTCCAAAAATTTCAGAAGATACTTTACTTTGCTCACCTCATTAATTATGCTAATTAGGCAGATTCCAAAAGTGGATGTCCCATACGTTACAATTTTTGCCTAATTTTTTGAGTTTTATGAAAGAGTAAACAGTATTTATACAAAATATTTTGCAAAGTTCTGATTTGTGGAAGTCTACAAAAATATATTCAACAAGATTTTTCTTATCATAATTTATGCATGCTCAATAATCAAATTAAAATATGTGACAGATGGGACAAAATGTAACGTACAGGACAACTGTGTTGAGTTTGTACACTGAACTTTTCTCACCTCTTTGAACTGGTTCTCTAACCTAATACTAAGCAATGTACCCTTTTGATGTTTATCAGATGGCATATTTGAAAAGAAAGATGATGATTGTTCTTCGCTTTTTTGCGATTTAACTACAAACCTGACATATGTTGGTTGATTTTTGTAAAAATTTCCATAGTTTTCTCAGATTAGGGCATAATGATTTTAAGTAAAATTGCAGTTCCTGTTGCATGGTACTGGACATTTAACACAGTTGAACAAGGGAGTTGCCAGAGATTTCTGATTGATCACAGCTCGATACAAGGAGATCTGGTTATTTATAGTAAAGCATCAAAGTAATAAAGTACAATACTAGGGCAGCTACAAAACAGGATTTTATCATACAGTATGCTTGGTATTTACACAGTGGCTCTGTGAATGAATTTGCATACATGTGTACATGATTTAGTTGAACCAGGGAGGTGTTAGGGCGGAGTGTTAGGGTGGAGACACACCATTCTATTGACTCTTTGAGGCAATGTTGCCGACAATAATCTTCCTTTTGTTCCCAAATATTTTATCTCAATTCCTAGACCAACTAGGATCAGTAATACATTGTCAAAATTCCATCGTGAGAGGGCACGCCCTTACGTTGTATCTCGTTAACTTTTCGTTGCCAGCCGTCATGAAAACATATGAAATTTTACACTTTCGTCTGTATTCGTCGCAATAAATGTAAAATCTGTTTACTTCTTTGGAGAATTTTACTGCCATATATATTTTGAGTGTGTTTAGGAGTCATGCGGAAAGTTATGATAATTAGGTAAAATGATTAAGCCTTTAACGATGCCTATAGCAGATGACTCATCGAATTCGTTGCAAAACAAAGAAAGTAAACTATTTTAACTTTCATTGACAGTCGTTTAGCTAAAAATTTTGGTGAGAGTTTGAAACCTGTTGTTAATAAACCTCATTTCAAAGCATCTTTTAACAAAGACAATTGTTTCAGGATTACTTGGGTGTGAAAGAGGCAAATCCTCTTGAGCATGGGACAGGTCAACAAGGCTTAACAATAGGAACAAAGAGGACTGTCAATCAAAGTTTGATGCTTGAATGGGAATTACTATTTTTCAAGTACCTATTGTGTGACAGATAGGGCTGTTGTGTCTCCAGCCTAACACCTCCCTGGTTGAACTGAAAATTTCACATTTGACTCTTCCATGACAAGAGGTCTTTAAAGCCACAATAGGAACATACAGTATGGTTTACTGTTATTTTGACGAGTGACAAAATTTTAGAAACAGCCCTGTACCAGCTGTCGTCTATGAAATACATTTATTCAGAAATTTTATGGGGAGGGGGGAGATCAAATACTGTACCTCAAGGGAGAAGACTGTAAGGGAAAGGGGAATATGTAAGTTCATTTAAAGAGATTAACAGTTTGCAAAATAAGGTTTATCAAAATTCCAATATTGCATTGAGGCATCTTATACTGGAAAACGGTGATCCTGGCCCCTAACTACACTGTCACCCCACACACTGTGTCATTCACCATTTTTACAAACTCCTAGAACATAGGCTATACTTTACAGAGTTATATACAACTTATGTTCACAAATATTTACTGAAATAACAACAAATAGCGTAAAGAAAGTGTATACTGTACGTCACTGCAAGTAAAAAATTAGTCTTGTATTCAGTCCAACTTTAAATTTTGTAAGTGGCCACATTTTCAGTAATAAAATTAAAGGAATGACCTTTTAGATGTGTTTGATAGTTATCTTGCATTAGAGTTAGTACAAGGGCTCCAACTCTTTCAATAACTTGAATTTTCTGTACAGCATTTTCATAATAAATCACATTTAATCCAAATCAGGCTTTTCCAATACATTTTGTACAGGGACAAATTGTCTGTACGTCAAATGTCCTGTACATCACAAGATATTTTTTTCTTTGTGTCACCCCAGTACCAAAACCACTTGTTATTCTTTTATTATAGTAATGTGCAGCATATTACTTAGAAGGTTAGGCTGCACATTAATGATATTAGCTTGATTGCTTCACCTATTCTTTCAGAGCATTTTAAGGTTTAGTATTTCAGCACAAAAACACAAAATTCTCTGGTCACACTGCCTTTTAATTAAGATCTTACCAAATTAACAAGGTGTGAAAATTTTGTATTCCTTTCTAATTAAAGTGTTTGTTGCAACAATTATGTATGCCTAAAATTTTCTTGAATGCCAACTTCTTCATAACTTTCAGACACATTTACATCTCTGAAATGTCCCGTACATCACAGTGCAAATAGCTTAGACCTGCCCTAAACTGTAAATGTTGTTTACTGTAGACTACTATACATGAATCCCAATCTAGTCAAGTGATGGTCTCATTTTGTCTGGCATAACTGGGGCACATCAGCTTTAATCTTTCAAATCCTTTGCATCACTGTATCCTGGATGATTGTACACTAAAATACTACTTGATTCATGTTCACTGAATATGAGAGTGTAGAATGGTTAAACTTATGGACAACAAGCTTTAGGGAATATAAGCCTGAAGCACTGCACTTATGGCTGTCTTCACTAGCTGCAGGGATTCGTCTATGTATTTTGTACACTGACCATACCTGAATCCGATGTCATTCAAAAAAGCTGGTAGGGTGTCTGATGTAAGAGCATCCAAGTAACTTCTGACGGTGACAGCTCTGCTTTTGTCACTCAGATCTGTCTGCCCAAGATACCTGAGCTGCCTTTTGTATAAAAACAGACAAAAACAAAAGAAATAAAAGCATCTTTTCTTAAAGTGTACAACCATGTTTGGTCTAATGGTAAGAGCATCTGCCTCCCACACGAAAGGCCCAGATTCTATTCCCAGATCGCGTTATACCAAAGACTCTGAAAAAGGAACCTACTGCGGTTGTGCACGATGCTCCGCATAGGCAATGGAGTAGGGAAAACAAGCCAGTGAGCCACAACCGGAGAATAGGTTGGAAACTGGGCCATAAGATTCCATCTAACTAACTAACAACTGTAACTCTTGAAGTGTATAATAATACAGTGTGCCTTACATGTGGTTACAAATGGATAGAAACTGAGCCAGACAACTTCAACTTATAACAGTAGTCAGTGATAAAATACACTGTAGGGACATTTTCACTCACACAATTAAGAGGGGACATTTGCACTTACACCTACATGATATAAAAAATTCAACTCATACTGTAAACTCAAACATAACATAATGCTGAGTACAGAGAAAATCTAGAGAACCTTACCCACAATTGCACTATAATGACTACATGGTACATCAATTTCCAGGCACTCAGAAAAAAACAAATGGGTTGTGGGCAGCTACAGTAAGGGTTCATTTTTTCTAGAAGAAGATTACAGCTGAGCCATTTTCAGTAATACTGTACCCATTTACTGGTCAAAAAATTTCACTTTTAATGACTGGCTTCGAAGCAAATTAAACAGCTCTGTAATGTGATATGCCTGAGAAGATACAAGTACAGTACTATACACTGCTTTGCTGATGATGAATTCAACTGACCCCTTGATCACAAATGAAATGTGACCTTTTCATCAGATACTATAAAAGTTAAAAGAGAAATTACTTTGAAACAATGCAATTGTAAAAAGTGGCAAGTTTCAGTCCTGTCATTCAGTAGCTAGTTAGTTAGATAGATACAGTAGGCACAGATTTCAATCCCAAGCATCTTCGAATCTGGAGGCTTTCCTGCCTGGACCTTCTCACAATCTGGAGACTCAATGTGTGTGCATAATGTACATCATGAGTATGACATACAAAGTTGAGGTCCAGGGCCCAATCATTGACCCTCCAAGCTCTACAGTTCTAGATCCTCTTTGGTGCTACCTTTATCTTAGGTTTATTTTTAACATGTGATATCACTGGTGAAAAGAATTTTTCTTTTTTGCTTGAATTTACTTTCACATTTTAAAAATGGTGTTAGGCATGAGAAAGCTAAGTTCAAGCATGGCAAAATACTGTACATTAAAAGCATCAGGCACAAAGGTAGAGTGGGAGAAATTCATACTCAAGTTGAGCCGGAGATTTGTGAAAATCCATTTCGGCAGGAGACATCCCTCTGAAAGCATGAGAAAAGCTGGCCTCGATTTTAAAAAAAATTTATGGTTGTCCTTCCGGCAACCAATTCAGTATTTTTAGTTGCCCTTAAGAAAATATGGTTGTCTGAACAATTACAGTACAAAATAGAAATTGTGTGTACATATAATTGGTCTCCAAGAATAAAAAGATATGCTTTTTTGCAATTGACAAAAACACTTGTAGTCTGAAACAGGAAAAGTTGGAAAGAGTTGATCAGACAGCACATATGGCGTACTTCTTCAATTAGGCAAAAGCAAGCTGCTCGAATATAATTCATTGTGAGAGAAAAATGGTTGTCTCTTGGACAACCAACTGCCAACTTTCGGTTGTCCGTATGGAATTTTAGTTGTCTCAGACAATCGGACATCCATAAAAATCGAGCCCTGGAAAAGTCTCTGCTATTGGTCATATTTAAAATCACCAAATTATACAAACCGCCTAGAAAATGAAGAACAGTACTGTACGTTATTACATAACAAAAGCCACAAAGCCACAACTGACTGAATGGTTGAGTAGTCATATCCCCAGACTTGCAGGGCAGATCTGGAGTTCCACTCCTGGCACTGGTCAGTTCAAACCAAAGACTCTAGATACTGTACTTTAATTACCATGGTGAATCTGTTTGATCCAGTGAACGTCTTGCTCGTAACATGACTTGGTTGTTGGTTTGGCCTCCTACAGATCAATGAAAACAGTAGCATGCAAATTCTGAGTATATGATTATTTTAATAGTGAATGATATAGGCTACAGTATTTTAAGGCCTAAATCCCTAATAGTTTTCAATGCTTACAGTATTACACAGTAAATGGGACCGTGTGTCTGGTCTAACGGTAAGAGCATCCGCCTCTCACACGGAAGGCTCTGGTTTGCTTCCCAGGTCCAGTCATTCCAAAGACTCTAAAAGAGGAACCTTTTGCCTTTTGCGTGGTGCTCCCATAAGCAATGGAGAAGGGAAAACAACCCAGTGAGCCACAACTGGAAAGGAGGCCGTGGCCGGCTCGACTTGAACCAATAGGTTGGAAACTAGGCCATAAAACTCTAACTTCTACACAGTAAATGGCATGATTATCATATTCTAAGAACGGTAAATTGCCTTACATACTGTAGGTACTTGAATCAGAGGTATATTACAGTGGCACTGCTGTATTTCATTCATTGAATGCATTCAAAGAAGACAGGTACCCCCACACAATTGTGAACTGGCCAACCAAGGACAAGCAGAGCAGATATACAGTAAATTGTCAATTAGCTGGTTTGCCTCAGGGCGACGTAAGGGCACACAATCCTTGCTTTTTGTAGCTTTTGTGATCTGGGTACTAATTGGGTTTCTGTACCCGGTAGTGTATAATTTTAACTGACTTCAAAACTTTTTAAAAGAGGGTGCTCAAACTTTTTGTTTTCCAGAAAACAGTTTTTTTTTCCTTTTTTCTAAGTAAAAATCCCTTTTTTATTTTAGTCACTAGGGTAACAGCGCTATATGTACCGTGGAGAGAAGTGAATTGTAAGTGCTGTGGAAGAAAGAAAAGCATTGTTAGTACCAGCAGCAGACCCTCGAAACTACTGGTATAGAATCAAGAGGGGGATCAAACTGTTTTCCAGAAAACAGGTTATTTTTTCCTTTTCTTAAATAAAAAATCCACTTTCCAGCACGCTTGCATACTGCATTAAGAGCGCTGTTAACATTGCTGGTGGCTGGGAGTGGATTCAAAATAATATAAGTACTGTCTAATAATACTTTCTGTTAAATATAGCTGTAGGTATATACCTATAACAAAGAACTTGAGTGTGTACATATGTTTCGTTTCGTTTCGTTTCGTTTATTGTTTTATCACTTTTACATATAAACATACACATATAGAGTATAAACTCAACAAAAGAATATAAGGACATATAAAAGCGAAAGGAAGTACACAAAAACCCCGGGGGGCTTGAAAATATGCACTCCCTGAGAGAGAAAAACAACAACAAGCAGACTACTGATAAACACACACACACACACACAAACTAATACAGTAGCAAAAAAGGGAGGTTACAATAACAAAGCAGAGGTCAAAAAGAAGGGAGAGATCTTTCCCAGCTTGGAAACCCCTCCCCCAAACCACACACCCCACCCCACCCTACCCAGCAACAACCGGCTGCGGTGAACAAAATGCTGAAGACCTTTAAGATGGCAAAACATGGTGCTAAGAAGCCTACGGAATGGATTCAGTGCGTTATATGTGAGATGAAGCCTAGTAGTCTTGAATAAAGTGGCGTGAAATGTTTTTCCTGAAGGACTGGATACTTTGTTTGGCTATGACAGAATACGGGAGGGAATTCCAAAGCCGAATGGCTCGATTACGAAGGCAGTTGTGCTGTAAAGAACTTTGAATAGTGTCCAGGTGTAGGGATGCAGATTGTCGAGTGTTGTGATTATGAACTGAGAAGTTGTGAGAAAAGTAATTTGAAAATTGACTGGGCAGCAGGTTGTGTAGCGAGCGATAGGTGAATGTGGAAATATTGGTATTAAAAATATCAGAGAGTTTCAGAAGGTTTAGTGACTTGAACAAGGAACTGGTATGGTCACGTGGTTTGGAGCAAGTGATGTGACGAATAGCTCTCTTTTGTAAGACATTTAACTTATCGAAAAGAGTACGACTTGTACTGGACCAGGCAATGGAACAATAGTTAAGATAAGGGTAGATTAAAGCAAGGTAAATGGAACGAAGAGCATTCTTAGGTACAATATACTTAAGTCTTCCTAACATACCAACCACCTCAGCGATCTGGGACGAAATACTGCATACATGTTCATTCCAAGAAAGCTTAGAATCAATATGAATCCCCAGGAATTTAACATTATCCACACCTTGTAAGCAATTGCCATCAACAGAGATTTGAAAGTTATAACCTTTGTTAAGAATGTCATTATTAAAAACAATAAAGTTCGTTTTTGCAACATTTAAAGAAAGTTTGTTCACAGTAAACCAGTCAAGGTAAAGTTTAAGTTCACAGCACACTTGCTCCTCTAGGCGCTGTGGGGATCAGAGTCACCAAAAAATATATTAGTGTCATCTGCAAACAATACAAGTGAAGCATTCTTGGAAACACTGGCAATATCATTTACATAAATTATAAAAAAGAGAGGTCCAAGGATAGACCCCTGTGGAACACCACATTTTACTTTCTTAAGATCAGAATTAACACCATTGAGGGAAGTAAATTGTTCTCTATCAGAAAGGTAACTTTTGATCCAGTTATAGGACACACCTCTGAAACCATAATGCGATAATTTATGAAGCAGGATACCATGGTCAATTGTATCAAAAGCTTTGGACAAGTCAAGAAAAATTCCAATAGAAGTCTGCCGCGCAGCCGCGGCTTGGTTTAAGTTATCCAGGGCATCTAGGAGAGCGAGTTCTGTTGAACGACCGGGACGAAAACGGTATTGACAAGTTGAAAGTATGAATAATATAATATAATAATAATACTTTCTGTTAAAAATAGCTGTAGGTATATACCTATAACAAAGAACTTGAGTGTGTACATATGTACAGTACGGATATTCCTATGTATAGGTATTTACCCCTACGTATACAGTTCCTAAGCATGTGCACACCTGCATATGGCCCACGCTAACCCTACTGTATATATACCTTTGCATACAGTACATACTGTATGCATGTACAGTATATCTCTAACCCTAAATACCCAGATCTGTACAGAAACTCAATTAGAGTGCAGTGATCTGTGTAGTGCGCTTAGTTTTTATAGTACCAAATGGGTTTCCTCAGTCAAAATGGGGAACTTTTTAGTGGTGGTGCAGCACATCTTTTGGGGGCTGCTTCCGATATGGTATTGCATTGGTTTCTTATTGCAAAACATTTTCAGTGCAACTTGCAAACATTCCAGCAGGCTATGAGTTTAGGCCGGAGCTACAGTATGCCACTGTTTGTATAACTTACTAGCCTAGCCTTTGGTTCCCATGCAGCAGAAATGCCAACCTCCAAAATAGCAAACTTGAGATTTTCGTAACAAAACCTGGAGATTGGTATCTCAAACCTGGAGATTCGAAATTTGTCATATACTATACCATGACGAGTTTTCCATCATTGGGAAGATAACAGATGATGAGGTGGCAGTGGCGTAAGAAGCAATTTGAAAGTAATGGAAGGGGGGGGAGCAATTTTTGGACTATGCACCTCACCCTACCCCATTGACCAAATGGTACTGTACATTTTTTATGCTAAATTTTTCGCTTTTTTCTACCAAGAAGAACGATTGTTTTAAATGAAAAAATTTGTATGCTAAAAATCATTTTTTCAAATGAAACTGGGCACTAAAGAAGGTGGAATCCTTTGTTTTTTTCCAGCCATGCTACAGTAGACAACAATTCCAGTATATCTAGGCTATGCCCTCTACAAACTGAGAAATATCTATAAAATTTTAATTCTTCTGGTCACTAAAGAATCAAATCTACCCACAGACTATTCAACTGACAGGGTTGAAAGGTATCTGATGAAAGCCATTTCATATGAGAGCACTTTCGGTGCGGGGAAGTGATTCCCAGCCTAAAGTCTTGCCGGAAGATAATTTAAGCCGAATGCCACCGTCACTTTGTGTGGAACATAGAGAAAATTCTGAAAAATCGGACCCCTCAGACAGTCGGAAACATTTGGCATTTCTCAGGCTTGTAAGGAGTAGCTTGTCAAGTAGCAGAGAGGTAAAAAGACTTCTCCAGGAGATATGGGCATGCGCCCAAATTTTCTGAGTTAACTTTGAAGTGTAAAACGTCACTGTGTTACTGTGAGGGACGCAATTCGCGGGGCGCCAAGCGCGTCAAAATTTTTGCCCGTTTGAAACAAATATTTGTAGCTATGGAGCTTGTATTGCAGACATTTTTGGGATTCGTTTTTTTGGGGCTACGTTGCGCTGTATGCACGACCAAAAAATTTGCATGTTGCATGCGTAGGCTACGGTATGTACTTCAACTTGCTAAGCCTAGGCCTATACTGTACATGTGCAGCAGCTGGCCTATCCCTAGGCCTATATCGCTGTACGATGAGATCGCAATCCCCTTTAACTAGTGAGCGGGACAAGTAAAGCTGTTACTTCCTATGTTATTTAGCGTTTGTATTTCTTTGAATAATGTTATTTTACCATGAGGTTTGAAAATTTGACCGTGAGATGATGCCTCAAACTGTGAGACTCGTGGTGAAACTGTGAGAGTTAGCAAGTATGCATGCAGGATTCAATGTTGGCAGAGAGTATTGGATTCTGAAACACAAATTGATTAATACAAGACCTGGACACATCATTCAACAAACCATGGAAACCATTGAACCTTTAGATGGACCCTTTTAAGGCCAACAATCTGAGGGAACATACACTGCAGAGAGAGTCACTAAGTGTAACGTTAGGCCTAGGCTACTTACGAAGGGCAAATACCATCTCGTGATCTCTGAATGTTTCCAGACCCTGATCAACGTTATCGCAAAGAGCTCGTAATCTGTGAATTAGTGCGTCGGCGGACTGATCAAGAATTGTTCCTTGTAACACATATTCTTGTAAATTAGGACCACCAGCCGTACTCACGGAACCCAAATTCCCAGGTAGCGAAGATGACATTATCAAAAGTTTTTAAAGGAATGCCAAGGTAGGTAGGCCTAGTAATGAAGAACTGATAACATAATATTACCGCTGTCGGAGAGTTGATTGCAGAAGTTATGAGAGGAAACAAGTCTAGCTCTTCCATATGTTAAACAGAGTTTCCCCCAAATTACAATATTCCAGTTTGGCTTGGTACTGTACCACAAAGTTAATTCTTTGTGCTCATGTTAACTTCAAAAATATTAATGAATTCTTATACCTATTTTTCATCTCCTAGGCCCATTTTAAAAACTTCCTAGAAGTTTCAATATGTTCATAATAAAAAGAGTTTACCAGTTCACAATTATTTTTTGAGCACAATTATTTTTTGAGCACAATTTGTTTGAGAAATGGAAGTGATTGCAGAAATTCAAGTAGGCGCCATTAAAGGACTCATATATATTTACATTTGGCGACTTTATTTTGAAACAGCCAGTATTACGATTAGATCAATATATTCCACATAAAACCAATTAAATACAATTTAATTATATGATAAATGCTTCTAAAATTTTTATGAACATTACGAAATTCTTTCTCATATTTTTAAAATTAGTACATTTGAACGAGACTTAATATGGCGGCTTCCAAGATTGTTTCGCCAGCTTCACTTTGGTGAAAGTGTAACTAACAAAATACAGGTTCGCTCGGATTAATGTGTTTTCAATAGTTTTATTAGTTCCATTTGAATAATTTCCAGCTCAGTGTTTTCGGAAATATCCCTGCTGAAGTTCTTCTGGGTCGGAAACGAAAGTACTCATGAAGTTTCTGCAGACATTTCAGACTTTAACACTAGGATCGGTTTTACGAACATATTCAACGGTAGGTTGCGTGTCAAAGACAAGTCACAAAAATGGTACCAACAACAGGTGTTTTTCATTCACAAAGGCGAGACCAATGGTGGGCAGAAGTCATGTGTACCAGGAAGAAATCCCAGTATGTCGGCATGCTGCAAAGTTTGCAACTTATACGAGATTAAACCAGAATTTCAAGGTTAGATCTAAGGATTTCCAAGATAATAAGCCTAGCCTATTAGGTTAATAGGGCCTAGGCTAGGCCTAGGCTAGGCATTTGCCATATGCCAAAGAATCACGCCAAGGTGGAGGTGTTTGGAATTATACACCACACCAATTGTTGCAATTGTATGCCAACTGTTGTTATTTTCCCTGTAGCCGCTGAAATTTGTTGGCGTACATTTCTGTATGCCAAAGATCTTTGTGCGAAAGGCCCTACATTCCAGTATGGGCTAGCCTAGGCCCATTGCCTAGGCCTTAGATCTACTGGAAATTTTTTACAGCTGCTGAATTTTCATGCCAGTCACCATAGTTTTTAATTTTTACTACATGCTTAATTGGCATTGTATGAATTTTAGCACAGTGCGTATAAAAACGGCTGCAAAAAACGGAAATTCATACATCAAGTTGGGGTTGATGTGCACTGTTTAACAAGGTGTTCCTTGATTGGCTGTTGCCATTGTATTGTATCGATTGTATTCTTTGTTCGGGTTAGGGATTAGGTTAGGATTAGGGCTATGGTTAGCCAGTAAGGAAATTTTTTGTTAAACAGTGTGCAAGTTGGAGTTTAATTCATCATTGCACAACAGTACTTTTCAGTAATAGGCCTAGCTAGACCTATGTAGATTTTGATTACAGTGGGCCAAACATTAGGCTAATGGCCTATTAGAACTGTTAAATTTTTATACCATGTCTAAAATAAGCCTAGCCTTATGTAGATTTCTAAACCTCGATTTTATTACAGTAGCTTTATAGTAGCAGTACAGGAGCATCCAAAACCCTGTCATAGTCCTTAAAGGCCCAGTTCTCTCACCCCAAACAGTACAATTCTCCTAACCTTCTTACTGAAGCCCCTCCCACAATTGTCTGAAATTAATCCTCATCGAGACACAATCTCAGTTTATTGCTTCAGGGTAAGTGTAGAAAAACTCAATTTATATAATCAAAACACTCACAGTACCATTTATGCTGTGTAATATTTGGCACCCTGCTTCTTTTGAATTAGCTGTCAATCAAATAACTGAGCCAATTGAGAATTTTGGTACCCGGGTTTAGGGTGAGAGGTTTGGCCCTTTAAATTCATTTGCGGTGCTTGCAAACACATCTGTTTCTGCTAGACTAAATCCAAATGTTAATCACTTTTTGATTTTGAGAAAAGAAATGTTTCCACAAATTTTGTCTTTAGAACCGATCAATCTTAAAAAGATTACTGCGATTAGCACTGCCACAGTGCCACTAAGTGAAAATAATATGTTAAGCTCAAATTTGTGTGAAGTTTTGAATGTACCTAAATATTTATCTTTTTTTCCATCTTCTTACAGGGAGTTGTATATCATTCAACATCAAGAGACATCTATTACAATTTGGCATTTGAAGACTGGTAATTATGAACATGCAGGGTATTATTGCTGATCAGTACACCCAGTAGCATATGGACAAGCTGGAGGAGGGGGGGGGGGCATGGGATGACCTTTATAACCTCTGGAAAGAGCTGGGGAAATTAAATAGCTGTAGTAGTCACGGAATCACTAGGAGGTAGTCTGACCCTTTTGGCTTAGTGCACGTTTTAAAAGTAAATTAAAATGTCTTAAGATGTTTTATATTAGTGCAATATGCATTTTAGTCCTTCTAATTAGGGAATAAAGTCAATGGTGCCCATGTCTCTACATCAGATTCGAACAGGCTATGAAGTCATGCATATGGACTGAGAGACCTTAGGCGAAGCCGAGGGTCTCTGCCAATATGCATGACGTCATAGCCTGTTTGAATATGATGTAGAGACATGGGCACCATGACTTTATTCCCAATCATAAAAACTTTAATTTTCGAGAAGTTTAGAAGGGAAAAAGCTTTCTTTTTGGTTTCGATGAAAAGAGAAACCTATGCATTCATGATGGCGTGTGTGTGTGTATGTATGTGTGTATGTGCGTGTGTTTGTGTGTGTGCGTGTGTATGTATGTGTGTATGTGCGTATGTGTGTGTGTTTGTGACACTTTGCTTGTTTACACGATATCTTGAGAAGGGAAGATCTGACAGTTCTTAAACTTGGTACACAGATACCCCATATTAAGAGGAAGAACCCTATTTATTTTGGTTGAGGTCAAAGGTCATCTGGGGTCACAGGGGGTCAAAAACCAAAATCCTTGTTTACACAATATCTCAAGACAGGAAACTTGGATTAATTTCAAATTTGATATATTGATGTGTTATGATGTAAGGAAGACCCCTATTGATTTTGGTGTAGGTCAAAGGTCACATGGGGTCACGTGGGGTCTAACCCTTAAATCCTTGTTTACATGATATCTCATGGTAGGAAACTTGGATCAATTTCAAACTTGATATGTTGATGCGTTATGATGTAAGGAAGAACCCTATTGATTTTGGTGGAGGTCAAAGGTCATTTGGGGTCACATGGGGTCAAACCCTGAAATCCTTGTTTACATGATACATCATGGTAGGAAACTTGGATTCATTTCAATCTTGATAGGTTGATGCGTTATGATGTAAGAAAGAACCCCATTTATTTTCATGGAGGTCAAAGGTCATTTGGGGTCACATGGGGTCAAATCCCGAAATCCTGGTGTACACTATATCTCAAGGTAGGAAACTTTGATTCATTTCAAACTTGATATGTTGATGCGTTATGATATAAGGAAAAACTCAATAAATTTTGGTGGAGGTCAAAGGACATTTGGGGTCACTTGGGGTTAAACCCCAAACTACTTGTTTACACTGTATCTCAAGGTAGGAAGCTTGGATTGATTTCAAACTTGATATGTTGATGCGTTATGATGTAAGGATAACCCTATTGATTTTGGTAGAGGTAAAAGGTCATTTGGGGTCATAGGGGTCAAACTCAGAAATAATTGTTTAGGATAGCTCAAGGTACAAAAGGTGGATGGATTTCACAATTAGTGTGCGAATGAATTATGGTGAGAAGATGGTCTGTATAAGGTTTTTTTGGTGGAGGTGAAAGGACATCTGGGGTCATGATTGGTCAAACTTTGAAAAACTTGTCAAAATGGGATATCTCAAGGTAGGAAACTTGGATGGATTTCCAAATTAGTATGTGGATGTGTTATGGTGAGTTGAAAGTACTGTACAGTACCTGTTGTTTTTGGTGGAGGTCAATGGTTATCTGGTATCACCTGACATCAGGCTCTGAAAACCTTGTTTGCAGAATATCTTAAGGCACAGTATGAAATTTGGCTTTTTGAATATAGAAATGTTTTGGTTAAAAGAAAAACCAGTCACTTACAGGTGGAGACAAAGGTTATTTTGGGTCACCAGTTGTTACAAGAAATGTAGCATTTTATTGAAAAGAGCATGTATGTATCATCGAAACCTCAATGCATTTTTGCATTCTGGTTGTGAATTTTCCATTGATCATCAATTATTCTCCTTAATTTGGCTTAAGTTTCATAAAGTGCTCATACAGGTGTACGTTACCATGACATTGACATTGAATAGCATAGCGAAAAGCTGTATTAATATTACTGCAATGCACAGTAGAGTAGCTAGCTAGCTACACGCTACCTTCGTCGCTTGTACGTACCGTACGTACACAGTCATGACTCATAGTCATACAATGATATAGCCTCTGTCGAGCCTTTCTGGCGGAAGTTTCTTTCACCTCCCTCTGGCTGTTACCTCTACTGTCATACTCCCCCTGTATACGCTACGCGGCGCTGATGCATAGTGCCACAGAATTGTAGTGGCCGTGACTCACTAAAAATGATACAGTTATAGGTAAGGATACGGTAAACACGTACTTTTCGAATCGAAATGAATAAGGAGGGAAAGCAAATGGCAGAAAAGCCTTGACAAAGGCTAACAATGATACAGTCATAGGCCTACTTCGTGCCGTCTATTTGACTAATAAGTTATATTCTGGAAGTCTTGAACGAGGTCATATTTGGAACGATTTATCTCTTGGATTTGGGACTATAGTCGTGAATAGTTCCACTAAAATTATATACTAGCTTGAGGATCTGTGGTTTGGTTTATATTGCTCACTGTGACGTTTGACTTTGACAACGTCCTGCTATACGTTGTTGAACACAGACTAAACAACTAACATTAGGCTAACATAACGTTAGACCTAACTTGGCCTTTCAAATTAGGGTTACGTTGTTTTGGAAATGAGGCTGAGTCAGTAAACTAGCTTGACCTTTTTGAGTGGAACTTTATGGAACCAGAAGTACTTGCCTTTACTAACGGTGGCTGTCGCTATTCCTAAAGTTTTCATTGCAGAGAGAATCTATCACAATCTTGATGACGTTTATTGTCGATGCAGTAAGCAGGCTACTTGGGCCGGCTAAGGCTCTTCTTAATATTATCACATCTGCATTTCCTGTGGCGATTCTGGTGCTAAATTTCCTAACATAGGCCTAGCTAATGGTGCACAGAATTATTGACCAAGCCTTATGTATGGAATATGCGAGATGGGCCTTTAAGGTTAGTGAGTAATGTTATACTTGGACACTCATTTCAAAACTGCTTTTTTTCATCGCCCCAGAGAGGCTAGAGGTTTTGAGTCTAACTGAGGTAGGCCTAGGCCTAGGAAGTCATGTAGTCCGACTTAATACTCATATGTCTTTTTCTCATCAACAGCGTACCATATCAATATTTACACGATCGGGTCTAAGCCTAGGCCTAGGCCCTTTGTGGACTATGAAACACTAACAAGACCTTCACTTAATATTCTCTGAATTAAAGGTCTGAAATCTGATTAGGACCTAATTTATTCGTTTCAATGTACACACAACATTGCGGTCAACCAAATATATTTACATTTTAAGCGGGACAGTTATGGGGTAAATTACAGTCGTATGCCTGAATTGCTTAAAACGTCAGACACCATTATGAAGTATTTGGGCTAGTATGTGTGCTATGTATGTGACCTAAAACTATGTAGTCAAGCCTACATATACCTTGAGGCTTGTCAGCAAAGCTGTGTTTATGGTCATGTTGATCAAAAACTTTCTCTCCATACACCCTATGTCTCTACACTGGATTAGAACATGGGTAACTGACCAATCAGAAGCCAGCATTCTCAGAAAGTATTTATGTATTAACTTTTAATCCCTACTCTTAGACCTCTGCAGCACATCAAAAACTCAATCCATGCCAACAACTGTGTAGTGAAAAATGAAAATTCTTTCATTCTTTTCTTTTCAGTTTGTAACCACCAAACAAATAGCAGTTCCTTACATCCCAAGTACAGTACATGTTCTACTGTAACTTACAGTAAGATGCATTAAGGGACACCATTTTGCATTTACCTAGTTTGGATGGCAACATTTTCTTATGCCACGGTAGACCTTACTCATGCCATTTAAAGGGAAATTCACCATGCCATGTGAGGAAATTCACCATCTTCCCCCCCCCTCCCCCACCTACCTTTCACACCTCACAGTTCCAGTGCCTGCTACTGTGTACTGTACACTACTGTATGGTAAAGTATATGGCCATCTTTTTTCTTGATGGTGCCATTTAAAGAGAGAAAGAATTAAGTTCAAAGTACACAGGTTGATTCATAAATTGTACAGTTTATTTCTTCATTGAATACAGTTTTCTAAATATGAACAGACTGGTGTGTTAACAACTGGTACCTCCAATCTTTAGGCTTGTCCTTCCTTACCAACTTTTTTATTACATACATTCCATCTGATGAGCTGTAGCTAGGTCTTCAGAGTTCTAGTTCTTTAAACTCTTTTACATGTGTCCTGGTTACTGTCTATAATTCACAGGCAAGTAACCCTAAACTTATTTTGAAACAACGGCTAAATCTTACAACTTTCTTCTTGATTCTATTCAAACTATAGGTAATATTTTAGGACATCAAATTGCATATCAAGGTTATCGAAGCAGTCATTCAGAGTAGATTTTACAATAGAGGAGAAGACAATACATACCAAATGATCCTCAGTAGTCAATCATTAAGCAGGACAGTATAATATTGTACTACAGTACTACTTCTTCTTCTTCTTGTTCTTCTTCTCGTAAACTGGCAGGCTTCTAAAAAAGGTAGAGCACATACAGTAAGCCAGAGGTGTGCAGGGAGGGGGTATGTACTAATCAAAATGCAAATTAGTTTTGAACATATTAATGCTGGTTGCACTGACAGTCCCTTCAGGTTATTTGTTCCACTCCTTTATAGTTCTTGGGAAAAAAGAATACTTAAAAACATTTTTTACAGCATTCAGGTCGATGGAAGTTTTGTGTGCTTGTTCTGCAAAGACCTTGCCGTGTTACTGGCTTTAGGAAGTGATCTTTAGGTATGTCAACTCCAAGTTGGGGTTACTGGATTTTCCCTTAAACAATGTTCCCGCAATGTTCCAAAGTATTTTGATAAACCAGTGAGAGGTAAAGAAAAGGATTCAGCTGTACATGCATGTATACCATAACATAATGTACAATACTTTTAGAGTTGGTTCAATCATGTCTAGAACTCATTGACATTATTATGAATAACACTCTGCTGCCCTCTTTAAGTTGAAATATTCTCAGTCTGTATTCAAGCCTGTATTTTATCATAATTTTATCATCATTCCAGAGGACATTTTAGGGTAGTGGTATGAACATTTCTTCATTCATGATTAGCACTTTTTGATTGACATCAAAATTTGAAAACTGAAAAGATGCAGATTAATGTAGAGTCCATAAAATGCAGGAGTGTTGGTAGTACACATTGTACCCATAATAATATTATGGTTATAGTGGGACATAACATTGCCTTAAAGGGCCAGTACTCTCACCTCAAACTACAACAAAGGCAGTTTGTTTTTGTGCAGAATGTAACTTATTTCACAAATAATAACCTTTTTGCATTCTCATGACAGGTATTGCTCATTGACCTACTCTTACCCAACCTGCCAATGGCAACTTGGGTAAAAGGCTCAGGCTATCTTTTTGATTTGTTGGGGGGGGGGGGCTCCTATTGGCCAAGTTTTGCTTTTTTACTGTGTCATGAATGGGTGGCTATCAGCTTTGCAAGTTTTCAGGAGTGAAGATGAGGTTCATGTCTGCCAGGTATTTGTGCTGCCCGGAGTTTAGAATATCGGTTATGGTTGGAATTTTTCTGAATTGTGGCTGATGGGCAGTTCCCCTTATGTTTTCCATTGATTCCTGTTCTTTTTCTCTTTCAGGGTGTACAATAATTTAAACTTGGACACCTGCGATGTCCTCATGTTATGGTGCAATGACCCATGTGTCGTGGTTGGAAGACATCAAAATCCTTGGGTTGAGTGCAACCATAAGCATTTGAAAGAATCTCAGGTAGCCCTTGCTCGTAGGAGATCAGGAGGTGGCACAGTATATCACGTAAGAACATCATACTTACTGTATGGAAATTTAAATTTGTACCATGGTTCTGTATCACTGGAGGACTCTGAAAGAAATATATGCATTGTAGGGTGTACCTTATGTCTAGAGTTTTAAAAATACACATTTTAGAGGTTGCAAAGTTAATCATTTTAATTTAACTCCTGTTGTAATATCAATTTCCATTGTTGAGATCTATTAGCCTAAATGTTAAATTTATTTAAAACAGTTCATTGCCCAACATAAATGTGACTTTGTTCTCGTACAACTCACATTATCTGCTTTGCTTCCCTTTACAATGATAAATGTTTATTTGACCTTGAATACTTTCTGTTTGCTTGCATAGCATGTTGCACAAAGAGGGCTTAATTAATAACATCACCTAATAAAAGTTATGAGTGCTGTCTCATTATACTGGCAGAAGGTGAAACAGCTTTCTGAAAAACAGAAATACTGTACAAAAACTGTAATTTGAGCAGTAGAACAATGATATCACAAATTATTTCACAATGTACCATTTTAAACTGACTTGATAAACTTGAGCATCTTCTCAACAGCTCAGGACTGTTCTATGAAGATGGAAGATGAAGTGTTCTAGGAAACTTATCAATTACTGGTGGGGGAGGGGAAAAGTAAAGTAGGCTTTGGGAATACTTTAGTCATCAGAGTATACCCATGAGAAGTTTCAGGGGGCAGAAGTTTCATCACACCATATCTTTCTAATGTCTCTTTAATGGTTTGGTTGCATGCCCCCTTCCACACTTACTGAAGTCCACCTCTCCACCACCACCACCATCAGAAGGGTAGTCATTTCAGGCTTAACATTGTAAAATTATTTTTCTTTTCAGGATGAAGGAAACTTAAATTGTACATTTTTTACAAGTAGAGAAAGGTATAACAGAAAAAAGAACCTTGAGACCATCATTACAGCTGTGACCAATGAATGGCCTGATGTAGACATGACAGCAACTTCAAGAGATGACATCGTTCTCAACAAAAGCTATAAAGTATCCTTTAAAAACAATCACTGAGAAGTGTGTGTGCTAGGAATGGTACAAGCTGCTGTACAGGATGGGTTCATGACTGTAGACATGTGTAGGCCTTGATTTTCAGAAAACCTGATGGTTCTGGGAATAATATATCCAGTATTGCATCAAAATCTGCTACAAAAACAGGCCAAGTTGTTACACAAATGAAAAATTGTCTAGCATTTTTTTGTGTGCATAACCCTTGCATTTTCACAAACAATGTGTGGAAGATCTCAAAAATCTTCAAAACTGCTATGCAAAATTTGAATGCTAAATTATTTCCTGTGGTTGCCATCCATCTGCTAAACATTTCACTGTTGTCCACAAGGAAATTTGATTTTCGAAAACAATGTTAACACAACTGCAAAACAGCGCACAGGTTGATGTATAATTGGTTGTTGAAGAATAAGAAGATGTTATGCTTGAGAGAAAAAAATGCTTAAGTTTGAAATATTGTATGATTGAATAAGTGGAAGGAATTGATCAGTTGGCAGTATTGTCTTTAACCAGACAAAAACAAGCTGCATTTTTAAATTTCTTACTGATGAGATGAATAGAAAGAACACATGGTGTCAGAATGCAGTTTCTTTCGTTACTATAGGGACAGTGCAAGGTTAAAGCAGAAATTTGCAAATGAAAAATTAAAAAGAAGGCCAGGAAAAGAAGAAAGAAAAATACATAGCATATGTTATTTTACATTTTTTTATCAGAAATTAAAATCGCGTTTTAACCCTTAATATTGTATTACCTCATTAATCAAGAAATATTGTGGTAATAATAACTTTCCATAAATATGGCCTAACATTCCTGTTGGGCAAGTAACTATATGAAGAATCTACCACAAAGTGGAGTTGAAAGGCATATTAAAAGTGGACAAATAGATATTGCACAGAAGGAATTTGCAAACAGCTGTTCCTATTGGGGCAAGTAGGGAATAGACCTTGTGCATTGACAACACAATGATGTCATCCTTTGGGCAGAACAATGTGCATAAGAATTTTTCCTGCACCTGTAGCAGAGTTTGCACATATTCGTGTGTCATTTGTCCGTTTTGGTTTATTTTTACCAGCAAAGGAGGGCGCACTTTTTCGCTCTGTGACATCATATGCACATGGTCTGTAAAGACTGTACCATTCTGTACAAATGCATCATAAAGATAATAATGGTTTTTTAATGGAATGTGAAAATTCTCTTTCTTAGCACTTCTTGGCAAATAAATTTAAGCAAAACTTTATGCTGCTGCAATTTCCATTACTGAAATGCAGCACCTTCTGCAAACTCAAAATCCCATCATGCAGTTGTCTCAGGGGTTTTTGTACTTACTTTCTTGGGAGTGTTTATTCACAGTGTGCAGGTCTAATCTCTAAAAGACACATTTGATAGCGAGCAGCAAGTGCCCCTGGTAACTTGTTGATAAGGAAGTTGTGGTCCATATGGAACTAGTTTGGAGCTTGCTTGCTAAATGGTTTAATAACCCTGGGATTTCATTACAGAGTCAGTTGCTTTAAAACTTAGTTAACCACATACCTTGCAACCAGGCATTTGGAAGGGAACCCTGGATTAGTAACCATTACAAAATAGAGCTGGAAGTCACCATAGCATAAGCAAAGATGAAGAAATTAAATTGTTCTGAAAGATGAAGCAAAAAAATCATCCTGCTCACTGATGAATGGGAGACAGCAGAGGGTAATACAGGGCATTATCTTAGATTAATTATGGTTTGTAAATTTGCATTAATTTTCTTTACTTTATCAACATAAAGATATCAGGAACAGCTTCCAAGCTTGGAAGAAAAATAGCCTATCATCACTGTACCTTATTACACAGCTGCAATAAATCTCGACTTATAGACTTACTTGATGTTAATTTGGTGAGTTTTGTTTTGAATTTTTCATAATTGCTTCATTTTTCTGATTTTTTTTTTTTTTTTGGAAGGGATTATTTTATCAAAAAGGGAAATCAAAGATATTTCTCTCTCTCTGTTTACACTTGCCCATTCAGTCAACTTTCTGGGTTTAGAAAATGTTCCCTGTCCTACGAATGAATAAATGATAGAGTGATTCCAACTTATCTGTTCTAGTTTAAGAAAACTCTAGTCTTTTCTTCTTTTTTTTTTTTGTATACCCCTTTGGGGAGTTTTGTTTTGAATTTTCAAATCAAGTTTCACTTTTCTGATTTTTTTTTTCAAAGGGATTTTATTATCAAAAGGAAAATCAAAGATATCTGTCTCTGTTCACCCTTGACCATTCAGTCAACTTTCTGGGGTTAAGAAATGTTCTTGTTGTCTGTTTAGGTTTAAGAAATTTCTTTTTTTCTGTGTACCCCTTTGATGAAATTTGTTTTTAATTTTTCATAAAAGCTTCATTTTTGTGATTTTTCTTTTTGAAGGGATTATATTGTCAAAAAGGAAAATCAAAAAAAGTTCTTCTCTCTGGTTGCCCTTGCCAACTCAATTAACTTTCTGGAGTTAAAGAAATTTTCCTGTCCCATAAATGAATGAATGAATGAATGTTACTTGTCACCCATTTAAGTTTAAGGAAACTCTAGTTTTTTTGTATACTCCTTTGCCAAGATTATCCTACAGACAATTTAGAGCATTGATAAGATGAGCTAGACAAATTATAATGATAATAATATAATTATTTGCAAAAAGGTAAGGCTGAAACCAAAGATATGCCTCTCAAAATGCAGTTATTTCCCCTTGTTCAACAATAATCTGCCCCAGAGACAATGCCTTCAGTTTTTAACAGGAGTACAAATGTGAATCATGACAAGTATCATGAAATATGGTGAACCCTTCACGACCTTTAACAGGAACACCATTTTGTTGTTTACAAGCAAATCTCCCTTCCTTCCTTTTGTCCTAGATTCCCAGGGCCCTTCCTGTTTCCAGTCACTGTTGCTTTCAGGGCATGGCCAGTTTCACCCTCTAAGCTGCCTCATTGGTCACTTAGAACAACATAGTCATTAATGATATTTGTTTAATTTGGTGCATGTCAACTGGTGACCAACTGGGGGACTACATTAGGACTCTTAGTGTTCCGAACTCCACAAGACCTGCAAGTCCCCAGCTGCAAGTTTTGGTTACTTGTCCAGCAGACCTCAAGGCAGAATCATGTAGTCAATCATATATAGCTGATTTTTGTAATCATGCTTTTTTTGGCCAGCAGCTGGTTAAAGTTGATCAGAATAAATTATCAATCATGTTGAAGTAGAACTCTTTTGCATCAGTAAATCATTTTGAAGTGCTATCTATCTCAACTCTTCTGTTTCTACTTATTTTACATAAGCTTACTTTCAGCTACCCTTAGAATGGAAGGCTGATGTGCAGATAGAGCATCAAACAACAGAACTCAGTAAACCTGGTAGTGCCTCAGCCCTTAATGCTTAATCAATTTTTGTGCTAATATTGAGTTTGACAGTTACATTTTGACTAAATAAGAAAGTCGAGATTCAGTTTTTATTTAGCTGCTGTTAAAATGGTTGACTGCTGGTAACATGCTTTCCTTCTTATTGTATAGGCTTGTGTTATAGTAGTATCATAAACATCGAAAATGTCATTCTTCAAATTTTCATCTCTTTTACCAATTTTCAAGTTACCTTCTTTCGTGACATTTCATTTTTCTACTTGTTTTTACAACAGGATGGAATAACCAACAAAGCTACCCGTAGTGTGCCTTCAGTCGTTAAGAATCTTCAAGATGTCAATGTTAATATAAATCACAAAAATCTAGTCAACGTAATTGCCAAACAGTTTTATAAAGAACACCTTTCCCTGAAAGAGCCCAAGGTACAGTATAACTGTCTTTTATTGCCCTTAGCTCAATTGAAATTTATTTGTTTGTTTTTTGTCAGGAATTTACAAGTTAACTTACAAATACTGTAAATTTGAAAGATTCAAGAGGACAATAAAGGGATCTGGAGAGGTTAAAATTGAAGCAATCGTAGATCTAAGTCGCAACTTTGTAATTTATTCCTTTGCCAAATGGGAAATGTTGATATTCATTTTCTTTGTTTTTATCTGGGACACTGAGCTTATTAAACACTAGTCTGCAGTATTTGTGATGGAATCTTCATTCAAATGTTTCCTTCTTTGTATGTAAAGTTAAGTCGGTTCTTTGGTTCACCTTCTGTTATTGCAACTTGTTTTATTTTTTCATGATGGCTTACCATTAAAGATGCTGCAATTTAAAATTAGTGTAGATCTTCAAAAGGATGTAATTCCTTTCATGAAAGGGATAAGTTTTTCTTTTTTATTTTCTTTTGTTCAGTGCATGTGCTTACAAAAGCTGAAATTTTTTTACATTTCTCATTAGCTCAGCTTTATTGAAATTCATGGAAAGAGGCCTTGTGTTTTATATTTTTCATATGTGCTACAAGTTATCCTCTTCATGAAGTGTGGTACAGTTGGTGCCCTGTTGCATTAAACTTTAACATATGTATTTGAGCTCCCATCTTCATCTAGCTAGGTGTGCAAAAAATCACACTCCTCACAGTGATTTGAGGAGAGTGATAGTGTACAGTCATATTCAAACCTGAAAATTCAATACCTGGGGCCCGTTCCACAAAGAGTTACACACGATCTTAAGTATGATTTACTGTTGGCTTAAGTATGGTGAATCAAACTTAAGATTGTGCGTGACTCTTTGTGGAACGGTCCGCTGGTGATTATCAGTGGTGTATTTCTGGATAGTATCATAGATCAATTGTCTTGACATTTTTCCATTTCTGGCCATATTTTGAAGACGACCAGAGTCATCCTTAATAGCTCAAAAATTGTATTCACTATCCTTCTAGCTGTATGTGGTGGCTTTTGAGAAAAGTGCCTTGGTGTTGTTTTCATGATAAGCTGAAGAGTGAAATGTGGGATATGATTCGGAATGCTATGACCTTTGGTCCCTGCTTTTCTTTGTCCCATCCTTTCTTGTCCAGTCCAGGTTCATTCATTTGGTGGTCGTAAATGAACATTGACTCCTGTCCAGTACCGTAGGCAGAATATTTTAAGCAAGTTGGGGGCACTGAGAGGTCACAGACCTTTTATGGGGCACATTTTGTCCTTTCTTATGGGGCACCTGCTAGTCTGCTACACCACAGGTCCAGTCAAGCATATGGTGCCAAAATGTGAAAGGATCACGGACTTCCTATCTATGGACAGGGCATGTAAAGCATATGTCCTACCCATAGATTGTCGCCATTGACTGGGTCAAAAAAGTCACACCAAGATGGCTGCCATGAAGCTATAGTTTGTATGATTTGACACTGACTCTGTAATATTCTCAACAAAAGTTTAATTTGAGTGAGAAACAATATCATATTCGTGTAATATGTGTAGTGATTTTGACCATACCTTTAATTATTTGGAAAACATTTCAAGTTTCTTGCAAAATCTGTTGATTGACTTGAGCAAGTTCAAAGTACTTTCACACAAAACATAGCAGACAGCCATCTTGCTAGCCTATACACAAATCCGGACAGCAAGTGATAGTCTAATTTCAGTCGGCCATAACTGGGGTCCATCACCTTTAAATCTTTCGATTTTCTTGCTTACCTCTATCATGGATGGTTATACACTAATTTGTATCTTAAATTCTCCAATTCCACTAAATATGAGGATTTGAAATTCATGTAAACAATAAATAAAGACAATTTTAGCCTGATGGACCCCACTAATGGTGGCCTACAGTCACTAAAAACAAACGTTAATCGGATTTGTCTATACTCATACGTACGGTGGTTAAAATCTAACGTGAGGTATGCTCTGTCCATGTATAGTTAGTATGTGCACAGGATACTTAGAGAATTCTCAAGGAAGTTGTACATGCTTGGGGTTTGTGTATGTGGTTGTCATAATTACACAGGGTTTGTTTAGGTTACATCCTGTATATCCTGGAAGGTCAGGGAAGGTCAGGGAAAATTGTAATTTGAATTTTCAGGCCTGGAAAGTCTGGGAAATGAACAATTTTTTCAAAAAGTTGCTGGAAAAGTTAGGGAACTTATGAAGTGGTCTAATTGTTATGATTTTTTCAATGTTCAGATACATTGTTTTGTGGTAAAAACATGGATACAGGATGTAACTGTTTTGAAAGGTGGAAATATCAGCCAAGAACCTTGAAAGTTGTGGCAAAATCATGTTATTTTGTCATTTTGAACATTTATGAACTCTGTTCCAGGAATAATGTCATCTGTTTGTTGCAGCTGCCATGTCTCTTTACAGTTGTCACAAACTACAATGCTACATGGTTTAGTTACATACTTGCTATCATCAGATCTTTTCATATTTTTTTTTAGATTTATGAAATTGATCCGTCAGATGAGAAGACATGGCCAGGTATCCGAAGTGTAAAGGAAGAATTGGAGGTAAGTCTGGATTAGTTTTTATAGCCAAATGCTTCAAAGACAAAAATTGAAATGAAAAGCTGAAAGATTAAAAAAAAAGAGAGGTAGGGACCATGTAAGGATTTGTAAATATTTGAAAAAGTGTCTGGTGGTAAATTTTTGAAAACCACATGGAACCCTTAGGTGCTTACTTTACATATAACACCTATTGATATGTATGAAATGGGAATTGTCAATGTTTGACCATGCGCCTGTCATCAGTATGTTAAGAAAACATAACAGGTTTGGATCAATTTGCTGAATTTGTGAACCCACTCAATGAGCCTCTTTAAACCACATCCAAGCCTGGAGGCTGAAAGTGGGATATTCTTTCCACTAGGCAGTTCAGTCTACTCATGTTGCAAGTGAATACATATCTGTGAAGTCAGATTCTCATTTTTAAATTCAGGCAGTAATCTACTGCAAGTCTCCTCCTCAATGTATTAATAGTTCTACGTAAATGGCTTGTCAAAGTATCGCTTTCTGTAAGAATCCTCTCTAGGTACTGCAACTGAAATTAAAGGGGAAATGCACGTCATTCCAACTTGAAGTAGATTGTCATGTTTCATGATTGGCTGTTGATAGTCATGTAACAACATTTTTTTCTCCGCAAATTTTTTGTCTTTTTTTTTGCTAGAAGTAACTGCTTGGTTTACCATGAATATGCAATACTAAAGCCCCAAAGTATTATAAAAGATGCTTTGACAAAAAAAATAAAAAAAAAGGAAACCTTAGCTGTTGCTTTAACAGATAAGTGTAGGGGACTGCTCTTGACCTTTAAATTAAGAATCCATGGAAACAGAATTGACAACTTGTGTATGGTAATAGCCCATGATTGGCTGGCTTTCAGGATTAGCATAAATGAAACTTTTTCTCTGTTTTCTTACAAAGTACAGCCTCTCTGATTTTGGTTTCTGTTACAGCCATTAAGTCCTTTATCAACACTGCCAATCTCATTATTTGTCAACTCAACTAGATATGGGAATTTGCTTTTTCCTGCATG
The DNA here is from genome assembly GCA_037179385.1 of Holothuria scabra. Taxonomy (NCBI): domain Eukaryota; kingdom Metazoa; phylum Echinodermata; class Holothuroidea; order Aspidochirotida; family Holothuriidae; genus Holothuria; species Holothuria scabra. Next base: position 15,278,560 of record CM074200.1, read on the forward strand.
TGTGCACTGATTAGATGGCTGTCTGCAGTTATATACTGCTGCAGATGCGAACATGTCAATTAATGGTCAAAGAATGGTAAATCATGCATTAATTTCTAATTAGCACAAACTCAAAAGGATGTGGGGAGGGGGATTTATTACTGCCAAACCCCAAGTCAAAATTTATGCTGCCCATGGCCAAAGTGAGAGGTGGTTTGGGGGACAGAAGCTTGCTCCAAGGCTCCTATAACGTGCAATGTGAACGGTTTAAATGCTTTTTTATTTAATGTAAGCTCAAACATTAGTGAAAAGGTATTCTCTAACTTAAATACTGACATTTTCTTAATTTTTATGGAAATGAAAAGAGGGGATGGAACCCTTCTTGTGGAAAGAGGAGGAGGGGGAAATTTCACATTAAACCCCATGACGGAAACAAAAGCATTAACCCCAGAAAAGTGTGTCATCCTGTTCTGATGCACAGGTTCAGAGTTCTTTTACCTTGTCCATTCATCCACAACAATATTTGTATTAAAAAGAGAGAAATGAAGCAAGATTTTGCTTTTAAATAACCATTTTAAAATCACAAAAACCATTTTAGCAAAATGGAGGTAGCGTGACAGTGCCTTTATCCATTACTATGAGTTTATCTCAGGATAATGTACAGTTACCAGACTGTCATGAACCAATACCTGTTTATGATTACTACCTTTATAAGTACAGTATAAATAAACTGCATCATGCAAGAAGGGGTAGGGGAAGAGGAGGGGGGGAATTGGATTACTCTGATGTGTCTCCTTGCATCTACCCTTTTAAAGTTGTTTGAAGTTTACAAACTATTTATGACTGAGCCCGAAGACCACAATCCAAATAATAGTTCTCTGTGAACCTATATTTCTTCCATCAGTGAGCAGGAAGATTTTTGTTTGTTTTAGCAAGAAGAGCACTGTGTTATTCTTATTTAAATATCTTTGAGTGACTTCCAGCTGCATTTGATAATTGTTGGAGTTCTCTCACACTTGATTTTGATCATGAGATCAAGTTAGGACCTGATCCACCCCTGAAATCAACTTTATAGGGTGGAAGTTATTGTGATCAGGATCAGATCTGGATGGCTGATGCTCCCTGCTTAACAAGGTGTTTCTTGATTGGCTGTTGCCATTGTATTGCAGCAATTGTATTCTTTGTTAGGCAAAAGGAATAGGGATTAGGTTAGTAATTAGGGCTATGCTTAGCCAGGTAGGAAACTTTTTATTAAACAATGCACATTACCCCAGTTAAGAAAAGTTGATCCACCCATGAGGGCAGATCTGTTCTAAAGCAGGGGTTCAAAATATGTGTTTTAATGCTTGAAGGATCAAAGGAAGGAAAAGGATCAAAATAATGTACGATTCAGGATTCTTTTTCTTTACAAAGATACAAAATTCACAGGCAATATTGTCTGAGGATTCGTTACCTATACCTAACATTCTGGTCGTTGATTATTTGACCAGGGCTTTGATTCATAGTGAGGAATGAGTGTGAAAGCAAAACTGACAGTGATTTCAAGGAATGGATCTTACAGTATTTAAGCCTCATTACCTTCTCCAGATCAGCTTTTGAATTTGAAAGGGATCATAGTAATAAAGGGTCCCTGTCCAACTGCCTGAATTGGATGAATGTAGTTACTTTCAAAGGAACTGTCACCCTCATTCATGGAAAGATACTTAAACATTCCAAATATTGAGCCCCAAGAGCAAAAATGTTACAATTTTTTCTTACGTCTGTTGAAATCAAACCATTTCAGCAAGTCTATACCTCTACACAGAAGACCATGACAGGCATCCATATTGTGGCAACAATTCATGCAAAGGATCTTGCTGCAGTATGCTCTGTTAGTGTGTGCCTGAACCTTACCTTGCTTAGATTGTACTATGCATATGCGTTCTTACGATGCAGGCATGCTGAAATTGCAATACCTGCTAGAATATTGATGACAATTAACTTGCATGTTTTTCTTTTAACATGGTTATTTTGCAAGACATGCAGAAATAAATCCAAATTTAATGGAATCATTTCGAATTGAATTTAGTGATTTAGTCTTCATAACTGTTAGAGATGTTTGATAGTAAACAGAAACAAAAATAAAAATCGGTCAGGATTTATTTTCACCCTCCCCCAGGGCACCATTGGAAATTTAATCATGCGGTACAATTTAGCTATGCCCTAGATATAAAATTATAAAACACTTCTTGTTAAAACTGTGTGTCTGGGGGCCTATTTTATGAAGCAATGCAACTCATGTTTTTAATTCTTTCAATTAAAGTGATTCTTGTCAGATGCAGGCAGGCCACAATGTTTCTTTTTAGAACAAAAAGATTTGGCAAAGATGTAACCATATCAACAAAGACTTTTTTCAGTCTTTCCACCACTAAATATACGATAATTAATCCACAAGTTGTTATGGCAACAATTTATTTTGCACCATTCTTTAGCTTTTGAATTAACACCTCAGTGACAAACTTGTGAAGGTTAAAGTGTGACGCAATAGCATCTCCACTTTCACAGAATTGTTGAAGTCGCTTGGTTACTGTGGTTACTGTCTGATGTCATTTATCATATCAAATAAAGTACTTTGCTCTCCCATTGAGGGGTTTCGGTACTTCAGTCCAATTCTCAAGCAATCAATAGGTGTGAACAGTTTTGTTTTTAGTTATAGAAAGTTGTTATTGCAGATTGTTGCCAGGCATAAAGTTTAAATTGATGAATTTTGTTCTTTTTAAGTGAAAAGAAATAAAGACTGTTGTATTCTCACAACTGTCTTTCACCTTGTCATGAAAACAACTTTAAAGTGGAACATTGAGTTGGTTCTACAGATACACAAAATTTTCCAAACAGTTTTCTGCACATATTAAACGACAAGTGGTCAAGTTAGAAAATCCTCATATCCCACATACAATTTATGTTTCATGAGTATTTAATGATTTCAGTTTGTTTGACTTATTAAAAATTTGTGACCGGATACTTTTTGCAAATTTAGGCACAAAATTGTCACAAGCCAGGCAACAGACAAATTCAAAGTTTAAACTTTTGTATAACAATTGGGTATGAAACTTGAATTATTATGCTATTATAAGTAAGGATTGTCATGTGATACATTCTTGTTAATTAAAATCTCAGTCTCAACTCAATACATGCCACTTTAAGTTTTCTTTTTTCTGATGCAATAAGTGACAGCAAAACATTCATTTTTGTAGTACTTTATCTGAGTAAGGTTGAGTAAGTCCATCAGTGATATGAATGCAAAATGTTATGGAAAGTTCAGTTTTTCTCAAAGGGGAAACGCAGTCACCAAACTTGAATTGTAGTGGTAATGATTGGCTGTGAGACTCATGTGACAATTTTTTTTCTCCTCAAGTGTGAAATCTACTTGGGAGATATTGCTCAGGTTACCTTTAACCTGCAATACTGAAGTCCTTAAATATTATGACTTCTTATACATGGACAGAGCGTACTGCATTGTACATTGTCGCTACCGTACCGTCTGCTATGGTTTTGTGTGAAATTTGGACTTGCTTAAGTATATCCCCATATTTTTCAAGAAAGTTGGAATATTTTTCAAATACAGCAAGGTAAGGTCAAAATCACTTCCCCTGTTGCAGGAATATGATATTGTTTCCCATTCAAGTTTAACTTTTTCTTAAAATATTACAGAGTTGTTGTCAAATCCGACGATTTATAGCTTTACGGCGGCCATCTCAGTGCGCCTTTTTTTTTCTCAGCCGGTGGCGACCATCTACGGATAGGACGTACACGTTACATGCCCTGTCCGTGTATAAGTCTGTGTATGACAGATACTTTGAAGAGAAATATAAAGAAAAAAATGTGATGTGGCTGGTGCTTCATAATAAGTTTTCAGCAACTGTTCTTTCCCTTTAAGGACAACAAACCATTGTTTCAGTTTTGCCATGTCATACTTCAGAAGAAAGGTTTAGTAAGTCATTCACTGGAGAAGGCAAGTGTCATGAAAAGTTCAGTCGTTCTTAAAGGGGAAATGCAATCACCCAGACTTGACGTCGAGTAGTAGACTGTCCTATACAAGAATCCGATTAGCGCTTGTTTTTAGTGACTGTATGCCGCCATTAGTGGGGTCCATCAGCCTAAAACCGTCTTTATTTATTGTTTACGTGAATTTCAAACCCTTGTATTTGGTGAAGTTGGAGAATTTAAGGTACAAATTAGTGTACAACCATCCATGATAGAGTTAAGCAAGGAAATCGAAAGATTTAAAGGTGATGGACCCCACTTATGGCCGACTGAAATCAGACCATCGCTTGCTCTCCGGATTCGTCTATATCCTAATTGGTTTTTGAGAGTCTTGTGTCATTATTTCTTTTCCTCAACTGCGAAATTTATTAGGATCAAGTAACTGTTTGGTTTACCTTGATATGCAATACTGAAGTCCTAGGTGTATATTTCAATACTTTGAAAGATACTTTGAAGGGGAGTAAGAAGAAAACGGTGAGATTTGGCTGTTGCTTCGTAAAAAGTTTGGGATGACTGCTCTTGGCCTTTAAGTTCTGTTTTAGAAATTAAAAGTAAAACTGCTGCACGGTAATTACAGTTCAAGTGTTTGTCACATTCACTTCAAAGTATGATGAAGCACTATTGTGTCAAAGGGGTCAGAGCAGTTGTCAAAAGACATTTTAAATTAAACAATACCTTGTTAAAATTCAACCTCTCGTGTTTTGACTTTCATCTGTTTGTTAGTCACGCAAACTTACAGGGAAATAAGAGCAGAACTAATTGCAAAAAGAATAATGTGATTTGATCTGTAGATAAATTACTTTATTACTTTCAAACAAAGACTTCATTTGTTTGTAAAAAGTTTGTTCTTTCAGATGAGATTTCAGAACAGAATATTAACAGTAATCTTTGATTGTTATTCTGTGTTCTGGCTTAATATTAAAACAATATGAAATGGTTTAATAAACAATATGAAAATGAATACATTATCCATAAATTGCCATATGTGCTTTGTTAACTCTTGAAGTATTGTAGCTGTAGTGAAGACACTGTAGCTATTCAGCACAGTTACCAAGCGTCGATTTCAGACATTCCAAAAAGGGGTGGGGGCTGACTTACGAGAACGCAGGGAACTAAGGGAGTTACACTGCTAATTTCCTGTATGTTTTATTGTTGATCTGGCGAAAAAAGGGATGGCTGAGTCCGTAGAAGCCCCCTCCTTGGATCCATGCCTAGTAACAACGATCACATAGTAATTTGTTAATGAATAGGTCATGGTTTTGTTTTGGCTGTCTTTAATCATTGTGGACTGAAAAAAACAGTGATGTACTATATTATTTTGAAACCAGGTTCAAAAGTAGAAAGGAGAAGTTTAAACCAAGTACATCACCTATTTAAAATGACCTCATGGCAAGATCCTTTACCTAAAGGTTAAATTTTGGTGATCAAGATTGCATGAGTGCAGTTGTCTGTTCCACTTGAATTCTGCAAGCTTTAAATGGAAAATGTAAAGGTATCTAAACAGTGCTTCTGACAGACACTCACAAAATAGGGGGATTTTAATAGTACTGTTAAACTCCCAAGTCCAAACTGACTCTGCCCTTGGCTAAAGCTACAGTTGGGTTTAGGGTCGGCCACTGCAGCCTTTTTTCCAGTTGTGGCTCGCTGGTTTGTTAAGGGTGCGGGCAAAACCTTTAAAGGGCTTCATTGGTTAATTTTTGTTTGAACAATGCTGAAAAAGGTGTTCTCTTCTTAAATAAGAAACACATATACCAATATTTTTTTTGTATTTTATGGAAATATGGAAAAAAAAAGGGGAATACCCTTCTTCTTCTGGAAAGTGGGGACAAATCCTCTGCCCCCCCCCCCTCCTCCTTAACAGAAACCTGCCATGTATTTTAATTCATAATTTGAACTGTTTAATTCTATTACAGTACATTTTGTTACTGAATGTTGAATAAATTGAAAGAGAAAAGACAAATGTAATTACATTAGGAGCAATAAAAGTAAGAGGAAATCTGTCATTTGTTGAAATTGTTTTCAAAGTAACTAATATTCTGTGAAGTTTATGGGCAGACAAATTCCTTTGAAATGCAAGCTCTATGCCAGAGTAAATATCAAAGAATTGCCACATATTCCCTAAAACTGGACTCTACATACAGTAATATGGTACTAATCTTGGTAAATCATCAAGATTTACACAAATGTTACTAAAAACCTCAAAAGAAACCACAACTGAACGTGAGTGACTCATTAGAGAATCCACTCCTTTAAAACTTGGACAAACTTTTCCTGTCCTTGGAAGTCCTTGCTTGTTGCACAACTGACAAAAAGTAACACTGTTGCAGATTACGTGGTCCAGTGACTGCTCTTTGTTTTCTGCATGAGTTTCTGTTGTTGTAAAATAGACCAAGTTGTTATGCTATCGGCCAAGTCATGACGTCCACTTTCAAGGGACAGAATTCTCTGATGTGTCTTCAAGTAAAATATCCTCAGGTATCATGTACTGTATTTTGCAACCTGTACTTATACATGTGCTAGAGTGGAGTACCATCACCCGTGTCAAATTTAACTGCTAACCTACATTTGCTGTTTTTTTACTAGTGCTGAATAGTATTGAGTAACTCGACAAAGGAAACAAAAAAGAAATAAAGTGCTGGATGCAATATTTCAGGTCATTCACTGACAGATAAACTATATAAAAGACAAATAAACTGAGCTTTAATTTCCACCCTCAATAAAAAAATGCTGACAAAGCTCTAGACTTTCAAAATTTTTACACAAATGTAAAGAAGGTGTGTCATCAACTTTGTGAGTGGTTAATTGGAAAGTGCTGCTATTTTTGAGGGAGATCCTCCCACAATGAAATATTGTGATAATTGTGTGATAATTGTGTAATAATCCTGACTTAGTTCGCTCTGTGGGAAGGGATAGTTTGTACTTAAGCAATTGTTTTGCACATGTAGAAGTACGGAAGTACAAAAACATGTTCCACTTGAAGGATTTTCAGGCAAGAATTTGGGTTGCTTGCTCAATCCAATCATGTTCTGGGCAACTGGAGAAGAGGATAGGGTTTAGGGTAGGGCAAGAGGAGGGGTGATGCAGGAGACTAATGATTAATAAAAACTAATTAAATTTTTTAAACTTAAATTTCTTATTTTTAAAGGGTAATAGACAGCATGGATGGTAATTACTTTACAAATTCACCAACTCGAATATGTTATATGCCCATTGTGTTAGTCAATTTAAGATCAAAACTTAAGTTTATCTTCAGTTATGGTTCAAGTTCAAATTTGGTTTCACTTTAGTCACCTCTAGCAACAGGCAGGAAAAACCATGGACATATTTTACAACCCCCCCAGCCCACAGGGGGTAGCATGGAGGGTAAAATCATGGGAAGCTCCTTAAAGGGAAATATTATATTTGGAGGGAAATTTGACTGCAAAGTTTTGTACATTAAATCTTGGTAATATTATGGGTAATTTGTATTACATACTGGGAAACAGACACTTCTCTTAAACATTGGAGACAGATAGTGTACCCTTTGACATCCTTTAGCTGGGGGGGGGGGATTTAATACCTCTACTTCTATTCACTGGCATGGCCAGGATTTTGTTAGGAATGGCCTTGAACTGCATGACCCAAACTCTGGTTGGGGGGACAGGGGTCTTTAAGGAAACTTTTGATTAAGTACCCTCTGATGCACTAGAAGTCAATTTATTTGTTTCATTGCAAAACATGTTGAGAAACTTTAACCATTTGTAAAGCAACTATCATGACTTGGCATGAAGTAAGCTATTATTCTTTGCAAACCAAAATGTATTGGGAGGGTTACAAGGTCATGGTCATTCAAATGATACAATAGCTGCAGCTCTAGCTGGCAAACCGTGATGGCTTTCATTTTGCACTTTTTCCTTTTTTCTTTTTTTTTCATTCTTTCCATTCAATAATTATTTACTGCTACCTTAATTTACTATTGCTGGTTTTTTAACTCTGTTGATGGGAATATTTTGTTTCACTGAACCTTCACTTTGGCTGTTTGCTGCTATTCACTATTTGTTTTGTTTGAGACTGTTATCTTCAGGAAGTGACCTTTATATTCGTTGCATATCAGTGTGTGCCCCTTATTAGCTAGAAAATTGAACTGTTTTCCAAAGCTGTCCTTTTTAGACACCTGGAGCAGAACTTGGCCAGTGTGTGACTTTTCAGAAATGGTAGAAATTTTAGAAATCTTTACTGTAAGTCACACAATAAATCATGGAACAATTATTTGATGATTACAACTCTACTTTATTTGGTTACAACCAGCAAGACTAAAGGTCCACAAGACTGAAGGTCAACGAGAGCAAAAATGTAGTGGGGTACACGAGACTGAAGGTTCACCAAACTGAAACTCAAATTGGGTTCACAAAACCAAAAAGAAAATGGGGCCTGCTACACTGAAAGTGAGAAAAGGTTTGTGAGACAGACATTAAACACCCACCGACCTGTATTCTTTTTCAGGCTTGTGGGCCTATTCTGATTTTTAGTCTCACAGACCTTTTTTTCAGTCTAGCAAATCTCTTTGTTGTATGGGATGCTTGGACAGCTCGTAAAATCCTTCACCTTCCCCCTGCACTTTTCCCTTACTATTTGGTTCAAATTTTATGGGATCCATATACTTACATATTCCTAACCTGTATCAATTAATCCATTCTTGATGTCTTTTAACAAAGAATTACTTTCAGTTTTATAGAAATGTTTATAACCAATTCAGGTCTGGATTTTATGGACTATAATGATAATTAATCATATCTCTAGATAAAGCAAAGTTTCTTGTTCCTGAGACTTTTCTTTTATAAAAAAAAATTAATTGTAATTGTGTTCCATCTGTTTGAGTTGTGAAAACAGACTTTAATGTCATAACCCTGAAATAATGGTTAGAAAGTACAGTATTTCAAAATGAGAAACTCCACAAACATCCAAGTTTCTCCCACAACACACAGTAGCAAAAGGTTCAATACATGTTCCAGGCTTTCAGGGGAGTAAGGATGAAGGAAAATAGTGTCACTTCTTTCAGTTTGGATATCTATTAGGAACAGAAAAGCAGAAAGGTGAGACACAGTGATAAACTTTATCAGTGACTTTATAGGTCTCTCAGGGCTGGACGTTGTAGAAGATTTTGATGTGTGAGGGGGAGGGGAGAGGGGGATATCACCAAAGCGGTCCAATATGTTTCATGATAAAATACCAATGTACTGTAAGGTGGCCCAATATGCCCAGGAAAATGCAGCAGAAGAAGACGTGGGGCCAAAATCCCCGCCCCCCCCTCCCCCATCTCTACCTTTTCCAGCAGAATATAGTCATGGTTTGAAGCTTGTGAAACTTGAAAAAGGGTTCATTTGTCTTGTGACTTTGTCTTGAACCTCTAATTGAAAAGTCAACATGGAAAATGTTCCCAGCCAATATTGCTTCTAGCGAGTGGTTCAAAGATAAAGTTGTAGGCAACTTACCTCATTCAAAAGTGCCAAATTTCCCATTATGGTCTGTTACAATCAGTGGCATGTAATATCTCATTCTCATCAAAGTACTGTAGGCTACATCTCCCTCTAAAACTATGGTCCTTCTTGGATTCTGTATGTACTGTAGCACCTCTTTGAGATGCAGGAGCCAGTTCATTACATGAAATAGCCCTTACTCAAATAGCCTACCACAAAACAGTCTAAAACCCTACCTTTGGGCAATTAAGTGGGGCTTTTTCTTGTTATTGGTACACACACTTTACAAGAACCACAAGACCTACTGGGTTTTACCATAGTTTTATTGATGTTAGGGATGGAGTTGCTATAAACTGTATGTGAGAACATCAAGCCGAAACTCGACTTACCCGCCTAAAGGTCGGGTTTAGGACTGTTTAGGGTGATTGGATTACAGTAAGGGCTTTTTCATGTAATGCACAAGTACAGTACTGTTCTTACCATATACAATCAGCTAGACTCCTGTATCTCAGTTTCCTGACACTGTGTCCTTTGCCTGGGTACAGTAGATTGCCATTTAAATATAATGAGAACAAATCTATAGGTGTAATGATTAGACATTTTGTATTTAATCTTCCTATGATTCTGCTCTCAGTGGAAGGAGATTTCTATCATTCCACATTTGGAAAAGCAAACCAATAAAAGTAAACTGTTTTTTTTTTTTTTTTTCTGCCTATCTAGACCACACCCTGTTGCTCTAAGTTTTTGAAGCCACTCTGCAGAATGGTAGTAAAATATCCAAAAATGGCTTCAAGTACAGAACAGGGGAAGTTGTTTCCACGTTGGGCGTCAAACTGTGTAAGTTACCGTGCATGATCACGACACATGCACAAAAAGTCAATTGTATGTATCCCTGGGTTGCAAACCTGTGTTTTTGGAACCATCTTTACACATGTTTGGCATAGGTTAGCACATCTTTTCTTGTCCTCAATTTGGGGCCACAAATTTTGAATTAAATTCTTTCTTAAATACAGTATTAATTTTAAGTTGCCACAGGTTGTGCCAGTCAAACCCTGTTTAAACAAGTGTTAAACTGGTTGCCCCAAATCCTTTTGCCATATGTCTGACATTGGATTGTTGACACAGAAATGGAATCTTTGCGTATGTTTGATGAAATACAGGTTTATAAAATCAAAGTCTTCTCATACATGCTGCTATGTTTTCAGACAGAACCAGCCTTTTTTTCTGCATTTTAAAGCTGATAGAAATCAGAATATTACGTTTCTGATTTTAAGTGGATAAAATGGAACTACAGTACTGTAAACTCAAAGCGATATCTGAGCAGCAACTTGGTAGAAATTGGAAATAAAGCCAATTTTTGTACATCAGAGTGGTTTCTACATGTTTTGTGATGAGAATAAAAGAGTGTAGATGTCCCCTGAATGCAACCAATTGAGGTTAATGCTTCTGCACCCCATCACAGTCAAACATGTACTTTACTCTTTGTAGTTCATATGTTCCAGTGTATGAAATGAAAATGTTGGCAAGTGTGCATTCTGGTGAAGTGTTCTCTCATTACCTACTTGCAAATTAAACTTTAAAGAGAAATACTGCGATTTTTTTGCAAGAAAAATTCATCCTTTTAAAACTAATATTTATTGACACAGGTCAATAGATTATCAAAAATATAAAGACAGTTATGGTAGCCTTTTTTTCAAGAAATCAGTTTCCCATGGATAGAAATTCAGTTCTTTGTTGCTCAAGAATAATTTGTTCACCCAAACTTTCTGTATTTCAAATGGTACGTGCAATGTCCAGGGTTCTTCTTGTGAACAGTATTTTGAAGAGATGTAGCTGTTGCTGGGGTTTATGATTAAGACTGAATTGTTGGATAGTGCATGATGAAATCCAGCCCGATGCTCTCTATATTGCACCTTCACCGTTGCTTAGGTGAAGTGTAAGTAATGCTCTCACCTCCCACCGACCATTCTGCTCATTGACTGGCTACACTGAGATAACAGCACAAAGTTTCCGTATGTAGTCACACTATGCCTTTATTGGGAAGAGTCTTCTGGCACCCTATCTGCAATTTCATGGTCCACTGCGCCAGTGAGTCTTTATCTTAATGCACAATTAATGATGTGGAAATACCCTGAAAAATGCCTCAAAATCTGGGTTTTTGGAGCATCGGAGGAGTTAGCCTAATGTACGTCTGAACCATTTTCTTTGCACTCTTTGTTGGAACATTTTAAACAAAACATTTTACTGAAATTACTGCATCTTGGGAATGCTTCACCTGCGGTTCCTTTAGTCCTCTTACACAATAGGAAAGACAAAATTGTTTTAACCAGGATACGTAACGGACATTTCCAGTGTGAAACTTGTTTAACAATGACATACTTTTCCCATAAAATTGCTTTCATGTTTGAACAAGTGAAATAGAAAGTAATTTCGAAGTTTATCCTGTTTTGCTAATGTGGTACACAAACCTGCAGTATTGTGCACGCCTGGAAGCAAGCTTTTAAGAATCAGAGATTCAGATCAAGCTACGTAGATGACTGATAGCAGTACGGAACCCCATATTTTGAAATAAATTTTTTAGATCCAGGTTTAGACAGGTATTAATATTTAATGATATCCTGGTTCTGCCAAATAGAAAGAAAATCACATGCTTGATAAATAAATCCACATTTAATGAAAGTTGTAAATGTTTAAAGGAAAATCAAATACAACCTGGTCTTGGGAGAATCTTTCAGGATTTGAAGTTAGGGAAAAAGTCTTCTTTTCAATTGGTAGTACTGCACTATTTACATTCACACAAAATATATTTTTTTATGGTGTGCCACTGTTATTATAATCAAGTTTTCTTAAAACCTTTGGAGTAACCATGGAATCAAGAAGAATAAAAGTCCAACAAGAAAAATGCCCTTTTTTGAAAAAATTGGGTTCAGACTTTCCAGACTTGGGTTCAGACTTTATGTGGGGGAAAGGTGGGAATGGACTCCTGAGTCACCAACATCAATGTGATTTGCCCTTGTGTCAGCTAGGATTTTTTTTTTTCAAGTATAAACATGGGTCAAAGTGCAAGTTCAGTCTCAAACATGTGTGCCTCTTATAACTGGCTAGAAAATTTGAAGATCACATCATTAATTTGGAAGAAGATAGTTTGCAGGAGGACCAAATGATATTCCAGGATGAAATGATCTTATTAAAAGTGGTTTCACAATTTGCAGATCTGCCACAATTAATGGCTTCAGTATTATACACAAAACCATTCAGATGTCTTGCTCTACTTGTTGGAACTTTGCCTCTTTGATAGCTACTGGTTAAGATCATTTGTAGTACCATTTTGGAGCATCGTGAATGAACCTTTTCTGCAGTATGGTGTGTTTTAGCCAGAATTTTCATGATGAGTAGACCAAGCAGTATATTCACAACACAGCCCTCAAGTTAACAAATCAAGAAATGAAAATGTGGATACAGTCAGATTACCTGAGTCAGAGATGCATTAATTCCAAGCTTCAGAAACATCAAGACTCAATATTGTTACATAGCCATAGGTACCTGGAGATATGTCAACTGTCATCTTTGTCAATCATTGGTCCATTTCTTCATTAGCCTTTTTGTCTCATTGATCCTGGATCAGTCTACCCCTAACTGTTCTACATGCCATGTTATGCCCGATTCGGAAGTCACTAGTAAAAACCATGGAGCGATGGTCATTTGATGTAAACAATTCAAAAGCTGCAGTACTAGATAATGGCCCTTTGATCTAGTCTGCCTGGTCACACGAGCTCATCTCTTATGTTGTTCTCACCAAGACAAAGCTTGGGCTGTTCTTTGGCAAACTGATGCTGTGTATATTGTAGATGCTGACTCATTTCCAAGTGAATTGTGGGCTAATTAAATAGGATCATTTACTGTAACTGATACTGATAGTATATGCTTGATTTGACAGTTTTGTAAAGACAAGCGGAAAGTGCAAACTCAGTGCCCTTCATAGAAAACACGTCATGAATGCTATACCCTTACTGTGAGATGGGGGAAGGGGCGTCGGATGTGATGAAGGACTGACACAACAGAGTAATGAAAGGGAGACAGACTATAATGAGACAGATCAAGTTGAATGGGGCCCTAAGAAGTGGAGGTTACACAGTAAATATCAGACCCTTGTTCTTGACTTGCAGGTAGATTCACTGATATGCATGAATTGTTTAATACTCTGGCTGAAATCTGGTCATTACGTGTTAAGCCAGATGTGGAATTCTCTAGCAAATACTGCCGATCAGTCTTTTGAAGTAAATAATACTGAGTCAGATATCACAGTACTAGATAATGGCGCTTTGTTCCCGCCCACCTGGTCACACCAGCTCACCTCCATTTACAAAACTCGTAAAGTGTAAACTGTCTAGTGCCCATGCTGGGAAAGTTCTCTCAACAGATGTTGTTCTCAACAAGACAATGGACTCTTCTCTGACAAACTGGGGCAGCAAAGCTGCTTATTCATTGCCAGGTGAACTGTGAGCTAATTTAATAGGATCATCTAACTGATAGTGCATGCTTGATTAGATGGTTTGGTGAAGATGAGTGGAAGGCTCAAGATCAGTGCCCTTTGGAGAGGACACGTAATGTTGTTCAATTAAATGAAACGCCGTCTTTTGAAATGTTTCTGTTTAGCTCTGGCTTTTACCTTTCCTTATTAAACAGAAAATGTGCAAAATAGCTGCTATTGGCCTAATTATTTTAAAGAAACAAGGAACACCATGCCCAGCAGGAAAGGCAATAGCCATGCCATATAGCCATGACTGCCAGTGCTATCAGTTATCCGAGCCCTGTTGGTACCACAGTGTTTAGCCTGATAGTTCCTTCACTTACATCACAAGCCCCGCCCCTTTTGACGGACAAAAATTGGTGTAGTGCACTAGCTATAGTGTACAGTATAGTTAGCTGAGAACTTGAAGTTGATGACCCACATGTGATAAGTGCATTGAAACACTGTTGGCTTTTGCCAGCAATGGGCATGACTTATTGATTGTGACGTTGTATGATATTACTTTCTAGTACATGACACAAGAGTTGAAAAAATAAGGTGTGAACCGTAATTGTTTGGTCAAGGATGCTTCGAGTAGCGGGTTGCTACTTTCAGTTTTTTACATTTTTAAATTCCTCATCAGTGAAATGTTGCGTGATGATGAAAACAGTATGAACTTTCATTGTACTTTCCTTTTGATTGATCAAAGTGGCATATCTATAACTTTGAATACATGAACAACACTTGAAAAGTTGCATGTCCACAGGAGAAGAAAACCCCAACTTAGAGGAGGAAAAGACGGAGAATAGGGCAGGGGCGATTCAAACAAGTCAGGGTATTCAATTAAGGAGTGGGGGGATTTAAACCAGTCAGGGGGATTCAAACAAGTCAGGGGATTCAAACAAGTCCGGGGATTTAATTAAGGAGTGGGGGGATTCAAATGAGCCAGGAGGATTCAAACAAGTGGGAGGATTTAAACAAGTCAGGGGGATTCAAACAAGTCAGGGGATGCAATTAAGGAGTCGGGGATTTGAATAAGGAATCGGGGGATTCAAACGAGTTAGGAGGACTCAGACAAATTGGTGGATTCAAACAAGTCAGGGGGTTTCAAGCTACAGTAATCAGGGGATTCAATTAAGGATTTTAGAAGGGGTAGTGGGAAATATTTTTCTTGGAGGGGGGGGGGACAGAATGTGCAAAAATGTTTAAAACCAATGTCAGACTTCAGATTGTCTGGGGGGGCAATAATATTTGAGGGGGCTTTGTTCTCCTTGCCTCTCTCCCCTTCCCCTTGACTACATCCCTGCACAATTCTTATCTTTCTTATCCTTCACTGATGTCCATAGTACTTGCATTACATTAGTTGTCATCATTTTGATATACACCATGTGCATATGATGCACCCTCCATTTTGGGCAAAACAAACCAACACAGACAAATGCATACAGCTGATCTGTCAACCAGTTGAGTATGCCCATAGTATGTTACAGGTGCAGTACTGCTAATTCTTATGCATGTGTGGCCATGTTGTGGTGTTCCATTGTTGTGCTCAAAGAACATCGTCAGAATGTCGTCAATTAATGCACAAGGTCTACGAACTTCGTCCAGTAAAAGTCAATTGCACTTCTTCAGTAGAATCTGCCCAGTCACGTTGTTAGTTTTTGACGAGGCTTTGTGCAGTTACCTTCAGCTTTCATTAATATGGTAATTGAGAGTATAAAAAACAGGTGTCAAGCTGATTGTTAAGTAATTTGCAACTAGATGGATGTTTATTAGAGGCATTGACTCCTTCCTGCCAACAGGTTCTTTACTTGGAAACTTCATTAAGGCCAGGATGTAACATTTGAAAGTTGCATATCATTACAAACATCATATTAAAGTATGGAATGACAGGGCAATTAAAATGTCCTGCCATCAGAAAGGTACAGTACACTGCAGTAATACCCTTGTGAATTTTGAATGAAGCAAGCACTAAAAATAGCTCATTAGGTAGTCACTAACCTTTGCAAGGTGTAAACAGTGTGGGATTGTTTTGGAATTAAAACAAATGCAAATTGTGTACACCTTAACCTCATTTTCTTAAAAAAGCATATTAAGATATCAATAACTGATTTTACATTAGAGAATTCTGTCCCTTGAAAGTGGATATCATGATTTGGCTGGTAGTTGGGTAATGACTTTATGTTGAATTGCCCTGCCTAGAAAAACCCTGTCCACACCTTTTTGCTTCAGTGAACGAAGGTCAACAAAAACCATATAAGAAATTGCCCTACTGCTTGTCTTTCACACCTCGCAAACAGTGGCACATCTGGCTGGTATTATTCAGCCTATGTTCACATCTTCCTCTAGCTTCCTCTTGTCAAGCTTGTGAGTTCCTGGAGCTTGCGTGAATGAGTTAAGCAGGAAGTCGGGTAAAATTTGATTACCCCACCAAATCTCCCTTTTGATGGGGACTCGGGTGAAATATCTAATAGGGTAAGAAATTCCTCATGTTGGCCGATTTAACAACAATAGAAAATCTCAGACAAGAATATTAGACAGACACCAGACCATGAAATCTGCAACAATTTCGCCTTTTGTCAGTTGTGTAACAATTAGCAAGGACTTCAAGGACTGGATAAGTTTGTCCAAGCTTCAAGGGAATGGATTCTCAAATCAGAGAGTTGGGAAGTGCTGCAACATGTCAAAGCTTACAGTTTCTCATCCAAAAGTTAAGTTAAAATTTTGAATTATACTGGCTTTTAATGGTTCTGTGCTCAACTTGAATTGTGGTCGCAAATTTTTAAAAGCAAATTGTATTAATTTTACTTGCCCATGAAACATTTGTTTGTTAGTGCCTGTTTGTCTGCAGCCATTTGTAATAAGTATGTGTGGAAAAAACTTAACATGTTTGTAAAGTTGATTTCACAAACCTAAGCAAGCCTAAGGAAGAATCTGTTGGAATTACTTCCAATATCTTTTACCATTCTCAAGATATACCTATTCAAAGTTTTAATGTCTTTGAAGCAACTTGTTGCTTGTGCAAAAATTGCGATGTTGAGTGTTGCACAGCATTAACATTTCTTTTGTTAACCCTACATTAATTATCTCTTAACTACTCATCAGATAGTTTATAGTTTGGTGATTGATACTGATGATTTTCAAGGACACAATTTCAACTTTCAAAATAAACCCTTCAGGAAACACTTATGTTACAACTGCCCTTGAAATAAAGATTGCAAAAACAAAGGACAACATTAGCTGTATATGGTATGCCCTCCCATGACATCACAAGATTTACATATTGAGCTTATGTTTATGCATGATTGAGTGCAAATCAGAAACAAACTTGTGAAATGGCCAATTCTTGACCAGTTGATTTTGATGGGAATTGTGGCAATTTTCTTGGTTTTTAATGCTTTTTACATCAACTACCTGACTTGTCATTTTTGGTGTCACACTATACTTTAAGTTTGAAACCACATAACCATGCGATTTGAGGTGGATTAAAAATGAAAACACTGACCCTGTGTTAACCCGAGTTCCCACATTTCTCAGGCACAAGTTAACACAGAGTTACCTCCAGCGTGGGGTACATGAGACCACAGTCTTTAAGTTGGAAACCATTCCTTCTTTTATTCACAATTTAATGCTATCTTTAGACAAAGGCATTGTACTAACATGTATTATGCATGCCAGCAATAATACAAATTTATTCACTGCGGTGGCACAGGTTGGGGTGGAGGAAAACCCATGCAATTTTGATTTCTATTTTACCAAAATTTAATTTTCACAAACTTTTTATTTTACAGTGAAATTTACAGCCACAAGTGGTGACCGTAATATCTTCATGAAGTGGCAATCAGAGTTTGTTTTCACATTTTTTTTCTTTTTTTCACAACTTCAATTCATACGTTAACTTAAAACTTACAAGAAATGATATGTGATCACAATTCTAACTAGGTGATTGGTTACAGTGTAGAGGACATGTCAAGAATTGCCCCTTATAGATTTTGACAGAAATTGTAAACATTTCCTGTCTGCAGTTCTTACAGTATCTCTATTAAGCCAATTATCTTTCCCTACAAAAACTCTGTGTACTCATTTAAGCAGTGCATGTTAACATAGCTTGTTTGTAACACAAGTCTAATAAACATCTTTGCAAATGCAGGAGGTGCAAGCTGCATTGTATACATTCTGCTGAAAACCCAACCAATGGCCCACCAAAGGCCCACAAATCAGGTTTTTAAAAGACAGTGTTCCCTTCTGTAAGGAGTCTTTTCATGGCATGGGAGGCTATCTATAGTCTTGCATCTGTGTGGAATTTTGTTACACGATTAAACAATATTCAGAAATGTTTACTCGACAGTAATTAAAACAAAATTTATGTTTCTTTTAACTTGAAAGGCTTTTTCAATTTTCCTTATTCTGGTAGACTCAGAACGGTTAAACGAGGTACTGGAGTTCTCTTTCAAACACTTATTACCCCTTCAAGTCATAATTAACTACCCCTTCTTTTGTTTTCATCTAGTCATGGAGCTGGATCTATGGAAAAACCCCACCTTTCAGTATACAAAGAGGAGATGACACTTTATCTGTTCTCCTTCATATTAATCATGGCATTATTGAGGGCGTTATCGTGCGTATCCTTTCCGATGACATACTCATAGACAGTTTGCAACAACTCTCTGCCAGTTTAAAAGGTGAGTTAGTTCGTTAAACATAGTTTTTTTCTACCAATAGGTTTAAGTCTGGAATGGATCCAAGGTTTTGAGAAAGGGTGGCTCACAAACAATTGACTGAAGGATGACGAGTGAGCTCCAAACACACCAAGACATGGCCAGGGTGGGGTAGGCTGTCCCCCTAGAAAATATGAGGTCTAAATGCACATAGTTGCAATTATCCATTATCTGCCAAGCATATATTTTCTCCTTTCTAGTGGCTCATCTGACAAGTCAGATACAGGCAAGAAAAAAACACTGGTCATCTAAAAAAGGGAGCATACGATGGCTGCACCCCCACCTGGATCCACGTCCATAAGTTGGACCAGCCATGGCCTTTTCTTCAGTTGTGACTCACTGGCTTCTTTTCCCTACTTCATTGCCAATTATGCTGAGCCTCAGGCACAATGGCAGTAAGTTCCATTTTTGAAGTCTTTGGTATGACCCTGCTGAGGAGTGGGACTGCAAGTTGAATGCTCTGACCACTGACCATGCAGTTGGTGATATTACAAAGTGAGAATTGAGATGACAGTCTTATGTGGCCATATTATCTTCAAAATAATTCGATATACTGCAGCTAAAAATATCCATACATCTTTTGCAGGTTTCTGAAATTTTAAAGATGTAGTTGAAGCTTTTTGCTAAAATTTCCTTATAATTAAATTACAATATCATCACTATTCCAGATAAGAGCAGCTGAAATTATCAAATTTCTCTGTTTCTATTGATGATAGAGAAAACATACCATATCGGTTCGGAAACTGGTGTCTTCGTGTATGCTTTTATAAGTTGTAAAGTAACTCTACCATACTCAAAATGGTGCCTTGTTCTACAGGACGTTTTGGGCATGTAATATAAGAAAATTTATGCACCTTCAAAGGTACAATGGATAGGCTGCAAAGAGAGGGAGTTAAACAACAGTTTTCATTTTGAGATGATAAATAGGGTTGTGAGAAGTTATGGATTTCGGAATCTGTAAAATTGAGGATTTTGGAACCTGTAGGGTGGTGGAATATTGGGCTGTGATTTGCTAAAAAGGGCTTTCTATCTGGGTAAGGTTGGAATCAGTAAATTTGGCATGTATCCTTCGTTTATTGTGGAAATTCCATCTGTAAACACTTTTTTCTCATGGTCGTCATCTAAAAACTGGATCGTAAAACTCACCTCACCTAACCCCAAATACCTTGGTTTGCAGGATGTCTTATCCTGAAAGTACAAGTATTGCCCATATATCTAATACCAATTTTATGGAAATAGGTGCTTGATTATACTACCCTCACTGATGCTTATTCCACTGTAACCACCTTCTCTTGAATCATCGCCCATACCCTTCTCTACCCTCAGTATGTCATCCAGGATGTAAGCCTTTTTATCACTCTACAGTATACATCACATATTTGAAACATTAAGCATGTCCCATATCAGCTTTGGTGAGAGAATTATCATCGTTTGGAATGTACAGTATTTACCTGGTTGAATGGTGAACCATTAGTTTCCTTGTCAACAATAGTTCAGGATTTTTTTTTTTTTTGGTGAAAGCATTGATCATGCAATTATACTAATAGATATATATTTATAGATTTAACTTATCTACCTCAAGACAGAGAGTAAATTAGAAAGTAAACCAGAATCAAGAATATTGCTGATAAGTCATGTGTTTGAGTCGAATGTATGTGAGAGGCTGAAAGTTCAAAGAGCAAACATTGCCCAGGCAAGTTATCAAATTTAGTAAGTTTTCAAACTGCGGATAAAGGGAGGAAGAAATAAAGGTCACATTTTAAAAAGTATGTTTGTGCAATTCTACGTAAAGCCAACCAACAGCAACCTTTTTTTTTCACCGTGTAGCAGGGCCCAACAGGTCTGGTGAAGGATACAGTAACCAGTTTATGGAATTCATTTTACCTGTACAGCTTACTTGTTCAAGATAGCTCACAACTAATTTTATCTCTCCATGCACTGGTTTATAATTATCTAGATGATTTGCTTATCAAGCTGCAGACAGCTGAGTAAAGAAAGTAAACTTTAATTGTAACTTTCTGATGATAGATCACATGTTTTGGTGCAAGTTATTTAGGTGCAGGAAGGTGAAAATGTTGCCCAGGCTAGACAAATTTCAACAAGCTGTCATACTGCAGCACAAAGAAAAAAAAAGAAAAACACAATATGTTACAGTACAAAGAAAAAAGAAAGGAAAACACATTTTATTAGGGGAGGGTAATTTCACCTTCAGTCAGCCAATATTGATAGCCGCACACCTCTTTGGCCACCCCATACAGTACATCCCATGTGTGACATAATTAATTCAGGTCTGGTGACAGTTTATCTGTGTATGGAATGCATTTTACATACAGTTTTCTTATCAAAGATAGCACACAAGTTTTCTCTCTCAAGAGAGTGGCTATGTAATTATCTGGGTGATTTGTTTATCTGCTGAAGACAGCTGAGCTGAGAAAGTAGACTTGAACTGTAACATGTGGATAATAAATCATGTGTGTGGGTGCAATCTGCTTGAAGTCACTGAAGGTAGAAACATCGCCCAAGTCCCCAGACAAAAGGTACTGTTACAAACTGTCATACAGTAGTTCAAAGAAAAAGAACAGCACAATTTATCATGATAAGTTTTCCTTCTTTCTTTTTGAAAGAAACCTCCTTCTCTGCATGCCTGATTACATATGTTATCTCCTTACAGAGGAACTGAAGCATGCTACATTTCACACTTAATATATTCAGGTGTGTTTCACATCTGATTTATTGAATGACACTTCTAGATACACCGGTGGAAATACACAGAAAGTTGTGTAGCACATTATGTGAAATAGCCCTTACTGAAACTGCCTACCACTATAAAGCCTAAAATCCGACTTTTGGGTGGTAAGTCTGGTTTTTAATTGATTGTTAATACCCACAGTTTATGGCCAATCCAAGGCTTACTAGGTTTTTACATTATTTTTACTGATTTTAAGATTGGAGTAACTATAAACTGTAGCTGCAAACATCAAATAAAAACCCGATTAACTGCCTAAAAGTCGGGTTTTAGACTGTGTAGTGGTAAGCAATTTTACTAAGGGCCATTTCACATAATGCATTTGGGGCTTGCTAACAGTGTCAGTAAGGCGTGTGTCAATTGCTTTTCATTTAAGGAATTAAGTCAATGGTGCCCATGTCTCTACATCACATTAGAACAGGCTATGACGTCACGCATACACTGTAGGCTGTCTATATGCGTGACATCATAGCCTGTTCGAATCTGATGTAGATACATGGGCACCATGACTTTACTTCTATTCATATATACTTTAATTTTGAGAAGTTGAAAAGGGGAAGAGTTTTCTTTTTTATAAATTTGATCATCATTGATCATCAATTATTCTCCTAAATTGACTTAAGTTTCATGAAAAGCACATCACATGTACATTACATTGACATTGACAGTGACATTGTAGAGTGTACATAGCCCGTTGTGCTGTGTTTATATGTAGGCATATAATACACAGGATACTAGCGGCACACTATCTTTGTCGCCTGTATGTAGGCCTAGTTGTAACACAGTCGTGACTCATACTTTATGCCTTTTGTTGAACAAGGGCATATTCCATGATGCTAGAAATGAATAGCAAGTTTTAGCCATCTAAAGCCTGCAACTAAAAATCCAGAATCTATCAGAGAACTTCCAGTTCAGGTATCTTGAGATCAAAATTAGTTAAAGGTGTTTGCCCCCTTCAAAGAATTTGCTGAATAGAGCAACAATGTTGGTTTGAACGAGGTTACCTGCCGCAATTACAGAGGCAAGCTTCACCCGAGAAAATGCCTTTTTCTCAGGTAACATTGGCTAAAATGTCCCATTCAATTTTAGCAGCATGTGGAACAATTTTTTTTGTTGAATTTGGAAATATGCTTGTCAAGATAGGTCCACTTAAATTAAATACTAGTGTCAGGATCTGTGGTTTGGGTTAAATTTGCTCACTGTGATGTTTGACACGCTAACTTCAAGCTATACATTGTTGAAAACAGATTAAACAGACAGAATGTTAGACTTGCACTTAAGGTTTGGCTTAGCCTTTCAAATAAGTGTTATAAACATTGCTTTCTAAATGTGGCTGAGTCAGTAAATTAGCTTAATCTTTTTCAGTGAAATTTTATGGAACCAGACATAACTGTGATAACGCAATTCCTTAAGTTTTCCCTGCACAGAGAATGCATCACTATTTGGATGATGTTTGTCGATGTAGCCTAGTACTATAGTAGGCTACTTGCATCTGCGTATAGGCTACAGCCTTTACAACACACCTCCAATTGCTTAGTTTCCATGAATTGATGATGGTGCACAGAATACTTGTCCAATGAGTTATTTATGGAATATGCAAAATGAGCTTTTAAGGTTAGTGAGTGACGTTATACTTGGGTGCTCATTTTAAAACTGCATTTTTTAAAATGATGAAGGTTTCGGGTAACTGAGGTAATAAGTCATGAAGTCCAACTTGTAATTCTTTTTCTTATATTCTGTGTACCATATTAATTAAGCAACTAGGCTACTGTATGTGAACTTTGAAACACATTTATAAAACCGAACTCAGTATTCTGCGAAAGGTTTGAAATTTGATTAGGCCTAGTTGTTTTGATATATATGCAACATTGCATGCAACCAAAAATATTTTAACTTGGACAGTTACCAGAAAAACTATACAGTTGTATGCCCTGAATTGCTAAAACGTTTAGGCACCATGCATTTGAAAGCAGTTGGGCCAGTACTTATAATTAAACTCTTGAAAATGTATGTCACGTAAAAATACGTAGCCTACATGCTATGTCAGTAAAGCTGTGTTGTTTATAGTCATGTTGATCAAAAAGTTGCTCTCCATACACCCTGTCTTTACGCTGGATTAGAACATGGGTATTAAACTGACCAGTCACAAGCCAGCTATCTCAAAAAGTATGTATAAATCAGTTTTAGTGCAATGGAAGCATAGATCACAGAGGCACAGATCATCTAACAATCTCATACCAGCAGGGGCAACATGTCAGGGAGGCAGTCGATGACCTATATTTGCAATAAAATGTGAAAAGAGAAGGTGATGAAATGAAAAAAAAGAAAAGGAAGACTCAACTCATGCTCCCCCCCCCCCCCGCCATCAAAATACCTTGACACCTCCCCTGTATATCTGTTACACCCCACATTGCCGTTGATCTAATGGGGTGATTCTGTTGCATTCCTAAGAAGCAAATTAAGTCATGGCATGAAGGGATAGCGAGTGCAATTGTACCTGAAGTCAGTCAATAGCAACCCATTCTGTTTGACTACCCTGTACAGAATGACAGATGTGTGACATGCTACCCATGTTACACATTTCAGATCTAATGACAAATTATTGGCTTATGAATTGCCTGTTTTCCTGTCAGAAAGTTGAGCACATATGTGCAGGTTGCTTGAAAAAGATAGCTCACAACTTATTTTATCCCTCTAGGCTGTGGCCATACAATTATCTAACTGGTTTGTTTTTCAAGCTAAAGATGGAGCTTAACTGCTCTGCTATGTATTTATAACCGACTCCTTTTTTTGCTAAGTACTGTAGAAGTTTTTTGTGTTTGTCTGCAGTCTGCTCGTTGTTGTTTTTTTTTTTTTTCTTAGGGTGTGTAGGTTCTCAAGCCCCCCCCCTCAGGTTTTTTTGTGTACAGCACTCCCTCTCACTTTTATGTGTGTACATTGATTCTTTTGTAATGTTTATACCCTATATTTGACATATGTATATATATATATATATATATATTAAAGGGATAAAACAATAAGTGATAATGAAACGAAACTAAGAAAGCAAACCAGGACTGCAGTTTTCTAATAATAGGTCTTGTGTCCTGATGCAATGTATTTTAAGACACAGCCAGAAGGTTTGAAAACTTGTTCCATACAGCAAAATGTGATAAAAAAATGGCCAAAAAAAATAAGGTAGGGTGCAATTTCCACTAAAAAAAAAAGAAAGAAAGAAAAGCAGAGACACAGTAACATTGCAATTTATAACATTCATGGAATATATACTGTACATTAATTCTAGGAAATTTACCTTGCACATAAACACCTTTTGCTTCTTCGCTACTTTTAAATTGCTGTGTATATTATTGCAAAAAGACATTGTTGGGCTCTTGTTTGTTATTTCAAAGCAACAGTTAAACTTGGCTTGCTGTGACTTCCAAAGTAAAGCATGACATTTCGTCTGGGCAAAATGTTAAAAAAACTATGCCACAGTGCACTGTATGTAAGGTTTAGATTTAGCCTTTTCACATGCATGCAATCCTGGCCAATTTCCTGGTATCTGATATTAATTGGCTGTGTTAGCTGTGCCAACATTCGTTGCCTGTTAAGTGCTGTAAAGGGGCTCATTGAGTTGATATTGATAACTTGATGAGAGTGGTAAAGGGTCACTACAACATGACAATGCTTCTAGATAGCATAAAAAGTCAGGTTTCATATCCAATAGTTACCGGAAAAGCTAAAATTTTGAATTTTGTAATGTCTTGACTTGTTATGGTTTTGTGCACAATTTGAAAAAGTGTCTGGTCACAAATTTTTGAAAACTGAATTGAACCATTCAGTACTCACACATGTGTTTGTAGGATATGGGGATTGTCTAAGATAGACCATTTGTCATTGGTATGTGAAGAAAACTTAACAGGTTTGGAAAAATTTGTGAAATTTCATGAACCAACTCAATGAGCCCCTTTAAAATGAAAGCAAGGCTAAGTCTTGTGTTTGTTATGAAAAAAAGGTGAACTGATGGTAGTTTGTATTATCATAGTCATAGCACTGAAACTTACATATCACGCACAGGCACATGTATGTGATTCCACTTTTTAAAGGATTTCCTCTTTTTACCTCCTGTTTTGATTCATTCCTTTTTTGCACCAAAAACCAAATGACGAAAGTTCTGTCATAAATATCTCTATAAATCACAGCTATCAAAAGTGTGCAAACATGACTCTGCATTCTATCCAATCAGAAGTCTGTATTAAAATGACATCAATGACAACAGGTGTCCTCAAGCAGGACCCTGCACCTCAGGCTCCAGCACCTGCATCTGAATTTTCTCCTTTGTTATTTATTTCCAAAATTTCTGCAATTTCTAAAAAAAAAATGTTTGATTCATTCCTTTTTTGCACCAAAAACCAAATGAAGAAAGTTCTGTCATAAATATCTTTATAAATCTCAGCTATTAAACTCGTGCAAACCCTTCCTCTGAGTTCTATCCAGTCAGAAGTCTGTATTATAATGACATCAATGCCAACAGGTGCCCTCAAGCAGGACTCTGGGCCTCTGGCTAAAGCACCTGTATCTCAATTTTCTCTTTTTTTTTCTCTAGAAGTCTCAGGCTCATCTGTGAAACATAGTGAATAGAGACACAATAAAATCTTCAACGTAATTTATTTTCAAAATGTCTGCAATTTCAAAAAAAAAATGTCCTGTACAAAACAGAAAATTTACTCCTGAATTTCCCAAACGTCCCCGCATAAAAATTAACAGGTAATTTTCCATCCTTGTCTTAGTATGTAGGCCTGCTTATTTTTTGCAAGCTTGAACAAGATACACTAATTGGCACTTCCAACTGTCAAGATGACGATTGGCTCTGAGGTTTACAAATTTTTCTAACCAAAATTTATTTGTAGATGAAGAATGATAATTAATTTAGATAAACAGGGCTGATATTTAGCACTCGATCATCCTTTCACCAAGACAGATAAGAATTGTTGGGGACAACCACTTTATGGACAAGTAGGTTTTATGTGTAATTGGCCAGGTATTCTACATCTGCGGAGAAAATGTTGTGAACATGCTCTTACAAAATGGTATTTAGACAGTGTTATGCACTACCATTCATCATTGAAACAGACAGAAATGGAAAACTGCAAAATAATAACCAAACCCTTACATGTTTTTTTTTCTATGGTAGACATCACTTACAACTGTTTGTATATCATTTTTCACTTTCATTTGGACAACCAAACTTTTTTCCAGACAACCTCATATGACTCCAGCTTGTCCAATGGACAACCGAAAATATCCTTAAAAAATCAGGCCTGATAAATTTCCTTTGTGAAGATAAAACCCTCATGGAATATGGAATATATATTCGATTCAGTGCTCAAGAATAATTACTGTTCCACACCTTTAGAGCTGGAACATAAGTTCACTCAGGGTTGGAAAAATTCTTTCTGTATTTTAGTGTACAAGAAATGTAAATCCATCATTGATTGTTTTCCACTGATCAACAGTTTAAACATCATTAATTCCAGCTGCAATACAGCAACAAACCATTTCATGTGTATTGATCTTAAAATATACCTGAACAGGAAGCTCATTGATAGATTCTAGGTTAAAAGTGTTCAACTTGGGATGACTAGACCTTGCAATTGGTAAACTGCTCTAGCTTTGTTTTAAGTGAAGTGCTGATCAGCACGAGGGATTCCTCCAGAAACGCGAACAGGGGGGTGGGGGGGGGGGGACGCGGGGTGGTTTATTACTACCAAATCCTGACATTTTTTTAATTCATTTTTTTTTTGGGGGGGGGGGAGGGAAAAGGAATGATTGGGGAGATTCTATCCCCTTCTCCTGGAAGGGGCAATCCCCCCCCCACCACCACTGTGACAGAAACACTGGCTACTGTACAGTGCATATTTTTCTTCAAAGCTGTACTCTATTTACTGTAGTTGGTGGTTAGGAAAATTATGAGCTCTTATAAACTCAGCACACCATCCCAGTTTTATTTTGGTAGGCCCTATTCTGTAACTTAACACTGGACTGTCATTTGGTTAGCTGAGGCAGCTCGCAGCCATTTCCCCCACCCCAACGCATTTTTAAGTCGTTCAAAATAAGTTATTTAAGTATATAAATATCTCAGGAGTTCTCTTTAAATATCTCATGAGCTCATTGGGTAGCATGAAGTGGAGTTTTCTCTCTATTTGTTGATTTTGTTCTTCAGGAAATTTGCTGGGGATCACTCTGTTCTATCATTTAGCTGGGTATTTTAACCTAGTTTGAACCAATTTAGTTCAAACAAGTGGTGTGTACTGCATGTTAGAGAACTGAAATGAAAAGAAGCACACTTAACACGTTGGGATGGTAGGTTAATTCCGCTCATTGACCTTCTGACTCACATCAAAATAAGCACTTTAACTGGTGAGTGCTTCAATGATTGTACATGTAAGTGGCTGTATACCTACGCGTGAATATGACGTCACACAATTCAAAGTGTGCTCTTAATTTGTGAAAGTACTTTAAGCATACAGCTCGCACCTGCATCACAAGTATAAAGGTCAGGTGACGTGAGGTGTTTATTTGATGGAAAAAGCCTGAAAACCTGTAAAATATGGCCACAATTCATATCTAAATTCATCCAAATTTTCCATTTTACAGGATAGTTTCTTATTGCATGTCATCATGCAAAAAAAAAAAACTCAGTGTATGGAAGTTTTGTGATTTTGTGACAGGGGACATATGCAGCACAATGTGGAAACATTGAAGAGGTCTTTTATGTCCAACTTAGAAGGAATGTTAATAATTTTGGATTGAATACTGTTGAATGAAAATTTTGAATATTTGTTGAGGAAAAAAATTCTACACAGATGCAAGGCTAGGTATAAGCCAAAAGTTAATCATTTCTTTTGCTAAGTTTGTACTTGCAAAATCTTTTATCTTGGTGTAATTGGATTGCACATTAAATAAATTTTGCAAAATATATAATTTATGAAAGCAATATGTGAAAAACTAATGTAATTAACACATACGTACTCAGATTACGTCTTAGGGCCCACTTCAGTCTATAGACAATTAAAATGGAGTCTTTGAGTACTTGAAGGTGACAGTAAATTTTTTTTTTTATTCAGTGCATTTAAATTTCTCATTTTAGATGTGGACATGTCGTCACAAGTGCAAAATCGTGTCTCAAGTATGATGGCTGCGCACTAGCATCCTTTTAGTGACCATGGTCTTTTTTTATTAGAAAATTGATCTTTTTGTATTCAATTTAATCAAGGAGCTCTTTGATTAAATGGCTGCAGGGGAAATTGCATGTGCTCGTTGAAATCTGAGTATGTCACTGTGCAACAACTTAACTGGTTTTCAGTCTCTCATAAGTTGGGGTGTTCAATTAGGAAAAAGGGAACCCTTGACCCTCATCATTTGCAGCACCCTTACTTCTGTTTAAAAATTTGGATTGTTGGAGATTTTTTCAAACTCTGTCCATCTGTGATTACTTGCAAAATTAAACGCATGTCAATTTTATCTGGATGCATTTTTAAAAGTGTTGATTCTTCAAAGGATGCAGTGTATATTTTTAGAACTCATTATTAAAGTTGTGTTTTCCTGTACTCATTTAAAGTATTTTATTTTTTGCTAATTTGGGTACCATAAACTTGCGTACAAAAAAGTAATATGACATGTTCTTACCTTCTTAACTCATTTGACAGTAGGCTTAATACCACTTCATGTGCTGTGTATCCCATCCACTGCCAAGCTAAAATTGAAGATGGGCACTTTACATGATAATTTCCAAATGTCACTTTCCTGTTGATCAAGTGTAGTATGTCAAGTTTCCAACCACAAAGATATTTTTACCACCATGGTTCTCTACCACTTACAGTATAGGCTGCATATATAATTCCATACATTGGGGAGCATTCTTGAGGAAAATTAATCCAGCTATGTTCCCATTGGAGAGAGGGTTGTATATAGGAAGGATACTGGTTTTATTGCCCCACAGGTGTTAATAAGTAAAGTAAGGTGTGTTTTTCATCCAAGAGCAATCTACGGTTTTCCCATCTGAACTGGCATTTCAAAAGATACCAAATTTGATCCAAATTGTTGAACTGGTTGCCACCCGACTTGAAGTTGTACCATAAGACAAAGGCTTCTCCCACATTTGTGTTCGCTTAGTGGCGTAAAACAACTGCCCTTCAAGTCCTGGTTAGTATTACAGATACAGAGCTGCCACCACTTTTAAGTAAGGGCAATTAGATGATTAGATCAATGTGCTGCAGGCCACATTTTGTTTTTAGTATTAAGAATTTCTATTTGTGCTACAAATCCCACTCATTAAGAAATTAAAGATTGAGCTTCTGTAGGTGTGCTGCTTTGTTAAATGTTAATGGATTTTTCAGAGTTCCCATTCATCCATTCATTGAAATGTACAAATATATTCACACTGTCCACAGTGATTTTAGGTGAGTGGTGGTGTAGGGATCGATCACATTGTCATGCCATAAAATTAAAGACTTGGTTAGAACTGTATTCATGCACACGTATAAAAGAACACAAACATGAACAGGTTATACCCTTTTGCTATAGAAGAGGTCCATCCCTCCATACTGCACTATGTATTATAATACGTATACACTGTATGTGTGCCAGTGTATACCAGTTCTGCGGAATGTTACGTTTTTCGTTGTGGCCGGTGCATGCAGCCCACAGACTTCCTATACATGGACAGAGCATATACTGCACTGTACATTGTCACTACCATAGTGTGTGAAAAAGCGCACCAAAATGGCCGTCTGCTATGGTTTTGTGTGAAAGTTTGGACGTGTTCAAGCATATCTCCATATTTTGCATCAAAGTTGAAATATTTTTAAAATATTGCAAAGTAAGGTCAAAATCACTTCATGTATTACAGGAATAATGATATTTTTCCCCATTCAAGTTAAACTTTTGCTTAAAATATTACAGAGACATCGCCAACTTAAATCAGACAATTTATAGGTTCGTGGGGGCCATCTTGGTGCACCCTTTTTGTCCCAGTCGGTGGCGACAATCTACGGATAGGACATCATGTTACATGCTCTGTCCATGTATATAGTCCGTGATGCAGCCATATTTGTGCTCGCTATGCCAGGCCCTGAGAGGATGCACATGTTAAAAGTCTCCCCTTCAAGCCTATTTTTATATCCAAAACATGATTTTAAGCCATAGAATTGTAATTAGCTATGCCAGAACACAGCTGAGTGCTATGATTTTGCAGTGAAACCATGGGTGTATAGTGCTGGTGAAGTATGGTTTCGCAGCGAAACCATGCATAGCGAAAGGGTTAATAATTGCAAGATACCTTGCCATGATAGCATACTGCACACATACTGGGCCTCCCCCCGAATAATCACTGGAGATCTGCCATGTCACTTGATGTACCAACTGTGTTAACTGTAACATTACAAACTTTGATCCAGTGCAATGGATCTGATATACTGGTGGCTGAATTAGCCAAAATTTGCAAATCTTCATCTTTGTGACCTGTGTTTTCATTATACGGTTTGATGATGTGCATGATCCAATGTGTTCACTAATGAAATTAGAACTGTTAAAGTTTGAAGTCAAAACTTTCAAAAAATATATTACACAGCATGAAAAATGAATTCTATAGTCCAACTTCCATCTTCATGGGACATTCTTGAGCAAAGATACAAAATGTTGAAATTAATTCACTTAAAACAAAATAGTCCATTGCTCAATAATTTGTGACTTTCTTGTTGTTCAACTCACATAGCTGCTTTGTTTCCCTTTAAATTTAAAAATGTTTTTATGACCTTGAACACTTCCTGTTTGCTTGCATAACATGTTGCACAGAAAGGGCTTAATTAATGTAACTCCATACAAGTAAGAGTGATACCACACCTTGGAACAAGATACAATTACTTTCATAAAAACAAACAAACACAAAGATTGTAATTTGAGTAGGACAACAATGACATCACAAATTATTCCACTATACTATTTTAATTTGAGTGAATAAACTTCAAAGTTTTATAGCTCAGTTCAAGAGTGCCCTATTAATATGGGAGTTAGAACGTAGAGTTCAATTTTCATGCTCTTTGAAATATATTTTCATTTTTTTTGACCTGAGGTTTCACTTCGATCAACTGTTCTCCCCTCTTTGCTCTGATTGCTGTGCTGTAGCTATGGCATCCCGGGGCTCCCAACATTAACCCTTTACTGTTGTTTGGGTCCTTTTGGACCCATGCGGGGAGCTCGTCTGTCACCCATCTTTACTGTTTCACGCGGAGCTCAAAACTGCGAGTACTGTAGCTACCCGAAAATTAGGCCACAACAACGAGAGAGACAATAGTTTAAGGTCACAGGGTCAATGACCTACGGAAGCCGATGTGGGGCGGGCTACGTCCGCTTTTGCATCCACTCCCCAGGCGCGCCAACATGCCCCGATTGGAGCACAACGATAAAGGGTTAAACAGCTATGGATGAGATGTACTGTAATTATTAGCCTTATTATCAAATTGTGTAATTGAGCAAGGTGGGGGGAGAAACCAAGTGGACATTCTAAGGTGACCAATTTACAACAAGGGCTGGTAGTCACACAACAAGCATGTTTAGTTTGCCACAGTGTTATGTTATCTTAAACTAGCTGTAAATGACTGTCAAGATGCATACGATGCAAGATAGTCTGT
Organism: Holothuria scabra; assembly: GCA_037179385.1. Lineage (NCBI taxonomy): Eukaryota > Metazoa > Echinodermata > Holothuroidea > Aspidochirotida > Holothuriidae > Holothuria > Holothuria scabra. The sequence goes on from CM074200.1 coordinate 15,310,662, forward strand.
CTGTTCCAGGTATCTCATCTCCCTTGAACGAACAATTTTATCATCCACTTTGCATAAGCCTCTCCAAATTGAAAGCTTTACTGTGCATCAATATAATTCTCTCCCATCACAAAAAAAAGGAAAAAAACATTGTAAATCGTAATTTGCAGGTGAATGTATTTTTAATGGCATTTAAAGATCAACGAACAGTCAGGCACAAAACATTACGGTACAAAATATATTGGCTATCTTAAAGGGGTATATTGAGTTGATATTAGAAACTTAAAGAGGGTGTGTGATAATACTGCTGTACCATATGATCATGCTAATTATAAGTATAATTTGTATAGTGTCATATCCAAAAGTTGCTCATTAAAAACCTTAAAATGTAAATTTGAATGTGTATAGTCTCTTGTAATGGTTTTGTGCATGCATGATTTTGAAAAAGTGTCTGATGACAAATTTGTAAAAGCCTTACTATATCTTAATGACTCTCTCATGAAACATTTATTTATATTTTGAATACATTGGCGTTGTTTAAGACGGATCATTTGGCATTAGTATAGTATTTGAAGAAAGTTTGGAGAAAATTGGTGAATTTCAAGAGCCAACTCAACATACTGCTTAAAGGTCAACAACATTTGCCCTAAACTTATAAGGAAGTGCTAAATCTCTCAATTTTGTTCTGACAGTATTTCTCTTTGAAGTATCTTAATAATATTAAAAGAGTGCTGTATTGCATACTGTATTCAAGGTAAATCAAGCAGTAACTCCTAGTTAATTTCTCATTTAAGAAAGAAAAACAATATTGTCACTCACATGACTCTCAAGAGCCAATCATAGCACAGGACATTGAACTGCATCAAGTTAGAGTGAATGGAGTTTTTCCTTTAAAGGTAAAGAGTAGTCCGGCCCTCAAACTTATTTTGAAGAAAAAACTAAATAACACAAAATTTTTCATCTTATCTCTATTTAGAGTATCTTTCCTTGATTAGTGTGAAGTTACTATAATGCATATCCAAGGTAAACCAAGCAGCTATTTCTAGTAAATTTCAAATTTGAAGAGAAGAAATATGGTCACATGACTCCAACAGCCAATCATGAAACTAGACAGTCTACTACACTACTTCAATTTGGGATGACTGCTCTTCCCCTTTAAACTATTGCTGACAAATGTGATATGCATGCACATCAAAGCTGCTATAGATCTCAAATTGTTTCCATTTTTTTAAAGGAAGATATCTGTTGATTGTGTGGGAGAAAAGAGGTTTTGTGTTTCCTATTTGGTTAACAATTGCTCTTTTCTCATTTTACCATAAGAGCACCGAATATGAATGTAGTGATTGTGCCAAATATGAAATAATGACAATTTTAGTAAGTGGAGACAGATACATTGGTAGAATATATACAAACTTGATCATTTTATGGTATTTAGATGTGACAGTCAAATCGTTGCTGCTATTAGTCACAAGACCTTCAGTGTATATGTTAAAGATGATTTGTGTGATTGTTTTGCTTTTGTCAAATGTTATAAAAAATGAGATGATCTTTGCTATGAATTCAAGTTGGAGGGCATTTGTATCAAGAGTCAAAGAAAAATTTCTTTCCTTCTTTGATTAAAGTGCATTTTATTTTTAACTTGTGGTTTTAAATCTATAATGAAAACATGCATTTGTTTTCGTATTATTCTCTTTTGCCTTGGGCGTCACTGTGTAAATTATGTATACAGGCGCATGATTATCCAGTAAGCCAATAATAATGCTGTATTTGGCTCAGAGTAAGTTACTTTAATTGTAATATTGTTGTGAACTGGATGATTTGCATAGTCATTCATTATTAAAGAAATTCTATCCTCTGCAGTAGTGCTGCTACAGTATACCATTTTTCATGATCTCAAGCCCTGGGAAATATAGATTTTTTTCCAAATTGGTAAAGTTTTCTTCACAAACTTACCACACACAAACAAATGAATGAAATAGCAAGCAGGTGAGGTATCAGATGAACAAATGAACATATGCAATAAAAACAATGAAATAATTCCCACTTGGATATTGCATATAGTCACAGTCCATGCCTTTTAAATGTTACATTTGATAAGTGTGTATTTGAAAGAATTTTGCATCCTCACGATGGTTTTACTTGGTTTGTTTTTGTGTATGTGTGTTTTTCTCTTTTTTTCTTTTTTTCTTTTTTTTATGCTTCAGTGGTCACATCTCCATAGTATTGCTGATATGTCTCATAAAAAAGCATATTCAAATTCACTTTACAAGGCTCACAGGGTAAAATTGATTGACTTTTAATTTCAACATGAGAAATTTCTTACCCTATTAGATATTTTACCCGAGTCCCCACCAAAAGGGAGGTTTGGTGGGGTAATCAATTTTTACACGACATCCTGCTTAACTCATTCAAGCACGCTCCAAGAAACCATAAGCTTGATAAGAGGCAGCTAGAGGAAGATGTAAGGCCAAATAATACCAGCCAGATGTGCCACTGTTTGCGAGGTGTGAAAGGCAAGCAGTAGGGCAATTTCCACTCTGGCTTTTGTTGATCTTTGTTCACTGAAGCAAAAAAGGTGTGGACAGGGTTTTTATAGGCAGGGATATTCAACATAAAGTTCAATTAAAGTTTACTTGTGACATTTTTAGTTTGTGACATGCTTTGATGAAGAAAGAGTAAAAGTGTAAGAGGAATCCATAACAGGATGACATTGTCCACACTTAAAGGGCTTGTCCTCTCACACCAAAACTGCAATTTTTGTAGTAGTCTACAAAAATTATCTATTGGCTCACCTCTGTGATTGACAGTTGGTTCAAACAATGCAGAGTACCAAAGCTTATATTACATTGCACGAACTTTACAGAGAGTGTTTTAATTGTACACACTGCACTTTTCTGTACCCACCTTGAAGCAATGAACTACCATTTTATCTAAATGTGGCTGAATTTTAGACAATTGTGGGTTGGGCTAAAGGAAGAAGGTTGCAAGAGAATTGACACTGAGATGGGGTGAGAATATCAGGCCTTAGAAGTGTTTTCAAAAACCAAAGTACAGCACTCACAGTGCAAGTTGAATTGAGTATGTAACTGCAAGGCAGGTACTGGTAAAAAACCACTTGGGATTTAATTATGAACTTTACGCTTGTAATGTACTCTGATAAACAAAATGTGGAATGAAAAGTGAACTGTAATAAAATAACATTGTTCATGCTTATGAGCATATTATTTGTAAAAGTCAATTAGTAATGTCACTAACAGTTCAACTGGGGTTGGGTATTTGAATCGAGTTTAAAAAGAAGGCAAAAACAAAAACAACACTTGAGATTAATCGACATTGTACACACTTGGAGTATTTACAAAAGCCAGAGCACAGCACTCACAGTGCAAATTGGATTGAGTAATTAAACTGCTATTGCAGGTTTAAAAACACTTGGTATTAAATAATCAACTTTAAGCTTGTCACAAACACACATCAGTGAGCAAAGAGGAGATTAAAAGAAATTGATAACAAGCTAACATTGTACACACACAATAACATGTTACTTTTGAAAGTCAGTGATTAACATTAACAGTTCAAGTGGTGTTAGATATTAGAACTAATAAAAAAAAAAGAAACAATTTAGTTAGATTAAATATAACAACACACCAACACCAGTGTGTTATACTGTATAAGTGTCATTCAACTCAATAAAAAGTCCCAAGCTTAAATTTATTTTCAAGCACTGTATGGTTCATGTGCATTTGGTTTCTCTTTAGTCATCTCTTACGACAGGCTGGAAATGCCATGAGAATACAACTCCCAGTCCACAGGCCAAAAACCAAACAAAAACAAAAAAACATGATGTAAGATTTCAGTTGTGATCTTAAGCTTGCCTCATACATGCTTCCTTGAATAGCTGAAGAGAAAAGATGCATAACAAATCGACTTGTCCTCCTCACTTTATATTATTTTCAAATTGTGTACCAGCAAAGTGTTGATACACTTTGCTTTCAGCATATTTTGTGTCATATTGAGGTGTATTATTACATGTGTATACAATAACAGTGAGTATGTACAACATTTCCTTACTAATTAACAACAGTACCATAATTAAAACAATGAACTGTACAACATGAATATAATGCCCCCAATGTTTTCAGCTTTCCTTCTCAACTTATTATTAAAATAGAATATGACTAAGCTTGCACACTGTATATGGTATTCCAAGCCTTATTATTATGGATGTAAATTAAAGTTGTCAGTATCCCCTCTCCACCCCCCAACCCCCCTCCCCATACACACATACACACACATATGTCCCATTGCTATATGTGGCTCTTCATTTTGATGATGATGAGTTTAAAATTAACATCCCTTTAACTATTCATTATAGGTGTAGTACATACTTGCATTATATTGTGCAATATGTTTGTAAGATACAGTATGACAACTGGACAGGGTGGTTTCATAGGGAGTTGCAATGGGGAAACTTAGCAGTGACAAATTTTTCTCAGCTCTTCCCTCTTCCCTCTTCTTTTGGCATAAAATTTTGTGTGACTAGTAGTGAGAAGGACATCACTGTGTTAAAAAAAAGGGATACATAATATATCATATCCCTCTGGACCCCCTCCCCCCCTCCAAAAAAAAAAAAAACAAAAACAAAAAATTCCATCTACATTTTAAAGATTCCATCCAAAAGAATAATGTCCCTATCTACAAATGTCCTGAGAGAAATACTGTATGAGCCAATACTACACCAAATATTTGAAGGTAACACAAATGAAAATTTAAGAAGGGAATTTGCATGAGTTGGAGGGGGGCTCAGAGATTAGGATAATGTGCTGTGAAATGTTGGGACAATTGCATGTATGGCAGAAGGATGTGGCAATGCCACAAAATGTCTGATGTTCTTTAACAAGTATAGTCTGAACTTGTCCAAGGGTCAGCAACATGCATCTTACAATTGAAGAAGTGCTTGTGTATCATGTCTTATTACAGTTGCCACCACCTAGAAAAAAGGCAGTGGGCGGCTCGACCTTAACCAATAGGTAGGAGACTTGGCCGTAAAATGCCATTCAACTAACTAACCAATTACAGTTGCCTAGATGGTAAGGACAATGTACACTTAGTTTTTGAAATTAATTATAAAGGAATTAATTTAAATTAGTAATTATCAATTAGCTATAATAGGTAAATATTAATTACTAAATTATTACTCATAATTATAATTATAAATTAATTTATTAAATATTAACCACAAAACCAAGCTGTAAAATGCTCAAATGAGTTAAAGCCATGTCCAAGAGTTTTAGTGAAAGATAAATTTTGGACCAAGATTTGAGTCCCAAAGAAACCCCTTAGGTCCATTGCTGACATTTTGTCCCAGGATTTGAATTAAGTACTTGTCCCCCTCTTATACCCCCTCCTCCCTATGATGCAACTTTTGTAGAGGCATTATGTTGTGTTACCTGTTTGCATACACCACATCCTAATCTCGCATCACCTGCAAATTCAATGCTTCAATAAAATATTTTTTTGGTGAAGCATGATTCATGAAAATGACCCCTCCCCCTTTAGCAGTAACAGACTGGACAAAAAAAATCTTATTGACCCATGTGCAGTGTTGGAATCGAGTCACTATAGATTAGTGACGCGGGTCACCAGTTTTTAAACTTTGAAGTGACTTGATCGAGTCAATCAAGTCAATATTGACCCTAGTCACTGTACTATTTCAATGGGGAAATTACACCTGAACTCTATTGAGTCACTATCATTTTGAGAGGAAGTGACTCAAGTCTTGACTTGTCACAATTAACACTGGCCATTTGTGTGTTTTGCCAAGAAAGTCACCGATTCAGACCTTCAACATAGCCCTGTTGCATGCATGACATATGGTCTTTACATCTCTGGTAAAAGCTGTACCTAATTAGGGGTTTTTCCTATCTCTTTATTAAACATGCATGCCATGAATAGTAACACGCCCAGTAGATAAAACAGTTAGTATTTTGCTGCACATTTCTGGTGTGAGATCAATCAATATGGTCTTTCACTTAGCCTGTTCTATGCATGCTGCACATGTGTTCACTTACAGGACAGCTATTTATAGATTTGTGTAATTAAAACCTTAAAAGGTCTGAAACCAGTTTAGTACAAAAAATTCTGATAAATGCATGCATTCATTGACATTCATTCATTCATTGACTAATATAATTCGACGGAGAGATTTCTAATTCACACATATGATGTAAATGTGGATGCACAGAGCTGATAGCTAATTTGCAGCACTGGGAAATTTCATCATCCACCCTTCCTTATACCCTTATAGGTATAATCCTTATAACTAGCCAGACTTTATCAAATACATGCCCCAATCGAATATATACCTCAAAAGGAAACTCACTCGCCTCAGTGGGAGGTACTGTACCATCATAGTACTGCATTGTGAACTAGTACTGGTATGTCCTTTACATAAGCTAGTTTGATCAGAGGGTTTTATGACTCAGCTTTGAACCAGTTGCTTATTAGGAAGAACTACTGCATTACAGTAATCAAAACAAGTCACTATAGCCCAGGTTTTAATACTGTTTGTAGACTAGGCATAATTTTCATGAGGGTGGGAGTACGGTTGCAGTATTTGTAGGTATCATTTTTGCATACCTATCTTCTCCATGCAGGACCAAATTTGCCTACAGATATAAAATTTGGCACAACCCCACCTATCCCCTTCCCCTGTATCCATGCACTGCAATTACCCACCCTAGGTTGCCAAATTTGCTTTCATTTCTGTTCTATACGTGACATATTTGCACTATACTGATTTTCTGAATGGCAGAACTTTGGTTTCCGTCATGTCGTGAATACTAATTTTTTACCAGTAATGTTTAACTAAATTTCTGAAGACTCGAATATGAAAACCTTCTGTACTGCCATTGTGCTTTGAGCTCAGCATTTAAGTAACATTGGAGCAGTAAAGGAAAACAAGCCAGTTAGCCACAACCAGAAAAAAAAGGCTGTTTTGGGCAGACTTGAACTATACTTAAAAAGGACAAGTGAAATTCCTCATTGAACTAACTACCTATCTAAATTACAAAGCCCATCCACCAACTCTTCTTTCAGACCACAGAACAGTGCTCTAAATGTTAACAATAATTGGGTAACTGCCCTTGAAGTATTTTTAACAAGATGACAAAACACCTCAGTAAAAATTAAAACAGGCGGTATCCTGAGTCTGTGGTTTTAAAAGCAGATCCACCCAATTGACTGTGTGGGTGCATGTTTCACAAGCAACGGATGTTTCATTTCTATTTTAGACATCATGGAACACTTTAAATGATTTTTGTATGTTTTTGCATTTTATGCCATTGCAGCAATGAGAGTAATTTCTTTGTAAATGTAATAAAAGTCATGTACTGTAACAGGTCCTGCCAGAAGTATGCAATTTGCAACAGTGGTCCTACAAAGGGACACTGTGACAGTGGTTCACATATTGCTCTACCATCACATACTCTACAGTATGTCCAGACCTTTCCATGATCACATACCAATGAACCTTTTTACTTTACCCCAGAAAAATACTTTGTAGATTATTACTCTGACCCTCATTTTGACTTGCTGTTATGCCAAATATTATTTTCTTTTTATATTTGATATTTTTATTTATTTATTTATTTTTTTTTTTTGTATTTTACAACAGCTGGTCATACTTAAAAGTATATTGCAATTATGGTGGTTCTGTAACAGCATTGAATATGGACACTGTAGCAACTAGTTTAATAGATGGAGGTTTACAGTACTGTACATCCCAGTTTCTAACCAGTTGGTTTAAGTCAAGCCAGCCACAGCATATTTTTCCCAGTTGTGGCTCACTGGCTTGATTTCCCTACTCCATTGCTTACTGTATATGCTGAGCACCAAGCACCGCGACAAAGCTTAATAGGTTCCATTTTTAAAGTCTTCAGTTTAGTGATCCAGCCAGGACTTGAACTCCAGGCCTCTCAAGCTCCTGACAGCAAGTAGGATGCTTTAAGTAACCATTGTAGCAGACACATAATGCACCATAGACTCTACAATCATGTTTAGGACTTTTCATGTCTGTGCACAATTACATTATTAATATTGCATCGTAATTTTACCCTAACATAAATTTTTAAGTTTGTAAAGCATGCATGCAGTCACATATATGCACTTTAGTCAACATAAATTTTAAGTTTGTAAAGCATGCATGCAGTCACATATATGCACTTTAGTCAATAGGGTTTCTGACCATGCATGCAGCTTAAGTGTTCTTTGCAACACACTTCAGCCTCTACTTATTGTCCAAAGAGTGGGGAATCCCCTTTAAAGATCAATAACACTATTATGAAATAGTTTTTATATGGGTCTGCAACGTGTGCAACATCCTTTTAGGCATTAGGTTTCCATTGGACTGATGCATGGCTTTGAAATGTTACAGTTTGCTTTAGCTGAATATTTTAATTGAGTAACCTCACATGGGTAATGTCACTTAGCATCTTTCTTTTTGTTTGTGGCATTTTGATCAGTTAATTGGCCTGGTTTTGGTTACATCTTATTCCTATTAAGGCAAGTTTACTGTCTAAAGCATACCCATGTGGCATATGCAAGAAGTTTTAGTGAAAAAGCACTAGATTTGATTGGTCAATCATGCATGGGGAAGGGGTCTAAGGGGAGGGGGTTTTCCCCTTCCAATTAGAAAGTTGCTGCTTATAAATCATGGAAGAGATCTGAGTTATTGGTGCTATATATTTGAAGTGGAATTTTAAAGCCTCTTCAGCAGTCACAACAGGGTTGGGGGAGCTGGTTGGCATATCCCAACTGCATGAAGTGCCTATGAGAGTATTTCTTGTAAGACAGTGAAAAAATGAAAGAATTATTGGTTCAATATACTGGGAAATATTTTTACACTCAAAGCTGCTCTAAAATTTGTGCAAAATTTACAGGTTTAAGCACATGGAATAAATTATAGTGATTTTTTCAGCTGAACTACAAAAGTACAAATCATACAAGCCCCTAAGTATATAATTGCATGGTGAGGTCATACAGTATGAAAAAAGAAAACATATATCTACTGTACTATAAATTATCTGTGAAATGATGTAAAACAGACTGGTTCATTCCCTCAATTATTTTGCTTGTATAAAGTACTGTGCGTATACGAACATAATACCCATCCAGAGAAATTTAAATGTGGTGAACAAAGTTATTGACCAAGATTTCAACCACAAAGAAGCCTCTTTGCTAATGTGATTCCTGGAACATGAAAGAAGTACATCATACATCACCCCTCCTCACCCCCTCCCATGTAGGGGTGACCTTCATCTTCTATATAAGTGCAACATTTCAGACGTATTGTCGTGTTTGACAGCATTTGCAAATTAGCACTGGATCCTAATTTGATCACCTCCAAATCCAATACGTCGATACCCCATACCGCACAATCCCCACTACAGTGTGTGAATGGCTATAGGCTATTGTATGGGTGCATGATGATCATTCAGAAAGTGTTAGAATTTTCCTTAATCTCCTGATCCACACTGGGGCCCCAGCTGCCAGCATTCCCTAGAAGTTCTCACCTAAACTCAACAAGATAGATATTATTTCTAATCCATATGAGCCTGATTAATTGAGCCATGTTGTGCATACCCTGTCAGCAGGGTTGCATATGATTGGCAAGGGATGTTAACGACCTATATTCTGGATTTTGCTGACCCCGGCCTCAGACTAAAATGAAGTTCCTCTGACCCTCACAAATTCCCACCATTTACATAAATAAGCTGCAAATTAACCATCAAAATTCTCAACCAATAATTCCCAGCTTGCAGTGTCCAAGCAAAATTTGTGTGAACACTCTATGCCAACTGATGGTGGATATATACGCAATTAGATGCAGTAGTCACTGGTGGCCCCAATTTGTGCCCCACTCTGCTACAACCCTGCCTATCAGCACTGTCAATAATCACATGGTGAAATATGGTCCCTCTTATACTTTTTGTTACATTTTTCCTCTCTGCCTGATTAACTCTTTTCGCTTCAGGGAGGAAAAGAAGCCCACTACATGCAGGCTTAATTAAGTCAAATTTTATAATCTGATTTAACACAAAAAGTTACATAACATTTGGGGTTAGCCAACAGGTCAGTTAGCATGTGTTAATTGCTTTTCACGCAATGTGAACATGAAAACATAGCTCACTTGAGGTCACAGATCACGTAATAAACTCAGATATTAGTTACACCCCACACCGACTTTGATGTACTGGGGTGTCTACGTTGCTTTTTCAAGAAGCAGCGTCACAGCATGACTACTTCTGTCATGTGTCATGTGACCAGATGAAAATGAGTATCTTTCCAGAAAGAACTTCAGGCAGGGTATATACACTCAATGCTCTTCTAGGGATCATCTCTTGCCAAAATGTGGAGCTCCATAATATTTGTTAAAGATGAATGCGTAGAAGGACAGATAGAGGCTGGATAGTACACTGACTTTTTGTAACAAGTCAGCAATCTACGGACAGCCTTGCGGTACCTCTTGTTCATAGCCATGTATACAAAAGTATTTAAAAAGCTGTTAGACATAGCCAGCCAGGCAAATACAAATTCAAGTCTCTGAGAAGAGTCTTCCTCATTAAAGAGGTTCATTAATTCCAAAAAGACTCCGACAGCCATGGGAGCCCAACAGATATTAAAGGCAAGTGTTATAAGGAGAAGTGTGTATATAGCTTTGTTACCCCCTTTTCCAAGAGCAGTAGTCTTTTTTGGCACTGCCTGTGAATTGGTCCCTTGCTTGTAGCTGTTACGAATTGATTTAGAATGTTTTATGGATACAGGGATGATGCTGGCATAAGTCAACAATATGATAATATTTGTAGGTACAAAAATGAAGAATGAAATAGCCACGAGAGCTGAAGAGTCGGAATAGTGAGCAGTACACAAGAAGGCCCCTTTATTGTAAAATGCACAGAATTTTTCTGAAAAGAGGGTTAAATGTTCTGCCAATGGAACTATCCAGGCTAAAGAAATTAAAATGCGAACTTTCCTCATGCTCATGTAATTTTCATGGTCCAATGGATGAAGTACAATAAAATAGCGATCCACACTGATAAGGGCCAAAGTAACAATAGAAGCACCACAACATGTTCCACCAACGATTGATGTGAGATTACATAAAAAATCACCAAATGGCCATGAATCCAGATTTGCTGCAGAGGGATAGATTGCAGATATTGTAAAACTCAGGCCGATACAGCAGTCTGCCACGGACAGATTCTTTAGAAGGAGCGTCGTGGACCTATGCCATAATGGTGTCGTGTGGAGTATAATGATGTTAACTATGTTTCCACAAACAATCAATAGTGTCGCCATAATAATGAAGGCTGTCTGTGAGATAATTGAAAGTGTGGACCTGTTGGTGACAAAATGACTGGATCCATTTTCCGAGGGGCAGAGTTCAAGATTGAATTCCAGGAAGGCCATGTTGACAGTTGTGGTCAGGAGTTTATACAACCAACTCAGTATAGTTAAGTGAAAGTGAAGTTTCAATGCATTGCCCCAAAGCAGAATTAAATTTGCCTCACTTTATTTCCTTCCTTCCTTCCTTTTGTGAAATAGATGTGTTGTATTTTTAGCCTTTTATCTTAAAGTCCATTATGCAAAGAAAGTCCTCCTTTTTGTAGCTATTCGCATCAATATATTGTGATTATAAGTTGTAACTTTTGATGGTGGAGAGCACTTAAATCCATTACAAAAGGGATTTTGAGTTGATCACAAAGCTAATTTTACTTGTGACAAGTGCACCACATAACAACCAGATAAAATGGTTATTTTTTTCACAAACAAAATGTATTCCATTTATAGCCAATATTCTTCCACCTTCAGGGAGTATCTTGTAACCGGAAGGCTAAACTTCTTGGCATTTTGCTGTCGGGAGTCAATCTCTCTCATGAGTCCATTTGCTTTTTCAAGATATGAAAAAAAAAAATGATCTGCAAAATTGTCTGCTAAGTATATGAATCTTTTAATTCCAAGGGAAAACAAGTTCTAATTTTACTGCTTGCTGAAAACTTTCAGTCTAATTATTGTAAGGGTATGAAATCATAGATTCACTTATGGTTGATGATCAAGCTCATTATGTCAAAATACTGTATATCCATGCAGTTTCTTTTGCATGTGTTTTGAGTCGAAACATTCATTGCTTAATTTATGCATGGCTGCTTTTCAACTGAACTGTGACTTAGTTGGTGATAATTTAGACCATGCACATTAAAACAAAAACTACAGCCAGCATTGATTTGCAGAGATTACTAAATTCTATCCGCTGCAGAGTTGTCCTCATGTGGTATAATTGTAGGATTTGGAAAGTAAAAGGATTCATAGTTTTAAATATGTCTCTACAAAAACATGGTCTTTTTTCAGACAGTCACCACAATTAATCTCTGAAAATTTGACTTATGGCACCAAATTTCAACAAACTGTGCACTTTCTTCCGCTGTAATTTCTGTCTAGAATACAACTTAAAAGAACACCTTCACTTAATATTGCAGGCAACTTGTTTGAAAATTTTTAATTACTTTGATCTTTCTCCTGTGTTCATGTACTTTATGACTCCATGCAGAAATAATGCCCACATAGCAAAGCCAAAATTGCAGTTTATGAAAGCATAATGAAAAGCTTACAAAAGATATGGGCAACAGAGTATGGAGAGATCCATCAAGAAAAGATTGAGTGATCAAGTCATCGAAGCAGAAATCCAAGATTTATAAAAGTATCTACAAAATGGATTGAACTATATACTGTATGTCCTATCAGCAAGGTTTATTATGATATATCTCCAAAAATAGATTCCACATTACAGAGAGTGCTAGTCTTGCCGTTCACATTTTAATACTTCTTGCATGGACTTTTCAAGTTGGCACAAAAACGGATATTAGATCTTATTCCGTCATACATGCTCAATTTCCAAACTGTACTTTGATGAGGCTAATCTATTCATGTCAGAGAGAAGTAGACAGAATGCAGTGTGTTGTGCTTAATATAGCTGGGAAAGCCAAACAGACTTTGTAGAACAATCTGTCATCCACACTGACACTAGAATACCCTGACACTAGAATACAGTATTAGTCATCTATATGTTTTCAATTGATAGCTTTTGACACAGTCACAAGGAGTAAATCCATCATTGGTTTGGGTGGGAATGACTTCAACAGACAGAAATAGAAATACACGAAGTGTTTAAGGCTATAGTCTGTCCAGAAATGAAATTGTCCTGGTTTGCTTCTCTACACTCAATTCCCTCAAAGTTTTAATGATTCCAGGTTCTAATGAATGCAGCCAGAGTCAGTTAACAAAGGCATGACTTCAAAGCCTTTACGAAAAAATGTGCGTGATGACTTGTAGAATACGCTGACGTTGTTTGATCCATGCACTTTCTTTGATGATCGTTTTTGTTTTAACATTATTGCAATTTAAACTGCTTGTGCTACGTAAAGATGCATATACCCATCACTTTCACTTTGTTCAGTGCATCCTATAAACTATTACAAAACTAAATCCAATTTCAGCTTTAGCCAATAGAAAAATCACATCTGAAAAGAAAAGTAAATTACAGCATAGGCTTTCATCTTGATGTAGTGAAATTAACAATCCAAAACTTATTTGTATTCAAATGAGCTGCCTCTTGTAGATCACAGCTCTACGGTTTGTCTTGTTTAGAGAGCAATTTCGTTGAAGTGTCTCTTTAATCCTGTAAGCAGATCTTTCCCCTCAGTGTTTGACTAGAACTCGTTTGGCCTTTATGCTTCAGTCACACTTTAAATGTTGCTTGTAAAAAGCACAGGGTATTCCAAAGGGTTTTCTTTTCAATGCGTAGATTGAATTAAAAGTGGCCTTTATTTTGCCTCAGCAAGCTCAATGGATTTAATCAGACAGCTGGTCCATTTCCCAACATTGTTATTGCAATAGAGTTTGCAATCCTGTCTGAAAAGCAGTGTAACTGATCAAATTTGCACACTCAACCAGAGTCATTTGTTCTTATCAAGGGAGGGGAAAGAGAAGAGTGAATACCTTTTCAGAAATTTTGCAAGAGTTGTACAGCTGTAAGTCATACAAATGATTGTTGAATAAGAATTGATAGAACAGGGAAATGTTATCTCTTAATTTACAGTGATTGTAAGTCTAGAATACTGTTCACGCTTCGATGACGGAAACGACAGAGCCTGGATATAACTTCTGATGTGTTCATGATGTCTCATTCAGGATATTCAGATTACGATATAATCATGAATAAGGAACAGTGTACTCTTTCAGACACTTTGTTATTATGCTGGGGCTTTAGTGAGGCTAAGTTTTATAGTGTAAAGAAAAGCAAAGATTTACAGGAAATTGGGCACACAAATAGGGCAATTAAGTTGCCAGGTATGAAAGGAAGCAGCCAATGTTGAGGAACTTAAGTTAAATCTGTTTGTGTGTTGATCTAGTTTGCTGTAAAGTGAGAAAGAAAGAAGGTGGGGAGATTAAAGGATTATAGTAAAAGTCAAAACTAGAGAATTTTGGGATAGGTAAATAGTTGTACTAGCTCAGCCAAAACCAGATTCATTCTTTGATATGCTAGTAGAGACTTTAATATTCTACTGCCATGTCTAGTTTTTCTGAAAGTACGGTAGCCTCAAAAAACCTGCTGTTTGCCTAAAATGTTGGGTTTTCTTGTTTACAGTAATTTGCTAGGATGTTCATTTCCTCACAGCACAATCATGCTTTTTAGTTGCCTTCAATTCTGTTTGCCTGTATTATGTTACCAGTAGGCTTCATTAGTAGTCCCTGTGATCATGAGATGGACAATTCCTTTGAGGTTTGCAAGCAGGAATTAATTTAAAATAGTCTCTGTTTATCCTGTTTTCTCTCATAAGTGAGCAGGGTGATTGTTTGCTTCAGCTAGCAGAACAATTGATTTCCATTTCTTTGCTTATGCTTGGGTGACTTCCAGTTGCTTTTGGTAATTGCAGATTCTATTCCAGGGTACCTACAGGCTAGGTCAAATACTTGATTTGCTGGGTATGTGGTTAATAGAGTACTAAACAACTGTCTTCCTAAAGATAAATTTTTAGGCCCATGGAGTTGGTAAATCATCAAAATAAAGTAACAGTGCTTTGGGGATGAGAGCAAAAAATTGGCCAACTACATCTAACGGCTGAAAATTTATCCTACATTCTAGCCAAGCCCATAACCAGCTGAAGTAGGAGGATCTTTATCCCCCATACTGTACTCCTGCTTCACAGATTTTACCCCCCTTAAAATTTTAATTGCCATTGCTCTTAAATAGATGGAGTAGTGACCAATTGCAAGCCATTAAAATTTTTGAACATTTTAGAGTCTTTGTACCATTGTACGTACACCAGGCTTTGGATTTTGAAGCATGTGAGTGGGATCGCACACCATCGTACTGAAATCATTGCATGGAGTGTGATCATAAATTACACATCAAGATGATGATGGGCCCTCTTTTCAATCTTTTAAAGTTTATTAGGCAGCACTTTTACTGTACCACCACCCTCTATAATTTCCAGAGGAGTGCAAATTTTAGCATACCCAGAAAATAAACTTGGAGTCTGCAGTACACACATGATGTATTATGATTTTAATTGAGTTTTATATTATTTTTTTCAATTAGTTATTATATTTTTTCTTTTGTTTGCTGCAGGTGTACCTTTCACAACAGATGACTTAAAGAGTGCTTGCAACCTCTTCCTTCATGCTGCGGTTTTAGAAGAAAAGAAGAAAATTAAACTTGCCCAAGTCTGTTCACTTATTCAAGAGGCTCTAAGCTAGCTGAGACCAAGCCTTGATACATTTTAGATTAAATGACCTAGCATGCCCATTATATCTTTGTTAAGTGTAACTTGAAGTGTATTTTGAAATGTGTGCCTCAAACACATTCATGTTAATTTTTTATACTTGTCATATATTCCATGCAAAGTTTTTACAGTAAGTTTAAAAAGTTCCCAGGGTTGTGGAAAATGTGGACAAGTTATAAAAATTTGAAAAAATTATTTCAAGGACTGGAATATCATCAAACTGTGTGAAGTCTTGGAAAAGTTATGGAAATTTTCACCAAGTGGCATTAATTGTTCTATTCTCATTTGTAGTATGAATCAAAATATATTTTCCCATGTATTTATCAACATTACTCCTCACCTCAAATTTGCTCTGCCTTTTGATATATTTTATTGACAGCAAGTTCAAAAAATACAGAGTACCGGTACTGAAGCTCATATTGCACAGCATGTACTGTGCTGAGACTGTTTTGAGATACATGTTGCATGTTGTATCACTCACCTTAGCAAAACCTATGATTGTATCCAGCTGAGATGAGAATGAATTTAAGACAGTTGTGGGAGGGGCTTAAAGGACCAATCCTCTCACACCAAACTACAATTCTTGTAAGGGCTTACCAAATTCTCAATTGGCTTAGTGCTTTGATTGACAGCTTATTCAAACAATGCAGAGTACCAAAGCTTATATTACACAGCATGAACTGTACTGAGAGTGTCAATTGTATACACACAATGAGCTTTTTCATACTCACCATGAAGCAATAAACTGAGATAACTAGTGTCTGGACGAGGATGAAATTCAGACAATCGTGAGAGGGGCTTAAGTGAGTAGGTAAGGAGAATTGTAGCTGTTTGGGGGGACAGAGAATTAGGCCTCTAAGTGTGATGTCATAAAACACATATGAGCATGTCCATTAAGATGAAAACAAACCACTTGAAAGCTCTGCACTCTTAGTAAATTGGTGTCTTTTCTTCAAATATGTTAAGTCGAGTTCAGAATGTCACATTCAACAGTACCAGTTGTTGTAACTTGGGATAGTCTACATCCTACAACACCCCTCCTTACTGTAATCCCTCAAGAATTCTTACGTGCTGTAAGTCCCTGCATGGAAAGCTTCTTAACCCTTTACCGTTGTTTGGGTCCTTTTTGGATAGAGACAATAGTTTAAGGTCACAGGGTCAATGGCCTACGGAAGCCAATGCGGGGTGGGCTACGTCCGCTTTTCCGCCCACTCCCGAGGCCCGCAGATACTGTATGCCCCGATCGGAGCACAACGGTAAAGGGTTAAGTGTACCTCCACCCTACAATGTCAAAAATATACTCAAATGATTCAGTATTCAAAAATATACTCAAACAGTTCAATATTATGAAGGAGGTCATATATCCATATCTAATAGTTAATTATAGCAATAGGATCCTGAGTCAATGTGCCTCATAACATCCTGTTATCATTTGCAGCATGCCTTAGTAATGTTTTCATTTGGTTTGAAGTTGTTTTTACAGTAGCTCCAATTTTGCATTTTCAGTATGTAAATAACAATATCTGAGTTGTCCAGAGAACATAAATTTTTAATATTCTGATGAAGGAAAGCAGCTAATTTTCAACCCCCAAAAATTTAAATTTAAAAGGATCCAATGGCCATTTCCCCACTCTCTGAGTATAACTTCAATATCCTGATCGCGCAATACACAAGAGATATATATTTATACTCCAGTCCTACTTATGCAACCAAAAGCTGTGAAAATAGTCGACCAGTTTTTGAAGATATTCACAACTTGAGGCAAGTTATGTAATAAGGAAAATTAGGCTCATTATACTATCAAAAGCATAGCAACTGGCACATTTTTATTTCACTTTTTCTTTCTTCATGGGAAGATTTGACTTATTAATGTCATTGACTGATGATTGTCCAGAGTTGCTAGTAACACTGAATATATTTTTTTCTTGATCCTGATCACCAAAATAGGAGAACATAATGCACCTATCAATTGAATGACTCACTGTACTATACCTCTGGCATGGATAGCAATTCCTGAGTTTTTACATAGTAGTTTTAAACTAAGTTGAAGTCACCCTTCCCCCCCCCCCCCAGTACTAAGAACAAATTGCCGCCCTTGACCTCTGGCACTGTCAGTCATTTGCACACAGTGTCTTTGTTACATTGACTCACCCCTCAGTTACTTCGGTGACTGACTTTTCGTGTCCACCATATTGACAGAAAATATATGTAAATATACAGTGACCCACCTGTACAATTGACCTGCAGTGGCTTTCCCCTGGGTCAGCAAAGTGGCTAGCAACTGAGCATCTGTGGCTCATCCCTGAGTTGGCATAGTGACAAGCGTGTGGGCCATGTAATAACCCACATTTTTTCCAATATGCTATAGAAAAGGCTCTGCTAAATTCCAAGTTTATAGTTATTCAATGAGCCACACTTAAACTGTAAATATCTTAATCTCCTTTGAACTAAGATCCTTCATAGTGGACACAAAGACCTCTTATCAGAAGGCTATAATTAAGTTAAAGTGCTCTCCATTGTGCCTGTATTTATAAGAGGAAACATCAATTAAGCCAGGGACAGAAAAATAACCACAATCAATACTCCCTTAAATAGCAAATAAACTTTGCTACTGAACTTCCTGGCAGTTACAAACCTCTTCTTGACTTGTTGGTAGTCACTCATGCGCGACACATGCACTACAATGCTTTGCTTAAAGGCCTGAATGCAAGGACCACCTCAAATCATGAGGAGCAGGATGATGCTAAAAAGCAAACAAATAAATAAGGTAGTTTAGTCACAAACATGTAACTTTAAGGCAATGTTCCCACTTGATCTGCCTATATTGATCACTCCAAGTTCAATCAACTGGAAATTTTGTGGCCAGCTGCAGCACAGGATCGCCAGGACAAGATCTGATTGCCTCCTTTGGTTCAAGTGACCAAGAGGCAATAAGATCTGGTGCAGGCGATCCTGTGCGGCAGGTAAGGTTGGCCACAAAATTTCCAGTTGATTGAGCTTAAGGTGACAGGCAGTTGTGTCATTGAAATTATGTATGCAGTGATATTTGTTCACACAATTGTGTGGCATGTGGAGCTGCACTGTGAAAGTACATCTTTGATCTCAAGTCATCATCTTGATCATCCCCTGGTTTGTTCCTACTTATTTTCTTGATCGTCAACACCTGGTTTGATCCTTCCCAAAGGGGGATTCAAGCTCTTGGGATCTGATCCAGGAACAGGATTGCGTCCCCACTTGGGAATTGATTTCCTGTGTGGGGTCTGAACCGGATCTTGTCACCTGGTTGCATGGGAATGCACTCTTAGTGAGCTAAAACATTAGTGTAGACATCTTTGGTTGGATGGGGGGGGGGGGACTTATAATATACGTGTGTTTTTTTAGATTTTAGTCACAATTTCTGAGCACATGCATACTGTACTCTTTCACTGCATGCTACTAGCTTTACGGAGTTTTACAGATCTTTTTTTTTTAAGATGGTAAAAGGAATACAAGATTAATGTTGGGCGAATGCAGAGGCAGACTAGTCACACCATGCATGCAGACTATACTGATACATTAAAAACGTGGGCTTAAACTTTAATACATTTGACAATGTGACCTTGGAGGGCATTATATGGAAATATAGTTGGTTTATTGACAAGATACTATAACTGAAGTTTGTTGAATTTACTGAAAAGGGGGTGGTCCTTGTTCATCCCACCATTTTTTTTTTTTTTTTTTGTGCTGTGTTTTTTTTCTTCTTCTTCTTCTGGATGTTTGCTCACTATACGGGTTTCTTTAGATTTCATGCTACAACAAAATATTCATTGTTGTGTAAAATATACTGTATGTACAAAGTGTGCCCAGGTGATATAGCACCTGGATTCAGAACATGTGGCCAGTATTATGCAGGGACGATCCTGAGACTTACAAAAATAAAAGAAGGAATAAGCCTAGGACTTCTAAAAAAGAGGAAATTGACAGGCAAGCACTGGGAATGAGGGCACAGGGGCAAGGTTAAGTGCCCCTAGTGGCATTGATGTCATAATAATACAGACTTCTGATTGGATGGAACTCCAATGGCATGTTTGTACAAGTTAAATAGCTGAGATTTATGAGACATTGATGACAGAAACTTTTTGGGTATTTGGCCAAAAGAAGGGAAATGAATTTTTTTTAAAAAAAAAAGTTAAAAGAAAACAAACAAACAAATAAATAAATTCACTCCAAAAAGAGGAAGTATCTCATGCCTGTGTATGGTGGGTTGTTTTTGGAGTGTTACATGGGGGAAGGAGAGTTAAGAGAGATATCTCCCTTATTTTGTGTTTAAAGTGTGAATGTGGTAAAAATATGATTTCATGGAATCTGTTTTAAAGGTCATGGAAATTTCTGTCAAGGTACTAGAAATTAATCATGGAAAAGTCATGGAATTTTGTCAGTTTTCAATGTGTACACACCCTCATTTACTTGAAGATTCTGCTAACTTTATGACTTTGTATAGTCTGCTCAATTTCATAATGGTTTGAACCTTTCTTCATTATTTCAATTACTTTTCTTGGGTAAGAAAATTTTTCTGATCATTAATGGAAACTAGATCTAAAACAACCACTTTTATTTATGGAGCCAGTCAAGACCATTTCATTCTGGTACTGTACATCAAATACGAAGTATACTTTCTACTGTGTATAGCAGAATTAAGACTCACTATTCTTACAGAACCTTTTACTATACAGGATATATCAAACAAAGATTTATAAACAATGTGGCAGTTTACTTTTCTCATTTTTTACTGTAGCTTTTACTGTTCTATGCTTGGGATAAAATGAACTGTGAAAGTTGCTTTGAACAGAAATGTGCATGTTCTTTTAAAGGGAGTGCTTGCAAAATTGTTTTTGCCATGCTCTCACCCTTTTTGCAGTGGAATACCTTGCAAAGTAAAAATATTTTAAGTATCCATGTCCCATTGCCATTAACCTGAACTCCTGCCTCCCCTTACCCCAAACCCTAACCCTAATGGGTTAGCCAATGAGCCACAACTGTAGAAAAGGCTGTGGCCAGCTTGACTTAAACCAATTGGTTGGAAAATTGGCTGTAAAACTCCATCTAACCTAACCTTACCCTTAAGGAGGGGGTTAATGAGAAGGGGAAGAACAAATGGGAGAACTAATGCGACAACACAGAGAGCAATCAGGTTAACTAAGAGACCAACGACAGCATGTTTGGTCTAGTGGTAGACCATCAGCCTCTTACACAGAAGGCCCAGGTTCGATTCCCAGGTCAAGTTATACCAAAGACTCTAAGAATGGAACCTGCTGTTGTGTGTGATGCTCTGCATAAACAGTCGGAAGAAGGGAAAACAAGCCAGTGAGCTGGATAAAAGAATAGGTTGGAAACTGTACTGTAATACTAAGTTACTGAGAGACCAATGAAATTGTACCAATGTACTACGGAAATTTAAAAAGCAGCATTCTGCAAAGCGCATGCAGCAGGAAGTGGTGCAAGGCTCGGCATTACATCTTCAGTGTCTTTGGGCATCTGTAGCCAATAATATATTGTCAAACAAAGAAATGATTACAGAATCAGAATTGTACCAATGATTTTCCTCTTTATTCTTTTCTTTGAAGATGAATATATGAGGAAGATTGACATAAGTTGCAGTAATAGTTACCATCACTTTTGTTTCCTGGCATACTGTAAAAGCAACATGCATACATAATTTCTCTGTTTGACAAAGAAGTATTTCAAGTAAAGAAAAAGACATTTTGCACAATTCAGTGCAGAGTCCTTTAAGTACTGATGATTTCAAAAGGCATTTTTTTACACCCTTAAGGCTTTATCAAATAAATATTATGTGTACATTTTTGAGTGCAATTAACCCGACGCAAAGAGACGCATGAAATAAAAAACATGCCTTCCAAGCTAGTGTAGGCAAGCTAGTGCATGACATTGCAACAGACTGACACCAATAAACCCCCAAAATTGCTTCACAGTTGTTTCATCTACAAAATGTCACTTGGCATATCAATTCCTACCATCTATGTATTTTGTAACAAAAAAAGCCGAGCTGACAAAATATTTCTATTTCAATTTTCTTAAACTGTTATTTTCTGGACAATTGTATAAATATGTGTTAATGAAAGGATACGCAATGATGAACCATGCATTAGCAAAGAAGAATACAGGAATAAGGGTTAATTTAATGAACGAGATACACTTGGGCCGCACCATTGAGCATCACTTGCATTGACCCCAAAGAGTATGTTATCATTTATGGTCTATGCACACAAATCCAGCTATTTGATCATTGTCCACCATAAGATTTTGATTAAAATAAGTGAGAAGGCATAAAAGAATTCATTTGTACATGAACACATTGGAACAACCCAACATAAAATGGATTGGCATAAGTGTTCATCCGTTGCCACGAGTTTATCACAGGATATTGCACTGTCACCTACTTGGTAGGGCTCAATGAATGAATGGAAGTTCATTTTAAAAGATTTTAGCATGAAAACCTCTGCATGAAAAAATAGTCTTAGGGGAAGTATGATGTCATTTGATATCTTCAGTTAACAGCTAACTGCATGATCTCTTCGGGATGGGGGGGGGGGGGTGGAAGTGGGGGCAAAGGAGAAAAGCCAAGACTCTACCATGCAACTGTTCCCAACTTTCAGGATCTCAGTGATCAGAAACAAAACCATTTTGACAGCGTAAATACGGAGAGCAATCCTACAATCGAAGTTGTGGTGTTGATCAATGAAGAATTCTCTGCAAGAGAAGAGTCATAGTACTTACTACTTATTGGCACTGAACAATTATTCACTTGGATTGGAGTATCTCATTGTTATATGCAGTTTAAAGTACATTTAGTTCTTGAACAATGAAACTGCCAGCAAGAATTCTCTCAATAATGGTTCAGTAATATAAATCTGTGCCCCACAGTACATGCATCAAAAGTGTGTGAGACATGCTGCATTTAATTATTCAGAGATAACTACAAGTACTTTAAAATCTCCTTTGTTCATAGTTTGTCTTGGAAAAATATACAATTGATAGCCTTTCACAATACATATTTTATGGATGAAAGCATTGAGCTGAGTGCTTATCATAAGGTTATTAAAAAATATTTGCGAGACTGACCTGCTAACCAATTCAGGTGTGCTTAAACCTTGACCATGTACAGAGAGGGAAAATCTTAAAGCCTTGTTCAATTGATATAACTCATTCACTTCATTTTTTATCCCAACTGATGAGGCAAAAGTGGCACAAATTTTGGAAAGCTATAAACAGACTGATTGCTTGATAGACAGAACGGGGTTGCTCAATGTTTCCAACGTTTAATGCACCCAAGGTTCAATGTCCCAGGGACTCAACCTTCTCTATTGTTGGTATTTTTTTAATGGTTGTTGATGACTACTGTAGCAGAGCTGCCAACATTGAGGTCTTGAAATCAGGAAGATTTACCTCATAAATCACGAAGATTTCAGGGATTTGTGTGTATTTTAATGGGGGAAATTCTGTTCTCAATCAGGAAGATTTTATATTTTGCATGTTTGGAGGTGAAATTTTCAGGAAGTCTTCTGCAGAATCAGAAAGACTTGGCAGCTCTGCTATAGGTTTGTTATTCCCAAAGTTAAATGTTCCAGAGGTTCAATTTACACAAGGTTTGATGTTCCCAGTTTTGTAAAATTTCAATGGTTGTTGATGGTCACAAGGTTCCTTATTCCCAGGGTTCAATTTTCCCAGCAAGGTGTTCAACGTTCCAGCCCTGGGAACATAGAACCTTGGAAACATTGAACCTGGAGAACTACAACCATGGGAACATTGAACCTTGAAAACATCGAACCACATGAACATTTAACCCCTGGATAATGAATCTTGGGAACACTGACATAGCCCTGGCAGAAAAGAGCATTTGCTTGGGTATTCATTTAAAGAACTAACTGCAAGGGGTCGGTCACCACAATAAAGATTACTGTACATTGGATTACAGTAGTTAGTGAGATGGGGTTTTACACCTCAACTAATATACTACTGGTTTAATCTACCAGTGCCCACGACCTGTTTGGATTTGGGAGCACCGGAGTGTTTTCCCTACTCCCTTGCTCTATCAAACAGAGAGAAGATGATGCTCTACCACTTTCCATCAAGAAAGTGGTTTCTACTTTAAAGCGCAATATTACCGATGATGTTATGCAGCAGCCTACCCAACTGGTCTGTTCTCTACAGTTTAAATCAACATTTCAAATCGTGACCGGACTACACAAGCTAGCCAGGTGCTGCTAAAAGTGTTTATTGTATGTGACTGCTTATTTCACTCTGAGACATAGGAATGAAGTCTATCAATAGAGAACAACTTATCTCTGATGATGCTAAAAGCCCATCATCTCACCATCACTTGAATCTTGCCTGAACATTACAGAAATTCGATATGTTTCAATTTGACAACAAACATGATCACTGTAGAGCAAGTGCCTTAAGCGTTTTCTACTGAATGTTTTTTTGAAGGGGGAATGCAGTCACCCCAACTAATTGGATAAGTGTAATTGACTGTCCTGTTTCATGATTGGCTGTTGAGGACTATGTGCCTATAATATTTTCTCCTCAATTGTGAAATTTACCAGGATCAACTGCTTGGAGAACTTGAATGTGCAATACTGAACTCATAAAATATTATAAAAGACACTTTGAAGAGAAATAAGAAGAAACTTGTGAGATTAAGCTGTGTCTTGAAAATAAGTTTGGAGCAAGTGCACTTGCCCTTTAACAATATTTTGCATAATTAACAATTTCTAACCACACTATTCCATGGGTAAGTTGAGTATGCGCCCTCAGTCACAAATAGCTGAAATACTGGGCCTGCCACTGAAGAACCATGCGTAAATGTTCAACTCCATGAAACAAATATCAGTTTGCTTTAAAATTGAATCAAACCATACAATTTATTTCTAAATTCTCATTTCTTTGGAGGTACAAGATATGCTACAAATATTTGCAGCAACCCGTACCATACATCACTACACAAAAGAAACAATTGCTGGTCATAACATATCTGCTTTTGACCTACATTTGAAGACCTCCTTCATTCTTCTTCAGAGTCGTTTTCAATCTGGACAGGGGCTTGTTCTTCTCCAATGTCATCCTCTTTTAGATCAGTCTCCTCCGAAGCAGGAGGATCACTTATATCACCTTTCCTCTTTTGAGATTTTCTAACTTTAGCCATGACTTTGTCTAATCTCTTGATGAAAAGATCTACATCCTCCTTGGTCATACCAACGGCTGCTGCAGCCGTCAAATACGCACAATGGTAGTCGTTTGTATGTGACTGGAATCCCTGAAAGACATGACCTCCTATGTCCTTGGATTGACCTCTTGGTACAACTCTGATGAAATAGATAAAAAAAAGAAATCATTTTAAGTTAGATGGTTAGTCAGATGGAGTTTTACGGCCCAGTTTCCAACTTATTGGTTCAAGTGGAGCTGGCCACAGCCTTTTTTCCAGTTGTGGCTCACTGGCTTGTTTTCCCTACTCCATTGCTTATGCAGAACATCATGCATGCACAACGGCAGAAGGTTCCTTTTTTAGAGTGTTTAGTATGACTCGAACTGGGAAGCTATCCCTGGCCTTTCATGCAAGAGGCGGATGCTATACCGTTAGACCAAACACGTTATCATTCAAGTGGCTGAGCACTTAAAAAAATACCGACACACTTGAAAATGTACATTATTCTACCATGTTGTCATGTAAGCAGCCAATTGTATGGTCAAGCAGACATAGCATCCAGCTTGAAGCCAGAGGTTTGGACTTAGACAGCTAGCCGGATCACACTGAAGAATAAGGAGTAGAGTGAGGAAAACAAGTCAGTGAGCTACAACTGGATAAAAGCTGGATAACAGGCCATGTGTGAAGCTACATTTTGCATGCATGGACCATGGGAGGGGGTGAAAGGGGAGGGAGCATAAATACCAGCAACATTTAGAAATAAACCACTCCCTGTATTTCTTAGTTTAAAAATAAACTTCTTGAACCAGCTTGGAAATTAGATGAATTTTAATGGCTCATGCAGTTACTAACCAATTGGTTTGCATCCAGCAACCCATGGTTGGCCTTTTTTCCAGTTAGGGGCTCAATGACTTATGTTCCTACTATGCTGTTGCATCAAACCTCAACAAATCAAAGGAAAGGCAGTGTTGCAGTACTGCAGGTCTGAGTCATTATAAACAAAATAATATTACATCACATTTTCATGCAAAATAAAATGCTTTAAACTTTTATTGGCTGTTTGGTACTGAAGATGTAACTGTTACACAGTGAGGTCACAGTGAGGGTTGAAATTGTTGTCACAGTGAGGGTTGAAATTGGTGAATTACAAAATTTGGAAACCTGATTGTCAGTTTCACGTAGTTGTCCCACACATGAAGTTGTCCAATTCAGGGAATCAATCACTTTGGTTGCATTTATTGTCACACAGTGGTATATGTACCCCCCACCCCCGTCTTTGCAGAAAGTGGCTAAAGACTACAATTTTGCTCCAGTCTGTGGGAAGGAGACAATTAAACAGTTGTGCCAGAAGTAGACTAGGGTGCAGAGACCTGCCTTGTTAACCTCTGGACACAAAATGGAGTTGAAAAGAAAAGGCTAATTGATCTCCCTGGTATTCTCCCACACTCTATGGTAAGGGAACCTTAATAAGTTGTTAGGCTTAAGCTTCCTGATCCTATACCTGATACAGTGTTCTCTACAGGTCCAAATTCTACCCAGCCTTTGTGCCTGAATTGGCAGATGACATTCATGGCCGCACTGAGGAGATGTTTGACTTTCTCTTTACCCTTTCCATAAAACTTTTGCTCACATGTAGGCTAGATGCAAAATGGCACAACATTTGATACTAAATTTGAATGGAACCATTCAAACATTTCCAAACAGAGTCCTGTAAAAGCAATATTTTTTTTCTGGCAATTACAGTTTTCTGCCAGCAGCAACATTTTGGCTGGGCTTGCACATCAGAGTTTGTCCAGACGGTGTGCACAGAAAAAACATGCTGGTGGATAATCCTGGACAATAATAATTTGCTCTGAATAGCATCACAATAGGTCCAACCAGTTGGGAAGACCTTTACAGTTGTTACATACCTTGCACCTGACACACATCTGGTAAATAACATGGATCCCAGCTCAGTCACAGATTTGCTATCCTCTATCTCATCGAAAGTTTCCAAACTCATCACCATGGAAATGGGATTATGAGGCGTATTTAATAATCTCTCCCCATATTGACTGCCAAGGGCAGTCAATTTTTCTTTCAGATACTGGAACACTTCCTTTCTCTGTCTCAACAAATTCTGATAGCCATTTGACCCGAGTGTCAGTAGAGTTATAAAAAGGTCAATTGATGGTGAGGCTGAAGCCCTTCCTGGGTAAGTCTGACTAATTTTTTCAACAAATTTTGCATCAAATCCAGCAATTATAGAACCTCCGACTGGAACCATGAAATTTTTGTCTGTACTTTGAACAAAGGCGTCAACCCTGCCGACTTTGGCAGCCTGTTGTACTAGGTGGCAGCATTTTGACATCTGGAGTCCATATGCATTATTGACAATGTGAGGAATGTCTTCATTTTTACAAACTTTACCCACTTCCTCAAGTTTGTCCGGGGTTCGTGGTGCAAAGCAGGAAGTGGTTGTGTATATACAGAGAATGTTTTCAGCTCCCAGCTCTTTGACTTTAGATTGAATGGTATCGACATCAGTCCTAAGCTCATCCCCTTCAAGGAGGTTTTCAATTATTATTGGCTCAAATCCAGCTGTAAGTATAGCTTTGAAACACGACTTTTGGTCGATCCTAGGCCAAATGATGTATCTTGCCTTTGGTCTCAGTTGTCTCAGCGTTAGAAAGCACAAAACAAGGCTCATACCCGTTGCCATGGGGACCACAAAACATTGTTTAGTTGTTTTAACGCCTGTGAAAAAAATGGTGCAATAGACTGAATCAGCTTTGAGCCTACAGACATCAAAAGAAATGGATACTAAAGAGTTAATAATTGATTAATTAATGATCTCTTACTCAAAACAAACCATACACATTTGGGTGGGGGGGGGGGATTAAAATACACATGATGAATGACTACACCTTTTGAAAGGATGAAGTTAGATCAACAAATGCCTACCATACATACCATAAACCAAATTTTTTTCTTTCCCAAAAATACAAGTCAGTGTTTAACAAGGTTGCATTTTTGTGAGGGAGCCACCTTGCAGATTTTGGCTACTACATCACAAAAAGTTGCTTTAATTGCCTCTTCCACAACTATACAAATGATAGAAAAAGTGACAGTTCTACCACCCTGTTGATGTCAAAAATGGCACCATTAACCCCATGAACTATTCCCACCTCACAACCTCTAAATCCCTGGGGAAACTGAAAACCCTGCAAGTCTGAACCTGGAGAATCTTCAAAATTGTATAAAAGTGCCCATAAATCTGACAAAACTGTGTTCCCCAAGAGCTCAGATTATCATTGCCCCAAAATTCTTCCACCTCTCTTGAGCGTCACAGAATGTGATGCCAAGTGTGCAATTTGCTGAAAGTTCCTGTTTGTTACTTATAACTGAATACCTTTGTTCTTAAAGGGAATTATTGTGCTAAAAATGCTCCAACAAAGAGTGCAAAGAAAATGGCTCAGACACTATCCAACAATTCAGTCTTAACCATAAACCCCAGCTACAGCTACATCTCTTCAAAATATTATGCACAAGAAGAGCCGTGGATGTTGCATCATTTGAATTGTTAAAAATTTGGGTGAACAAATTATTCTTGAGCAACAAACAATTGAATTTCTATCTGTCAGAAACTTATTTCTTGAAAAGAAGGCTACCATACTGCCTTATTTTTTATGATCTACCACCCTGTGTCAATAAATATTAGTTTTAAAAGAATGAATTTTTCTTGCAAAACAAATGCAATATCCCTTTCAAATTTGACCCTGTTGAATTGTTTTCTTGTGTTTTGTTTTTTGCAAATTCTGCCAAGAAGATCTAGCATAATTCTGTTCCACACAGCTCTGTGGCATTCCACTCTGTATGCAATGACATTCAGATTTTAATCAAGTGCAAATACTTTGGCCTGCCCATAAAAGTTGAAATGTTTTGAAACTTTACTGTACACTGATGACATTATGGATTACCAAGCATGCATTGCACGAGCTGAAAAAGGGTTCTTTCAAAATTTTGTACCTTTCTTTCAGAATGTAATATTTAACCTTGTTTTCACTATTTAATATGGAAAACTACACAGTTTTTGAGGCTTCAATTTTGACTACCAGAGTATACTTTTAACTTTGCTGTAAAATCTGCAATAAGGCTGAATAGCAGTCATTTGTTGTACATCAAAAACTGGTGGCAGCAGATAGAAATGACAACCTGTGAAAGTGAGCACATATTGAAGTGGCAGATGGCAAACATTCACTGATGGCATAGCATCTCTTACATTTGATTTTGGATAAATCCAATTAACAAGGTATTCCACTATCCCCAAAACACTCAAATGATAATATGTAGAAAACAGGGCTTGTTTTAGAGAAGAGGTTGGGGGAAGGGGACTGAACATGTGCACTGATTTACATCAGTTCCACCAGTTCAAATAAAACTTGATCTTTGAAAATCTAAAGACAACTTGAGTTAAAACCTTCCTTGTAGGTTGAAGGGAGATGGGGAAAGAGAAGGGGGAGGGGAGGAGCATTTCTCAAAGCAGAAAAAAAAAAATTCTTAAAAAGACATTTCTAATAAGACTTGTAGCAGATTTTTCACTTCCAAACTGTTTGCAGCATAAGTTCTTCAAACTGTTTTGATTGGCCAATTTTTAGAAGGGATACACCAATGTAACCACATGGCAGTCGTACAGTAGGCAAACATTTATGCACATGAAAATTCACACAAAGGGGACATATAACTAGGCCTACGCAAACAATGGAATGTTCCATTGTTTGAGTAAGCCCTCCAAAAAATGAGAATGTAGGAATTTTGGAAGTCAGCTGAAATTATCTGAACCTACAGTATATTTTTGAGCACAGTTCAAGGATATACTCATCTTCAACTCTTCAGAACAAGGTTGGTTCTTTCAATTACATTACAGCAACCCATTCCAAAGGATTTTCCTACTTGAATACTGTGCAAATTTTGTACTGACACCAAGTGAACATAATCAGAAATTATCAGAAAAATGTCCTGCACTGCATGTTTACCTGCAAGACGAATAACATCTAATGCCATTGCATTGGTCAAGACAGAGAGAATACTAGAGCCAGCTGCCTTTGGTTGTATAGCGGTGATGTCCCCTGATCTCCCAATACCGTGGGCCAATCTGAAGAGAAAACAAAGACATGCAGAGAATCATTTATGCTAAGAAACCTTTGATCAAAGGAGCCAAGGATGGGGGTAGTGTTGGGAAGAGTAAATTGCACTCAATAATACTTTCCAGCACTCAGATGAGATAGTACACACTTTCAGTAACTCATTACAGCATGGAATTGTGAGGCAAAGGGTGGGATATACAAACTGAGCTCAGCACATATTGTACAGTGTTCCCTTGTTTTCATCAGTACATAGATACAGCACTATCTAAGTGTCCAGCCAAACTCAAGTTAAAAAATTGGGGTCTCAGTCCTAAATACGGCAGATTAAAATTAAAAAATTTTAGACCAAAAAGACAATTCACTGCCCTAAACCACACTTGAGATACAGTACCTCCTTTTGTTACGGATGGATGAAGAAACGATCTGGACGATGTGTGCATGTGAATAGCCACCAAAACCAATTATCCGAACTCATCTGGTCTTCTTTCATGCACCCCTCCTTTTCAAAATAAAGAGGTCAGGTTAGAAAGAGAGTTACTGCCCACTTTCCAACCACTTGGGGCAAGTTTTTACAGTAGTGGTAGGGCTGTGAACATTTAGCAAAATAACTAAACATTTAACCTCAAAATTTGCGATCGTTTAGCGATTAATCCCGATTACCTTATCACAAAAAAAATTTTTTCAGTATGTAGTGACTGATACTGAATGTAATGCAGAAATAATAAATAGTTGTTATCTTGCATGGTAAAATCAAATTATTCTGAAACTTTGAAGCCTACAAGGTCCAAATATGCCCAGAATGTTCCATTTAACTAAAACCAGGGATCATCAGAGTATACAAATTTAAGAAACTCTCAAAAACAGGTTTTGCGATTAATCGCTTGTAGCTTTGTACTAAACCTTTATTCCCTATGCGATCATTTAGCCGTTAATCCCTACAGGTTCACAGCCCTAAGTAGTGGCTCACTCATTTGTCTTCCCTACTCCATTGCATATGCTGAGCACCAAGCTCAATGGCAGTAGGTTCAAAATTAGAGAAACCCTTGCTCATAATGTGGCATTATTTACCACCAACAGGACATTTTGCCTCCATTTTCCAATGAGTAAAACATTGCAACATACTTTATGATTTAAAAACTGAGTTCAACATACTTTATGATTTAAAAACTGAGTTGCATTGCATTAAATTTGTTTATTATCATAATTTTACGAAGCCAAATTGTACATGACATCACAAACTCTCTCTGCTTCAACAATGAAACACACTTGCTTAAACCCCTCTCCCAGCACACTTCAACACCAGGATGGTTATTATGGTCATCTAATATCTAAATATGCAGCACTATTTTTGCCAGAGTTACAACACTAGAACAAGCTTAATTCAAAGTTTACTTCCTTTCAAAAGTGATGTGTCTTATAAGCTACTGTCACTACTTGAATTGTAAGATTGTGAGATAGAAATCGAATGCAAAAATGCATTGAGGTTTCAATGACACATTCCTTTAATTTTAAATAATGCCATCATGCACCATATCTTCTAACTCAAATGTTATACTTGCAAATTCAAAAAAAGAATCATCCCAGATGACCTTTGACCTCTACCAATAAAAATAGGGACCATCAATTCTCACCATAATGCGCATCCACATACCACATGTGAAATCTATCTAAGTTTCCCACCTTGAGTCCGATGTATCAACACTTAACAAGGTTTAAAATCACAATTTGACCTCCAGTGACCTCAGATGACCTTTGACCTCCATACAAGCCACAGACAGACAGACAGACAGACACACACACAACCAGACAGATAGACACAGAGATAGACAACAATAGGGACCATTTTCTGAGCATACTGCATCTACATGCCAAATATGAAATCTATCCAAGTTTTCTACATTATCTTCAAACATTGCATGAAAAGTTTTTCAGACTTTGACCCCTGGTGACCCCAGATGACCTTTGACTCAGACTTCAAAAAACAATAGATATCACCTTCTTATCATAACACATCCACATAACAAATATGAAATCTATCAAAGTTTCCTATCTTGAGATACTGTGTGAACCAGAGTTTCTGACTTTGAGGGCTGGTGACCCCATATGACTGTTGACCTCCACCAAAAACAATAGGGATCATTTTTTGACCATAATGCATCCACATATTAAATATGAGATTTATCCCAAGTGTGTACTACCTTGAGATATTGCATTAACAAGATTTTTAGACTTTGACCCCTGGTGATTCCAGAAGACTTGGACCTCAAAAAAAAAAGAAATAATGGGTCTTTGACCCCTGGTGACCCCAGATGACCTTTGACACCACCAAAAAATAGGGTTTTCTGTCTCAATATGAGGCATCTATGTACTTTCAGACATTCCTGTTTTGAGATATCCTGTTAACAAGCAAAGTGTCACAAACATACACACAAACACAAACACATCCACACACATATACATGCATGTACAGTAACACATACAGTATACACATACACACCATCATGACTGCATAGGTTTCTCATATTATTGAAACCAAAAACCAGTACAGTACCTGTAATGTCGTCTTGCAACAAGGCCCGCCACAACACGCCCCTCCCGTTCTCCAGCTCCACAGTTCCCACAAAAGTTGTTGCTATCCATGACCGACAGTTCGGAGAGAAGCATTTCGATGTCTGCTTCCTCCCATCCATTTTCTGGAAGCTTTTTTTTCTCCAGAAGCAACCTGATCTTATTTTCTCGTGCACGTCTTGATTCTCTACCTTGGTCAACATACGTGTCTGGTAAAAGTTTCTTGCATAGAGTGACGCAGTCTGCATTCATTGTTGCAATCAGCTCTGTTTATCAGCTCTACTGCATTCCTCTGCAAAGTAAATGAGAAAAAAAAATGTTAAGTTTTAATACCTTCAATTTGCAAATGTTTTAGAAAGTTATACCTAATTTTGGAGCCATGTGTAGATTTTTATCACAAGATACATGTAGGGGTCAGTGATGTGATGTACGTGAGTTAAATCTGTGACAATTAAGGTTCAAAATCCATGATGGTACCATAACACTGATAACATATAACTACCACCATTGACTATACTGAGATGGGCTTGCAGCAATCCTTTTGTGCTACGGCTGAACTCAAGCTATCATAATAAGAGACTTCTTTGGAAAGTATGATCAAACTTTCACCTTTTGAAGCTCCATATTTCCTGAACTAATTTCATGTCATTGCAAATCTTGCATGCACTTGCAACAAAAAATCAACAGTTATTTCAAGATTTTTACACTTTATGTTATTGCAGGTGGGCAGGGCAATCAAAATTCACCCCATTATACTGTAGGGTGAGCATATGAAAATTTCACACTTTCAAGAACTGGGCAGGTCCAAGCTTTTCTATCCCATGAAGTCATTTTTAAAATTTCATTGAAATAAGGCATATTTAGCATCATTGTAAAGCTTAAGGATTGAAGTTTTCAAATTTAATATAATTTTTGGATAGAATAATACACACAATGAATGGAACGCTACTAATTTGCATCATTATTAAAACGAGCGTGACGTACAGGGCATTTAAAATGCAGTCCAGATGCCAGCTACGGTACATGATTTATTTGAGAAACTATTCTCTGAGACATAGTGCATCCACCCTTCCAAAAATTTTAGAAAACACTTCACTTTGCTCACCTCATTAATTATGCTAATTAGGCAGATTCCAAAAGTGGATGTCCTGTAGGTCACAATTTTTACCTAATTTTTTTAGTTTTGTGAAAGAGCAAACATTATTTTACAAAACATATTTTGTAAAGTTCTGATTTGTGGAGGTCTACAAAAATATATTCAACAAGATTTTTTTAACTTCCATGCTCAATAATCAAATTAAAAAATGTGATGGATGGGACAAAATGTGATGTACGAGACAAGTGTATTAAGTTTGTACACTTAACTTTTCTCAACCCTAATACTTTTAGCAATGTACACTTTTGATGTTAATAAGATGACATATAAAGAAAAATGGCCCATAATCATTGTTCTCAGCATTTTTGCAAAATTTTCAACTCTAAACCGACATATTTTGGTTGGGTTTTGTAAAATTTTCAAAAACTTTCACATATTAAAAAGCATAATGATTTTAATATTGCAGTTCTTGTTGCATGTTAGCCTACTGCTCATTTAATACAGTTGAACAAGGGAGTTAGAGATTTCTGATGGATCACAGCTCAATACAAAGAAATCAGGAGCCCGTTCCACAAACAGTTACACACAATCTTAAGTATGATTTACTGTTGGCTTAAGTATGGTGAATCAAACTTAAGATTGTGCGTAACTCTTTGTGGAACAGCCCCCTGGTTATTAACAGTACAGTGCTTACAGTATCAAAATAATAGTGTACAATGGGAACTACAAAACAGTATTTTACCATATATGTGGTATTATAGGTACTGTAAATGAATTTGCACCTATACTGTACATACATGTTTTAGATGAACTTAAATTTCACATTTAACTCAAGATCCATAACAATGTTCAAAAGAGGTCTTTAAAGCTACAATAGGAGCAAATGTCCAGTATTGTAAATACTTTTATTTTGACAAGTGACAAAATTTTAGAAATCAGCCCTGTACCAGCTGCCATCTATGAAATCCATTTATTTAGAAATTTTATGAGGGAGGGGGTGAATATCAAATACCTCAAAGGACGGAAAAGACTATTAGGGAAAGAGGTTCATTGAATTGTTAATTGTAAGAGGGCAATTCGTTTACAGAGAATAACAGTTTGCAAAATGAAAGTTTATTAAAATTCCAATATTGCATTGCATCATACAACAAGCATCTTGTACTGGAAAACGGTGATCCTAGTCCCTTACTACATTGCCACCCCACACACTGTGTCATTTACCGTTTGTGTAGACAGATGTACAACTCATGTTCACAAACATTTACTGAAATACAAAAAATAGTGTAAAGTGCGTTTGTTACCTAATTAACCTAATTAACGAGGTGTGGAAAGTTTGCATTCCTTTTTCATTTAAGTAGAAAAATTAAAGTCTTGTATTCAGTCCAACTTTAAGTTTTAAATTTTCACAAGTGGCCAAATTTTCAGTAACCAAATGAAAGGAATGACCTTTTAGATGATTTTTATGATAACTATCTTGCATTAGAGCAAGAACAGGGGTTTCAACTCTTTCAGTACTTTGCATTTTCTGTACAGCATTTTCATAGTTAATCATAATTTAATCCAAAACAGGCTTTTCCAATCCATTTTGTATAGGGACAAATTGTCCAGTACGTAAGATGTCTTGTACGTCACAAGGCATTTTTACTTTGTGTAACCACAGCACCAAAACCACTTTTTATTCTTTTATAGTACTGTGCAGCATATTACTTTAAAGGTTAGGCTACACATTAATGATATCAGCTTGATTGTTTCACCTTTACTTTCAGAGAGTTTTAAACTGGCACACTTTCATCATCCCAAACAGTTCCAATTCTCCCAACCTACTTACTTCTAGCCCCTCCCACATTTATCTTAAACTCATCTTTATCCAGACACAATCCTAGTTCATTGCTTCATGGCTTGTCCCAGTGGCCATACATGTCCATAATGTGTAATCAAGACACTCTCAGTGACCATGCTGTGTAATTTAGCTATGATGCATTGTTTGAATGTGATGCCAGTCAAAGAGCTGTACCAATTGAGAGTTTTGATATGTATAGTGGTTGGTTCTAAGTTCGAACAGGTTCTT
This sequence comes from Holothuria scabra, assembly GCA_037179385.1. NCBI lineage: Eukaryota > Metazoa > Echinodermata > Holothuroidea > Aspidochirotida > Holothuriidae > Holothuria > Holothuria scabra. Next base: position 15,346,540 of record CM074200.1, read on the forward strand.
AATTCGAACACCTCATTTATATGGAATATTTATTCACTGATCGATGCAAAATAATTGTCAATTTTACCATACCATATGGAGCTATAATTATTTCTTGATGGTGTTGTAAGTAATTGAAGAAATACTGTCTTATGACTGATGTATGAATGATTTTAATTAGGTGTTCGAATTTAGAACCTGTTCGAACTTAGAACCAACCATTATATACTGAAACTGTAGTTTGGGGTGACGAATGACTGCCTTTAAGGTTTAGTATTTCGGCACAAAACCGCGAAATTCTTTGGTGCCTAACATCACACTGGCTTTTAACTAAGATCGAAACAAATCAAGGAGGTGTGGAAAGTTTGCATTCCTTTTTAATTTAGCCTAGGCCTAGGCCTAAGTGAACTTGTAACAATTGCATATGCCTGAAAGTTTCTGGAATGCCAACTTCTTCATAACTTGAAGACACATTTAGATCTCTGAAATGTCCTGTACATCACAGTGCAAATAGCTTGGAGATGGACCTGCCCAACTTCTGCTCTACGTAAATATCATCAGCAGCTCACCCATGTATTTACTTTTTTCGGGACATTGATTAAGTAGGCCTAAAATAGGTTAAGGCTTAAGCTAAACCAGGAAATTTTTCACTTTGTCTTTAGGCTAGGCCTAGACCTAGGCTAGGCCTATTTAGGCTAGAAATAAAACATGCAAATGTACTGTATTTCTATTAAAAAAGTTGATACCATTTATTTACTGACTCGGTGCCTGTTTAGTTGTTTACTTCCAACCGTTCGTGCGTTGTAACAGCGATCGCGAATGAACTCATGCACATTGCAAAAGCTAAGCCTAACGTTAGGGACACCATCGATAAAGCGTACACATGGGTTCCACGATGCAGAATATCGTACCATACTACCACATGCACACAATACCTAAGCAAACGTCCAGGCATGCACATCCGCTGTGTTAGTTGTACTACGTAGCAAGTTCGTACGTACGTACGGTACATACCTCCTGGTTACGCAACCGCGAGGGAATAGCTCAGAAACAGTCTGCTCCGCTGGTTAGAGAGTGTCGCTCTTTCAGTTTGTCATTACGTCAACAGATAAGTACACAATCGCAAAGATCGGATGATATTTTGATTGTCAGTTGCACAGCCTAGCCTTTTGTGTATGGTACGGTACACATGCGGTGAACAATACTTAACTTAGTATAGTAGTATAATAGTACAACTGCAAGTTCATAACGTTACACTCACCACACAGCAGGCAGTGTACGTACACAGAAGATGCTAGTGCTACGGTGTTGACGAACCAAGCTGGGCTTCATAATCATAGTTCAGCTTGATGCGAGAACGTTATTTCTGCGGAGACTATTCTCAGTATTCGATGCGGTTCATTTTCATCCACAAGTACAAAAACTGATGGGCCTAGGTCTTCAGTTGTTTTCACCGGTAGACTTTAGCCAGAACTGAGACTGAGAAAGTCGGAGAGCGGATATTGAGAATAACACTGATCATAGAGAAAGGCTGCAACCCAGTCCCAAGGCAGGTAACAGTACACTAACATAGACCTCTAGGCCTACTAGGCTACTGTGAAATTTGCAACTTAGTGAGCTTTGTCTGTGCCTAGCATAGGCCTACCTAGTTCTAAGTCACCGGAGCCCACCGGCATTATTTTGCCGATGGGGTCATAAAAACTGGGGCGGACAGCCGTTTCTGGCTTATGTAAAGCCCCCGTCTCTTCTGCAGAATGGGATCAATAACACTTTTAAATCCATTGACTGTTGTAGCAGTAATAGCCTCCTGTGGTAGGTTGTTCCACTCATTAATAATACGTTGTTTAAAAAAATACTTTCTGATATCTAATCTGCAGTGACGCTTCTGGAATTTGAGCTGGTGGCCTCTAGTTCTACTGTCTTCAGGCAGATTAAAAAAGACTGACTGATCAACATTTTCTAGACCTTTCACCATTTTAAAAACTTCAATCAAGTCAGCTCTTAGTCTACGAATTTCTAGTGAAACTAGACCAGATCTCTCAAGCCTGAGATCAACTGAGTTTAGATAATTCTGGAATCATTTTTGTAGCATGACGTTGTACTTTCTCAATATTATCTATATCTTTTTGGAGATAAGGACGCCATGCCTGACAACAGTACTCAAGATGATGTCTGACTAGAGATTTGTACAATTTAAGTATGTTACTACTACTTTTACAGTCATAAGTTCTGTTAATAATACCAAGTACCTTATTAGCAGAATTTACCGCTTTGGCACACTGTCTGGATCTGGATCTGGAAAAATACTGCACAACACTCCTGGTGGAGTCAAACGTGCAGGGTTGAGTGTGTGCATGTAGTTAGTCGTCCCGTCTGAGGATCCTCAAGGCTGCGCTCTTGAATTGCTTGGGGTCCTCGAGATCTGTAATGTTCTGGAGGAGCAGGTTCCAGTCTCTGACGGTCCGAGGAAAGAAACTGTATTTGTAGCAGTCCTTATTGGTTGCTATATTTGTAAAGCTATTAGAATGGTGATGCCTAGAGGGCCGCCGGGCCGGTTGTAGGTTGTTGATTGGCAAGGCTAGGAGGCCCAATCTGGCTTTGTGAAGAATTGCTAGCCTGTTGGCAGTACGCCTGTTTTTGAGACTATCCCACCCTAGGTCGTTTAGCATTTCAGTCACACTACTATGGGGGGAATAGTCATTATAAACAAACCTAGCAGCCCTACGCTGAATTTGCTCAACCTTATTGGATAGGGAAGTGGTGTAGGGATCCCAAACAGAAGATGAATACTCCAATAAAAGCCTAACAAGTGTGAGATAGGCATTAGCTTTGACACTCCTGGGGCAGGAGTATAAATTTCTTTTAATAAAAGCCAAAGACCTATTTGCTGACGAAGTGATACGATTAATATGTCTATTCCAGGTAAGGGTATTAGAGATGTCAACTCCCAGATAAGTGTGGCAATCGGCAGACTCCAGGGTATCGTTATCTAGAGTATAATTAAAAAACTTGGGTTTCCTGTCTACTTGGATTCAAAGAATTATCAATTAGCACCCCTAAATCTTTCTCATATTCAATGGTTTCAACTTGAACACCACCAACAAAATAATTAGCTTGAGCATTTGAATGACCAAAATGAAGACACTTGCACTTCTGTGCATTAAAAAGCATTTGCCAATCACAAGACCATTGTACAACTTGTCCAAGTCCTCTTGCATCTCAACCACTTTAGCCATTGAATGGACGTCAGAAAAGACCTTAGTGTCATCAGCAAACTTCAGTACTGAATTATTCAAGTTGACATCCAGATCATTAATATAAATTATAAAAAGCGTCGGACCTAACACCGAGCCCTGTGGCACACCACTAGTCACTGGAAGCCAATCAGACATATGTCCATTGAGTACAACTCTTTGTAACCTATTATCAAGCCAATTCTCAATCCAGTCGGCCACTACTGAACCAATACCATGAGCTTTGACCTTTAAAATAAGCCATTTGTGAGGCACTTTATCAAAGGCTTTGCTAAAATCTAAATACACAACATCTACAGGGTGACCTTCATCAACTTTCTGAGTAACAGCTTCCAAAAAATAGAGTAGATTTGTAAGACAAGACCTTTGTGACCTAAATCCATGCTGAGAATCGGCTATAATATCATTACCTTCCAGATGACTCACAATACTGTCCTTCATAACTGATTCCATGACTTTACAAACCTGTGAAGTCAAACTGACTGGCCTATAACTACTAGGCTGATTTTTTGGCCCCTTTTTATACAGAGGAGTCACATTTGCCAATTTCCAATCAACAGGAATTTGATTGTACTGCGAACTTTTACTAAAAATAATGCTTAAAAGCTTGGAAAGTACTTTTGCTAGATTTTGCAACACAACAGGATAGATGCCATCAGCACCAGGTGCTTTCTCAGGACGTAAATTACATATTTGGAAAACCACATCCTGAGAAATATCTATATCACACAATACCTCAAGGTTCTAAGGTTAGGCTACTAACTTAGGATCAAAGCCGTGAGGAGTGTTGAATGGATTAGGCTAGCCTAGCAAGTAGCATAGCCTAGGCCTAGCTTGTTCTTAGTTTTACTCTTACTTAGTATAGGGCCTAGTAATTTAACCCACCCCCCCCCCCCCCCCCGCCCCACCGAAATTTGCATATAACCTAGGCCTAGCCTAGCCTAGAACGGTCCTGTGAATCCCCAAGGTTGGTAATATGCACCACAATAATAAAAGAATCCCACTTCTGGTTCAGAGAGAATTTTATAAGCCTGCTGTCTTCGTATCTTCCCAAATCAGCAACTTGGCAGTCTTGCACCACACACATGTGATCTTGTATAATACTAAAATACCAGGACATGTTTAACTAGTGACCAGGACAGTATTGGTGAGGAGGCTGGCATGTTGTAGCCATACTGTGTATGACTAATAGTATAGTTCTATTTGAGGGTGTTACTGTTCTGAACCAACTTCATGTAATTTTAAAAGGCTCATGATCACCGTGAACTGCATCCATTTTTCCTATCGAATTAGGCATACTGTTACATTAACAGTCAACTGAATGGAGTCAATACTGATAAGGGGTGCACATTGTGTTTAGGCTAAAGGGCCAAATCTCTTGCCCCAAACTACAATTTTGGTACCAGGGTACCAAAAATCTCAATTGGCTCAGCTCTTTGATTGACAGCTAATTCAAACAATGCATAGTACAAAAGCTTATATTACACAGTATGAACAGTACTGACAGTGTTTTAATAAATATAAATTTTTCTATATATTGACCTTGAAGCAATAAACTTAGATTGTATCTGGATGAGGATGAATTTCTGACAATTGTGGGAGCGGCTTCAGTATGAAGGTTATGAGAATTGGTACGTTTGGGGTGAGAGAACTGGGGGGGCTGATCAATTAGATGTTGACCTCATCACTAGAAATTTTATTGCAGTTATATGTTGGAAATGGTCTAGAATTATAGAATGGTATGTCTACTTTCATGAATGAGCAAGAAAAACACCTGACAATGTCCGAATAACCTGGGAGATTCCATTTTATCAATGGGGTTATGAAATTGTGTGTCATGGATGGGCATATGCAACTTTTACATAAATGTAGTTATTATTTAATTCACTGTTCAGAGATTTGTCTAATTTTAAGTGATGGAAGAACCCTGTTCCATGTGTCCGTCCATGACTCCAAAATGGAGATTTTTTTTATATAATGCACAGTCATAAATAATTTGGGGGGGAAAACCTGCTCAAGTATCAATCTTTGGTATGTCTTTTAATGTGATAAAATTTGAGCAAAATAAATTAATACCACATGCATCAAATTCATAATATAAATTTTGTCATGGACGGACACTCTATAAAATGTCCGTCCATGACAAGAACAGTCCTGTGCGAAATTTCTCTCATGATTGGTCAGCCAAAACCTTCACAGAATATGTCTCTGGAGAATCTGTTTACATCAGTTTACATGAGTTTACCTTTACATTGGGGCCAAGAGCAATGTGGCCACCCTGAAAAGCCTTCCACACATGTTCCCCCTATTGATAAATACTGACTTATCAGTCAAATTCTTGAAACAAAAATTGTCTTCATATTTGTTCAGGTTTGTAATCTTTCACAACTATATTTTGCACTCTGGAATTTCAACTGATTCCTGTGCTCTATTTGAGATAGCTGCCGCACAGAGTAAGACAGGGATCCAGTGTCCAGCATTGTGGCAATACTCGACCCTCATAGTGTTCAAGGGTTAGCAACTAGAGAGACATTACTTTCAACATTTCAGCTGCCGAGAAGAAGTTCCAATTTCCATGAAAGTTTTCTGACAGAATAAACAACCAGACTTTTCACAATTACAGTATGATATTTTCTAAGTACCAGGCTTTGACAAATTCGTTTTTCATTACTTGTCCATCGGGCCAGGGATTCCCAAAGCCTACTTGTCCGCATGATGCATGTTAGTTCATATCTAATTATCTAGTACTAGCCATTGAATTTCTATGCGAAGAACACATCTGTTCTGCTTGCACAGGGGGCTACAATATTGAGCAGTTCACTTGTCCGAGTAATTTTTTACTCGTCCCGGGCTGTCGGGCGGGGGATTTGTCGAACCCTGCTAAGTACACTGTTGACTCATATTGTTGATATTCTGGAAATTTTTTAGTGTTCTTGAGGATTTTTGAGGATTTTGGTAGAAATGTTCCAGAGATATTACGATTCTGTGAAATGTTGGTTTGAACAATTTTTACCTTGTACTAAATCAGTGCTACTCAACCTTTATGATCCACTTCCCCACTTGGGAAAAAATTTTTCCACCATTCACCTCTAGTACTATAAAACATCAAATTACTAAAAACTGAAAACACGCTAGTTCGGATGCCAACAACTTTCTGTTTTTTTTTTCAAATCATACTTCATCTGCATATTTAATTGAAAATGTTTTGAAAGGAAAGATTGTGTTCCTATGCATTTCTCAGTGACGAATTTGCACATCAACAATGAACGAAAGTCTTTCACAACACAGCCAGCAGGCCTACTCAACTTGTACTTCATTTGTTAGTAAGCCACATACACCAGGTACTGTTAAATTTTTATTGACAAAATGACCCCTAAAAAACGTTACCCTTTTGAAAATTGCAATCTCCAGGTGTGTTTATTAGGATAAATATGGTATGCACCCTACCTCGCTCGGTCAATACCTTCTCTTATAAATTTTTCAACTGTAGAAATGCGCGATAACATAGCCAATCATTGCCATCTGTAACCGTCCATTCATACAACTACTGTAGAGAGCTGATGTTTAGAATATCTCTCTAAATACCAACTATGTACAGTTATACGTGCTATATTCTGACTGATGGCTACCAGTCAGATGAAGCTATGAATTTTCAGTTCTGAGTGTGAAAACTCAGTTCATGCAAATTTTTCCCTTTGTGTATAATTCACCCCCAATTTTCCAAATTTCACCCCTAGCATTTCAAATTCACCCCTGGGGGTGCACTTGAACCCAGGTTGAGAAGCACTGTTAACTAAATTCGTATGTTGTTGGTACTGTAAGTGGATTTATTGAAGGGTTGTGGTGGTTCCAACTTCAACGACAGCTGAAGTGCTCCATAAATGCAATCTGCCATTTTATTCCTATCTCCCTTCATCACTTTTTGACGGTGTCCGTCCATGACAAAATGGTGTCCGTCCATGACAAATTTTGTTTTAGCACACTATCTAAGCGTACTGTAAATTGAATTTTTAAAACTAATTTCACGAATACAATGTAGTAAGTAGTTGTCTCTCATCTGATCACATTTCATGACTTTTAATTTACGTCGACCACTACAGTATGTTGACTTTGCTGTCCGTCCATGACGCCAAAATTTGCGTGCCTTTTCTCCCTAATACCGATGAGTGAACACTGTTGGAGAGTCAGCCAAAGCTGATGATTAAGGGGAGATACGTAGCTTCAGTTACCATCAGGAATTAATTTTGGACTGACCCAAGTTTAGATAGAAATTTAAAATGAATACCAAAATGTGGAATCGTGTGAATTTATCTTGTCCGTCCATGACGCGATGGTTTTGATGTTTCTTTTTTTAGTAACATGTTGGTGCGGAAAAATTTCTATGTTAGTTTGTGATAGTTTGCAGTGTTCTTCCATAAAACACCCATGAATGAAGTAAAAAACAGAACAAATAATTTTCGCAGCCCTTCATTTTATCAAAAAATGGAAATTGTCCGTCCCTGACAAACTGATCAGGCCCTGAGCCTTTAATCATTCTAAACTGTGTTGTTTGTTCAATTTCTATCCAATTCAGTGAAAAATCCAACTGTTAATAGCTTTTTCTGACAATAAATAGGCCTACATTTTTTGCAGTAGGGTGATTTTAAATCAGTGACTTTTTTTTTTAAAAAAAATCATTTGATAAAAATTGCAATTTAAATCAGTGATTTTAACTAGTGTGATTAAAATCAAACAACCCTGCTGTGTCATGCTTGTGATGAAGAGATAGGCCTATCGTAGGCTTACACTTCAACTTGATGGCATGATTTGGCTTCCTTTTTATACTTGTTCCACACACCTGCATGGATGGATCAGTTTCTTGCAGGCTTAAAATGATTTCATGAAGTGATAGCTTTATATTGAATATAAATTAGCAGATCTGATGTGTTACTGAGGCAGCATCAATTCTGGACTTTAGGTACCCCCTTCCCCTTCTGAGTTCCTGGGGGAAACCTGGAAATCAGTTTGTAATTTGTTTCAACCATCCTTTGAGATCAAAAAAGACAAAATTTTTTTGATGGTACAAAAATCTTTAATTAGTTTATACATTTGACACTCTGTTGGACCATGTTTGTCATTAGTCAGGAAATTTTGACATTAAAGCAGAGATGTAGTCGTGTCCTCACTCGGACAGTTTATGGTTTTAGAATTTGAAGGACTAGGCCAGCAGGGTTGATTTTTTTTTCCATTGGAATAGTACAGGGACTCACTTTGCACTCAAGTCCTTAAAACTTTAGAATTGTGAAAGTCAGAACCCACAGCCTCCAGACTCCACTACATCGCTGCCAAAAATTTTGATTTTCTTGTGAAACATGGAAGGAATAGTGAGAAATTTTTCCACTTCCCAGGGAAAGGCCTTCTTAATTTCACCCTGGGATGTATTTTTGCTAGTTCAGGAAAATGAAAAATGGTCCATTCAAAACAAGCCACAATCTAAATAATTCAAGAAAAGCTGCTTTCTGTGACTTACAGTAACAGTAGTCGCACATTGCTGTTGTATTATTTACAAGCTGGCTGCTTACAGTAAGCCAGAATGAGTGATTCTGTATTGACTTAAAGTTTGTGTAAATTGGTATCCGATAAATCTAATGACAAGCCTTTCTGTGATAAGATTTTCCAATTTTAGCCTGTGACATTTCCAGTTAACAACAACTGTGGTCTAGTTTGTTTGCTAACCTACTGTAAGATTTTATAAGGTGGGTACTACAGTATTACAGGGTGTGCATGACCTACTGTATGAGACAGCATGATAGGATCACTTAGATTTGAGGTACTGTAAGATAAAATTTAACGGTCAATCTTGTGTGAAAAAGGTTTGATGATTGCAGAGCAGTTGTGCAGAGAATAATGGTTATAAATCCCAAACTTAATTGTAAAAGCAGTTGCAGAATCTCACAATTTTCTTCGTGTTTCCCTTCAAAGTACAGTATTTGTCATCATATATTAGGACTTCATTATAGTATTGCAGATAGGTAAACCAAGCAGTTACTCCTGGGCAGTAAATTTCACATAAATTGAGGAGAAAAAACACTTGTTATCTGATTCTCAAGAGCCAATCATGGAACAGTCCTGACTGTCTAAGTGTTTATACCTGTAGGACTTCTTTAAGTTGGGGTGACTCCACAATTTCCCCCCTTATGTACAGAACCTAGAGAACAAAGGACCAGTAAAAATGTGGTCATTTGAAGTGGCAGTGTTTAAAAATAGACCTACTGTAATAGATGTGCAGACTTTCTTTCAAATTAAGGCATTGGATTTGGAACAAGATTAAAGTGTGGTCAAACTACAATTGATTGGATTCCAATGCATTTTTTTTTGTTTTTTAGATTTTATAATAAAGCTTATGGTCTCTTATTCTCTGGTCAGAAAGAGACAAAAATTTGCCTTCCATTGTTTAGTATCAATTTGCAAAGAGGATGAAAATAAAATATCTGCTGTTTTTTTTTTTATTTTATTTTTATGACGTCACACTGACAGGCAGCTTAATCTAATAAAAGCTGTCCGTCGATCTGATTTCAGGAAAAAATTATAATTTACTTTAATGCTTCTGCAGTATGCATAGCATGTTAACAATGATTGACAAATTTTTTGCACTTTCTGACCAAAGATGGAAAAAATTAAAAAAAAAAATTGAGTAAAATCAGACTGGAATTTGATCAGATTTTTTGTAGGGGCTTTACAAACAGTATGTTGACTGTTTTGACAGGGTCAGGAACTAATTTTAAAGGGATAGTCCAAACTTTCCATTTGAGGAAAAACTCTTTCCTCTTCAGGCCTCGATTTTCAGAAAAATTTACAGTTCTCCTTCGGGCAACCATTACACTTGTTTTGGTTGTCCAGTAGGAAATTTGGTTGTCTGGAACATTTTGCACACAATTACAAAACAGCCATTGTGTGCATGTATTTTTGGTCTTGAAGAATAAAAAGATGGGATGTTTGAGAGACAGAAACACTTCAAGCCTGAAACATGGTATGATGGAAAATGTTGAAAGAGTCTGTAAGTCAGCTGATACCTTTTCAATCTGAGAGGAAAGTGGTTGTCCATTGGACAACCAACCTTTAACTTCTGGTTGTCCGTATCAAATTTTAGTTGTCCCGGACAATCGGACAACCATGAAAATTGAGCCCTGCTCTTTAATTGATAACTTACAGAAGAAAAGAACATAGTTTGCAGCTTTCAAAGAGGAGATTTAACAGCATACTGACACAAATTCAGGCATGAATTTGTACCTTATAGTGACAACTAATGAAAAGCAAATTTATACCATTTCAAGTATGGTTTGAGTTTAAGTTGAATTTCAGTTACAGTTCAGATGTGGTGTAAGTGTTGTAAATTCTTCAAGCAATATAGGACCTATCTATACCAGATTGTATCTATCTTGATAAAGATGAGTTTTTAGGAACTTGTGGGAGAGACTGAAGTAAGTAGGTTTGAAGAATTGGAGTTGTGTAGGGTGAGAGGATCTGGCCTTTGACATCAAACAAAGCTCCTGGCATCTGAAATTGTGTAGAACTGAGCACTTCCTAGCCTACAGTATAGTAAATAATGTGTCATTTTTTGTTTTTATTGAGCTTCAGTTGTACAGTGACTCAGGTGTACTCTCTTGTAGTATCTGCTCATTTGTACTGTTTAGTAAGGTTGTCATGCATTATGTATTTACTTTGCAACCGAGGAGTGAGGACAATACAATGTGTTGTAAACCGTGCCAGCTTGTACTGTACAGGCCTGTATGAGCATTTACAAAGTTCCAAGCAAATCTTCTCATGTGATAGGCATGTATCTTTAAATACAATACTTCACAGAACATTGTAAAATTCCAATGTTGATTACAGCACAGAAGTTTTTAACAGGAAAATAAACATACAGAATATGTTGGGGGAATTTTCTCATTCAAAAATTTTGCAAGTACTGTATACTTGCTATGGGCACCACTGGAATGGAATAGGTTCACAGAAAAGTTCACTAGGGTTGTATTGATCCTATTTCGTGAGTGGTTCTTGAGAGTTATTTTCCTTGACTGTTTTAAATTCCTTAGTTTTCCTTCCAGGGTACTGTACATGTATTTTATAAAAGTCAAGAACAGTCCCCTTGGAACTTATTTTCAAGCAACAGCTGCTGTACTGTATACTTTACAGTATCTCACAATTTTCAAGGAATTTCTCTTCAGAGTAACTTTTATCATATTTTCTGTCTGACTTTACTGTTGCATGTAGGATTAGTCAAACTGTTACTGTACTTCTAGTAAGTTTTACATGTGAGGAGAAAAAATGATGTGATATGACTCTTGCCAGCCAATCATGAAACAGGATGGTCTACTATGGCCTACTGTACTTTATGCCAAGTTGGGATGAGTCCTGCACTTTCCCTTTGAACCCTAATGCTGTAGGCTATGTCATTCATGAAAGTTACTTGGAGTCAAAAAGGAAGAAATTTAGGTGAACGTTGTGGCAAATTAATTATAAGTAAGGGTCGACTACTTTAGTAACAATGATCATTTCCCTAATTTTAAAGGACAAGAACAGTCCTTCCAATTCAAAACGGTGTAGTACTGCGGTCCTGTTTCATGATTGGCTCTCATTCATTCATTGTCATGTGACAATATTCTTTCTCCTCAAATGTGAAATTTTACTCGGAGTCACTACTTGGTTAGCCTAAATAGTACACTGTACAGTATGCAATATTTAAGTCCTAAAATATTACAAAAGCTAGGCTACTTTGAAGAGAAATAAGAAGATTGTGAGATGTACTGTATGTACAGTACTCACTGTTGTTTCAAAATGTAAGTGTTGGGCAACTAACTGCTCATGCCGACATGCCCTTTAATTTAAGCCAAGTAAATAGAAGGCCTACGGAAGCGTATTGTACTCTGTAGTCTATTATACTTGATGTTAATGGATGTACACAGAAGTCTTTTCCTTTGTGAGATTATTCTGTAAGATAAATTCATTGTACAGGAAGTCAAACAAACTTTACACAGAACTGCAGGATGTTTGAAGACAGGAAGATCTTTTAAGGCAACATTCCCACTGAGCACAGGGGGCTGCTAATTTGATATTTTATTTTGAAGTGATTACATTGCAAATTTAAAAAAAATAAAGAACTTTACATGGCAGCTGTGAGTAATAAAGTAATTTCCTTTACAGTTAACATTAGACAAAGGAAACATGTTCAAAACACAGGATATAGCAAAATGGTCTCAATTGTACTGTAATACTGTAGATATCCTTTTCCAAATAAAAAAAAATTATGGTTGTCCTTTGTTCTTCAGACACAAAACCATAGCAGACAGCCATTTTGCTATGCCTTGGGTACTACTCCCACATATGGAGCAACAATCTACCTTGCAATAATTCTCTGTCCAGGAAGTTCATGCCCCTACCAACCCCTTAATTTTCTGACTATGACTACAGTAGTGGTGATTTGTAACACATCTGGAGAATCTAGAAAGTATGGCCTCTATTTTCTTTAATGGCCATACAGTAGCCTAAATATTTTTCTTTTCTCTCCAACAGGGTTTTAAAAGTGCAGTGTTCCTTCTGATGGGAGGCTAAGTTAACTTGATGAAGCATCACCATGGCAACCACAGCCCAGTCCATGGCTCCTGCACATAGCTATGACAAAGTGAATGCACATACCCATGAGAAGGTCACCAAAGCCAAAGTAATACTGGAAAGCTTTTATTCAAACCTCTGGTCACAGAAAGAAGAAAGGAAAAACAGGTTATTATGCCAAGGAATTTTGATACAATGTTTCGTATAATTTTTATATTGTAACAGAAGTGGAGATGCATGCTGTTTATGTGCTTCCAGCCACTCTAGCCAACTCGCATGTGCAGTGCAGTTACTAGGAATTACAGTATTTTTTTCAGTACAGCATGTCTGTATGTAAGGGAGTACACATTACAGATTTAGCTCCCTTGAAACCTGGACAAACTAGTCATGCCCTTGAAATCCTTGCTTGTTGAACAACTGACAAAAAGCCACATCTTTAGAGATTACATTGTGCAGTGAGCACCTATTGTTTTTGGCGAATTTCCATTCAAAAATCAGCCGAGTTATAATGTCCACTTTTTGAGGGGCAGAATACTCAAATGACATGAAGGGCATAACCTTGACTTGAGTCTGAAAAGAGTTCATGAATCTTATCACCTTGCTTGAGATTTGCATCATTACCAAGGCAATGTGTACATTGCTTCAAATATTATGCTCATTTTAGTCCAATTTAGTCTACAAATTTGGACTGTTGAGCTAGCCAACCATAAGCCCAGTGATGTGTAAAGTCCAAGACGTACCAGTTCCAAGTTCCAGCATCATTACCCATCATATTCAGGCCCATTGCTATCGGGGGAACAAGAGGCCATGTGTTCCTCAGAACTGGCAATCAAAAGGTCATGGGCTCTGAAATTATAAAGATGTAATTAGCCCCATTGAAAACCTTCACAATGAAACCTTCATGATGAAATCCTGTCAAAGTCAAAAAGCTGGCACATTTTGAAATGTAATATTACACAAAAATTTTGAAAGGGACAACCCCCTCTCCTCTATAACCCTTCCCTCAGACTGGAGAAAATTTAACATTGATGTAAACCCCCACCCCACCCCAAGACTAGGGAAATCAATAATAAAGCTCACGACTGGTCTGCTTGTATATATGCCTTCCATGGGGTAAATTTTCCATGGAGCACAGAACTTTTTTGACCAGAAAAAGTCAGTGCCTCCCTGCACCACTGTGCTATGCAAACCACAAAGCCTATTGAAGCATAGGGCCTGTTACCATGTTTCATAAATACCAAAACATATTGAACAAACTTGAACCTGCTCAGAACCTTTTGGGCTTTAAGTACTCCTGATAGTCTATATCATTGCATGGTGCAAACCTCAAGAACTGTGAGCTTAAGGTCATTAGCAGGTTATTTCTGGAATACAGTAATTGAGAATACTGATCTATACCAGAATTGCTATGTACTGTAATTAGAATGTGTGTGACCCCTTTCACAGCCAAGGGCAAATTCTTCACAGCTGGACTGTGGTTGTTGACCAGAGCAATGAATTGAGGCTATTTAGATAGTAACTTTTGGAGCAGGTCAAGTCTGGTATTCACTGTAACCAGAGGCAAAGAGTGCAGCTTCATTTACCTCCTAATGACCAGGTTTCACTTCATCTAAAGATAGTGTAACAGCCAAATCATAAGTTTTGATCCTGCACATTTTTAATTTCCAACCTTCACGTTCTCCGAGATATTCAGATTCAGTAACAACAACTCCTGTGCTTATGGTAGCATCACTTACTCTACGGTAATGTACTGCACAGTCACTAAGTTAGGAATATAGCTTTTATGGAATTAAAAGCGGGGGGGGATTTTACCCACCTTCTTCTGGAAACTTTTGGAAGGGACAAGGGGGGGCAAACCCCTCCCCCTGCCGGAAACAGTGTACAGTCAAGTGTGCAGCAACATCCCTTTTCTACAATTTGCAAAATACGAACAAACTCAAGCACAGGTCAGTGTTGCCAGTGGGCAATAATATCAAACGGTTTAGTTTAACAACTTCCTGTATGTTGATCATGTCCTGACCAGGGCTTTGTTTTACCACATGAAGCATGAAAGCAAAACCTTTGATTTGGAATTGGAAGATCTGATCCATATCTTTCGATTAGTTTCATTTAGTTGTTTTACAGTATCACTTCATGCATAAATAGAAAAAATTTACAAACATTAGAAGAAACTTAATAGAGGCATATATACGCATGAGGTGAAGGGAAGTACAGGAAAAACCCTATTTGGCGTGGAATATGGACTCCCTAGCATAACAAAAACAAAGCAATGTACAAAAGCAGTAAGGAAAATTCAACAGATAAGAGACAGAGAAAATAAAAGACCAACCCTCCAAGAAACCTAAACCACAAAATCAAAGAGGGTAAGGAAAGAAAACACCAAATCAGCTCTCACATGCAGAAAGCAACCTCTCACTGACTGTAGACATCTTACTTATACTCAAATGATGTTCAGCTGAATTGCTGGAAGTACTACACTACAGTACTAGTCAGCTTGTGCTACTGACAATGGGTCACTGTATTGTACAGAGTGTACTTCAAGGGATCAGGACTGCAGTTTACACATCTAATGGTTTAAAAATGGATCTGCTTTTACTCAGGATACAAAGTGGGATCCAAAACAGATCAAGTGATACCCCCTTAACCATTTCATGACTGCAGCAAATTAAAAAGAGATTCTGCAAAAATTATCCAGAAAAACCAAATTTCTGCCAAACTGTTGACCAGGGACAACCACTTCATACAGTGTATCCTTTCACTTGTCATTCTTGTACTTCACATGTTTTTTTTTTTTTTCTTTTTCTTTTTGTTTGGGGAGGGGAGGGGGGGGCATTAAGGAACTAACATGGGCTCTTTATTTGGTAGGTGAAAATATGTAAACTCCTTGGCTTCATGCTAGCTTGTAATTATTGTCCTCGGTACTATGCTCTGCATGTGTCCCAGTGCTGATCTGAGTCATTGAAAAATCAGTTTAGAATCTGATGTCATCACTGGTCATCATACAACACAGCTCTGTGCAACTACTTTAAATACAAGTATAGTCATAGGTAAATCTTGTACTGTACCATTAACATTTAGGCCCAATGACAGCATGTCCAAAGATTAAATATTGACCACACACATCCTGTTAACCAGACATCATCTAGACAATTCTCATCACAATGGAATGTCTTTAAATTCCAATCTAGACAAAATACCCAGGACTTGGTGTTGACATGTCTTGTTTCAACCTTGCTGTCTATGGTTATTGTATTTTTGGAAAGTTTATTTTCAGAATAAGGATTTGGAACATTTAAAGGGCCAATCCCTCACCCCAAACTTCAATTCTTATAGGGGTTAATAGAAATTCTCAATCGGTTCAACTCTTTGATTGACAACTAATTCAAACAATGCAGAGTGCCAAAGCTCACAGCATGAACTGGACAAACTGACAGTGTTTTGATACACATTGAGCTTTTCTATACTCATCCTGAAGCAAGACACTGAGATTTTGTCTGGATGAAGATGGATTTCAGACAATTGTGGGATGGGCTTTAAAAGTAAGAAGAGAATTGCTACTGTTTAGGATGAGAGAATTTGGCCTTCGCAGGCAGTCATGCATCACACCAAATTAAAGTACAGTTTACCAGTAGTCATTCTCAACTGAGATTTTCAATCGGTAGGCCTTCATCTCATTGTATTGATTGACATCATACTGTATATAACAATGCAGAGTAGCAGTATAAATACTGTATTACACAGCATTTATGAAAGTGGTTTCATTATACATTAGACTAGAAGTGAGAATATTTGGAAAGTTTTACTTGTCTGCATGGAGTGATAAATAAATTGCTTTTAAATTAACATATAGTTTGGAGTTGTGAATATTTTGGAGGTGGAGAATATTTAAACAATCATATTAAACAGTACTGTGCTTTCCAGCGCTTCAATCTTTAATGCAGTAAGCATCCATGGGTTCTATTCATTGGTTGAGTCATACCAAAGACTCTAAAAATCTACCGTTGCTGTGCGTGATGCTCAGCATAAGCAGTGGAGTAGAGAAAACAAGCCAGTGAGCCATAATAGGAAAAAAGGCCGTGGCCAGCTCAACTTGAACCAGTAGGTTGGAAACTGGGCCTTCAAACTCCATCTAACTACTGTACGTAACTAAGTTACTAACCAAAGGTAACTAATCTTTCTCAGGTAGGCCTGTAAAATGCAATTTGTGTATTATTTGAATAGGCTACTGTGGGCCTAAGCACAGTATGCCATGTATGGTCAAAATTCTGTACTGTACGTGTGCATAATAACTTGTGATGCCTTTTTTGTACAACTTAGTGTAAATCTGCATGCTTTTGTGTAGGATATTCTGTCTTATATTTTAGGTTGTAGATTGCAAATGAAATTGCCTTCATTTTCATGGAGTTTGAAACAGTTTTAAAAAGCAAAACTCTAAAATTACAGCACCATTGTATACTTAATGATATGGGTTGCATTTATTGTTGTGTAGGTGTAGCTGTGATCCACCCTGACATTCAAGTTCACTATAATTAGGCCATGCTGTGCCATTTATTCAAAACTAATTCAATTGTTGTCTTAGCAAACAAGACACACCTTCAGTGTAAGAACTTTAAATATTGTAGAGCAATAGACTGTGCAAACAGTCAAATTTAAAACAGATAGTTTTAGGGATCTTGAGTCTGTAATTTTTTTTATGGAAACCTGCCCTGTGCACACTGACTGTGCTGTAATTGATATTACAGTGTGACACTGTATGCCCAAAATGATGAGAGAGGTTGCTTTTGAGTTTTGGAAGTCCATACGTAACTTACATGTTGTGTACAGGTAGTAGTGAGCAACATAGAACTTGTGCATTAACAAAATATTGATGTCATCCATGCGGGAAAAGATGGCCAGGTCGAAAACACGGAAACCGCGGAAATCAAAAAACCGCGAAGGTTGTCCAAACAACTGTCCGCGGTTTCCGCCTTTTCGACCTGGCTATATGGCCAGGTCGAAAACGCGGAAATCGCAGAAAAAATAATTACCTCTTTAGGAATTACATGCAACTTCTCCATGAAAGAGCCAAAAGTGTTGTGGAAATTGATAATATGTAACAATAACTGTGTTTAAGTCAAATGACAGAGTCTGATGAAGGGCCGGGCTACTCATAATTTCAGAGTTACAAACTGCCACGCAATTTTCATTTCAAGATACTAAAACGGGTCTCATGGCTTTTGTTGCACTGAATAGGAAATGCTACGAGTGATAAAATAGTTTTCGCTTAGGTCTAGCATGTGTTATACACTTTTCCGCGATTTCCGTGTTTTCGATCAATTTCCACAACACTTTTGGCTCTTTCGTGGAGAAGTTTCCTGTAATTCCTAAAGAGGTAAATTTTTCGCTGATTTGGCCAGGTCGAAAACGCGGAAACCGCGTACAGTTGTTTGGACAACCTTCACGGTTTTTCGATTTCCTCGGTTTCCGCGATTTCCGTGTTTCCTCGTTTTCGACCTGGCCGGGAAAAGATGGAACATATGGCTGCATGCATAAGAATTCTCCCTGCTTGTGTAGCAAACTTTGCACGTATTCGACTGGTTGACAAATCAGCTGTCTGCATTTGTCGGTGTTGGTTTGTTTTGCCCCCAAGTGAGGGTGTACTTTTTGCTCTGTAACATCATATGCCCAAGGTCTGTAAAGACCATTTTGCAATTAGCTACTGTATTGCAAAGGATTGTGGTACAAATATTTGGTATTGCATTTTTTTTGTCGATGTATCATTTTACTGTGGCTTGAAATGACACTCACCAAAATGCTATCCCACAATCCTTTGTAAAAAGGAAAAGGGTCTACCCACGGACTAACTCCAATACGTGGACAGGGCATACAACACATTAGATTGTCCTTACGGTACGTGCAAGTAGTAGGCAAAGCAAGATGGATATCTGCTGTGGTTTTGCGTGTGAACGTTTAGGCTTGCATTAATTTTAAAACACCAGATTTTGCAAGAAAGTTGAAAAATTTTGGAAATTATGCAGATTGGAGTAAGGTCAAAATCCCTACACTGTATTTCAGGAATATCTTAATTTCCCCATTCAAGTTTAACTTTTTTTTAAAATACGTATTGTAAAGTCGTACAAATAGCTTCACAGCGGCCATCTTGGTGCACCTTTTTTGCCCCTGGCCGTGGTGATAATCTACTGTACCCATAGGAAAATGCATTACATGCTCTGTCCATATAGGAAACTTGTTATAGCCTGCCAGGTACCAGTTTGAGTAAAAATTCATACTTACATGAGAGGCCTGACTGTAATTAATGTCAAACAAAAAATAGGAGACATTTGCTTTTCCATGATACTTTTCATTCTGTTTTACTGATAAACAATTTAATGAGATACAGTAACATGTCCACAGCCCTCATGCAAACTAATCACAGTTGGACCCTTAAATAGCAGTAACAAAGGATTGTGTGGTACAATTTTGGTGCATATTGTTCTTTTGCCTCAGTGAATTGCCACAATTAAAAATGAAACATAGCAAATCTATCCCACAATCCTTTGCCATTCTTATTTGGAAAAAGGTCTTGAGGTACATAGTGTATATCTTCTGGAGTTAATGAGTCATCCCTGCAGCTTAGACCTTAAATGGCTTCGGGTTGTGAAACATTGCTTTCTGTGATTGATTTGGAATGACTGTTTAAATAGAAGAACTGAACAAATGATTAAATGGGAAACGAAACTTAAAACCTATTCATTTTTAGTCTCAGTTTAATATCAAGTAAACTATCGTGAGTACACTACTTACTCATGCTGACTCATATACAGACAATTTACATTGACCATTGCTGAAGACCTCATATTGAGGTCCCACATACAGTTTAATACCCCATGCTGTTTCAAGGAACCACAGTCTTCTACTGTAGAGACTGCTCTTGAAATTCAATGGGGTCAATAGCTATTTGAGATTTGTGTTACATTGTTTTGAACACCTTGGCAAACAGATTCTTATTGTGATTGTAAAGTGACTAACTTCCTGCTTTGTTACAGCATGTTATCATTTTAAGATACTTCAAATGCACACTGGAAATATTTAAGGAATTTTATCTTGTTTTTTTTTTTTTGCTCTTTGCCATAAAAAACATAAGCATTCTGCAAATTAACATTCGTTTGCACAGACTGTAAACTGTTGTGTACAGTAATCATGGACACAATTAATGTTGTAAGAAAAGTATCTTCAAAATAAACATTTTCATTTTTTCTCTTTTTCTTTCAAAGACAAAAAAGGCTAGAAGAAACCATCCAACATCTATCAGAAGAAGAGGTTTGTATTTTAAGTTTAAGGGCTAATCCTCACACCCCAAACTACAATTTTGTAGCAGTCCAGAGAAAGTCTCAACTGGCCCACCTCTTTGATTGACGGCTAGCTCAAAAATTGCGTAGTACTGTAGCTCATATCACACAGTATGTGTTATACTGAGAATGTTTTGTTTAAAGATTTTGGTCTTGTATAGACTACTCACCCTGAAGCAATGAACTGAGATTGTTTCTGGATGAGCATGGGGTTCGGGCAGTTGTGGGAGGGGCTTAAGTTAGAAGGTTTTCGCTGTTGCAACTGTCTGGGATGAGTTAAGTTAGTAAGTTAGATGGAGTTTTACGGCCCAGTTTCCAACCTTTCTGTTTGGGATGAGAGAATCAGGCCTCTACTTTTACTTGCCTATAACAGTAATTTAGTTTTGGTGAAGCAATTTAGAGAGCTACATGCTAAATAAACTTGTTGGAATCTTCATCATAAACATTGAGATATTTTGTCATTTCCCAAAGCCTTCCTGCTGCAGCCAGGTATGGTCTCTAGAGCTAGAAATTGGCAGATGTGATGGACTCTGCTTACCCCAGACAAGTGATTTAGTATATAATTTTGTCCAATGTAACAGTCAGTTACGCCTGTGCCTGTCAGTACTACATACTTCATGTTATTAGCCTGCTTCCTGTCAGAACTTTGGAAGTAAAATGCTGCTCAGCAGTCCTTAAAAAAAAATGTGCATTTATGCAACTTTCCTGTACAATTGATTGGGGCAATTGATTCCTTACCCTTTCCCCACCTTTTATCTTAGTACTCTTTTTATTTTTTATTTTCTTAGTTTAGGTATGTTGGGGTTTCTTTTGCGATCTGGCAAAAAACAATTTCTGTACATTTGACGTCAAGAAAATGACATTGACAAAAACTGATACCGAATATTCATCCCACAACCCTGACTATTCGTAAAAAGGTCTGCTGTACTGTCTTGCCCATGCTTTTCAGAGCTCTGTACCTTGCAAATTTAGAAGCTCAGAGAGATAAATGTATTGCTTGTGTGCTGGGGTCATTGACCATCAAGTAGATCTAACTGCTTCTCTGTATGGCAGGTAACATTGAGGTCACCTTTGAATTGTGGTCAACTGGGCATGTTTAATATTAGAATGAATTTCAATATCCAGTCGATGAGTAATGAAGGAACCTTGTGGGGGGTTTTGTTTGTATATATAAAAGCTCTTTATGCATAAAGGCAAAGTGCTCTTTGGATGGGTATAGTTTTCATTTTACCATGAGCCTGTGGTTTTTCTACATGACTCATATTTCTCATAACACAAACAATAACAGATCAATCGGTGTGATACTTCCGTCCAATACAAACATCTGATCTCAATGGATTCTTTTCTAAGGAAAATAATTTTATTGTTTCATGAGAAAACCTTTTGTACTTTATGGCTAATTAAAGGCAATTGAATTTTGCAATTTTGATCATAACATCCCGATTATTACAACAGATAATTTTTTTTTTCAAAGGTTTCTTTTTGTCCAAAAATGACCATGAGTATTTCAAATGCCAAACACTAGGAAATAATTAAATCCTCTTCTTACAAGGCATCACTGACATACATGTACTATACCCTTCTAATAAGACTGCAACATCAACTTCATCAAGTCTTGATTCACTGTAGATTGATTTTGGCAAATTGAGTACATTCTGGCAAATGAAGTAGAGAAAACATTATGTAGGACATTTGTGCACATACGTAGTATATATATATGCACTTTCAAGATTGGTCATATAGGTGGCAGAACCACCCTATAAAATGCAGGAGAGTTACTGTAATTCAACGTTAGTTTGAAGTAAAGCCAAGTTAAACAAAGAGCTTCCTGGTTAGTGGAAGTCTTTGTATGCTACTGTTGTGTCTTTATCTGCGTTACTATGGCTCATGTAGACAGATTATCAACATGCAGTAAATTATTATAGATCATTGAACCCACTTGCAGGGAAATATTTTCTTAACTTCTTGAATCTCTTTCTCAAAAGATATGAAGAGTTCCACCAAAGGTATATTTTGAAACAACTTTAAAATATCACAGCTTTCTTCTTATAACTTCTTACAAATTCTCATCTTATTTTAGGACTTGAGTTTTGTATATTCAAGGAAAAAGAAGCGGTAACTCGGAGTTAATTTCACAATTTAGGAGAAGATTAAATTTTGTCACATGATTCACAAGGGCCAATCATGGAACCGGAGAATCTACAATATTCTTTCTCTGTTCCTAGTTGGGAACTACTACTGCATTCCCCTTTAAATTGTATTTCCATAGCAACGTGTACAGGGCTGTAAGCAAGCAAAGGACAATGCCAAACTTTGATAATTGTACATGTGATTTGTTTACAAGAAGACAGGTGACCTCATTTTGCCCCAGAAATTGAAAATACATGATGATGAAAATGTGTTCGAAAACAATGACATAAACAACCAGGTGGATCAAGCATTAGGTGCAGGGTAAGGCACAGTCTTTCATGCTGCAAAATCACTTGTTGGCCTTGGTGCCCTCTCGGATGACATGACAGCAGGCCTCCATTTTCAGAAAAATTTCTGGTTGTCCTTCGGCAACTATTTCACTAGCTTTTGTTGTCCACAATGAAATTTGCTTATCCGAAACATTTTGCACACCATTATAAAACAGTAATTGTGTTCCTGTATTATTGGTCTTGAAGAATAAAAAGCTGGGATATTTGAGAGACAGAAACACTTCAAGTCTGAAACATGGTATGATGAAAACAATTGAAAGAGTTTATCAGTCAGCTTTATACTTTTTAATCTAAGAGAAAAATGGTTGTCCATCAGACAACCAATCTTTAACTTTTGGTTGTCCCTATGAAATTTTAGTTGTTCAGGACAATCGGACAACCATGAAAATCGAGCTCTGTTAGACATATGCCCTTAAAACTGGGAAAATGGTCTTGCCCTGCTGGAACCTTAAAGCAGCTCATTGAGTTGGTTCATAAAATTCAACAAATCTTTCCAAACTTGTGATGAGGTTTCTTCACATACCAATGACAAATGGTCAAACTCAGACAATCCCCATATCTTACGTGCAAATAACTGTTTTTTGAGTAAGTTTACTTTGAGGTTGAATTCAGTTCACAAAATTTCGTGACCAGACACTTTTTCAAAATACAGTAAGCACAAAACCGTTGCAAACCAAGACACCACAAAATGCAAATTTTTAGCTTTTCCCTTGACTTTTGGATATGAAACTTGGCTTATTATAGTAATTAAAAGCACAGTCATGAGATGGTGACCCTTTAACACTCTCATTAAGTTATCATTCAATATCAACTCAATGAGCTCCTTTAATTCCAGCCCTGAAATTTTTAAACAGGATGGCCGCCTGAAAGGCATTGGCTTGCTCATGTTAGGGAAGTGCAGTATGCAGTAGCGTACCTAGGTTAATTCTGCTGAAAATGAATTCATGTGCTTTGTGAAAATCATAAAATTTCAGTCCTTAAATTGTGCTATCATGATATCCAGTGATTTTCTTTAATCCTGCATGTACATATGACCATGCGCTACATACAATAGGGATACAGTGTGTAATTTACAATCTCTGCAATACATAAATTGGCCAGTAACAGTAATACAGTACTGTATATGGTTGTGTGCACAAGTCTACATACAGTACAGTATGTATGGCTGCATGTGTTTCTAAATCTACAGTACCACTCTCATTTTAATACTTCTGGCAATGATTCATCCTTTAGATCTTAAACTACCCTCATGTTCCCTTTATGTTGACAGTGTGCTGTGTCTGCCTGCTTGATTTAGGATTTGGGGACATCTACAGTAATTAAGCACTTCTTGCAAACACTAGTGTGTTTATATATAGATGCCTATCTTCATGATCTGACTATAAGGGCATAGTTGTTTTAATTGTAATTTATTACTTAGATTTCTCACTGCTGATTGGTTATTTTATTTGTTTAATATTGATTAATTGCTGTAACGTGGCAATTAAGAGTGATTTATAGATCAAGTTAGAAGAAGTCTGGAGACAGTGTTAAATGTAACTTAAGTTGCTTAAAGGACATCTCCAATGCCTATCTGACAGTTCAAATTCTTTTCACTAATTGCTTTTGATTTTCATGCCCCTCCCAAACTACTGCATTTCTTGAAAGCTCCCTGCATGATACATGTACAGTACACCAGCAATGCCCATAGTCTTTGGAGAGGACACAAGGGTGTATCCATGAAACCACCCTCAAACCCCCATCCCCCACACCCCACCTCCCATGAAAAAAAAAAAATGAATACATGAAAAAAATTAAAAGAATCCAAGAAAAGGGTATTGAATGTAAGAATTCAAGAAAATGGAATTGACCTTAAAGATAAAAAAACTAAACTTAATCTTCAAAGTAAATGAAGCCTGTCAAATTCAAAAATCTTGAACTATTTTGGAGCACAGGTCTGAGCCTTGAAAATGTCAGGAAATACTATTGTAACTGTGCATAGGCTGCCTCTAGAATTACTATACTTACCAATTTGCACACTTTAAGTTCATTTTAAAAAGTTCCCATCATAAACATTTGTAAAGTTTGCCTATGAATGCAGACACTTACCCTTTAAGGTGTCGTGCATGCCAAAGTGATAGGCTTTTTCCATTTATGGTATTTGTTGATACATGAATCACACATGGATTGACATTAATTAACCATCTCTCAACTTTCTTGTAAGTAGACAAGCTTTTGCTCAGCATTCCATTTACAACAAACAAACTCTTGACAAGGTATTCCAGATGACAGCACTAGTGGGTACTATGAAAAAGTCTTTCTCAAGGAACATCAGGGAAGACACACCTCATCTTCAAAACTTTAATAGTTGTTGTGTTCAGACATTAATGTTTCCTTTGGGGTTGGACTTACATTTTGATTTTTTATGTTTTAATTGCTTCTCTTATCCAAGGGATTCTTATTAACATTGTATTCTGTTTAACACATTAGTTTTTGTATAGCTGCAGCTGTGTTCATTTTATGATATGATTAATGTTGGTACAGTAACAATAATTGCCTTTCTTCATTCAATAGAACGAGATCGATACATGGCTATGTTAAATGTGAACAAAATTTACAATCTGTGTAGGACCTTGCTATATCTGTAGAGTACAAGTATATTGATACTGTACTGTATGTGAGCAGGGAACTTATGAAAATTTCCCGCCATGCAGTGAGGACTTTGAACTTTCTGTTTTCTAGAAAGATAAATTCACATCCAAGATTGACAATAACAAGATCAAAG
Organism: Holothuria scabra; assembly: GCA_037179385.1. Classification (NCBI taxonomy): domain Eukaryota; kingdom Metazoa; phylum Echinodermata; class Holothuroidea; order Aspidochirotida; family Holothuriidae; genus Holothuria; species Holothuria scabra. The sequence continues at coordinate 15,371,936 of CM074200.1, forward strand.
TTCATCTAACCAGGTTGATATTTCTACTACAGGACAAATGTAACAAATAGGTAGTCCAATAGGTGTGTCTCTTGGATATATTTACTGTAACTCTTTTAAAGGGCATGTCCTCTCATCCCATACTTCAATTATTGTAGTAGTCTACAGAAATTTGCTATTGGCTCAGCTCATTGATTGGCAGTTACAGTAGTTCAAACAATGCAGAGTAACAAAGCTTATATTACACATCCTGAACTATACTGTCACTGTACATTGAACTACTTTATTTAAAGGGCAGAAGCAGCCATCCCAAATTGAAGAAGTGTAGTAGACTGTCCAGTTTCATGATTGGCTGTTGGGAGTCATGTGACAATGTTTTTTCTCTTCAAATGTGAAATTTACCAGAAATAACTGCTTGGTTTACCTTGAATATGCAACAGTAAAGTCATAAAATGTAATGAAAGATACTTTGAAGAGAAATAAGATGAAAATTGTGTTATTTAGCTTTTTCTTCAAAATTAGTTTTGGGGGACTGCTCTTTACCTTTAACAAAGCAGATCAGACCCCATCCTAGCCCATCCCTCATTCTTTCATTTGTAAGCTTCAGGGAAGAACAATTGCTAAAAATAATTTTAGAATAAATCCACCAGGAACTGATGGTGCCATTTCATACCATTGTAGTGTTATTGCCTCATTGCTTTTCATGTGGGTGGGTGGGAAAAGTTACTGTAGGAAGGAGGGAGGCTCATTTCCGGGAAACTTGGACATGTATGAAAGGGAATTTGGGCAATTGAGAGTAAATTTGGGGCAATTAGGGTTAAACTGCCACCTTACAGTAGGTACAAATGAAAGTACAGGCAAATACTGGAGAATTTACCCCGTCCCTTGTAAATTTACATTTTTTTCCAACTTTGCCTGCTGGATACATGCAGTAAGAAGCTATAGTCTACAGTGCTATGTACAGTCTGTACATTTCACAGTAAATAGTGTACATTGTGGTAGAATAAACAGTTTGTCACTCTCACATAATTAGTGAGATTTTAACAATTTGTTCATGTCAGACCTGAGGGTTGGTCATGTGATGTAAGTTATATTCAAATTTATTGATCTCCTTTAATTCAAGGCTAAAGTGTTGTAACAGCAGATCTGTTGCAGTTATACTGTACACACCTAAGCAACAACATTGCTGTGAAAATCATGTATGCAATACATTGTACAAGTATTACTGTACACACTTTCAATTACACTGTAATCATGAATTTTTGTACTGTATACAATATATGTTAGTGCCATACTGCAAGCCATGTTTGTGATCAGTTCGCATGGTCTGCCTGTTTGTACTATAAAACGTAATAAAATATGGTACGGTATCTATTTCATTCATCAGCTGGTACCTTCTAACACCCTATGCATACAGATAATACCTGTACGTACTGTATGGCCAGCAAACTATTGACACCTACTTCACCTCTCCTAGTACAGTAAACCATTTTGCCAGACAGAAAGTGGTATACATTTGGGGGAAAAATATTTTGGGCACATCCTGGGGATTTAGGGGGCAATTGTCCCCAAAGCTCTGATGTTTTAACATCTCTGGATTTTTTCAGTTACCCTCAACTCCTAACTGACCTAATTGGGGAGCGGGGGAAGGGGGGGCAAGGACAAAATCTAGGAGTAGATGCCTCTTCTTGCCCACCTCTGTGTAACAGTACCACTAAATAGAAAGAGGTGTGGGTTCTTGCATTTGTTTCCTGGACTTACTGTAGTTCAATTGTAGAGATCCCCTTTAATAGCATTTGTGATATATTCCTGTAGAGTTTCAGTATCCGTCCATTTTTTCAGTAGGAAGGACACCTCAGGTAGTCATGTCATAAAAGTGAAAGCTAAGCCATTTGTTCACAGTTAAAACAAATTTCTTTCTCCAATTGTTACATGTTTCATCTTCCTTGATATACTGTACTGACCAATCATACAAAGCCAAACGACAAAAAGAAAAACTGCAAAAAATTGTATTTCTAGGTCATAATATAAAGTTGTGCTTCCTTGTGTAGCTTTCAACTTCCCAACAGAAATTCTTGTTTCATATCAGCTGTAGCTTCACCGGACTGCATTACATCCAGTACTGTAGCCTTGTAAAATTGGGTAGTAATGTGCATCACTGTATTCATAACCCCTAAAGCATACTGTAGTTAGCCTGACATGTTAGACCACTTGCAGACCTTGATCGTTGAATGGCCTATTTGTAAATTGATGTCTAACACATGTAAAAACCCATTTCCTTTATAAATGTTGACCATTTGGTGATAAGATCTCATCAAGTGGTATGGGCTGTGATCGAGATGCACAATATCAATTGGATCCAAAACAAAAAATGAGTGTCTGTTGCACATGCATCCTAAAGGATGGAACTATACTTTGATTTGGCAGAGATGCACAAATCCTTACCAGAATTTTGCCTCCATACTTACTCAGATTCTGTTGCCAGTTGAGAGTTAAACATAAAAGTTTTGGCCACAGTACCCCACCCCCACCTTGACTCAAACTCATGCACACAGCCCTGTCTCAAAGGTCTGTGGACTGCTGTCGGTTGCTTTTTTCAAATTTTGATTAAACTCTCTTCGTCACAGTCTTAACTCTTTTTATCGTCTAATTTTTGTTATATTTTATTTGAACAGAAACAAGAGAGAAGAAATCAACATGCACAGAGGGAGACAGAGTTTCTCAGACTTAAGAGATCCCGGTTAGGGGTAGGGGATTTCGAGTCCATTAAGGTCATCGGACGTGGTGCTTTTGGAGAGGTCCGACTGGTCCAGAAGAAGGATACAGGTCACATTTATGCCATGAAAATACTCCGCAAGGCTGACATGCACGAAAAAGAACAGGTACGGTGTCCATGTCCACAAGAAAAGTTTCAGGAATTAGGACTAAAAGAAAAGCATGACTTGGGAACTTCCAAACGACAGTATTTTTGTTCCCCAAATGTTAAATTTACTCGGAGGCACTGCTTGGTTTACCATGAAAGTCCTATTAAAAAATTATGAAAGGAATTAGGACTAAAAGAAAAGCATGACTTGGGAACTTTCAAACGACAGTATTTTGTTCCCCAAATGTTAAATTTACTCGGAGGCACTGCTTGGTTTACCATGAAAGTCCTATTAAAAAATTATGAAAGGCACTTTGGAGAGAAATCGGAAGAAAATATTGAGATTTAAGTGTTGCTTCAAAATAAGTTTGGGATGACTGCTCTTGACCTTTAAGTAAGACCCACATTTTTTAAAGTGTCTCATCATCCTTTGTTTTGAGTAGACTCTTAGGAGAGAAAATGAAGTATTCCATTTTCATGTACTGTAGTAAATTGTAATTTTTGGCTTGTATATAGACTCATTCTTGTTTACAAACAAATGGAGTCATGACTGCTTGACAACAGAGTTGATGAGGTGCACTCACATTTTCATCACAGTGAAATGTAGATTCTGAGTTGTATGCATTGTGTGTGCAATTGTGAGGTCGCTGCACGCCCAAAAGCTAAGATCCATGCATGTTTCTGCACATGCTCCATGCCAACCAGTAATGAAGACATGAATGAGTTTTTTGACAATGCTATGAAGATAATTGCATCATAACCATGGAAACAGACTACGTGCTGTGAACTTGTTATCAACTGACAGGTTACAGAACATTCTTGGCAACAGTCGCAAAAGCTGTCTCAAAGTTCCTTGTTTAGCAAGTTTACAAATTATTTTTAGTTTTACTCTGCAGTTACGTATAGTAACTAACTTGCATTGAACAGGTGATTCCTGTTGACATACTGGGTACTGTAACCTACTGCACAGTACCTTGTATGCACAGTAGAAGATTGGCGTAATTTTATTGATAAATGTTAAAATCATGGTATACTTCACATGAATTTTGCCTCAATTTCTAGTAATAGTAATAGTATCAAGAAAAAAGGCATTTTACCTGGTTAATGTCATGCTACTTTTTTGGGATACCAAGGGTAAAAATTTGCCCTTACAGGAGTTTTCCCCTCGCTAATTCTAGGTACAAACAAATTATAAAGGGGCGATTCGCGGTGTTCAACAAGAAATTTCCCAACTGGCTAACAATAACCCTAATCCCTAACCTAATCCCTAACCTGAACAAAAATAAAATCAATACAATACAATGGCTACAGCCAATCAAGAAACAACATGTTAAACAGTGCACATCTACCCATTATAAGATGCCTTTTTGTGACAATTTTGCAACAAGTGTAATGCAGTGATCTTCTGTTTCTGTTGGTTGCTATTATATTTCACCATAATATCCAAGGCACTGGAGTGAGCTCGCCTCAAGAAAATGTTCAATTTTCAGTTGTACCGTATATGTTCAAGCTTAAATGTGTAAATCTACTTTAAAATCCAGGTGGCTCATGTTAGAGCTGAACGTGACGTGTTGGTTGAAGCGGACAATCCCTGGGTCGTTAGGATGTACTATTCATTTCAAGACCCTCACAATCTCTACCTCATTATGGAGTTTCTGCCTGGAGGTACGTTGACAGCTCATCTTGCACCCTGCTGGTTTCATCCAGTGGGACCCCTTCCCTTTTATTCAGTTGAGGTTAAAGTGGACAATACCTTGTAAATTTTGCCACAAAGAGGTCTCCATGGCCCAGTGTCCAATCAGCAGTTACAAAGAATTATGGGAAAGAATTTTGGTACTGGTACTGCATTCCTAAATTTCCTGGGAAAGAGCCTCCAAGCTTCCCCACTTTTTCCACCTATGCTTACTGTACATCTGTGATTCTGTACTGATGGCAAGTTCAATGGGACTAGGAAGCAAGTCCGACTTCTTTCAATTTTTTTAGGCACATTTGAAGGTTTCCATTTGAGTTTCACAATTTTCATAAATAATATGATAATTTTCTGTATTGATAACCAAATCCCTTAGCAAATCAGTGCCTTTTTGTATTCTTGAATAAGCAAATTGCCTTTGAAATCCATCGATCTGTTGATTTGTGACTTGAAGAAAATAAAAAATTGCAAAAACTGCTCAGCTGGCACTATTTCTCTCCACCAGGTGATATGATGACACTTCTGATGAAGATGGACACACTTACCGAGGAGGCTACCCAGTTTTACATAGCAGAGACAGTACTGGCCATCAACTCAATTCACAAGCTTGGTTTCATCCATCGAGATATCAAACCAGATAATCTACTCCTTGATGCAAAGGTTTGAATGAACTACATGAATCTTGATTATCCCTAGACATCTTGAAAAAAATTTACCTTACACATCATGGATAGTAAATAAATTTTAAAAACTATTAATCAGATGAGCCAGCTCTTCCACACCCTAGAATATTGCAAGTTGCCATTGATGTTGATATTGATAGTGTAATACATTCTGCACCCCACCTCTGGAAAATGATCTGGCCTCCCCCCTCCCCATATCCTTAATTCTTCCAAGTCGGGTTTCAAATTTGAGGTTGTTTGCTTAATTAAACATACGTAGCCCAGGTTAAATCAGGTGCTAGGCATATTAGGTGACTAACGAAGTGAAAACCACAAGACTTGTTACTCTATTGACACAATAGACCTTTTGAGATGGTCAGCTCACTCTTGTCATCACAGGGTCTAAGGAGGAAGATTAACTAGGCATTCATGAAAAGCAAGTATCAACAGACTAGTGAGCCAGATAATTTTGTTTCAAAGTACACTGAGCAGAACCTGCACAAATAAAGAACTTTGCGGGTGGGAAGTCCAGTGATCTGTTTAGAGATTTAAACGAGCATTGGAGTAGGGAAATGAACAATGGAGTAGGGAAAGCGAGCCAGTGAGTCACAACTGGAGAAAAGGCAGTGGCTGGCTCAACTTAAACCAATTGGTTAAAAACTGGGCATTAAAACTCCCTTCAAGTAAGTCTACCACACCCCCCACACCACAGCACTTCCATCTGTAAGCCATCTTACCCCATGTGATATCTTGCTGAACTCCTGTGCTGGACTCAAAATAGGGAAATGTTATTACTGTCTGTTTAAAATTCCTTCAGTCTTCATATGTTGTGTTTGAGGATCAAAGACTTCCCCATTTTGTGTGAAGAAATGTCACACTGATAATGTGGTTAACTTAATTTTGGAATTCTGGAAAAATGCCAGGAAGTTTTAAGTAGAACACTCACCATTCCTGGCATGGGAAAATACATGTAGGTTTACCACATAGTCTGCAGTCTTTAGGCTAGGACAGTTAAACCAATGTCAGCGATGTTTCATATCATATCATAGTGCACCCCTTCACAAGGAGCAACAACCCAGCAATAGTGTATGTTGGTCAATCATGAGAACTGAAGTTGCCCCAACTTAATAAACCCTTTCCCAAATGTGATTACAAAGGATTGTGGGACAGACTTTTGGTACTTGTTATTTTTTTCAATATCATATAACAGTGGCCAAAAATGATGTGCACCCAGACCCTGTCCCACAATCCATTGTAATTGCTGTTTGGAAAAGAGTCTATAGGGAAATAGGTCTTGATGAAGAAGTTAAGTTTGGCTATGAAAACTAGTGTCATGTGCAGCTAGTTTAGGATTACACCTTATTGAATGGGCAGCTTGCAACCCATGTGGAAAATAATCACTTTCTTAACCCTTTTGCTACAGAAGGGGGTCCATCCCACCAAACTGAACTGTGTTGGTTACAGCCCTATATTCTCCCCTGTGGGCATGGGGTTGTAGAACATGCCCATGGTATTACCTGCCTGTTGTAAGAGGCTACTAATGGAAAGAACTTGAACAGTATTTGAACCGTATGACACTGTATAAGACATTTATGTTGGTGTTTTTAAATCTTATCTAACTAACTAACTAATCAACTAACTAACAACAGCCCTATGTTCCGACAAATCCATTACGTTCCAACACAGGCCTTTGTTCTGACACCCTAGGTTCCGAAAACTCCGTCTTAGATGAAAAAAGAGATTGTTGGAACAGAGGGGTGTTGGAACATCAGGGGTTGGAATATAGGGCAGTCACCAGCTATGTTCTGTATTACATATACACTGTACATATGTACAGGTTCTACAAAATGTTAATTTTTTGTATGAATGCTCCTGTACAGGGTTGTAGCTATGGTGCACGGCACTGGGCAGCCGCACCCAGCACTCTATATTTCCCCCCAGCACTCCAGGCAAACACAGGTCTCCCCACCCACCACAAATCTGCCTACGGAGACATAAAATCAGCCCCAAATTTACTCCCTAAAGTAAAATGAGGGAAAAATGAAAAAATAATGCCTGAAAAGTGGGGTATATTGCCATAGGGTAGGGACATGCACTTTCACCAGATCAGGCAATTACCCAGCACTCAAATTTGGCTAGCTACAACTCTGCTGCCATATTAGCACTCGCTATGCCCCAAGAGGATGCATATATATGAAAAAATTTATCCTCAATTCTATTTCATGTCCAAAATACGATTACACACCGTAGGTTTGTAATGAGCTACTCTGCGAGGCAGCTAGGTGCCATGGTTTTTCGGTGAAACCATACGTATGTAGTAGCGGTAAATTATGGCTTTGCAGCAAAATCATGCGTAGTGAAGGGGTTAACCCCTTACCCTGCACAAAAAGTAGCAAAAAGATGAATGAGTTTTACTTTGAAAAGAAGTTTGATTTGCTCTAATATAACACAATACAGATTACGTTAAACCTTTCCTTTTGAATTTGAGGAGTAAATTGCAAGTGTCCAAAAATTCCATGAAATATTTATAACAACATTAAGAAGAAACAAAATGTCACATGGGATTTATCTCAGGAAGTAATTAAACCAATGTAAAGTGTCATATCCTTGTCATTATTAGATCATCAATGGCAGATACCTTCTTGTTGAATTAGTAATGGGATATCTTTATTAAGTTTGTAATTTGGGTAAAAAGAAAAACAAAGTAGAGCAGGCTGAAGTAGAGTTTTACAAGCACTGTAGATTTGGGAATCACGGAAACGCCCACACATTTTGCTGTGCACAGTTTTAACTGTAAGCAGTGACATCCTGTTTGGCATCAAGGCCTTGATTTATCAGTTTATAGAAGATTGAATGGAGGGGAAAGAAAGAGGTGGGAGAAAAAGTGAGACAGAGGATTGGGGTACAAATGAGAACCCCATGCATGAGTTCACATTTCTGCCATGTCAGTTTCTCCATTTTGTTTGTGATAAGCACATATGGGGAAAAGATATAAATTTCATTTACTGCCAGAAAGGTAGAAGTCTAGTTTGGCAAAGTAGGTCCTTCCAATTTGTAAAACATTCAGTCTTTTGGAAGATAATTTCACACTGTACTTAAGATTCATAGCATTAATGCTGTGTATCACCTTTAGCATGAGTTGGCCCTCTCGACCAGCTGAATTTAAGATCTTTCCCTTTCCTTTCTCTCATTAATAGGAAGTAGACATCAATGGTATAATGCATTATGCATAACCACTTAGTGTTCCTTTTACATTATTAATCCTGTGTCAATGCATTTATCCACAGGGCCATATCAAGCTTTCCGATTTCGGTCTTTGCACCGGTCTTAAGAAGTCACATCGCACAGAATTCTACAGAGATTTGTCTAGAGCTCATCCTAGTGACTTTTGTAAGTTTGTTAACCTTCTATGGCATGGTCAATTTACATTCTTGCTCGTATGATAACTCTTAAGAAGAATAAATAAATGTAACAACATTTCAAATTTAAAATCATCATTTCAAGGCTCCAGCAGAATTTAGACAGTGTTCTGAAATTGGCTGCTCAGTACAGTAAACAAAAGTCTCATATGAAATGTGCAAACTGTTTGTTAAGTGCTTCCATGCATGTCAATCTCAAGATAAGTACAGTCCTTAGCTTTCGAGAGGCTGATGGAGTGTTGCATAGTTTTCATTCCAAAAGACTCTCTGTCTTGGGCACGTTGCCAGGATTGTGTCATGGGGGGGTTTGGGGACAAGGCTTTAGGGAAAAGTCTAAGGGTAGAGAGAAAAAATAGCTATTTTATGGTTTTTTGCATTGCAAGGTTGGGTCATGGGGGTTCTAACCCTCCCCCTCCCCAAGAGGGAGAGGGGGGAGTGGATGGTTATAGTGAGGTGCCTCTATATTAAGCATGTCATAAGTCTGTTTCAGACTGTTATAAATGTATTGAGTAGTTGGTTTGTGTAATAGGTGGGCTTACAATGATACTTGTAATGTAACTCAGGACCACAGTCTGTAACTCTCTTTCATTAAGAAGCTCACTTGTGTTATTTTTGTTTATTGTCACAGCTTCAAGTAAACCAGTTGATTCTAAAAGAAGACACGAAAGTTGGAAAAGGAACAGGCGGGCCTTGGTAAGTGTCATTTAGTAGGTCAGAGGTCAGGGAATGATTGACTCAGTGTTCAAAATCTACACACAGCCCCCATCTTCCTGCACCCTCTCCACCGCCCCTTTATATCCTATCTGCATCTGCATATATAACCTGTTATTTGCCTGCATTGCAACTCTGACAAACACGATTCACATTTGACTCACCACTGACAGGACTCAGAGGATGGGTCTCACCGATGATTCCCAGGTTGAGTCATACCAAAGACTCTAAAAATGGAACCTACTGCCATTGTGCATGATGCTCCACATAAGCAATGGAGTAGGGAAAACAAGCCAGTGAGCCACAACTCGAAAAAGGCTGTGGCCAGCTCGACTTGAACCAATAGGTTGGAATCTGAACAGTGAAATTCCATTTAACTAAGTAACTAACTCATCCACAAAAGTGCATGATGGTAAACTTTCATGCTGTATATTAAGTTGCTGTTTACAGGGCCGGAGTTTTAGATTTTCCAGGTGTGCTACAAATCAAACTCCTACGGAAATTAAAGAGAGTGGTAGGTGTGCTGTTTTTTAATCTTAAAATATATTGATATGAGCTCCCATGCTCCATTTAAATGTGTAAAACTCACACTCGTCACAGTGCAACTCTGAAAACTCAAGGCCTGTGTATAGAAGATTAGTTTCTTATTTCTGTGGCAGATAATTGACTTAAGCAATTTTAGGTTTTAGCGCTGACTGTATGGTCAAGTAGTTGTAACATTCAACTTTTAGTCAGGAAGTCCGGAGTTCAAGTCCTGGTTTTATACCAAAGACTTTTAAAATGGAATTCACTACCATTGTGCTTGGTGTTCAGCATAGGCAATGGAGTCTGGAAAAAAGCAGTGGCCAGCCAGCAGAATGCTTAAGTTACATATAGGAATTACTCTCTGTTTTTTTCGTGATTTTTCAGTTCCTTGTTTTCCTCCCATTGGACAGTTTTTTGACATTTTGGCCGACAATTTTGTAACCAAAGTTTACCATATTTCTTCATTTGTAGGCTTATTCAACTGTTGGTACTCCCGATTACATTGCTCCAGAAGTTTTCCTTCAGACCGGTTACCGTAACAACTGTGATTGGTGGTCGTTAGGGGTTATCATGTACGAGATGTTGATAGGATATCCTCCATTTTGCTCAGAAACTCCTCAGGAAACGTACAGAAAAGTGATTCATTGGAAGAAAACATTGCAATTTCCGTCAGAGGTGCCCATATCCAGAGCATCAGAGGATTTAATCAGAAGGTACATTTCATGTTTAATCTGAAGTAATAATTTGCTTTTATACAGAGTGATTTGAAGGATTAATCCTCTCATCACCTCAAACAGTTCCAATTCTCCTAATCTACTTACTTTAGCCCCACCCACAGCTGTTTAAAATTCTTCCTCATCCAGACACAATCTCAGTTTAATGCTTCTAGGCGAGTATACAAGACCCAATGTGTAATCCAGACACCCTCATAGACCTATTTCCAAATAGCAATTACAATGAATTGTGGGATAGAGTTTTGGTGTTTGTCATTTTTGTCAATGGCATTTTACTGTGGTGAAAATTGACATACACCCAAAACTCTATCCCACAATTCATTGTAATTGCTATTTGGAAATAGGTCTATTACAGTATATGCTGTTTAATAAGAGCTACAGTACTCTGCATTTTCTCCCTATCAATCAATGAGCAGTGCCAATTGAGAATTTCTGTGGACAACTACAAAAATTGTAGTTTTGGAGTGAGAGGTGACTGCCTTTAAATTGAGAATGAAGTCACTGCAATTTGAATTATTGTAGCAGTCTGTCCTATTTCATGAAAGGCTGTTCCTCCTCTTCAATTGTGAAATTTACCAAAAGTAACTGCTAGGTTTACCTTAAAGTCCCGGTATATTGTGAAAAGTACTTGAAGTGGAAATTAATGTAGAAGAAAATTGTGTGAATTAAGTTGTTCTTTCAAAAACAGTGTGGATGACTGCTTTGACCCATTGAGAAATATGATTGGTTTGTCAGTAAATGATACTTTCTTCAGTCAATAGATAAGGTCCTTTAAGTCATATGGTTCAGTAGTCAGTAGATCATATGTACCTTTTTGTTGAAAAGTTCTAGCTTTTGAAATGTTGGTGTTGACCATGTATTTGTTGAGCGAAACATCTAATGTAATAGTCAAATTGCAAGCACGGTGGAGATGGTTTGCCAAGCGAGTAATAAGATGCAGAGGGTTAAAAAAGGACTGGTCAAAGTTTAAACTTATGCATAAGTCACATAGAAGTAAGTTATCCAAGAATTGTGAGTTACATTAGGTGAAGAAGTTATTTTTGTATTGAAATATAGTGTAGGGCTTGCTTACAGGAAGCCCCAGTCCCCTATCTGGTGTCCTAAGGCCAACACCTGCAGGTAGGATACCCAAATACTGTAAAATACATAAGTTGGTGACATAATTTCCCCGTTTGCATGCCATGTAGTTAGTTAGATGGAGTTTTACGGCCCAGTTTCCAACTGGTTGGTTCAAGTCGACCTTGCCACGGCCTTTTTTCCAGTTGTGGCTCACTGACTTGTTTTCCCTACTCCATTGCTTATGCTCAGCACCATGCTCGGCAGCAGTATGTTCCATTTTAAGAGTCTTTGGTATGATTCGATCTGGGAATCGAACCCAGGCCTTCCGCATGGGAGGCGGATGCTCTACCGCTAGACCAAACATGCATGCCATATAGGACTTAACTTCAGATGGCCCTGGTCCCCCACCAAGGACCCCAAAGCGGTCACATTAGATAGACTACCTAAAAGACAAAGTTCATGTGAATGACTTTTGTGCAGATTTGCAAGTTTGTCATATGTTGCAACCACATGCCCCAAATTCAAAATCCTTGCCATTGACATGGTAGCCATCAGTTTCCTATCAATAAAAGATTTTGCTGTTGAGCATGTACATGTAACTTTTAGTATCTAAGTATCATGATATCATCAAAGCTTCATACTTTCATTTTTTCATGGACTATATTATTTTTGAATATAATCCAACTTTTTACCTTCATAAAAATCTTGTGACAAGATGGCAAATAGAAAATAATTTTGTAAAAGTCGTTAAACATTCCAGGAAATCATTAGGTCACAGATTTGCCATAACTTCTTACCAGGAAGTAGAGTTTCTGCTTATTTACAAGTTATATTCTTAGCTGTAGAGGCAAGCACAGAGGACTTATACATACATACTGAACAATAGCATGCAGTTAACTATGTTATGAGCTTGGTTTTCATATCCCATGTTTTCCCGCGCAGTTTCATGTGGCAATAATTTACCAAACTTGTTTATTAGAAAAGGTACAAAGAATAACATTGGCGTTCCCCAAAATTGTAAATATGACAAGTTGTAGCTCAATTTTTTGCATTTTTGGTTCCTTGCGGTAGCAAAGGAACCTATGTAGTCAGGTTGGCGTGTGTGTGTGTATGTGAGCTTGTTAACAATACCTTGCCGGGTACAAGCAGCTCACGAGAGCTGAGGCCTCGCACGTCTATCCTCGCTCTCACGGAGCTCGTAACTGGCGTAGCTACCCGAAAATTCGGACACTGCAATGAGCTCTGTCACGTGATATGCAAGAGCCCACCCTCGCTCGCGGCATTCACATGCTGCGTGACATAAACGGCTAAAGGGGAATCCCGACCATTTCCTTACGGGGAACAGTCCTGTGTACCCCGTAAGGCATTGAATACGGGTATGCCCTGTGTGTGTGTGCGTGCGTTTCTGGGGTCAATCGGGGATACACACATGAAAATTACAGTAGAACTGGGGATACCCCGCGAAACGGGGATATCCCCGGTTTTAGAAAGGCCAAAATAATGCAAAGTGGGGTGTCAGATAAGTGCCTGTAGCTTTACAGTTTGATCTGAGGTATATCTGCGATTCCATGTTTTTTGTTTGAATTTGTGTGTAAATGTGTGTGTAGATTTTTCTGGATCCCCAGTTACCTTGATTATAACCTGTGATTATCCCCAGTTGACTAGGAAAAACAGAATATCCACACTAGACTGGTATAATGCACATGTCTCCGATAGGCGCCAGAAACGCGTATTGGTGTGTGTGTGTGTGACACTTGCTTTGGTACGCTCTAACTCAACAAAGGAAGGTTGGATGGAACTTGGATTTGGTACATAGATTTGTCATAGGGAGAAGGTGTGCTCTATCGTTTTTGGTGGAGGTCAAAGGTCATTTGGGGCACCAGAGGTCAAAAACTAAAAACCTTCTCAACACGATATTTCTAGTTAAGAAACTTGGATAGATGTCATACTTGGTGTGTGGATGTGTTATGGTGTAAGGATGAAATTGGATATGTTCGATGAAGGTCAAGGGGTCATCTGAGGTCACCAGGGGTCAAACACTGAAAAACGTTTTAACACAGTATTTTAAGGTAGAAAGGACGGATTTCAAATCAATCTGTGTTTGGTTAAGGTCAAAGGTCATCAAGGTCACTGGAGGTCAACCGTTGGAAATGTTATTTAGAAAATCTTGTAAGCTAGATAAAGATAGTTTCAATAGATTTTTTATCTCACCTGGTTTTGCATGCTTACGCACCCAAACACCTTAGAAATTTGTTCTTTATGTTCGTTCAGTAATGATTCCTTCGGGTTGTACACATATTTTGGATCATTCAAAGTTTTAAGAGGACAATAACTGAAATCTGTAGATTTCACTGAGCACAGGTCACTTTGCATTAAACTGGTCTCTCTGGCCAGTGGAAGCAATGCATGGATTATACAGTATGTCTCTTTAATACTGCTGTGCTCTGTGGGGTAACCTAATCCTCATTCTATTATCACACTTCATTAATCGCTTGCTTTCTGCTTAACTGCTGAGTAAACCCTGTTTTCTGTGTAGAGATAGCAAATAGGACAAATGGTAGATTGTTTTAAAGTAATAGCAAGTTTTATTTGAGAGCAGGTAAAAATAACTTGTGAGAAAACTGCAATGGGTGTTTTTCTCTCTCTCTGACCACATTGTGTATTGTTTATTGGTGATAATATCAAGTTTGATTACAAGCATAAATACATATGGAAATGAGGTTGTGTTTTTGAAGGATCACCAAGCATTACAAAAGTTGAATGTCAGTAAGGCCACAGAAATTTAATCTTTGATTTCATGTAATATTAGTACTAAAATATCCCTAGTGAAGATGTTACAAACATTGAGTATGAACTTTCGCTTAGCTCTATTTCACAGACTGGCTGTACAGTTCTTATAATATCCAGCAAGGAACCACAGTGCCCATTGGGCTCTTGTCGAAAGAGTACTCTGTTTCTTTAAAATGTCTGCATGAGAGGGTATCATTAACAACAAAAACAAAGAAAAACCATTTTGTCAATCAGCATTGTATAATTTCATGTGATGGAAGTTTTGATTATGAAACTTAATATCCTTAAATTTGTTGTAACTCTAGTAACTCATGGAAAAGAGAAATGAATAATTAAGTTTTCTTTACCAACAATAATATTTGAAGAAACTACTCTTGAAAACTATTAAAATGCTGATAAAATGCCAAAGTATTTAGAACCTATACTGAACCATCCCTTTGTTCCTTTATGACCCAATCTTTTATTATGCCTCTGTACATTTCTAAAACATTATTTCTCAAAGTGAAATCCTGGCAAGTATATTCCACTTGTAAAGAGAGCCCCTTCTATGGGGCACCCTTTGAATCCTTCTTTACTTTCCAAAGGAAAACATGGATAGATTTGATATCATATGTTACAACTGAAAGCCATAATAAAGAACAACAGTGTTGTATGGTAAGTTTTTCTTTTGTGCATGGTCAAGTGGCTCAGAGCATCCCACTTGCAGCCAGGAGGTCCGGAGTTCAACTCCTGGCCAGGTCATACTAAAGTCTTTAAAAATGGAACCAACTGACATTGTGCTTGGTGCTCAGCATAAGTATTGGAGAAGAGAAAACAAGCCAGTGAGCCTCAACTGGATAACATACTGTGGCCAACCCCACTTTAATCAATTGATCAGAAACTGAACCATAAAACTTCCATCTAATTAACTTAATCAGCAACTGGATTTCATCTTTGAAGAGAGCCCTCTCCATGTGGGCCCCCTTTTTTGCTGCCCCAACAAAAACAAACACAGAATTGTTTTCATATGTATGTATTGAAAGCCATATTAAAGAACAGCAGTCTTGTATAATAGGTTTTCAGACCGCATGTTTGGTCTAATGTTAGAGCATCTGCCTCTCACTCAGAAGGCCGGGATTCGATTCCCAGCTAGGTCCAGTCATACCAAAGACTGTAAAAGAGCAATCTACTTTCATAGTGCGTGATGCTCTGCATAAGCAGTGGAGTAGAAAAAACAAGCCAGTGAGACACGACTGAAAAAAAGGACGAGGCCGGCTCAACCCGAACCAATAGGTTGGAAACTGGGCTGTGCAACTCTCAGTAACTAACATGGTAGGTTTTTTTTTTCTGCTCCTACAGATTCTGTTGTGAACCAGAGAAAAGGATTGGCCATAATGGAATTGAGGAGATCAAGAAACATCCATTTTTCGATGGCTGTGATTGGGATCACATCAGAGAACGGCCAGCTGCAATAGAGATTGACATCAAAAGCTTTGATGATACGGCAAACTTTGATGAGTTCCCAGACATAGAAGTGAAGCCAAGTGAGTATTACCTGCCATTTAAACTGTACTTGGTTACATTAATTTGTGGAAGGCCCTTTAAATCATGTCACAAGTTTGAAACTTGCATTTTGATTACTGCAAAAGAAAAACTTTGCTTACCTTCAAAATGCCACTTTTATGTTGTGAATAATACTGCCAATAAAAATAAGAGACATGTAACTTTCAATTCATGCTCTAAATTAAAGGCAGTCATTCGTCACCCCAAACTACAGTTTTAGTATGCATATATCAAAACTCTCAATTGGTACAGCTCTTTGACTGGCATCACATTCAAACAATGCATCATAGCTAAATTACACAGCATTGGCACCGAGGGTGTCTTGATTACACATTATGGACTTATATGGCCACTGGGACAAGCCATGAAGCAATAAAATAGGACTGTGTCTGGATAAAGATGAGTTTTAGATAAATGTGGGAGGGGCTAGAAGTAAGTAGGTTGGGAGAATTGAACTGTTTGGGATGATGAAAATATGCCTTAAAGTAAAGAGCAAAAAGTGGTTATTCTCTCTAAACCAGTTGGTGTGTTTTTCCAAAACTGCCCAGATCATGCTGCTGTGACCATTGCTGCAATGGGAACATGTTGATGTGACCATTGTGGCAATCCGCAGCTTGTTGCTGTGATCATTGCCATAGTGGGATCATGTTGCTCTGAACATTGCTGCAGTAAAATCATGTTGCTGCAACCATTGTGGCAGTGGAGTCTTGTTGCTGTGTCCATTGCCACAGTGGAATCGTGTCATTCAAAGAATTGTCTCAGTAAAATCATGTTGCTGCAACCACTATGGCAGTGGGATCATGTTGCTGTGACCATTGCCACCGGAGAATCATGTTGCTGTGACAATTGCCACAGTGGAATCATATTAGTGTAACCATTGCCTCAAGGCAATCTTGTTTCTGTGAGCATTGCCACAGTTTAACAGTGAAGTGGATATGATTGTGGCGTCTTACACTGTTGTTATGCTTTGCCCTCCCCATCTCCTCTAAAGTAAACAATATACCCATCTAGTCCGACCAAAATATGTATTCAAATATTTTATTGTATGTTGAGGACATTAATTTTCAACAAAATTTGCTGAGGTACATCTGTATCTTGTCGATAAAAATGGTCATTTTAGTGTAAGAGCAGTTCATACTATTGTGATATGTGATTGGATTGCGATCCATGTTTGTGAGTTATGTGGTTCAAATCTTCTCCATCTGTGGTGTAAAAGAACCCAAACTTTGCCAACTTGTGTAAATGTATTATTAGTACTGCAGGGTTACGAAAATCAAACTTTTACTAGTAACTTTGCGACATCATATGGACAAACACAGCTTTTATCTGACTATGGGTGTCCAGTAAGAGCTGTTTGAAGGTAATTAATTACTATAAATGTATTTCTGTGATCCTGTGATACAAATTACATATTTATACTCATTGGTAAACTTTTAGCTTATTTCCAAACAAAGATAGAGAAGAAATTAACAAAAAGTCACAAAAACTGAATTTCAATGCGATCTCTTATCTCTGTGACCCAAGCAGTTGATTGTGTTTTTCTAGGGAGTGCTTTAGTTGTTTAGAATAATGTAATAGTAACAGGGTGACAGTCAGGTGTGCAGCCAGGATTGTGTCAGGGGGGGAAGGGTTGATGTCATGGTGGGTTTGGGGGCCCCGCATGAAGGCAAAGTCTAAGGATATAGGGAAAACCCCCCGCCTGGGTATGCCACTGATGACAGTCAATAAAAATAGCACGAATAAGACACATTAGGGTGTATAATGGCCTCAATCAAAATATTTTATGGGCCACACAGGAGGAGGCCATGGGCCATATTTTGCACATCCCTGTTCAAACTATCAGTGCTAAAAATTTGTCATCAGTGAACCCAATTTGATTTTGTTTCACTGAAAGTAATAAGCAAGCTTGTTAATTCGTTCGTTTTTGGTGGCTATGCACATGGGCACATCCTCCAAATCATTTGGATTAGCAAACCAATCCTGCACCCGCAACACATTTTCCAAAATTCGAGGTAACATGAAGATTTGGTGTCATCATTCTTTCTTAATCGAACCATAACATAATGAGGAATCATAAGTGTGGTTTTATGCATTGGACTTTGTCTAAAATGCCTTTTTGGTTCCTTGCGTTAGCAAAAGGAACCTATGTAGTCAGGTTGGTTTGTGTGTGTGTGTGTGTGGGTGTGTCTGTGAGGCTAGCTTGGGTATGCTGTAACTCAACAACGGAAAGTTGGATTAAATTGAAACTTGGTATATAGAAGTGCCATAGTTTGAAGGTGTGCCCTATCGTTTTTGGTGGAGGTCAAAGGTCATGTGGGGTCACCAGAGTCAAAAACTAAAAACCTTCTCAACATGATATTTCAAGGTAGGAAACTTTGATAGATGTCATACTTGGTGTGTGGGTGTGTTATTGTATAAGGATGAAATCTGATATGTTTGGTGAAGGTCAAGGGGTCATCTGGGGTCACCAGGGGTCAAACACTGAAAAATGTTTTAACACAGTATTTTAGGTTAAAAAGGACAGATTTCAAATCAGTCTGTGTTTGGTTAAGGTCAAAGGTCATCAAGGTCACTGAAGGTCATCCACTGGAAATGTTATTTAGAAAATGTTGTAATCTAGATAAAGATAGGTTCAACAGATTTTTTATCTTACCTGGTTTTGCATGCTTACACACCCAAACACCTTAAAAATTTGGCCTTTACATTCGTTCAGTAATGATTACTTCAGGTTGTACACAGATTTTGGATCATTCAAAGTTGTAAGAGGGCAATAACTGAAATCTGTAGATTTCAATGAGCACAGGTCACACTGCATTAAACTGGTCTCTCTGCCAGTGGAAGCAATGCATGGATTATACAGTATGTCTCTTTAATACTGCTGTGCTCTGTGGGGTAACCTAATCCTCATTCTATTATCACACCCCATTAATCGCTTGCTTTCTGCTTAACTGCTGAATAAACCCTGTTTTCTGTGTAGAGATAGCAAACAGGACAAATGGTAGATTGTTTTAAAGTAATAGCAAGTTTTATTTAGAGCAGGTAAAAATAACTTATGAGAGAAGTACAAAGGGTGTTTTTCTCTCTTTAACCACATTGTGTATTGTTTATTGGTGATAATATCAAGTTTGATTACAAGCATAAATACATATGGAAATGAGGTAGTGTTTTTGAAGGACCACCAAGCATTATACAAGTTGAATGTAAGTAAGGCCACAAAAATTTAATCATTGATATCATGTAATATAAGTACTAAAATACCCCTTGTGAAGATGTTACAAAATTGAGTATGAGCTTTCGCTTTGCTCTATTTTGAAAACTGGCTTTACACTACAGTAGTTCTTATAATATCCAGCAAGGAACCACAGTGCCCATTGGGCTCTTGTTGATATGTAATTTTCCTTTTTAAAAATGCTGTCAAGCAGGGCTGAGGCCCTATTCTCGTTCGGGTTGGCAGCTCAGATTTAGGCTTGTGCTGTAAGCACCTACTGCATGAAATCAAGGGAACGCAGTATGCTATGTGCTGAGTTCGGTTTCTTTGCCCCACGTTGTGCCCCACAATTCCATGCGCCAATGCATTACCAAACCAGCTGATTTGGTTTCCATCCCAACCCATTTTGGAATGGTCTTTTGTGTTTTATCTCCAACAGTTGCTCCCCCACCCACAGAAGGAGAAGAGGGTTACAAAGATTGGGTATTCATCAATTACACTTTCAAACGATTCGAAGGTCTCACTCAAAGAGGAGGATGCACCAGCCAAGGTCAAAGGTCGGACACGACCAGATAAAAGAGGAAGAAAGAGTGCCACCACTCTTTTGAGAAGGTTCTTTGTCCTCTGGGTGATTTTCACTTGAAGATAATGCAACAGGACAGAAATGATGATTGTCTCTGTCAGTGAAGTTTTACTCTTTCTTACATTTACATGGAGATTGTAGAGGTTCATCAATAGCAGCAGGACTTTGGTAGAAGTATTTTGTTAGTGTGTTAAGAGATTTTACACTACATAGTCATATACAACATGTATTACTTATCCAAGTTTGATTGAAGAGAATATGATCATTGTATATTGCTAAAGAAATTATAAAATGACACATATTTGTGGCCAAAATTTGTTTCTTTTTTCCTTGCTGGTTTTGCAGTTCATTTTTTGCAAGAATACTTTAGAAATGATGAAACAAGTAATTACTCACTCAAAAAGCTTAGATTGGGTACTCAAGTGTTTGAGCCTTCCGTACTAAGCAGATAAAATGTTAAATTTTGATGTAGAGTGCCTGACATCCTTAGCTAGTTACATTTTCTTAAAGCCATTGTTCATTTACCACAGATATGTTCCTATTGTTCTATGCTCCCTACAAGTTTTTTTGTTTTGTTTTCATTTTGTCTGCATTACAATGACCTTGTAATATAAAATAAAGAAAGAATCTAGCTGGTTATTCCTTCTTTCCTTTTTTTCCTCTTTCTTTTTTGGTGCTCTGATATGTTTGAAAGATCGTCTTCAATCTTTCTTCCCTTTGTTCTTGTGAGATAGGTTTGTACCTCATTTCCCTAGAAGGAAAGGGGTCATGTGAAATCTTAAACTTGCCTTTTTAAGATGGAGATAACCTTTCATTGTTTCTTCTTGTGTAATTGCATTGTTCTATTCTAGAATCCATTGTTGACTGTAATTGATTCAATAGCAATAATTGTGCCTTCTTTTTATGCAAAAGAAGACCAAGGGATCTGCTAATTAATAAGAACAAACAGCTTTAATTATTCATTTTGTCTGTGCTAAGCATCATATGATCTGTAGATATACGTAGGTGAGGGTTACTCCTCTAGATACAAAGCCATACCATTCATCCATCAAGAGGTGTCAGTCCCTTTGATGGACAGGAAGTTTGTTTTGTGAAATCACCGCCTGTATATCCTTTGAACCTTGAGGCAATGAATTTTGGGGGCAATTAAAAATAACTATGTACTAGCAAGTGACTGGTACCTAGTCTATCTCTCACCTTTACAATTTCTTTTCTTGTAACACGGAGAAAACTTGTGAAGTGGAAACCTTTTACATTTTGTTGTCAAATTTGTCTCTAAGATAAAAACTGCTAGTTGTTCTTTTTTCATTTGCCAAACTTTATCATAATGCATGTCTATTAGAATTTGTTGACAACACATAGTCCAATTACAATGTAAGATGTTTTTATTAACTTTACCTCTCATTTTCTGCTTTTAATTATATCAGATGTTGAGGAGTGAAACTCAAAAAACCAAAATGGACTTCAGATTTGTTTAGCTACAAGCCAGCTTTGTTCATGTGCAGTATGTACCCATGAAATATGCTTGTGAATGCTTTCTAACCCTTCTACAAGTAGAATTATTGAGAAGTTTAATTTTGCTTTGATCATTTACCATCAAGTGAATTTTACTGCTTTACTGAAAAAAGCGAACTCCTCTGAAACTTTGGGTCAGGTAGTCTGTGAGTTATTCAAGTCAGAAGCAGAGTTGTTACCAAGTCACTCGTTTCTGTTGCAAGTCAAGACAACCACACTCATTTTAAGCACCTTAAGCCTTGACTTCTGTCACTATGTTATTTCAACAAGGTATAATCAGGCCATCCTTCCCCTCGAACCATTGTGAGAAGTGTGGTTATTTGCACACGTAGATAAAGAATCGAATCATATCTCATATTAATCTATTTCAGTTTAATACAACAGCACACCTACAACACCCCTTTATTTCCTGAGGAGTGTAATTTGTAGCACATCTCAAAAATCTAAAACTCAAGGCCTGATAAATACCCTGCTGTAGGACTTACCAAGTCAGGCAATTTTACAAGTAAGAGTCATGACCTGCTTACAGCTCTGGTCATGACTTGAAGCTGGAAGAATACAAATGGCATCATTATTGATATGTGATATGTGAGATCATTCAGTAAGCAGATTAATCTGAATCTGTCATCCCAGATTACACCTCACTCTGACCCCTTTTTAGACGTCAAACCTCCCCCCTCCCCCTCCCCCCCCCCCCCATTTCCCAAAGTCGCCTCTTTTTCTCAGCCTGTGTGTGTGGTTTACCGGTAGAACATCCACTTCTCACATTGTAGGCGGCAGTTTGATTCCCAGGAGCCTACTGCCATTGAGCATGATGTTCCACATAAGCAAGTGAGTAGGGAAGACAAGCCAGTGAGCCCCAACTGCAAGAAAGGCCATGGGCCTCACTTGATTAAACCAGAAGGCTGTCAGTTGATGTGTCTAAGTTATTGTTTGCTCTGAATTTACTGTTTCACATCATTGTCTGTATGGCTATCAGTGATTAGTCTCCTTTGCTCATGACATGCTTTCACAAATTTAAGAATTGACCATGTAGACATAATGTTGAGAGATAGGTAGGACATAATGAGAATTGTTGGGATAACTATTATACCTTTTAAGGCAAGGAAATCTTACACCTGCAGAGGTTAGTCTCCCGGCCTGCTATGACCTGTACCTAAATGAACTGCAACATTCTCGGGAAATGATATATGGTTTAAAGCATGGTTTATGTTTAACCCATTGCTTTCATTTTACCTATGTTACTATTGTAAAGTTTTGAATATTGAAGTTCTTTTTTGTTGAACTAGTGAAAATATCCCCATTCAATACCCTCCCAACCCCAGCCCCCACCTCATCTCCCAAAGTTGTAGCTGTTGTAATCACATGGACTTTTAATTGATATTGAGCCTATATTAGCATAGTCTTGTGTTAAGACGATGGTGTTGTATCTTCCAGTAACTTATTGCACAATCTCATACCTACAGCCCGCCCTCATTCCAATTTCTGATTCTAACTGTTCCCATAATGAACGAAACTTACAGTCTAGATGACAAGCGCCCTCATTATGTAAAATCTGAGAAGTGGAAAATTATCTGACGTCTTGACCAAGTATTAGCAGTACATGTTAAGATGTTTGAAACCGTCTATTACACCCCCAGTTGTGTAAGAATTCAAGTGTCAATTTATTTGAAGTTCTGTTACTATAATCAACTGATAAGACATTGGATGGGTCCTGTTCTTGGGATCAATCCTCCAATTCTCCTATAGCTTTAACAAATTTAAAGGGGAGACCTTTTTTCTCAAACTAAAGGTATCATATCTGATATAACTGTCTTCCTTCCTTGTTCAACAGATCAAAGAAATGGTTGATGTGTACTTCTTAAGAAATATTAAACAAAAATAGAAACTATATTATTCCTTTATTTGAAGCCTTGGAATTGTGATCAGTAGCTCAGATTTAAGACAAGATTTAAGCAACATTTTCCTTCACTATTTATGTAATGGGAAGTTTTCATTTTTTTGCTTGGAAGTGGTGACAGCAACTTATAAAAGTTTGAACCAATATGAAAACTATCACAAAATATTGAAGATATTAAAAAAAAAAATTTAAATGGTCACACAGCATACAGAGGCAACTTAAATATATTGTTAAAAACAAGATCTAAGAGATAAGTAAAAATATGATAATGAGTATGATAAAATTGGATGAGAAGGCAGTGATTTCCGAGGAAGGGGAAAGATGTGAATTGTGATTGGGGGGTCCTGCAATGAGAGGGTGAGGCTGGGTTAAAAGGTGGGGTTTATGGGGAGAGCTAGTATTAGGTGAGGATGGTTTATTGTCTCCAAGTTCCTCTTTACTTCAAATATGAAGGTTGGTTAGATAGATGACTATGTAATATATGATGTGTCTTCATTTAAACAGCCAGATTTTTATCTTTTCATCAAGAATATAACAGATTGAATTTCAAAGAAAAATCACAGCTTGCTTTGTAGATAGCAGAGTAATATGTGCAATATATTCCTGCTGGATTGAGTGAAATAAATAACTGTAGGTGAAAACATAAAATCCAGTTTTATTTCCTTTTTACCCTTTGTTTTGTGGCAGAGGCACCATCCCAGTGGCAGATTTTATATTCGGCAGTGCCAGCAGTTGCCAACTGGGTACCCAAAATTTTAGAATACTGGGACCCTTGTTGGATCCAGCTATGCTTTACAGTCTCTTTAGTTAGATAATGTTTTACACCTCAGTTTTTTGCTGCCCCCTGTTGGCTAGGGGTCTTAGAATACGCTCAAGTATTTCCCGCTTGCCCCAAGAGGCGACTAAAAGGAAACCAAATTTAAACTTTTACGATGCTTGGAAATAAATTTAAACTCTTTATCGAGTTGACTGACACTGTATAATTCGTGATCGTGTTTCGTTGGATCCCATCTAAATAACTAACTCAGTTTCTTCACCAATTTTCTAACGGATAGTTTTCACGGAGGCAAGTTCGAAAAACGGGGTTACATTTTTCACCAGGAAAATATGCTCTTTGTCCCGCTCCCTGACAAGTGATCTTAGATACGCCACTGGGATATTTATGTTTGCTTTGGCCATTTGAAGCAGCAGAGGAACAGATGGGTGCATATGGGGGTTTCGTCACACCCACACCCATTTTCTACCATCATTCCCCCGTTAAATTGACCAATTTGTCCATCTTGGTAGATCCTCATGCGTTGTAATACTAATATCGTAGTATGTGGACCTGGATTAAAGGGATAACGACAAGAAACAGTCATTGCGGAGAAACTTTAAACGCATCTTACAATTTCGACAGATTTCGAGGCAGAAAAGTATGTTTTTAGTGATGCCCCACAATGTGAAACGTGAAAAGATTTCAATCGATAAAGGTGAAAACGGCAAATTTGGCAAAAGGTCTAAGTTTATTTTGATCACTTATTTTTCGCTTATTTATTATTGGCCTATATCTTTTTATATGATGCATATGTTTGTGAGTGTCACGTGTGCAAAAACCGTTGGACATGAACTTGGGAAGATTTCTCTATATTCCGACACGCCGATATTACGACCCCGCAACATTCTGACACCCCTATCTTCCGATAAATCCAATGCGTCCCAACGCCCCTTTGTTCCATTACGTTCGCAATTACCCCTCTAGAACGCAATGTAATGGAATTAGTTATTATGAAAATTTGCAGAACTTATCCTTCAAGTTCTTTCCTGGAACAAGAGCCGAGAGCTAAGTGAATCCTTACTTTTCCAATCGTGGCAACATTCATAATAGCACTATATCGGACGGTTTGGATGGCTGGGACAGGAGGATAGCTGGAATTATCTTTTACGCGGGTGAGGGTGAAACGACACAAATAAAAATAATCGGAACATGTTACTGTTACCCTCATAAATGTAAATGAGATGCAATACCTACAATCGCCTCCAAAACAAAAGAAGAAAAAAACCCTACAAAAAAAATTCTACGGCAGTACGGTTTTGCCTCCCATGCTAGCCGCCCCCCCCCCCCCCATTCAACGTTGTTTGCAAAAACTGGTTAGTCATGAGTATAACAACTTTGAAATGATGAAAGGGGTATGTTTTCATCAGGGAGCTTTCAGCTGCCTTGTTTCATTAATGTTGGTCACGACGTTATTACCACTTTTCTACCCAAAGTTCAAAATAGACTGATAGAGGGAGGACTTTGAACTTGATTATTTGCAAGGAGATTAGCTTCAGAGAGCGGTCCACTAATTGTAAGTCCCTTTTACTTTCACATTAAATTAGACAAATGCCGTGTCCCCAGCTTCCAATAGAAGTTTTCAACAAGGACATGCCACCTCTCCGATGGAAGCTCACTATGAATGCTTTCATGGCACTTTCAACCATGACCATTAAAATTTTGAGTTAGAGAGCCTTGAATGATAGGTATGTGTTTCCCGCCATTATAACTACTCAGAGACGGCATTTCACAGAGAGACGGCATTTCACAGAGAGGAGTAAAACAATAAAAAATGGCACTGAAATTGGTCAATTATCTTGAATTCTGCACAGTCTGTATTTCAAGTCATTGTCTACAAAACAGAAATGAAAAAGTGACCGTATTTCATGATTAACACAGTCAGAAACATCACCTACGATTTTTAAGGCACTCGTCTGTCTGTAAACATTTTCCCAGTGTTGGAGAAATGCCACCAGTAACTGTACTATCAGCACTTTATTCTGATGAAAGGGGTCATCTTCCGTAACATAGGGATAGGTTTTGCCGAAGCGTATCTTCATGCTTTATACGCACTAATGATTGTTGTCGCTGTGCTTAGTTCATTGCTTCCACACCAAGCGTGATTATAAGCTTGCAAAATACACAGACTGACATTACATTCACCCTCCTGGCCAATAAAAGATGTTACAAAGGCCGGAACAATAACTGTAGCGAAAATAGCCCTCTTGTTGTCGGGGATAATTGTCAACATAGACAATAAAAAGAGTTAATATCGATACCTTACAAAAATAGCTTCCAAAACATTTTTCAAAATCATTTGAAGAGAACATTCAGGTTGAAAAAAAATTAAACTGTTATCATAGTGGTAATGGGTTAAGAGTTTTAGTGAGCAGTATCCATTTTGCGTTTCTCCAAGTGACCATTCTCATGACAAATGGCTAAGTTCTGACACTGCACGGTAGTCCCATGAGAATGCTTATTTCTGTCCTTCAGTGGTCTCAAAAGAGAAAATTGCATCAAATAAGCTTAGGTTAAGGCTATTCGGTATCAAGGGAGCCAAGCAGACCTCTTGTCTTGGCTATTTCTTTGAATGCTAATGACTATTTTTATAGTGGCCACATGATGTAAACTGCGTCAATTCGTCCCCTTTCTGGCGTACCGACGAATCGCAAATTGGCATAGTGACGAATGTGCAAATTTGGCAATTTTGGCGTAGTGACGAATGCATTTTTTTGCCGTAATCTGTTCACCTCAGCCTTAAAAATTGCAACGACTTTGTAAAATATATTATTTCCTACAATTCCAAACATAAAAG
This sequence comes from Holothuria scabra, assembly GCA_037179385.1. NCBI lineage: Eukaryota > Metazoa > Echinodermata > Holothuroidea > Aspidochirotida > Holothuriidae > Holothuria > Holothuria scabra. The sequence goes on from CM074200.1 coordinate 15,398,727, forward strand.
CGATGAATATGGCGAAAATTCTCCAAATAAGACAACATTCGTCACTATGTGAAACACAAGATCGACAGATTCATGAAATTCTTGATTTTGCGATTCGTCAGTACGCCAGAAAGGGGACGAATTAATGTAGTTTCTTCGAGTACCTGTCTTGATTTCCAGATGGCAAAAATGTACACCTTACGGCAATTAATTTCCATAAGTTTTTCCCTCTATGATTGCTTGCTATTTAGCTCTAGCAGGCTCTATCTTTATCTTCACTTTCTTAAGCAAAACATGGTTAAAGAAAGACTGTTGATCATAGACTTAGTGATATTTATATGCAAGAATAGTGTGCTGAAGTAAAATAATAACTCCCGATTTAAAATTGATCGTATCTTTTAAACAACCCTTACTTCTGAAAAATATTTAATTAATCTTCCATTGTGTAAAAGGCTTAATTTTTGTCGGTTTCGTTGCAACTTGTATCAATTGTACTCTTGTAACTCATATTTTATGAGAAACTGACACTTTTCTATTTCTTGGGATTCGACTAAAGAGGGGTTCCACGTGTAACATTTGGTGTAACAGTTACAGTGTGAAATTTCAGGATCTTATTTTCCAGAAATGAACTACAGTAAATACTAAATCTTTCTTATTTTAGTGGTTAATTGAAGCCTGTGCATTGTTGAATGAAGATTTGGGCAAAAGACCATTGTACAGAAAGAAAATATTCATGTAGCCATATTTTTCATTTTGACAGGCCACTTTGGTGTTCCTGAAATATGTTACAGTGTGAACATTCGAAGTTAAAATACCACTACTTCCTACATTTGATATGTTGTCATTTTTAGCTGAACTATACTTTTTAACATGGCTTTTAACTTACAGGCAATAAAGCTGTGCCAACTTGTTTATGATTTGAAATATCATAAAATATTATTTTGGTGTTCCCCCAATCTCAGTTACACGTGGAACGCATTGTTTGTACCACAGAATTGAGATGAAACCCTTGACTAAGTAATCATAAGAGGTTTCAGCTTCAAATTGCTAAGATTAACTAAATAAAACACATTTATGATATTAAGCAAATCAATATGTAGTCTAAGTGGGATAAACCTATTTTTGGTGTTCATGTTACACGTGGAACTTAAAATTTCCAATGAATGTGGCTATTTTGAGGTCAAACGTAACCTGAGCATTCATAAAAAACAACTTGTACAACATCATTTAGGCCCAAGCCTACAATGAACTTAGTAAATATAGCAATTCTACCAATGGTTTGATATCATAAATGATGGAACATGAATTTAGGACTCTTAAATGTCATGTCACAGTCTGGTACCCTAATTTAAATAAAGACCCATATAATAACTTCTTGACCAAGACTTATTCAGTTGAAACTTCTATTTCAGAAGAAAACTGGGCAGTTTGTATTGCTTCATTTTCCCAACCAGAAGACTTTCGGTATCTTATTCGTTCTCTGTTCCCTACCCTATGAAACCAGGTCTTCAGTTCTGAAGAAAATGAAACTAGAAATTTGTCGCTTTTGTTCCGTTAAAAGTTGCCAATTTTTAAAGAGGTTTTACCTGAAAACGTATTGCTCTAAAAATTGCCTCAACTTTTACTTCAATGGATGCACGGTTGTTAAGTGTAACGACCGCTTAGTAAAAGGAGAAGTTGAACCAAAAACTTCCTTTCCACATGTGAAAGAGAACTAAATCTACTCAAAGTGGTGAAATTTCGATGCAAATCCGATGTGTATTTCTTGAGATATCAGCAAAAGAAGTTACTAGATTTGTGTTCCAAAATGATATTGAGGGCAGCAGAGGTTATATCACTTCCTCACATTGACAAGGAATGCTTTGTTCCCCTTTGTTTTTTCAGACTCAGAGGTGTTGACCTTAGGACCTCCCAATGGGTATTGCAAAGTCTGAAAAATCCTCGTGCCACTTAGGCAATTACGTTTTGATAATATGGGACTGTTGAGGAGAAACTAGTCTCTAAACTTTAAACAAAAACAAATGACTGTCCATTAATGTGGGGATATGATGTCATATCTGCTCGCTTCAAGTTCCCCATTAGTGTGGAAAATGTGACAACTGTGACTCATATCTTGGGGAGCCACATATCGGATTTCAATTCTAATTTCACTAAAATGCTTGGACTGAGTATAGGTCTACCCCTCTAACTTACCAAATCTTGATATGACCTTTAAACCTTTCTCTTAATGGGCAAGAGCAGTCACTTCAACTTGAACTAGACGGTTTGTACTTGCAGGCAAGTACCGATCGAAGCCACTGGAAATGGTATGAAACGAAAAGAAAAAGCCCAATATTGCGCCACTTGATTCCAAGCTTCGATCGAGTAAATGTTAATTGCTGTACCAAAAGGGCAAAAAACGGCCTACCATGCATGCTCACATTCTCAGAGAAAAGTGTTCTACCGCCAACATAACTTTAACCGTTGTGTCAGGAACGTACCTTTAACGCAGGCAACATGATGGGCTGTAAAATGTTTCTACCTCAGATTCGGGATATGCACATGCGCAGATTAAGCTGAGACGTGCCAACGGACTTGTTGACAAGCGTGTTAAGCGGGATTTTCGATGGTGTGGTCGTGGAGTACTAGCTTAAGTCTGCGTAGCGGCGTTCAAGTCTGGGACTATTTTATGAGTGATCAAATCAAGTATATAAAGAAAGTCAACGCACCTGCGTTACGACTGATCGTCCTTCGAAAAGAAGACTTCCTACATGCCCAAATAGGCTGATTATTCAATTGGAACACCGTCAAGTTGGTGAAATCGGGGGAAATAGTCGAAATTTCCACTTCATGAAAAAGTCAAAATAACTGCGTGGCTGATGAAATGCTGCATAACGTTAGTATTGTTCGTGTGTAAATAGAGAAGCATCACACTGAAGATATTCACACGTCGAGCCAAGAAAGAAGGCATGAGTTCACTTGACAAACTGAGCAAATACAATAATCGAAGCTGTAGGCTTCGATTGATTAGTGTATTCAGGACCGCTGCCAATAGCAGCTTCCTGGTGTAGTAGACTTTCCTGAATTCCTTATTGGATGTTGAGAGTCATGTGACAACAAATTTTATCTTCATATGTGAAATTTACTATATGCAACATTGAAGTTATTAACTATGATGAAGGATACTTTGAAGAGAACTAACAAGAGGAAAATTGTGATATTTAGCTGTTAGTTGACTCTTTAAAATGATAGTCCGAAGCCAAATTTATGTTTGATATTTTAAAGTGGGGCACATTCCAAGCATTTTCGTGAAATGATCATTAATTTCCCGCGTTCGATTTTCGAGATAGGCCTATTAGCGATCTTTGCTACTCGGAACGTTGAGGATTTTTTTTTCTTTCTTACTTATAATTTGCCACTAACTTAACTATACAACTAAACTTTCATATATTGATACCATAGGTGCATCCTGAGCAATGGAATTTTTCAAAACTTGATTTGTCTTAGGGGCAAGATTCTGTAGCAATCCTAATCAATTCAAAGGTCAAATTAGTAGGAGGGTCAGAAAAATAAAAACAAAACAATGACCCGAAATTTGAGTCCATGACATCACACCCACCTGCTTGCTCAAGTTCACTTTTTGTCGATGGTAAATATGTCGGTCAACTTCAATCGCTAATATCGCGAGAACCAAACATGGAAACTGAATGAAACTTTTACCAGAATGCTTGAAACAGGGAGCGTCAATGGCAGCTCCCTGCTTGAAATATGTTCCTCTTTAGCATACTGAAAAATAAATGTGGCTCTGGAGTAAAAGAACAGTTGACAAAAAATTGCATATTCTGCCTAAAGGGCGTGACAAAGAGGCCCCCAAAACGGTACCGTAATCCCTCACGAAATATGCCTCGAGGTGAAATAAAGCTATTAGACATCCCTAAATAAATTAACTGTATTTGTGGCAAACGTGCATTATCTACAAACACTTACAGATTATTAGAAAACTGCCAACAAGGCACGAAATGACAACATGCGTGTAGGCCTACTCAGTTTGACAAACAAGTCCATAAATAATACCTGTGTACTTCGCATTTGACCTTTGATGAAACGAGTCGTGTTGACTTTTCATATACCTCTCGATACTAGCGTCTGTGCAACCAGGGAGCTGCTAGCTGGTGCAACATTAAGTCTCTATAGTTTGTGTGTGTCTAATAGCAGCGATTCATATATCACTCAAATATTGACCCCCAGTCTGTCAGTTTTAACGTAGGGCCCAGACGTAATAGCATCGGCACCACGGTAAGTCCCCTATAGTGCAAAGTCGGTGTAGAAATTTGACGTGTCGAGTGTATTTTGTACATGTAACCATATGTATGTACCTGATGCCAGCACTAGTGCTGGGTATATGTTTTTTCCTACCGACAGCAATGCGTGACCCTAAGAAATTTTTCGGTATCAATTTGCCGTTAGAGACAAGAATATTATCCTGGATTTTCTATAGTATCTTTTGTTCTGCGTTGGATAATTCTGCAGTCCTGTATTTTTCCAACCCAAAACAAGTCATATTGACACAATCGGAAAACCGTTTTCTTTCAATCTTTCAAAGTGTGGCCACCTGACTCGCTAGTGGCTAGGAGGTACTGTATATAAGTCCATTCATGGGCACTATATGGCAAGCCGTTGTAACAATTACCTATCAACTCTCATATTAGTTAAGGTAAATTCACTTCCATCAAATGGATTGCATTTTACGTAAAGAGGAAACATTGCGTTTGAAATGCTCCAACAAAGCATTAAAAGTAAATAGCTCTTCTCATTTACGCATCATTCGGTCTCAACAATATACCCCAGCAATGGCTCCATCTCCTCAAAATATTACTGTATGCACAAGAAGAGTTATGGAGATTGCATCAAGTTGAAATGTTGAAAGTTTGGGTGAACAAACTATTTTTGAGCAACAAACAACTGAATTTCTATCTGACAGAAACCAGGACCGGATTAACCCAATGGCAGAACCGGCATAGTGCCTGGGACCCCGGTCACCCCGCGCTCAACTTGGGCCCTGCTCCGTTGGCCCCGGCGCCAGCGCTTTCTGATTGTTAAGTCATGGAGACATAGAATACGTTTTTATTACTAAAAAAAGCGAAGTTCAATCTTGCATGAAGTAGAAGACACTAAACAGCCTTACCCTGCTCAGCGTGGAACATGACCTAGTGCGGAAAATGGAATCTTCCCAACTAATAAATTATTTTGCTTGCCAGAAATCCCGTCAAAATGTTTAATGTTATAGTAAACTAGGCTATATATTGAACAGAATGAGACATGATTTCTAACAGTCCAACTCCCATTTTGGTTGGACATTCGGGGCCCGAGATGTAAAATGTTAAGGTTTATCCACACAAAATAAAATGGTGCATTGCGCAGTGATTTGTGATGTCCTTTCTTGTACTACTCAAAATCTTTGTAATCCTTTATTTTTCTGAAAGTAACTGTGCCTTGTACCAAGGTATCATGGCATTCTAACTCTTATGGGGTGATGTAATAAAGTAAGCCCTCTCTGTTGCAACAAGCTATGCAAGCAGACAGGAAGTGTTCAAGGTCATAAACACATTTTTAATTTTAAATGGAAACAAACAGGATAATGTTAGTCGTACAAGAAAGTAACAAATTATTGCGCAATGGACTAATTTGGTTTGAGCGAATAAACTTTAACATTTTATATCTTGCCTAAAGAACGTCCTATGTTGGGAGTTGGACTGCATTTTTTAAAGGCCCAGTTCTCTCACCCCAAGCAGTACCAATTCTCCTAACCTTCTTACTGAAGCCCCTCCCGCAATTGTCTGAAATTCATCCTCATCCAGATACAATCTCAGTTTCAATTGCGGCTTCAAGGTGAGTATAGAAAAACTCAATTTATATAATCAAAGCACTCTCAGTACCGTTCATGCTGTGCAATATAAGCTTTGGCACTCTGCATTGTTTGAATTAGCTGTCAATCAAAGAGCTGAGCCAATTGAGAATTTCGGTATCCGGGTACCAAAACTTAAATGTTTATAAAAAGGGGGTTTGGTGTGTGGCTATTGTTTGAATTTTCAGTGTATCCAGTGTGTGTCTTCAATTTTTTTTCCTCTTCCTCGAACCTGTAAATCTCCTGAGTAATTCCGACTGACTTCGGAGGTAAGGGGCCTGACCCCCCCCCCCCCCTTTAAATACGCTACTGTGTCATTGTAACACCCAAGGCCTGGTAGTACCCACTACACAGGTGGTTACGCAACGCAGTGATGATCGGACATCTCAGGTTTCAGTCTAGACTTACAGTTTACAACCACAGAGCTACAAACACTGACTCAAAAACAATAGCAGGAGTCATCAGAGATTGCATGAATAAGTCATGTTTTGGTAATGAAGTTTGTGTCTAAAACTTTACGCAGTCCTCTTCGCTTTGGCGGACCGAGAACTTTGGAAGCTGAGGAGCCGATAAGGCCGGGTCCGTTCCACGGGATACCTGGACCAGAGAGTTGCTACTAGCAACTCATTGCCTGGACATAGGCTCATTTACCAACAAACCAGACTTTTCAAGGACTTGCCCCTTCTTCAATGGCCTGTCCAGCTGAAGCGTGACCACTTAGATGTATACTACTGATGGAAGATGTTAACTATAGCGGCGGACTTTAGAGATAAAACTCAGCCGAAGAGAGAGAGAGAGATGACTGCAGTTCGCATCCGTTCTCTTTGGAAAGCTTTTTGCCTATTGTCAGGCTGTTATGCAATCCCACGTAATTACGGGGTGGAGTGTAATGGTGTGGTAGAACACCATCTACTGTATAAGCAGAACTTACGAACGCACTCAGGCGAGACTGATTCGGCACTATTCTTATACAGTACTGTTGTCCGTACGACTGTACTTCCTATGTGTGGAAGATAAAGTTCAAGCAGATGTTTACAGAGAGTAAGTATCGTTCATTCTATGGGCAAGCCCTTTCTTTGATCACCATTTGGTTGAAAACATTGAATTATTGTAGACCATTAGGCCTAGTTGTCATTTAAAGGACCAAACCTCTCACCCCAAAGTACAATATTGGTACGGGGGTACCGAAATTCTCAATTGGCTCAGCTTATATTACACAGCATGAACTGCACTGAGAGTGTTTTGATTATATAAATTCATTTTTTCCTATACTCACCTTGAAGCAATAAAGTGAGATAAAATGTGGTTGAGGATGAATTTCAGACGATTGTGGGAGGGGCTTCAGTAAGAAGGTAATGAGAATTGGTACTGTTTGGGGGTGAGAGAACTGAGCCTTTAGAGGTCAAGAGCAGCCCCAAACTTATTCTCATTCTCATTGTTAAATTTTTCCAAAGTATATATCATCATAGTTTGTGACTTAACTATTGCATATTCAAGGTACTTACCAAGCAGTAACATCTAGTAAATTTCACATTTGAGGAGAAACAATTTTGTCACATGACTCTCAACAGCCAATTAGGGAACAGGACAGTCTCCTACACTTTTTTAAGTTGAAATGACTGCCCATGCCCTTTTACTTACCTTTACGTTGCTTCTTGAGAAAGCAACATAGACCACCAGTAGATCAAAGGCGGTGTGGGGTGTAACTTATAGCTGAATTTAGTTACATGATTTGTGCTCTCAGGTGAGCTGTGCTTTCGTCACGGTTGTGTTCACACTGCGTGAAAAACAATTACCACATGCTTGACTGGCTTGTTTAGCTGAACCCAAAATGTTAAGTATACCTTTCTGTGTATTTTAATATATCTGTTTCTGTCAATCAATTTGTCAGATGTGAAATGTCGCATCTGTGTGTGTAGTGTATGCGTGAAGCGGGCTTCATTCCCTCCCTGAAACGATAAAAGTAATCAGTCAGGGGAAGGGGAACGATAAGAGGTAATCAGGCAGAGAAGGGGGCGTAACAAAATGTAAGAAGGAACCCCGTTTCACCATGAAGTGGGTTCCCCTTTCGTCGTATTGCGTAACCACGTGATTTGAAATAAATTTAAGGAACAATGAGTGCCAGTGGTGGCGCCAGGGCCGGGGGAGGGGGGCGAGGGCCATGATACTCGTGGGGGAACACTGCCCCCCCCCCCTCTTCCAGTCGGGAAGAATGTAGGCGGTCTCGTCGGGGAGGCCTTAAAATAATAATAATAATAAAATCCTACAAGGACTGAAGTTACTAGATGGGTGATCTTGAACATATTTTCCGTTTTGAAATGCTATTTTAATACATATCGAAATCGATTTTCAATCATTTCTTCTTAGCTCCTTTTTACCTCGTTCAATGCATTTTGGCCTATTTCCTCCCTCGTCGAGGAAGGTCGGCAATTTCTTTCGGGGAGGAAAATAAACGACTTAAGTTCCTGGATGGATGATTATGAACCGGTTATATTCTTTATGAACTATTTTTTCCACTGGCGTAGGAAGTAAACTGAAAGTGGGGGCCGAACGATTTTGAACCATGCACCACACCCTACCCCATTGACCAAAGGTACATATTTATGCTTCTTCTTTTTTTTTTCGCTTTTTCTAGGAACAAGAAAATTTATTTTAAATGAAAAAAAAAAACATCTTATTTTTTCTTAAGCGTAAATACTCTTAGGCAAGAGCACTCAAGCATTCTTCGAAATTTCACTTCTACCACCCCCCCCCCCCCCCCACTTAAAAACTTCCTGACCACGCGCATACCAGATAGTTCACACATAACCCTTCAATAGCAATCTCAAAGATTCGGTTGGATTACGTGAACCGGGAAACTCCTATAGCTAGTAGGAAACAAAAGGGTTGTCTGAGTCACTCTCTAATACACTCTAAAATCAAAAGAGTGAACTCGGTCACTCTTTGACAGAGTGAAAAGTGTGAATTCATTCCAAGAAGAGTGAGATTCACTTCAAAAAGAGTGGAATTCCCTCCAAGCGAGCGAAGTTTCACTCTTGATGGGGTGCCTACAGTGATCACTCTCTCAAAAAGAGTCATATCATTGCAACCACTCATGGAGGAGTGATTTTTCCCTCTTCCTACAGTGAATTTCACTCTTCTTGGAATGAATTTCACTCTTCTTGGAGTGAATTGACACTCTAATGGAGTGAATTCACACCTTTAACTTTATTAGAAAGTGGTGAAGTTTAATCTTTCGATTTAACAGTGTAGGGTGCAGACTGTGGATTAACTCGGTTAGAGTTATTTCACTCCTAAAAAAGTGAACTTCACGCCAAAAAGAGTGAAAATTCACATTTTAACGAGTGCCTGCAGGGGCACTTTGTTAGTGGTCACTTCAGGCATTCCATCAAGAGTGAAACTTCGCTCTTTTTCTTTGTTAACAAGTTATTTAGTTATTTAGTCAGAGTTTTACTGCCCATGGCCAGTTTCCAACATCCTAGACGGAATTTCACTTTTCAGTCTTGGAGTGAACGTGCGCTCCTTTGGCTATTTGAAGTGACTTTAACGCCAATTTCCACTCTTTTAACGAGCGTAATTTCACTGTTTACATTTTAAGAGTATAGGGGATACGTTTCAGCATTGTGTGTGTGTGTGTGTGTGTGTGTGTGTGTGTGTGTGTGTGTGTGTGTGTGTGTAGGTGTGTGTGTGTGTGTGTGTATGTGTGTGTATGTGTGTTTTATTATAAACATATTACACAACCTACAGTGTTTTTTTTTTTTTTTTTTTTGATAACCACCAGAGTCCATAAAACACAGAAGATGACAGACGACATCTCTAAACTGCCCCCAGCGATAAGATGCAGAGAAAAACATTTCCTACCCAGTCGGTCTGCTCCTCAGTTCGTTGATGAATTTGAGGAGATGGAATTACGAGAAGATGACATATTCATTGTCACTTATCCCAAGGGAGGTACGTAATATTACAAAAGGGTGCAAATTCCTCTTTGTTTAAACAAAATACACAGTTGATATGTATCGGATCTTTTTCGTCAATTTCCATGTACAGGTACGCACTGGATGCTGGAAATAGTCCATCTCATTCTTTGCGACGGACATCCAGAAAAAGTTGACTGGCAAAAGCGCCGAGGTGTTATTGAAAATTGTACTGCCAAAATACGATTGCCTCACATCAAAGCTAAGGTTGGTCCATATCTACGACAACTGAAAAACATGCCATCGCCGAGAGTACTTGCCACTCACAGTCCTTGTTTACTGTTGCCTAGGCAACTAGAGGTTAAATGTTGTAAGGTAAGTTTACTGCTTTTTGTCGCTATTTTGGTCCTTTTGTGTTTTTGTTTTGTTAAACAGTGTATATTTTGGATATTCTTCCGAACGCCTTTCTCAAGTGTGGTTTATTGCAGTGGGTGTGTCTAAAATATCTTTTCGATGTAACAGGTTGCATTTTAATTTGCCGTAACGTAGCACTGGAACGCCTATTTTCGTTCGACTTGACTAGACACTTAGTAATGTTTGCACGTACAGACGAAAACGAGGGAACGCTGTACGCTTCGTGTCCACAGTGATAATCAAACTTTGCAAGGCAGTTGCTTTACGACGCTAAGCAACCACGAATGTGGGAGAAGTCATTGGCTTATGAATTACAACTTCACGTCGGGTGGCAACCAATTTAACAATGTGGATCAAATTCGGTATATTTTTTTTTTGTTTTTTTTTGAAAGGCCAGTTCAGATGGGAAACCGTAAATTGCCTTTGGATGAAAAACCCAACTTACTTTGACCTCGCCGGCCAGGAATCGCAGCTTCATCGCTTCAAATGCCACCGCCTTTATCCTCTCGGCTTAGCACCGGTGTGGCCGAGTACCGGTATGGCCGAGTGGATAAAGTAGACATATTCCTAATAAAGTGCTGACATTACATCGTATGAAAGTCCGCGATTTAATGCAACATCAAATGTTTGAGTTAGCTAATCAGGGCACATTTTTAAATGCCCGTAAGAAATTATTTAATGCTAACATTAAATCGATTTAATGTCAGCGTTAAATAACATTACCAACTCATCTGCTTAGAGATCCAAACTTTGGTTTTGGAATCATCAACTGGGTATCTGTTACCAAATCCAATTAAATTTGATTTCTGTGAACATAGCTGATTTATTCTCAGTGAAATATGTACCCTTCTTTGAGTAATTAAAGGCTTCCTGTTCATAGTCTAAACAAAAGGTTAAATCTGCAATCACTGGACATTTGAGTGACTTATCTGCTGTGTTAATAGGCTGTGTAATCAACTGGAAAAAGTTCTTCACAGGCCATGTTTTAAGTGCTATTCTAGAAGTGATAGTGATCTCTTACAACAAATAAATGAACAGATAAGGAGGATTTTATTACACCCTACCTCCCCTTTGTGAGGTCTGGTCAGAATGTCCTTAGTTTTAAGCAAGTGAAGTCATAATTAATATCTGCATTATCGTTTGCATTTAATGTTACAATAATGAATCCCCGTAATAAATTATTTAATGATGTCATTAAATCGATTTTATGTTAACATTAAATTGAACAATTATGTTGCGATATTTGACATCCGTATGAATGTTTACCAAGTCCCCTTTAGTAACGAACTGGCTGTAAGCTAGAAAAGACGCGTATGTCACGCTCAAGACCAGGCTAACACATCTACTCTGTTATCATATCATTGACTTCATACTAGGCCTACTACTACTTGTCCTATAGCCGAGCTGAAATGGACGAAGCAAGTGAAAGTAGCCTATTCATGATCCACGCGTAGGCTTACCTTGACTTCTGCGCACGCAAAATAACACTAACACTACATATCTTATGTAAGATACTACATGTTCATACTGTTTCAATAGCCTACATGCATACGATATGCGCGCCCTTTTTACGGACCCTTATTAATAGTGAACTTGATTGGTTCTCATTCATTGAAGTCAAATATCACAACCTGTATTGTCGATTTAATGTCAGCTTTAAATGATTAATGGAGGCACTAATTCTGTTTAATGCTGACAGTAAGTGAAATATAAGCGGATAATAATTCGATATAATGTCGGCTTTAAAAAGGAATTACGTCCACTGTGGCCAACAACATACGTGCTGAGCTCTGTTTATAATACCCTACGATATGCCCCATAATTCCATTACCGAACTAGTTTATTGACTCGGGTATTTTATGTGACGGGATTCCTTTCTCAGCTCATCCAATATTTTCTTTATTAACACGTTTAGGTGGTATACATTTACCGTCATCCTAAAGACACGGTAGTATCTTTTTACAACTTTAAAAGAAAAGTGGCCGAGATGGAGTCGGAACAACCGGTTCCGCATTCACCACAGCTGTTTTCCAAGTTTTTTTATGCTTTTATTCCTGGCAATTGTGAGTAAAAATGACGTTCATAAGTACCTTCTCGATAATCCGGCAGGAAAGTCGATACTACGGCGCAGGGGATATTGCCCCACCAATGAAAATGTTGGGGGAAAACATCATTTAGACCTCCCACTCCCAATAATTTAGGCCGATTTACAATAATAACAGAGTTAACAAAATGTTACATTGTGGTATACAGATGACTATTGAGTTTCGATTGTAAACTTCAATTTGAGCCTAAAATAGCTGTATAAATGACATGATAATACTGGACTTAAAATGTGCCATTTCTCTACGTTTTGTATAATCAGTCAATATGAGTGTGTATAGGTGTTTGCTTGTGTCTTTTTCAATTCCCTCGGTGTGAGATATACATGTGTGCTCGCATTCGTATAAAGTAGGTTGATCGCTTATATTAGACAAGTCCGGAAAACGATCTATGCTTTCGGCTTTTGCCCTTCCCCTTCCCCATCCATAAACTAGATCGACGCCCATATAGTCTGATAACTAAAAGAAAAAGGAAAACGCATTGTCGTGATGGGATGTTGACACGGGATGGGCTGGTGAACTGCAGGACGGGCGCCGTTTCTGAATAAAAATTGAACCAAACGATCATGGGAATAAAATGTTTTAAAAATCTGCGTTTCCTTTTAATTATCCACTCTTTGCGAACAAAACAAATAGACAAGTTTTTTGTTTACAAGATGGGTGCTTTCATCCAATTACCTCAAAAGTTCAGATCCGTAAACTCTGTCCAGTTAAACCATGTAACTTGCTGCTGCGCAACTCTTTGTGAACAGATCATTCCAGATAGGTTGCAAAGTGTAGGTGAAAAATTTATATAACGCTTTGCATGCAACTAGTTTCAAATTTGGCAGTCGCACAATCCCGTTTCATGCTACCAAACATGTTCTCTTGTGCTGGGTTCAGAGCTTGCCTTAAGACATCTGGTGGGATTTAGGGGAAAGTTTAAGGGATTCCCCAAAAGATAAAGAGTTTTGACAGATCTTTAGGAGAAATTTGAGTATCACGATACCTGTAGATATGTGTTACTTTAGCAGATGGTCCCTGCAAGACCACTAAGGGTCGCTGTTAGTTCCCATGGGATGAAGCCTTGGCAATAGTCTAGGGGCACAGTCCCCAGAGGTTATGAGGGCCGTGAAGGACCCTTTACGGTTCAATCCATGGCAAAGCCACGGTGGGACTCCTGGGAGCATATCTGAAGAAATGAGGTTTGATGTATTAATATGTATCTGACTGAATTATGGTATGGTTTTCTTTGGCAGACAAGGTCCAGGGGCCAATTGAAGCCCCACTGGTCCGCATGGGACAAAACCCTTGTGGGATTCAGTGACAATCCTCCGGGGCTTTTAGGTATAAGTCTATCTTCAGCTCAAAATAAAATAAACCTCAGGATTAGTAACGAAACTGTATTATATTTGATTCAGGCTTAAGTGGAGGATGGCGGGGGGGGGGGGGGCTGCTGGGACTGAGGTGGTCCTCACCCCCTTGGTAACGCCACTCTGATCCAGTGGTTGAATGAGCGGTAGAAATGATTTAGATCCAATTAAAATAGCAATGGAGTTGCGCCCTGGTCATATTTATTCCTTAATATGTTTTGAATATTATACAAGTTTCATTTTGACCCATGTCCCTTATACATTACAGATGATTATGGAAAATGGTCTGATCACGTGATCCATTTCTATAAGTTCAAAGACAAAGACAATTATTTCTTTGTTTCATACGAAGCCATGAAAGAGGTAAGCAGTAATTTTCAACGCCTGAAAGTGATCATGAATGAACTCCTAGCTACTTTCTGTCTTGTTTTGAACAGCTCGGGAGATAACCGTTTTCGGCAATTTTCACCCGATCGGGGCCGAATATTTTGCTATTGGTGGCGCCACTTTCAATTATCTTCCATTATGCATTGCCATACATCCTACCGCGCAAATTCAACGGAGATGACGTTCAAAACAACCTTGCAAATTTAATCGATTTTAGGAAGGAGAAATTCGGTCATATTTACTATCTCTGTTAATAGGGCAATAACAAACTTTTTCATCATGGTTTTTCACCGCTCCGATTTTGAGACATCGAGCAATTTTGCTACGTTCTCTGTGGCCTCAGCTTAATTTTTAAACTCGGCGCAATCCTAAGTTTTGTGCACTATTGTGCAGCATTGTGTATGTTAATATGTTTTTTAATGCCCCTTGTGGTTTCTCCCATTGTATCTTAACTATGATGTCACATTTGGGTACATATGCACTAGTTAACCAAACCTACGGCTGTGAAGAGTTAGACACTAAATGCTCATAAATCTCCATACCGCTGAGACAGGCAAACTTTCCCCCGATCTGGGGAAACCTCACTTTTCCCAGAAAACGACCATTTCCCGAACTGTTGAAATATTTCAAATCAAATTTATAATCAGCGAAAGAGGTTATGCACGGGACGCCAGCGCGTCTCAATTTGGCAAACTTCATGGCACTGATCATGCGCAGTCATTCACTTACCGAAACGAGCAGACAACAGCATCTTCTTAACAGTTAGCTCAATGGTCACACATTACAATAGCAAGGCCAGGGAGCTGGTACCTTGACAAGTGACCATTTCCTGGGAGGACCAAGCTTGTCTGCTTTTGAACATTTGTGTATCACTCTTCAGTAAAAAAAAAAATGAAATTTCACTCGCTAGAAGGGTGAAAGGTTATAAAATTCACTCCAGAAGAGTGGAAATTCAATCAGAAAGAGCGAAGTTTCGCGCTTGCTGTAGTGCCTTCAGAAACCACTTGAAAAGGTTATACCTGGTGGCACTCTTTAAACAGTGAATTTTACTATTCTTTAAATTATTCAATAGTCTTATGGAGAGAATTTACACTGTTCACTCTACAAGAGAGTGACTTAGTTCACTCTTTTATTTTAGAGTGCATAGAAAAAAAGCAAGAAGACAGCCGCTGCAACTTTTCCGACTGGGCAGAACCCGGGGAAACTCAGTGCAGCTCGGATACTTTGACATGGTGCCTTAAGTAAATCGTTTTACTTCTTTCTCGCAAAATTAAATCCATTGGGGTTAAACCACGGACCTATATACATGGACAAAGCATGTAACGTGTACGTCCTATCCGTACATGGTCGCCACCGACTGGGGCAAAAAGGCGCACCACGATGGCCGCCGTGAACCTATAAATCGTCTGATTTGACGACGACTCTGTATTACTTTAAGCAAAAGTTTAACTTGAATGGGAAACAATATCATATTTCTGCAATACGTGAAGTGATTTTGACTTTAACTTGCCATATTTTTAAAAATATTTCAACTTTCTTACAAAATATGGGGATATACTTGAGCAAGTCCAAACTTTCACACAAAACCATAGCAGACGGCCATTTCAGTGCGCTTTTCTCACACAATGGTAGTGACAATGTACCTTGCTGTGTGCTCTGTCCATGTATACGAATTCCATGGGCTAAACTCAAATTTTATTATTACGTTTCCATTGAACGTAGAATCTTCAAAAGGTTGTCAGAGACCTGGGGTTATTTCTTGGTCATCCCTTAGACGATGCAGCCATACAACGAGTAGTAATGGGCGCCTCTTTGGAAACAATGCGCAATTCGTACAGTAAACAACAGACTGCAGATGAAAAGAAAGACACCGAAGTGTTTGACATGAGTATTTACCTCAACAAAGGTTAGTGACATGTACACAGGCTTACGGGATGTAATTTTTAGGGC
Organism: Holothuria scabra; assembly: GCA_037179385.1. NCBI lineage: Eukaryota > Metazoa > Echinodermata > Holothuroidea > Aspidochirotida > Holothuriidae > Holothuria > Holothuria scabra. Next base: position 15,414,709 of record CM074200.1, read on the forward strand.
GCAATAGCAATTTTTTGCCCAAATAATGGCATCATTAATCATGTTTTGCCCGAATGGACCAGCTGTTTTGCCCGAATTAGTAGGGCAAGTCAAGTCCCCCCCCCCCCCACACTTGCACCCCGCCTCGTATGCCTGTCAAAATGTATGTCAACACACCAACTCTAGGTTGAATTTGTTTTTCCTTTCATGAGATGCACAAATCCTTTGAAGTTTCCCAGCCGTGATTAACTAAAAATAGTCCCTTGTAATTCTCTGCTTTCTCGTATCGGCGAGCAGGGAGGCTCTTTGCTTCTACCAACAGTACAATGTATTTGCTTTTCTTTGCTTATATGATTGGGTGACTTCCAGCTGCTTTTGGTAATTGATATAATCCAGGGTCCCCGCCCAAATGCCTGATACGTCCTGTATGTGGTTAACAAATTTAATTCTAAAGTAACTGCCTTCCTACTGTTTGGTATTTTTTGCTATTTTATGACTGTATGAGGGGCATCAAATATATACATAGCTATCCAAAGACTCCGACGAATTGCCCTGAAAGGGGTGGGTCAGAGAGTAAGGGTTCATTAGCCTTCACGACTGAGCAAATTACTTCAGAAAAAAAAAGGACTTCAGAAAATGCAGAGTACCGAAGCTCATATTACTGTACTGTGAGTGATTTGATTACACTTCGGGATCTTGAGTATACTCAGTCTGAAGCAGTAAACTTAGAGTGTGTCTGGATAAGAATGGATTAAAGACAGTCGTGGGAGTGGCTTAAGTAAGTAGGTTTGGGGAATTGGAGCTGTTTGGGTAAGAGGATTAGACCTTTGAAACGAACTTTGAAAGAATGGTTTGCGTGGTTCCATCAAATGTTTAACTTTTACAACATCTTTTGCTTATATTTTAAACGTACAAAAAATGAAAACACTCGTTACAAGTGTGAAATAAAGTTACGAGGTGAGAAAATTCACTCCAAGAAGAGTGAAATTCACTCCTAAAAGGGAGAATTTTCACTCTTGGGGGAGTGCCTACAGGGACCACTCTGAATTAAAAAAGAGTGATTCCGAGAAGTTTCACTCTTCTTGGAGTGAATATCACTCTTCTTGGATTGAATATCACTCTTCTTGGATTGAGTATCACTCTTCTTGGAGTGAATATCGCTCTCCTTGGAGTGAATATCACTCTCCTTGGAGTGGCACTCTAATGGAGTGAAATGAGACCTTTCACTCTGTTAGAGAGTGACTACATTCTGCAATCTTTTGTTTAAGAGTACTTATAATGTTTCTATTTGTCGATAATGACAACTAGCCTATTTCGTTCTTTTTTTCAGGAGAGGTGAAGCAGTGGACAAATATACTGACCGAAGAACAAAATGAAATAATCGATAAACTATTGCTGGGCAATATGTCGCAATGTGAACTCATGAAAGCTTATGCACCAACGGAGATTGAAGTAACTAAAACTGAGAGTACTTAAAAACTATCGCTGATCTCATTGATGAAAACATTAAATGAATTATCCAAACTCCTAGCTCCCGATTGGTTTCCAGCAACATGCCGTGATACTTTTTTCTTAAGATTGCAACATAGACACCCCAGTACATCAAAGGCTGTGTGGGGTGTAACTGGTATCTCAATTTGTAACATGATCTGGTTTCGCAAGTATTCTGTACTTCAATTGTGTTCACGCTGTATAAAAAGCAATTAACACACACTTGACTGACCCGTTACCTAACCCCAAATGTTACGTAACTTTCTGTGTATTTTGGTATACTGCCAAACTATATTAATCAGCTGTGGAACCGGATTATATCAAGTGTGTATACATGTAGTGTGCTTTATTTCCTTCCTGGGACAATAAGACGTAACAAAGAAGAGAAGAACTTTGTTTCAAAAAGTAAGAAGGGAAAATTCGTCATTAATGTGACACAAAAAGGACTTGTGCCGAAATATATCATGTATGGCGATGTTCCGTACATCACACAAAGACCTGATGGCTTCGATATTTGAAGTCAAACCTTAAAAGATTTGACCGGAGTCGCAAGTATAAATAATATCATCGGATGAAGTTCTTGTCGAATATTGTATGGTCTTGAGTGACTACGAGTGTATTAAATTCAGGTGATACCTTTCAACCTGAAGAAACATTTCGAATTTTATTGCTAAAAGTGCAATGACAATTTTGTGGGACATCAACGGCTTTTCAGTAATGCCAAGACTTTTTTAATCCATACATAAGATTCGTTCCCGATCGCAAGGTTCACCATGGCTCCATTTGTGAAGGATCCAACTAAGTTCATTCTGACTACGTGTTTTCCTCTTTTAAGCGGGGGCCCGGGGGTTGTAAAATTTGTATGCAGAAAGGGGCCACAAACGCCATGTACAGGCTTAATAATCAGTAAATCAAGGTTACAGATGCCATCAGCCGGTCAAATACTAGCTAAGACTAAAGGTCTGCAATATACTATGCAATTACTATCATTGTGAATCTAGGAGAGAGAGCCAGCTTAAACTAGTCCAGCATGCCTAACTAGGCTTCATTCCAATCAGGATGGTTAGCCAGCTTGTTTGACTAACCAGCATGTTAGTCAAACAAGCTAGTGCAACAGAACCGGCTACGAAAACTTATCCAATGTTCCTAGTCCAGCTAACCATACTAGCTAACACGTTGGTCAAGATTGACACCGTCTGAACAAAAGATTTAGGCCAGTCTGGTTGACCAATTCAGGTTTTCAGTGTTCCCAATTCATCTAATAGGCCTAGGCTAGTCATTTGTAATAAAATCTGAAGGCTGTATCAGAGGATCAAAGAGCAGTTTCCCCCTATAATTGGCAAATGCATTATCAGGGGACTGAAGATATCCGGGTGCAGTCTGCATGTAACTTTTGTGATCGAAATAAATGATTTCTAATGCAACATTTCGTCATAATTGTGGTCTTGTTTTGTTTGTATTGGTGTTGATGTATGGTGTTTTGGTTGCTGGCCATATGATGTGATCTTTTTGCCGGTCTGGCCGTGTCCGTTTTAGAAAAGAAAGGTACAACTAAATGTGATGTCTGCAGGATTCACGGTGCGGTGTCGCTCGAACGAATTATGGATGTATTTTATCGTTTTCTATCACTGAATATCTTTCTCAAATTATCAAATATTCGCGTACACTTTAATTTAATCTCCGGTTCTATTTTTATTCTTTAATACCGTGTAGATGTCGTTTCTATGGTTCAACGGGATAGTGGGTTCCACAACAGTTCTTTTGCAAAATTTTGGCCGGCTCCGCAGCCTGACAATTGCCATGGTTTACGCTCCATATTTCAGTGACACCTGCATGGAGAAATTGGGGCATATGTCCCCATCGATGACCCGAAAATGTTAAGCTTCATAATTCCTGTTGGAGTGGTGCGAGGTGGGTTTTTGACCCAGTCACGGGTTTATTTTGATCATGTCCTGTTACAAATGGTTCTCACACTATCAACATTTTCGCGCACTGTGTGTTTGAAACATTTATCGCTTTGTCGTCCTTTTATCACTATCTTCCGGTAACAACTTTCGGAGAAGCTCGGCAACAAAGTTGAAAGCTTCGGGCGAATTATCAGGTTAAAGACTTGCCTTGTGGTAGGCTGATGGGCTCTGACAGGGAATTGAAAGTGCCTCGATGGAAACTCTCAATGCAAGTTCCGTTACAGAAGTTAGTTAGCCATGAGGTTTAACGACACACCAACACGATTGTTTTACAGAAATGGTATGGAATTCGAAATTAAGCGCGCTTTACGCGCATTCTGTGGGTTTCAAGAATTTTTCAATGGAATTGCGAAACATTTTGGTCACATTTTTCGGGCAACCTTAAATCTACTTAGGCCCTCTGTCGCCTAAGCTTAAATGTTGTAGAATTTCCCACAGGGAAGGAAAACCACTCCCTTTAGACGCGCATCCAGACCGGCTATCAGGTCGGTGCAGTTGGCCACCCCAATCGAAAATTCAATTATACCTTGCTAATGCTACGTAAATCAACTTTACAGTACTTACATTTATTGACCAGCCCGTAGCTAGGGGGCCAGGGGCAAAGCCTCCCTTCAAAATTCTTCGCCCTCCTATAAAATTTGAAGTTTTTCATTGGCTTAATACATTATTTTGTGTACACATTTGGCCCCCCTGGAAAAAAAAATTTGTCCCCCCGAAAAAGTTTTTGCCCCTTTGTTGCCATGTTTGAGTGCGCGACCGCACTGACTGCATTACATTCATTTCGGATCAGTGAATTCTCTGCATTCGACGACGGTTTGAGAGTAAGGAAAACAAATCGGTGACCCACAACTGGAAAAAAGTGCTTTATATGGAGTAAGCGCGGTTAGATTAAACATTTGCTTTATAAAGATGAGGCGTGAAGATCTAACAAACCGGCCGCGCAGTCCACGAAACGTTCTATTTACTATCGATAAATTTGACAAAAGGTGTCATGTTGACACGGCCTGTTAAATAGCTATGAAGATCTGCCCCTCACGATTTTTAATTTAATTTATAAAGCCCAATATACACTTTCTTGACACGATTACTGATTTTCCTTCTCAAAACATTTCTCAAAAATTGCGCAGAAGTGGTTATGGGCACTGGAAATATTCTCGAAATGTTCAGTTGACCGTCATCCGTTTTCCACCTACAGGCAGGGAAATCGAGGAATTCTAAGTTAGGGTGCGTCATACGAGAAGGTAAAGTAAGCTGAATTAGAAAGAAAATTGTGTTTTCTATTCGAAGACGAACTATTTTAAGACCTATCTTACGCAGCTTAAAGTAACGTAGTTATGATTGTAAATGTTTAAATTCTAAAATCAAAAGAATGAACTTTGTCATTCGCTAGTAGAGTGAAAAGTGACAATTCACACCATTAGAGTTTTTAACTCCCTCACAGAAGAGTGAAATTCAATCCAAAAAGAGTTAAATTTCCTCAAAAAAGCGAAGTTTTTTTCTTGATGGAGTGCCTACAATGCCCAGTCTTTCAAAAGGAGTGATCATCTGATCATTGCAGGCACTTGTGGAAGAGTGAATTTTGACTCTTCCTGAAATAAACTGAGTTCACACTTCTTTTGAGTGAAGATCACTCTTTTGATTTTAGAGTTTAACCTTGGTCTATAGGTGGTACAGCATATAAAAAACTCACATATGCATTGAAAATTCAGATTTATATCAGGACAGAATTACTTCAGTTGATTGTGTCATGTCTGATACTATACATTTGAGATTACAACACCGTTACAAAGACTTTCAAGAAATTACATTTTGTGGTTTTGTAAAATTTACATCTTTATATTCTAAAATTGATGTCATCTTTTGCTTCAATGGAAAAATAGTTGAAATATGTCTACCCGGTTGTCATATTGTGCAACGTAAGGAGAAATTTGTGCAAACTGATGTTTTTTATAAATACTTCTGTGGATAAAAAATGTCACAACTGCAGAAGAGAAAATATCACACAGCCCAAAGACTTATTTTTGCAAGAAATATCTTTGTTCTGCTTCACACACATCATGATTGTGAAAAATATTCTGATAATTGCATTTTCATACTTCAAACAAAGTTAAAATAGTACACTAGTGCAACGGGGACTTGTCTTTTTCATGAAATAGCAGAAGGGTGACATTTATGGGGAGTGAATGCAACACATTTGCAAATTTTTGTCAATAATCAAACCAATAAAGCTTTTGGCCCATGATCTGGCAATATTTTGTTGAAAAAGAATATAGGAATCAGAATTCAGAGCAATTATGAAAAAGTGGTGCCAGCATAAAAGTTGATACGATCCACCTTATAAAATTGTCATTACAAAATCTCAATTTGAACATGAAATCCAAGCTTGCAATAGCTATGAAGGATAAAGGCAAAGAGCCCTTATACACAATGCCCTGGCTATGAAGGATAAAGGCAAACAACCCTCATACACAATTCACTTAAATGATTTAACTGAACATACAGCTGGCACTGGCTACGGAGGGTAAAGGCAAGAGACCCTCATAGACAAAGTATGTCAATAAACAACCTTTGGATTACAAAAAAATATATATATAGGACTAGGTATGAAGGATAAAGGCAAATGACCCTCATGGATAAAGCAAAGAAATTCTGTATTCAAATTGCACACAAAACTGATCAATATTTAGCCACTAGCTACAAATTACAACTGGCACTAGCTATGAAGGATAAAGGCAAACAACCCTCATACAAAATGCCCTGGCTATGAAGGTTAAAGGCAAGCAACCTTCATAGACAAAGTATGTAAATAAATAAAATTTGGACTACAAATATTTATATATATATATATACACAGTAGGATTTGCTATAAAGGATAAAGGCAAATAACCCTCATACACAATTCACTTAAATGATCTTACTGAATAACAGATAACAGCTGGCAATGGCTATGGAGGGTAAAGGCAAACAACCCTCATACGCAATGCCCTGGCTATGAAGGGTAAAGGCAAGCAACCTTCATAAACAAAGTATGTAAATAAATAAAATTTGGACTACGCATATATATATATACAGTAGGATTTGCTATGAAGGATAAAGGCAAATAACCCTCATACACAATTCACTTAAATGATCTTACTGAATAACAGATAACAGCTGGCAATGGCTATTGAGGGTAAAGGCAAACAACCCTCATACGCAATACCCTGGCTATGAAGGATAAAGGCAAGCAACCTTCATAGACAAAGTATGTAAATAAATAAAATTTGGACTATACATATATATATATACAGTAGGATTTGCTATGAAGGATAAAGGCAAATAACCCTCATACACAATTCACTTAAATGATCTTACTGAATAACAGATAACAGCTGGCAATGGCTATGGAGGGTAAAGGCAAACAACCCTCATACGCAATGCCCTGGCTATGAAGGATGAAGGCAAACAACCCTCATGCACAATGCCCTGGCTATGAAGGATAAAGGCAAACAACCCTTATGCACAATGCCCTAGCTATGAAGGGTAAAGGCAAACAACCCTCATGCACAATGCCCTGGCTATGAAGGATAAAGGCAAACAACCCTCATGCACAATGCCCTGGCTATGAAGGATAAAGGCAAACAACTCTCATGCACAATGCCCTGGCTATGAAGGGTAAAGGCAAGCAACCCTCATAGACAAAGTATGTAAATAAATAAAATTTGGACTACAAAAATATATAGGACTTTCTTTGAGGGGTAATGGCAAAGCAAAGAACCCTCATAGACAAAGCAAAGAAATGATCGAATTGAACACGAAACTGATGAACATTAGCTCTAGCTCTGAAGGATAGAGGCAGACAACCCTCATACACAATGCACTTAAATGATCTAATGGAACCAACAGATTACAGCTGGCACTGGCTATGGAGAGTAAAGGCAAAGAACCCTCATAAACACTCTACGTAAATAAATGGTCTTTTGGTCTATGTACAATTTAATGTAGGGCTTGCTATGAAGGGTAAAGGAAAACCACCTTCACAGCTAAAGAAATGATTAAACTGAACACATAATTGACGAATATTTGGCACCAGCTATGAAGTATAAAGGCAAAAACGCTTGTACACAATTCACTTAAATGATGTAACAGTACTAAAGATGACATCTGGTACTTGCTATGAAGGGTAAAGGCAAAGAACCCTCATAGACAAAGTATGTAAATAAATAAACTTTGGATTACAAAAGAAATATAGGACTTGCTATGGGGGTAAAGGCAAAGAACCCTCAAAGGCAAAACTAAGAAATGATCAAATTGAACACAAAAGTAATTTGCATTAGCTCTTACACTATCCTAACGTGTTTATATGGAGATACATTGAGCCTCACTTTGTCTTGTACAGATATTTGTGTGAAAGTTTGCTTTGAGAAATTTTTGTGTATCACAATACTTGCTACACTACACTACAATGGGGTTCCATTAGCACTGTGGTTGAAAGATTCTTTTGACGCATACAAACACGTCTTATATTGACATAAGCCTTGTACAGAATGATGTGGGTGTGCATACGCATCCCTTTACACCAGTATTAGAGCTAGCTTTCAGAATTAGGGAGAGAAATTTCCTCCTTTAAAAAATTTCAAGAGGGATTTCCCTCTTTTGCTGTATGGTGTACATACGTCGGCACTGTGAGGCCAATACAACATTCTGCATTGACAGTGTGTGGAGAGACCTAAGCGGAGGGGTGTTCCTCTCGACTAAGGAAAAGATTCTCAAAAAAAAATTCACCCCTGTGAGCTGAGGGTTGTAGAATATGTCCACAGTATTTCCATACAATCATTTTTTTCCCTTTTTCATCAAGTTGTAACTTAGATGCATACTTACTTTAATATATACCTGCCATTTTGTGAAACAATTTCTTTTAATACCAACCAACAAGTTCAACAATACCTAGCAATTCTTTGCCTGCGCATCAAGTTCTTCATATTTTCCTTTCAATTCTACAACTGTCTTTGCTTTAAGTCTCCCTTTTGAAGTTAGAGAAAAATCCCAAAGGATCAACGATTTAACAGGAATGAGAGAGGTGTAATTCCGTTTCTTTACAACCCAGTGACGCCAGATGCCTTTCCATGAGCCTTTCAACCACTGTACTTTAACATCTCCACCATCATTCTTCTCCACAACCTCACCAATGAAAGGTCTTCCTTCCTTTTCTTCACAATGAACGGCTACCAACATACCAGGTTTTACAGATGAGTAGTCATCCATAAAAGTGACATGACCAGGGGTAGTTCTTCCTTGCCTGCCAATGAATACCTATGGAGTAACAAAACATTTCTGTTGACTAAAAAGAATGTAACACTAGAGTACAGGTAATTTAAAGGTGGTATCACATCATAAGGCTTACTACTGCTTTTCCAAATAAGTACAAAATAATACCGATGCACTTTAAAATGCGTCCTGTTTCTCTGCTAAATAGCCAAAAGGTCAATAGGGGTGATACTAATCACATGACATCTGCCACTGAACCACATATCCTCTTTGCAACAAGGGGTAATGACACCGATGGAATGATACAATGAGTTAACTTTTAGAGGTATATACAGTATAGCACATAAAATCAATTTGCCACAAAGCACATTCAAGCACACCACCATGACTACTAAGCATGTTGTTATCACAAAACTGACTCAGGCCTGTAGCAAAAGAGGGGGGGGGGGGAAGCCCCCTGAAAAGAATACTGTATCTAGACTGAAATGACAAGAATATATATTGCAGAGGTTAACTTCATGTTACGAACTTCATTCCATTAACTTCATAGGTCTAACTAGCATCTCTATAGCTCACTCAGCTGAAGAGAAAAAAAATGAAATTTATAATGGTTATTTCAAAGGTAAATTATGTGATAATTTGTAATTTCCTCATTATACCATCACAAATTATTGTGCTCTGCACCATTTTCACCAGTGAGATTCTTTTTCCAACTACTGCAAAATGTTTTAATACTTCTTAACATTAAGGTACATTTGAACTGCACTTGCCCACCCCCTTCCTTACATTTGGACACTCCATTTCAATGCAAGCTTCTAGTCCTTGTAAGCCCTCCATTTCCACCACCTCCCTGTCACAACCTCTCCTTCCATCTTCAAGCTGTTCAAGGGATGAATGCTGGGCATCTGGAACCTTTATTAAAAATGAAAGAAAGGATACAGACATGAGAGCAGTTTAATGAGTTACTTTTCGTTAAAGTTATTACACATATCTTCATTTTTGACAGCAGAAACTTGCCTTTTACCAAATTCAGTCAGGGCTAAAAAGTGATATTGTCTCTATAAAGATGTTGAACTTCATTTTCACTTTGGGCTGATGCTCAAAGGGTGGGTGCAAGATGATTGGACAGGTTGCTATTTCTGTGACTGCCAAAACACTTTTCCACATTTAAAAACAGACCATGACCACCTTTTTTAAAGCTTCATTTTTATTTTTAGAAAGTATACATGTGTTAACAAATGAAAATCTCACCATTTGGTAATTCTTTGGGAGCTCGTTGATGAAGTTCTCCCACCATTCTCTAGCAGCAGGAGGCAATCTCTTATTGTATGCAAAAGGCAGCTCTCTGGCAAGCTTGTCACAGTCCACTTTTTCCAAAGAAGTTTCCACCCACGGGATTGTCTGTGTGAGATCTGGTAATTCCTGTAATATCACAAGGACAAAATAAGTTTCATGAGAAAACTTGAATACTTTATTTTCACTGATTTCTAGTCCTGGGTGGATCGGCCCCCTACCCACATAATCCACTCAACTGAACAAATGAACTCTGCCACAAGGCTTTCAAAGAGAAGTGTGGAAGCTATTTAAGCAGATATTTGTAGATGTGCAGGAGAATACCCTGAGTTCTGGCCGTTTCTGTTTGGTTAATATGGCAGAGTTACAATGTCTTTGCAGTCCCCCTATACAGCAAATCAGTTGACTCTCTTATCAAACAAGGCTATTGAACGGTCTAGATCAAAAATGAAATGAGAGTTGACAAACTGGCCAACAAACAATGTTGTCATAAAGCAAATTAATATCTGCAACACACTAATCATCTGACAGCCTGTCTTGAGAAGCATCTATCATTGTGCACCATATACTGTACATATTTTGTAACTATAATGGCATTTAACCCTTACAAAAATCTTTCACATATTGCATGAAATATGTCCCAATGGTTGCATACTTTTTCATATCAACGAAGAGCAAGAATAGATACTTTTTCTACAAGGTTGCTGCTGTGATGGAATTTCAGGAGACTGACAAGGTATGACAAAAAGCCTGGTACCTTCAAACATGCAAGTCCATGAGGATACTCTGAATCTGTTGTTGGTCTCCACTCATCGGTCACCCACATCCTGTAGTGCATATGGCATTTTCCATCAGCATTTCTAAAACGAAACCATAGTGGCTTGCTGTGGTTGCCATAGGATCCTGCCATAGCCTCTTGCACCACGGTTTTGAAGTCTTGCACAAATTTTACTGGCAGTACTGTCACTGGTGGGCTGTAACTTTTTCTAGTTTCCAATTCTAAATCTGCATAAAAATAAATGAAATAGACAAGGACTTCAAGAAAAATTTGAATATAGGGAGAAAGGGGAAGAAGAAAAAACCTACTTGCTACTTTGGTACTTAGCTGTGTTGGCACATATATAGCTATAAAATTACGCCTTTTTTCTTACCTTTAACCTTTAAATTAAAAGACAAACGTGGCTTAAGTATGCAGTATACAAACACCGATTGGGGCTTGTAGGGGGTTGTTTTTTGACCCCAATTACCCCTTGTTTTTTGCCCCATTTTACTATACCTTGTCTCTTACAGACCAGTATATCATATTTTTTTTTTCATTCAGTGAGTCTTTCTAATTGGCTTCACTTTTTTCTTTTAAGGAGCTCAGGCTGAAAAGGAAGGAAGTACAGATAGAACATTAGGCCAAGAAAAAATATGTTTCTTGTCTGGTTTTTTGCAAAATGTGGAGGAAGCAGGCTTCTCATTTATGTTTTGTTTTCTGTTTTTCCAAGATCACGAGGCAGTCCAGTGCATCATAACTCATGAAGCTGTTTGCACAGCACATGCACGCATACATTGACTTGACAGTGTAGATTCTGATTGCCATTTCGAAGATAGATTGTAGCCACTGGGATTTGTTTCAAAAATTTTCAGCATCCAAGATTTAAGGGTTCAGTGTAGTGATCAGCGCATGTATTACTTACTCTCTGGCAACATCACTCAACTCTATCCCCAAGATTTTTGTGTAAACGGACATACCTGCTAAAGTGAAGGCATTGTTGCTGCGAAGATGTCTTGAGATACAGGACACAAGCTGGTCTGCATCTTCATGTGTATGACCAACTGGTAAAAAGTGGACAATCACCTGAGAAGAAATATCAAAATGCAGCATTGATATGACAGACACAATAACAGTAACTAAATCTTTCCAAATACTGGTAACCCTAGTTCAATGATTCCATCAACTGTTTTAGGGACCAATGGAACTTTCTTGATCTGGCATTCTTCAGCTGCCCAACCAAGGGGTGTGTATAGAAATTTCTATCATGAGGGGTACAGCATTTAATATAATGGAGTAATTGCCATCCTGGGGTAGAGGCCAGAGTTTTTACGAAAGGAAGTTTGCCACTGACCTTGTGACTGTAGTCTAAATTTAAGCAATGACAAAATGCAAAGGTCAAACAGAGACATTGGCAACAACTTTCATTCTAGCTTTTTATGAACACATTTTGCAAACACATTCATTGCAAGACTCCTTGACTCCTGCCACCCCCAGCTGGGCTCAGGACTCATCAGTTCTTTGGAGTGACCCTATTTTGGGTTGTGACCCACTATTTGGGGAATCAAGGCGTTTATTGATTAACTTGATTATGGTGAAAATGAGGTACCCCTGACCTTCCAGTTTCACAAGCCTCAACTAACAGTCTACTTGAATCCCATGCAACGAAAATAATTGAATTTCACAAAATTGCATATGCATTTTCAAGGTGATATTTTTCCCTGAATAATCCCTCCATGCTTTGGTAATACAATATACATACATGCACTGTGAGATAACATACATAATGGTTATAAAAGGACAGTAATGAAAGGTCAAATTAACTCACCACAAACAGTATAAGTAAAAACCATATCCCAATTTACAAATAGCTCTTTTCAATCATATGGCAACATTTTGAACCAAGGTTGTGTATTATGGAGTAAAATACCATGAAAGGTTTATGCATTAAGGCAAGATTTGTAAAGATCAGCTGATACTTCATAGTAACTGCTTGTGGAATTTGGGGCAGCTGCCTATTCCGTTGAATACATCCCCTGGCCATAGCAACCATTGCATCTGTCAATTTTGACTTACCTCTTTAAAAATCTTCATCTCCACTAGCATTGCCAGAAAGGAAAAAACAAATCTGTTTTTATTTTCTCTGAAGCAATTGTCCAGCTGTATGAAGATGACTTTGCCCAGATGATGTTTCGTACGAAGCAGAGCCTCAGTTAAGCAATGAATCGTTAAGTTACTGTCATGAGGTATATGTTTTATATCGTAGAATATAAATGGGATCCTTCCATCAGCTGTATCTGTATGCACCAAGACTCCTGAAAATATTAAATGGAAATAAAGGTATATTAAACACACTCTGATCATTTGCACTTGAACAACTTACATGATTGCATCCCCTCACCAGTCCTTTGAGATGTTTTGTGGTTAGTCCAAAACACAATGTAGGCAGCCCAAAATACAAGGGATGGCCTTAGAGATGAAAAAGAAAAGGCCAATAATAAAAAGGCACAAGTCATATGCAGGAACGCTGCACAAAGTACTATAAAGGACTTAGCTGGAGGCAAGATTTTTCTATCTCGTACGCTATATAGGTCTCACCTGAACCATATGCCTTTCAAAAGGCTTTGCACTCACACTGTGATGTTTCATATGAGACTCCCAAAATCAAATCCTGGCTCAAAACCTTTAAAGAGTCAGGGATTTTTTTTTTTTTTAAAGGGTAGTTACTTTAGGTCATCCCATTTTTCATGCTGATGTATTTATAATGTGGTTGTACTGTAACTTTTGTAGATGTACTGTACCTGTTGGCCTACTCACCTGTGAAATGAACTGGTAACTGGGCCAAATGAGCATTATCCTTGTCCTGAACAATGAAGTGGGGCACATTTGTTTTTGTCTGGTCCATACCATCTATTATGATGGTTGTCATTTCATTTGCTTCTCTTCTTGCGGTATTCCTTGCATTATGGTAGGCTCTTCGCTCCAGTCTGAGAAGAGTCAGAAGACAGAATGACTCGGGTATAATTTGGTATTATAACTCAAACGTATTGTAGCATTCAGCACCCCAGTGATAATTCTAGTCCACAAACACTTGTTTATACTTAATAATCCAATTTATACAATTTGAAATGTGCCAATATGGCAGTTATGATGTCATGGTACCTGTCTCCAAAAGCTCACATGTACTGTATACTAAACATTCACAGCTGTCTTACTACTGTACGTGGGCGTACATGTATGCATAGAGTACAGTATACATGTAATGCATAGAATATAGTATACATGTAATGCATAATGTACAGTATGTCGGAGGCATGGATTGGATGTAGCTATGGAGGTCAGTGCTCAGTGGGCGGCTCTAGTCAGCACTCATAACTGCTGACACTACTGCAAAAATACAAGCATTCCATGCTTCTCACATGCTTTCACCCAGTTTCCTACAGTATTTACCACATGCATAGCAGTATCAACTGAACTTGGTGGTAACGATACTGACAGTAAAATGAATTAAGCATGGTCAGGTTTTTTATTCAAGTATATACATCATTTACAAAAGATTACAGACAAAAATTAAAATTTGTGGAAACCCAGTTGCCTTCAAATAAGAAAAATATTGCACCATTCAGTATTTTATATACTGCATTAACTATTCCAAAAGTTTTTCAAACCTCTGTCACAGTAGGCCTATATCCCAGTGTTCACCATTAGAGATTCCGTTGGCTTGAAACATGGACATTTACACTTGACCTTGGTTTCCAATTCCAGCAGTGTAGTGACAAGTTCTTGTGGTTAACCTCGAGGCACTGGTCATTCCCCTTCGATATATTTTTAAGGATCGATTTGTACAGTATTTCCACATGTCATATGGCTATAATGGGATTCAGTGGCTAAATCAGTTAACATATGAACTTTAAACCATGAGATCCATTCAGATTTAGTAAAGTTATGCAAGGAAAAACTATCAAATAGGTACGGTACTGTACATGTTCCGCAATTAACAAATAGCGTGCTTGTAATTGCAGACGAGCATTATTTCTTCCTATGTTTAGCAATGAGGTACACCTTCAGTCTTTGCTCAGGCTGTGAACAGCTGGTAGAAATACCAAGCCCAGTTTATTGTTTGTGGTTTTCTGTTGGTATAAAACTGGCCAAGTGGTGACCTTTAGATGATGATGCACAGTCTCAAGGGGCAGAATTTTCTTATGACATACCTTAAAATAAATTTCTCTCACGTTGGAAAGTCTGAACATCCCCTCCCCAAAATATTGTACCACTCACCCAGGCAGTGCAAATTAAACAACCACCACTTCAGAAAATATAACCACCACTCACAATTTTTGAGCTAAACCCTTGTGTATAACTCACAATTTGGTAGCTAAAATGCTGGCTAGAGGTACTGTTGTAATAATCATACTGTACTTACTCAACCTGTTTGTCATGAGCTTCTCTCAGTTTAATGATCTTGCAGCGTACTTCTTCTGAACATGCATCTTGATATTGATCATCCAACTGAGTACAGGTGGAACACTTTGTAAAATCTGATGACTATAAAAAGAGAAAAAAAAACTGACCTTATCACAGAGGTCTTGAAGAGGAAAGTGTCACTTCAATGGATCCAAGTCAATCAATCGACATCATAAGTGTAGGCCTACAGTACATACTGTACACTTTGAAAGATAGGTACATTTTACTGCAAGCAATCCATGCCATACCTCAATAGTACACAAACTGAATCCCCTAATTTTTATGCCACATTGCTTTGAACAGACCAGCTAGTTCTGAAACCTTGGGAACGTCTCCACACCAGGGGCAGGTTCTTGCTTTTAAGAGGTTAATTCGACAGGTACAACTACACGTAGTGCTCATTACTGAGGCTTCCTAAAAATACTACATTTTGTATGAAGCCAGCAGTAAATTTGGAACCTGTGGTATGATCTATCACTTTTACTTCACTAGGCATGAGACATCATCGCATATACTGCAGTACCCACTTGGACTAACACTGTCTTGCAGAAAGATCAATACAGGACCTAATGTTATGCTACGTACAGTACAGTAATTCTAGATTACAGTCACCCCAATCTGAATTAGTGTAGCATTATCAAATGGCTCATGAGAATCATGTGACAAATTTTTCTACCTGAGTCAGACATTTATATGGAGAATTCTTCTGCTTTACCTTGAATATGCAATATTTAAGTCCTGACATATAAGGTGCAGTAAAAAATAAATTTGTTTCCCCTTCCAGCTCGCTTCTTTTTTGGGGTCACATGGAATTATTTTTTTATATTGTATCTAAATGGATAAGATACTGTAAGTAAAAAAAAAAAAAATTGAAGAATTCATGTCTACTTGAAAATATTTACTTGCAAACTAATTGCTAAATGCAGTAAGGGTTTTATCATCACTTCTTGCAAGGCATGTGTAAAGCTAGAAAAGGTACAGTATGAGCTCCATATACTACATTACTACAGCCTTAGGGCTCCTTCTGTGTGGCACGATGAATACTGTTACAGTCAGGACTGTAGCTTTCAGTACTATTAACCTGATATTACATCATGATCTAGCCTACAGTATATATAGCCTAATAGCAATGAAATATAATCTAATAAAACCTGATATTTAATCTATGACAACAGCAATGTAGTTTTGCATGTCAGTTGTTTCATGTTCCCATGACAGTCTCACTACATGGAGAGAAAACCATGGTACAGTGAGCCTATGTAGAAAATGTATAGGGACCAAAACTTTGACAGTGACGTTCGTGGCATTTTTAATGACTTCACATCAGGCTTGAGGTAATCGTAATCAGTAATCGTAATCGATTGCAATCGATAACATATTCTGAAGTAGTTGTAATCGCAATCGATTACTTTTGTAAAAATCGCAAAGTAATTGCAATCGCAATTGATTACAATGGCAAAGTAATCGCAATCGTGGTTTCATTTCTGATTACATTGAAGCTGAATTGAACATAGAAGTAAAGTTACTAACTTTGTCTAGGTACATCATTCTCTAGAGCCTAGAAGTATACTTTTTGCAAAAGAAAATGTTAGAAACAAAATGTAATCACGATTGCAATCACGATTACATTGCAATGTAATCACAATCGTAATCAATTACTTTCAATTTTAGCTGTAATCGTAATCATAATCGCAATCGTAAAATATGAAGTTATCGCAATCGTAATCGATTACATTAAGATGTAATCGCCCCAAGCCTGCTTCACATGTGGAAATTTTTGAAAACATTATTTAACACACTATAACAAGGTTATCTGTTTAGTTCCACATCCTCCTTTTTTGGCATATACTGGATGTGAAACATATAGCCTTTTTTTAATTGGCCAAATAAAACATAATTGGAAGAGATAGCCTAAGAAGAAATAATATAATTACAGTACTAATTAGCTGTTGCTTCAAAATAGGTTTGGGGGGACTGCTCTTGCCTAATGAAAAGGAATTATAAAATTCTGTAGTCAACAACACTAAACTTACCTTCGAGATTACAAACTGTGACAAATGTTCTCTCCAAATCCGTGTAAAATGCACGTATGATATTACATCACTTCCACATTGCTGTAACTCTTGCCTCATCCTCTCATACAGGTAACGCTTAGTCCAAGTATGAGGTAGATGAACAACATCTTTATGCGGCATGTAGTCGCCCATTCGCTTAAATAGACAGGTCATCCATGCAAGGCTACTGTTTGTTTTTTCTTGCTTAACTGACAGCATTTTTTTATTTCCATGGACTACCTTCATTTTGTTCATCTTAAAAGCCCTGAGGACTTGACTGAACCTCCAGTCACTTACATTGTGTGCTTGACACCATCCCTTTGGACAAACATTGTTTCCATTTATAACAAAATTTGATGTAACTACTTCCTTGCCCCCTATGGTGCTAACAAAACTATGTGTCTTTATGGCATCCATTATGAACTGCTTTTGCTGTGCCTCATTTCTGCTGCTCATTTCTCTCTGACATTCCAAAATATTCACATAGCGTAACTGATGTAGGCAATTATCATTACAACATCTCTTTGATAATACTTCCACAGGATTTGGTATGTGCTTGGATTTTCTGGCTTTGTGGGAAGAGCACAGCAAAGACTGTAGTCCAACAGTCCCTGTAGAAGGATGAATTTGTGTTAATCTTTCACATTTTGATACATCATCTGACACTTCGCTCTCTGACAGTGAAAGGTACAAATTTAGGTTATCATCTAAATTGTCTACAGGCATACCACTGTGTTCGCCTTGGTTTGTGAAAGATGATACATTTTGACACAGAGCAGCTGAGATGTCCACATCGTCTGTTAGTCCACTCAAATTCTCAATATTAAAACAATGCGTAGGATGAATGTTTAACCCATGAGGCTTTTTTACAGGAGTACTACTTGATATAGACTTGTGACTGGACAGGGATAATTCAAATTCATCAAAACTGTCCAGAGTTACATTGATGCTAGTGTTACCTGCAAATATTGTATCAAGAGTATCATCCCTGTCCTTAAATATAGTTCCCTTGGTATCATCATTAGAAATGGTTTCTTCCAAGTCAAATACTGTTTCACGAGTGTCATCCATGTTCAGAGAACATACGTTTTCACGGATTAGTTTAGGCTATGCTAGCTGCTATCATATATCGGCTAATACTAATAGCCTAGGTCTAATATATATATAAATATATATAATACTAGGCTACTTAGTTGCCCTTATGTCTGTGGTAGGCTACATAGCCTAGGCCAAGTCATTACACAACCGTAACGGCTGGTCCGCCTTCGTTGCTTTAGCCTGGCCTACTCAACGTCTAGATAACACCCCCTTGCGGCATCCAGAAAGGATTGCATTCGCGGAATTCGTACTCTGTTTTAGGAGAAAATAACTCAGCGTCATTGCCTCAACATCTCTTTCCGTATAACCTCCTATCACGACAGTCTCAAAATCAAACACAAAGATTTTCAAACGTCCGCGCGCCGCCAGCTGAAACGCGTCGACGCAATGTTTCCACAATCTTTATGCATCCTCCTGGAATGCACCAAAAAGTTCCTTGTTACATGCATTTACCCAAACCTCCTGTAGCAACAGTCTCAAATCCAAAGAATTCCAAAATTCTGCTTAGATATGGTCCCATATGATATATAATTATAAGGTCACGTCTCTTTTTGTAAACTTGGAGAGTAAACTTGCGATCCGGCTGCAGATATTTTTTCCCAGGATGGAAGAGGCCAAGTCTCATTTACACTAATTTAAAAATAGATTCAAAATCATGGTTGGGGCTCAACTGCTAGGTAAAAGATACGTCTTGCAAAGGGATTCAGGTGCCGCCGATCCCATGATGGTGAAAAAAGTAAGGAAAATGTCAAGAGAATACTTTTTCAAAACATATCACATGACCGCAAGTGGAAGTTATTGATTGGCCATTGGCCTTAGCTACCCTGGGAAAAAAAATTGCGTCCAGTTCGGGTCATTATCAGACCCAGTTCAGACCGTAGAGCGCAGTCAACACGCAGCTGTACAGTTAATGAAGCCAAGTGACCACTTCTCTAGCATTCCCGCCTTTTTTAGATCTGCGCAAATGAGATTTCGCGGAACTGTGACTGACAAGGGGTCTCCCCCTATATGTTGAATAATGTATAAGTAGGCGTATAAATTGATACAACGACACGGTAAGTGGACATTTTGATCTTTCCTTCTCTTAGAAATCAAAGATTTTTTAGGTTTTTTCAAACATATACTTCAAAAATACGCTCCCAAAAAGAGGCAGTCGATTCTTATGTCTCAAATTAGGACCTCAAACTTTGCGAGTACCTGACTCATTGAGGGATGTAAAACGATTCTTTTGTATCGGCGTTTGAAGATTATAGTATAGGCTTTCTGTTGATACCAAAATTACTTAGTTTAATTTATAAATTGTTTTGTAAACAACTGCTAAACCCGAAGGGGCATTTAGTGTACAGTATGTATGTAGTATGTACTATAGTACATAATGGTATTGGCAAATGTAAACAGTTAACGTTGTATATCCTACAACGTTACTGTTAGTACTATTCCAGTGTGGCTCGGATAACGTCGGTCATAACAAAATAATGAACGACTATATTATACTGTGGGATTTGCAGGACAGGTACCCATTGCATTAACATTCTTAAAAACTTCCAGTTTTGTTTGTAGACTTGTAGTCTATGGAATTTGAAGCTTCAGTTATTATGGCATATTCAGTAACATTGCAATGTTGACAAGTGGGGGGCTAATTACAATAAGTTGCATGTAACTTTGTTGTAAAGTCGGTAAACCTGGGACTGGTATGAATCATGATCAAGTCAGCCTGGATTAAGTAAACAAACTCCAAATTTAGAGGGTTCAACTTCAGTCTGGACATATTCACGGGTTATTATTCTTTCTTACCTGATAGTTACTGTGCCACAAACAGAAAAACTCAGTCCTTTCCATCATTTTCCATAATAGATCGACCTACAGTATAGTGGTATACTGTACTGTAATTAAGTTCAAGTTGTCTATTTCTATAAAGTCCCATAGGTAGCCTACAAATTGCAAAACTGCAGCTTTGCAATTTATACTATTTCTAGCCCTTTTTAAGCTTATACAGTATCATTTAAAAACCTTACCCCATGGGCAAACTGTGACTTGCATTTTAAAACCAATGGTTAACTTTAATGGAGGAGTGTGGTTTCAGTGGAAACAAATACAAATACAAAATACAAATACATATGGAAGCATATCCTAGCTTATATAATTTTTATTCAGTAACAAGAATTACCATCCCTCAAACTCATGAAGCCTACTACTGATTAACAGACAGTGGTTATGACAGCCATGATATATGTTCACTGGCAGTGCAGTTTTGTCACACTCTGCCATAGCTATACCCAACTTTGTCTTAAAATGAATTCTCATCAGTGTGGCACTCAATTAAATGAAAACTGTAAATTCATTCCTAGATTTTTTTAAATTAATTATATATTTCTGATCTTTAAGGAGGTCACATAAAGGAGAACCATATTGGGCAACATTTAGGTAGTTTCCTGCAAAAAAAAACTGTATTGTTACATTGACTGTTTGAGATATAGGCATATCAAACTAGCCTACTGCCAGTAGAAATGAGCCTGGCACATTCCGTCACCTCACAAGAGGACAGGATAGTGATGAATTATTATCCTAGCAGTCCAGCTATCATCATGTTAATTTTAGGACCATGTATTTCATGTGAAAAGAAATTCACAAGGAATTCAAAGTAAGATATCCCATTTGCCAAACCTCAGCTGATATACTCCTTCCCTTGCAACCTTATTAGTATTTGCCTTTGCCTTCAGTACTTTTCATTTTTACCCAGAGTAAATGAGGAAAATCAATAGCACTTGTTAAACATTGTACTGATGATCTTTCCTGCAAGGCCCTTCCTGTCTAAGCAGGCCCATTTAGAAGGTCTCTCAAGTTCATTTTCTTGCTCAATATATTATGCTGACTGAGTGTACTGCATGATGCATAGAATTTACTTATTTTTTTTCAAAGAATGAACATTGGATTGAAGTTGATAGAGTGTCCTAGTATAAAGATTTTTAAACCAGCTTTTTAGTTAGCCCAACTTTTTATAAAGTGAGGTTATTTTCACTGTTTTGGTGCAAACAAGATGCAGGTTTGCTCTGTCTCAACGTTAACAGCTTGCCATCATGACTATGACATTGTATGTGTATACAGGCATATCACATTCAAACAAGTATATGTAGCCTTCTAGTGCAACACTACTGATTAGTTTAATTTGTAAATGGCATAACAACAAACAATATGTTGCAAAAATGTCGAAGGGGCAAGTATCGCACCATTTTCTCCGAAATGGGAACAATATTGGTGAGGATGGATTAGGCTGCAGTTGTAACGTTTTACGTAGGGCGACCTGCATTAACGTTCATTTCGCGAAAATGAGCTCACTATACTGTGTACATACTCTTGGCGTCACAATCGATTCGTGGTGGAATTAACCGAGTACCTGACTCATTGAGAATATTTTATAGTGCAAAAATGGTACCACTAGATAGAAAACAAAATTTTCTCTCTATTGAAGTAAAAACTGGGTAGTTTAAAACAACACCGAAGAAATGCTGAACGATTTTGCAGAGCATTTGAAACCCATTTTTGACGTTTCATAAAATGGACTAAAATCCTCCCTTTTAGCCGTAAGTTCACTCAGAACCAGGCACCGAAAGAATTTTTTACATCTTATTCATTGATTTTCACGGTTTTAAAGATTTTTCGGTTCCTAGTTTCTGAGATAATTGACTTTAAAAGTCATGAATTTTAGCTAATTAGTATTCAAATCCTTATGACGTCACGAAACGTCATGCATAAAATGTAAGAGAAGGAAGCTCTTTTCGAGCAGTTGCGATGTGACTGAGCGGGATATCTTTCTCTATAGTTCAGACATTATAGAAATGATACACCAGTCGTTTCATAAAAAGCGGGTGTTTTCCAGTTAACTGCAACGTTGGAGTGCAGACGGTTTGTAGTAGACCTATTTCCAAATAGCAATTACAATGACTTGTGGGGTAGAGTTTTGGGTGTACGTCAATTTTCCCCACAGTAAAATGCCTTTGACAAAAATGACAAACACCAAAACTCTGTCCCACAATCCTTTGTAAATTGTAATTGCTATTTGGAAATAGGTCAATGACTTCCCCGCTTCGCCGTGAACTTTTCTAGGTTGTTAGTTAGTTAGATGGGATTTAAAAAACACACCAACACGATTGTGTTATATAGTGTCAGCTAGATAAAAAGGGAAAAGTTTGGATAAAGATACCTATAAACACATTTTTCTAGGGCCCGTGCTCATGTTTTTCCCCGTTCCCGGATCTGCTCCGGCTCCTTGGCTCTGTGTAGAAAGGACGGGCATGGTTATTTGCATTTCTGCAGTTGTTAATAGCTTGTGATTTCCTTTTTTTGTACAACTGGCTCAAGGGGCGGGGGGGGGGGGGGGGGCATCGGGTAAGATGTTCACAAGTTATTTGCGGCTCGAGAAGCGCTCCTGGCAGTTTTTTGCCTCTACTAAAATATTTGAAAATATGAAGCTTATAATTTGAGGAAGAGTTCGGATTTATTAGAAGGGTTGATCTTTGTAAGGAGAAATTTGAAAAATTCAGGCTTTTTTGAAGAATCTGCCTTAAGTTTCTTATAAAACTGAACTTGAAACTTGTAGTATAGAAGGCTGAGAACATGCAGTCTCCCAACTAGTGTGAGTCCATTCCTGTCAAACTCCAACAACCATGCACAACTATCCAACTGCACGTATATGGACATGCATGTGAGATCTCTCTGTCTCTTAGTCAATAAGTTAATTAACCCTCCAATTTCCCGACTTAATGATTTCCCAAACTGATCTCCAGAGCCGGGGATGGGAGGGTGAGGGGACAACGTGCCCTGTCCACCTTTAAGCACACTAATGCCGTGTTAATGCTTGCAGCATGACTCGTAGCACAAATGGTCAAAAGAAATCACAGACCTTTTTATAGGTTCTTTGGTAAAATCCCACGACCAAATCTACCGATATGCAAACCAAGGCATACCCAATCCAAGACCACATAATATAGACTGGAATAAAAATATCTTAATGTTTACTCAGAGGTAGATGCAAAAGTGTTAAAGTTAACAAAACAGAGGATACCTGCCCTTTGTGTACTAGTTTTATTAAAATTCGTAACAGCCTTTTTGGGTTGCGGTAATGCCTTTCTGTGTAGGAAATGATACTCCCCAGTTCATTTTTTAAACTGCATCCATACAGTTTTGGTATTGAAAACTTGCATTGTACAAAATTCCCAACCAAAATATACTTAGAGGGATGACTGCCTGTCTTTAAGGGCAAATTAAACCAGGACGCCGGACGACTCAGTGGTAGCTTGGAACAAATCTTCAACCTACCCTGAAACTGGCAGTAAGCTTATGGTCAGAGATGCCAATCATGATCATTCAGGCTACCTAGCAGCCCTATATATGATGATGGTTTGGGACACCCGATGAAATTTCTTCTCCGAGAGTTGACACTGAACAACTTCCCCCTTTCCCCTAAGCAGACTATCACTAGCAACGAAACGCAAAAATATTGGGGAAGGGGGGCTAAGTGCTAGCAAGATTACTTAGGCGGAGCGCCATCATCAGCTGGCGTAAACCGTATAGTCAAGAAAAATTGAGGCTTTTCAAGCCCTCCGGATGATGGCTGCAAGCGGAACTTTCCGATAGTTGAATCATCATATTGGAGCATGAGCATCGATCCTGGGGGGCAAGGGGACATGCCCCTCCACTTCTTGATCCGGGGACGTAATGCAAAATGCCTCCCACTTTTCCCTGCCAGGCTTTCACTTAAGACATAATCATGGCCGCAGGAGTTCAATTTGATTTGGGGGGCTGTTACGGCTTGCCCGAAAAATGTACTTACTAAAATTTTTTCGGGTGTCCCAATTCCCTTTGAAAAGTTTTGAATATTTGAGAGACCTTAGATGCATTTTGGTGGAATGTTTGAGGAAATATTATGGTAAAACCTGCCAAAGTTTTGACATATTCTAGAGACTGAGGGAGTTAAAGGCAGTAGTATCATTAATCGGCTAGCTATGGTTTTCTTGATGGCGGGGTGACTGAGCGAGGGCTACATATTTGGGGGTGCTTGAATTTTTTGCTTGATCGGTGTGCATTATGTAAGAACTGAGTGCTACCATCGGTCCAAGTGGCGCGGAATTCGTAACAGCATTTTTGGGTTGCGGTAATGCCTTTCTGTGTAGGAAATGATACTCCCCAGTTCATTTTTTAAACTGCATCCATACAGTTTTGGTATTGAAAACTTGCATTGTACAAAATTCCCTTTCCAGTGATGGCAATTCAAAGATCATTCAACGAGTGATTGAATTTTTTTTCTCCCAACCAAAATATACTTAGAGGGATGACTGCCTGTCTTTAAGAGCAAATTAAACCAGGACGCCGGACGACTCAGTGGTAGCTTGGGACAAATCTTCAACCTACCCTGAAACTGGCAGTAAGCTTATGGTCAGAGATGCCAATCATGATCATTCAGGCTACCTAGCAGCCCTATATATGATGATGGTTTGGGGCACCCGATGAAATTTCTTCTCCGAGAGTTGACACTGAACAACTTCCTCCTTTCCCCTAAGCAGACTATCACTAGCAACGAAACGCAAAAATATTGGGGAAGGGGGGCTAAGTGCTAGCAAGATTACTTAGGCGGAGCGCCATCATCAGCTGGCGTAAACCGTATAGTCAAGAAAAATTGAGGCTTTTCAAGCCCTCCGGATGATGGCTGCAAGCGGAACTTTCCGATAGTTGAATCATCATATTGGAGCATGAGCATCGATCCTGGGGGGGCAAGGGGACATGCCCCTCCACTTCTTGATCCGGGGACGTAATGCAAAATGCCTCCCACTTTTCCCTGCCAGGCTTTCACTTAAGACATAATCATGGCCGCAGGAGTTCAATTTGATTTGGGTCGCTGTTACGGCTTGCCCGAAAAATGTACTTACTAAAATTTTTTCGGGTGTCCCAATTCCCTTTGAAAAGTTTTGAATATTTGAGAGACCTTAGATGCATTTTGGTGGAATGTTTGAGGAAATATTATGGTAAAACCTGCCAAAGTTTTGACATATTCTAGAGACTGAGGGAGTTAAAGGCAGTACAGTATCATTAATCGGCTAGCAGGTAAGAGGCTGAATCTGATGCTCATTAATATGCCCTGAATACCAAAGGCGGCTAGTGGGCTGAAATCAACCCAAGCACCGTTAGTCTTTACGATCTCACAAAAATTGACATAGGGCCGGTAGTAATGTAAGATTACAACATACTCAAGTAAAATATCAGTGGAAAGTTACAAAAGAACCTAGATGAAGTAGCGCAACAAGAAGAATTCGACAGAACTTGCCTATTTGTAGGAATTAAAAAAATTGGCATCACTGAGGGGCCTTGCAGAGGCAATCCTTCCCCTTTGAAAATTTTTGAAAAATTGGGTGTCCTTATATGCAATCTGGTACTACATATGCTATCGTTTGAAGTACAAACCTCCAAGTCACCATCATGAATTGACACAAAGCATGCGAAAATTTCAGCCCCAAATGCCTCCCAGATCCGTCGCCGGAAATGGCATTTCTAAAGCCTATTAAAGAAAGCCGCATAGAAACTTGGAAACACGTTTTGTTCGGGTCTTTGCTTTGATTTTTATACTTTTTTTTTAAATTTTCCAGGGGGGGGGGACATACCTGCGGACGCCCATGTCAGTGAGGGGGAGCATGGCCCAATGGCCCCTTTCGTACGCCAATGAAAGGTGGTCTAATAGTGGCTCGATCACACAGGATATCCTGTTAGAACAGCAGTCTGTTAAGCCTCTGGTAAGCCTCCAAAGGATTAGGCTGAGTAACAAAATATAAGTAGTGTAAATCCCTCCCCCTACTAGCTCGTAGGACAATATAACCTCGGGGCCTACGTTAGTGACTTGTCAGTTTTCACTTTTACTGAATTCCCAACGTGTGCAACGCAGAGACTGTGTACAAGGGGATAAGTTCGGGCTTACAGCCTTTCAGTGTTAGTTGTACTGCATCAGCTGTTGTTAAATTTTACCTAGCCTATTCCATTCATTTCGGAATTCCATGAGATTGCGTGGTTGGATAGCCAAGATCAGTGCTTGTTTGGATTTGAAGAGGACGGACGTATTTTGCGGTCGTCTCTTCAAATTAGCCAAGCCGGGGTTATGTATGTGCTATAACCTGCATATCCCCTCCTAAGACTACTATAAGACTGTGCCACTTCATAGTTTAAGAGTTTATGAATCTTCTTAAAATAATGGTAAATCAGTAACACCAGTCCGCTCCGCGGGCAAACTGGCAATCGGAATCTACACGGTCAAGTCAATGTATGCGTGCATGTGCTGTGCAAACAGCTTCATGAGTTATGATCTGCACTGGATCTCGCGATCTTGGAAAAACAGAAAACAAAACATAAATGAGAAGCCCGCCTCCTCCATATTTTGCAAAAAACCGGACAAGAAACATATTTTTTTCTTGGCCTAATGTTCTATCTGTACTTCCTTCCTTTGCAGCCTGAGCTTCTTAAAAGAATAGTCCGAAGCCAATTTATGATATAAGCAATGGCCAACAATGTGAATCCAGGACATCACATACCTGTTTGCTTCAAGTTCACTTCTATTCTTCTAAGAAATAGTTACCTCATACAAAAGATTACGTTTTAAACAGGTGACCTTTAGTAAGAAATGAATGCCACTGGCATCGAGCTCACGGTAGTCTAACTAAAGGGCGGATTCTGAAACGTTGCATTCGAAGCCTGTGGTTCCCCCAACTGGTCATTCATGGGTGTGACTACCGACTACACACATAATCCTTCTTCGGTTCCCCTTGTGCAGTGCAGATAGATAGTGCCAGAGAATGACCCCACACCATTGTCACTAAGTCATGTTATGGGCTCCTCAATGAGTATTCTACATCTACAAGCTCGTTGAAGTTTGTGCCCTGCGGGAGGTTCCCGATGGGGTGTGCTGAGAGAGACGGAAATGGGTCCAGGAAATAGTGACCGGCATGTTTAGAGTAGACCTACCGTACCAGAAGTATTTTATAACTAAACAGTACAGGCGCTCATCTTTTTACGGTCATACTCCCATTATTTAGCGCCCCAAACCCAAAACCCGACGTCCAGCCGGGCATGTGCCCCTCAGTTCCCCCAACAATATATTTGCCTTAAATTATAAAACTTTTTAGTGTGCTGCTTTCTAGTGCACTGCGGCAATTAAGACACCTCAATTTGACAATGGTGGTATAGTTCCTTATAGCCTTCATCGTGCAGCATCTCAATTATTTCATGATCGTAACAGTTTCAATCAAACCATCCTGTAAGTTTTTTGTGATTTCCTAATCTTACTCTAAAATTTTGCTAAACAAAAAGTGTAGCAAAGATAATGAATAAATAGTAGGCATAGGCAATATGCACAACCAAAGAGGTTCTACAAGGAGAACACCTTGGCACAACTCTATATTGTAGTTCCTTGTAGAACCTCCTTGGCACAACTCTTTATGTTCAACACAACACCGACTTTCCGAGAAAAGTATCGTTGGTTCCTTGCTTACGTATGGCTTTAATCCTATTGCCACTACTCCGGTTTCACAAATAGACCCTTTCTTTTGTCCAGGCAGTGACCATTCCATACAATTCTCAAACATTCATTCAAGTCCACGGCTCCCGGTCAATAATTGATGAACATCCATTCACGTGTTGCGTCACGACGAAGCGGTACTAAATAATGGAATCAAAGACTTTGTTTGGTTTGTGTGTATCTAGCTTAACGTCTATGGGCCAACTTGCTCAGGCTTATCACTTTAAAAACACCCTTTGTGCAGGATGAATATACTTACATGTTGCAAGCTACGGGTCTGTTGGAGTGGATGGGGTGGGGGGGTCACGGTGTCAAGGATGTGGGGTGACTTTTTACGTGATGACCCTTTGATAAATTGTTGGTACGTTGTCTATCAAGTATGGTGTCGGTACATTGCCGGATTAGGCTATATTCATCACTGCCCTTCGATATTTCCCCTCAATCCCAATCTATTGCCCCAGTTACGCTACTGGTGACATGAGGACCTTGTGAAGGAGTCGCTGGCCTAAGTACATGCATGTATCGGCTAAAACAGGCGTTGTTGAACCGCCTACCAATAAGAAGATAATAGTTTCAACGCCAAAAGGAAACCCAGTGAGCACTGCACAAAATCTAGCTAGTAATGTACATGCCTAATATAGTAGATTTTAACGCATGGATTGATTTATAAGTTAGTTTCACAAAAAAGAACTGCAGTAGCCTATGTCTTGGTAAGACTCTTAAGAGGCGAGGGGAACTACATACCGTAGTTTATAAATTGCAGTGGACTTCGATAAATGCAAACCGGCAAATTCGGATGATGGGACAAGACCTGATGTAAACATTTCTAGTTATACTAACTTTGGTAGTTCAGCCCCTCTAATTGTCGCCTAGCTTCTTCAACCAATTGCTCAACATTTAAAACTGAACTTAACATTGCACGCGATTTAATATGGTAGTGGTCACGTATGGATAGTTACACATTTTTGTAGTCACTCCTTACTGTGATAAAATATGTCCTTACCAAGGGCGGATGTACCTTTACAGGGACCATGGGTAAGATAAATTTGGGCCGGGACCCCTTCAATTATAATTTTCAAGAAAACTTAAGTGGTGCACTAAGTCACGAAAGGAGGGCAAAGGTTGTCGAAATGACCTCCAAAGGCATCCATGTAGCCTACGTACTAAGTACATGCAGGGACAGCGGCTCCCGGGTATATCGATAGGGGGCAAATCATGAGGTGAATGATCACCGTCCTGGGTAATGGGTCTAAGGGAAGGGGTACCCATCCCCTTTGAAAGATTAGTTTAAGTTTAGGTAGCATGTAGATGCGAAATGGTGTTGTTCAAGATGACGGTTCCCGATCAATACGGTAATTGATGAACATCCATTCTGGTGTTGCGTCACGACGCTGCGGTGCTACATAATGGAATCAAAGACTTTGTTTGGTTTGTGTGTTTCGAGCTTAACGTCTATGGGCCACCTTGCTCAGGCTAAACAACACGTTAAAAACATCCTTTGTGCAGGATGACGGCATATACTTACGTGGCAAGCTACGGGTCTGTTGGAGTGAATGGGGTGAGGGGGGGGGGTCACGGTGTAAAGGATGTGGGGGTTACTTTTTACGTGATGACCCTTTGACAAATTGTTGGTACGTTGTCTATCAAGTATGGTGTCGGTACATTGCCGGATTAGGCTCTATTCATCACTGCCCCCACCTTAATTCAGATCTATTGCCCAGTTACTAGTGGCGTAGCTACTGGGGGGGGGGGCAGGGGGGAAAGTTGCAAAATTTTGGGGAAATTTCATACCTTTGCGCCCCCTCGAAAAAATCCTAGCTACGCCACTGGCAGTTACGCTACTGGTGACATGACGACCTTGTGAAGGAGTCGCTGGCTTAAGTACATGCATGTATCGGCTAAAACGGGCGCTGCTGAACCGCTTACCAATTAGAATATAAAAGTTTCAACGCCAAAAATTAGCACTGCGCAAAATCTAGCTAGAACTGTGCATTCATAATGTATAGCAGGAGATAGGAACTACATACCGTAGTTAATAAATTGCAATGGACTTGCGTAAATGCAAACCGGCCAATTCGGATGATGGGACAAGACCTGATGTTAGTAATACTAACTTTGGTTTCAGCCCCCTCTAATTTTCGGAGTTAATGTAATACATTATTAATATATTAAGATAATATGGAGTTCATTAAGTTCGACTGAACTTAACATCGCACGCGCTTTAATATTGTAGCGGTCACGTATGGATAGTTACACATTTTTGTAACTCCTTACCGTTATAAAATATATCCTTACCAAGGGCGGATGTACCTTTACAGGGACCATGGGTAAGATAAATATGGGCCGGGACCCCTTCAACTATAATTTTCAATAAAACTTAAGTGGTTCAAGTCATGAAAGGAGCTAGGACAAAGGCTGTCGAAATGAACTCCATAGGCATCCATGTAGCCTACGTACTAAGTGCATGCAGGGACGGCGGCTCTGGGGTATTTTGATAGTCGCAAATCATATGAGGTGAGTGATCGCCGTCCTGGGGATTGGATCTAAAGGAAGGAGTACCCATCGCCTTTGAAAATTTTTAGTTAAGTTTCAAAAATCATGGTTAGGGCTAGAAATAAGGTTAGGGTGATGTCTGGATCTTCATTCCCGGTAAACCCTGTAGTGGAAACTTCAGGCTTCAGACTGAAGACTCGTGCATTTGATGGCAAATTGGCTATGTGGGCAGATTGTATTAAATTTTTGAAGCCGGCACCATAACACGGGGCCTCACCATTTATTAGGGGTATCCGGCTCAGCTAATTGGTAAAGGGATGACTGGACTCTCTCTGATCTTTCTATTGATATTGCCGCACCATGGGCTATTCAGGGTTTTGTCAACTGGCGAACCCTAATGAATGGAGACAGAAAATTCGCATGCCTATTTTGGCTAGCGGAACAGCCGGACGCTAAGCCTCAATTTGTATCATAGACTTCTTTTGTCCGCGAGACTAAACCAAACACAATGGAGTGGTACTCTCTACGCTCTCATTGGGTGTCCATTGACTTGTTGGTTTGATGAAAATGTCAGAAGGATAGTGGGAACCCCTTTATAAACGATTTGATTTGTTACACTTCTGTCAAAGTCACCGAAACTCGAAGTCCGAACTAGTTCGAATTAACGTTCCAAGCATCCTATAGTTTCATGATGACGCAGGGCAGAAAGTGGTGGTTCGAAAAATCTGCCTCCAATACAGTTTATGTATTCTTGGATGGCAAGCCTGGCCAGAATGGTCCCGAAAAACTGAGTCACAACCAAGGTCGGCATCGTCCATACAGCGACGTGAAAAGTTCATGCGTGTACGAGAAAGATCCTAAGTTCTTGAAGGTAAGAGAAAGAGTAGGCTTTACAGTAGGCCTACCTCTAATTAATTTAATTTTTTTGTTTTCTGTCCCACCAGATAAAAAATTGAAACAACCAGTAAACTGGGAATTAGAAGGGAAAAGTACTCATGTATGCCCCACCGTAAAAAAACAACCCCCCTCACAAAAAAAAAAAAAACAAAACAAAACAAAAACAAATATGTACTACTGGCTGCGGGCCCGAGTTGATGTGATTTTCGGCCGATAAGTCTGCGTGAGTGGGTTGTCAACTCCATTTCAGTTGAATCAATGCTTGGGGTTGACAACCCAAAATTGTTGTCATGAACATGTGGCGTACTTACGGTGACACGAGATTCAATTTACCGACGCGTGTACACCGCCGTTATGAGTTTAGTGAGTTTATACTATAGGGAACGACATTTACCAACTTAAAAGGACTTGTTATGGGAACAAACTTCTCAGAACGATGAATGTAATGGCAAAGAACATTAACGTTAGTGAGAAGTTTCGTGACAAAAGGTAACGTTTTGGGGCTCATGAGCTAACTAGACCTAGGCCTAGTACTAGCCTAACGTTAGGCCTACTGTACTGAAATAGCCTAGGCCTAGGCTAGTACTAGCCTAGCCTGCACTGCAGTAAGTTAGGCCAAACTTAGTAATCAGAATGAAGTTTTTGTTAGTTTCCGCCCGTTACTTTCCGCCCCAAGATTTTTAGGGGCGGAAAGTAACGGGCGGAAACTACCGAGAGCGTAAACTAACGGACCCTTATTTAGGACGCGAACTGGTACAGTGGTACTGGTAGGCCTACTGGTAGGGGGAAAACTGGCAAGGGGAAAAACGACCGACTACCCTCGGCAACAAAGATATCTCGGCCCCCGGCCACCTTTGAATAAGCACTACCCTGGCCATATTAAAGCACCGGCTTTCACCTTAACATTTCGAAAGAATAACTGATTAGGCTTACCTTTAATTAGAACAATTTAGAAATTTTGATGTAAAATAGGCAAATGATCTTTTTTGTACAAAACTATGTTTTAAGAAAAATAGAATTATGAAGAAAAAGTTTAAGTATCAATATTTACGTCTCATTTTTCGTCAAACTCTCTTTCAACTTATATTTGAAGACTTCACTATTGTATAGGCCTAGGCTATATCAGTTGTTTTAATGGTAAATGTTGTGTTGCTATCAGAACAACCCATTTCGAATTATATTTCAACATGTGTTAAAGAAGGTTGTAACTTTATTTTGAGAATGACTCTCATTATACCCTTACAAACATAAGCTAAAATGAGAACTTTATTTCCTAGAAAATAATGGAACAACCTCTTAAGTTCTAACTGGCAAAATCTGGGTCAAGATCCAAAAAATCTATAAAAATCAATGAAAATTGACTGTAATATTTTTTAATATTTTGCAATATGTCTCCCTCTTCATGCTTTATTTTGAAGAAAAAGGGATTTAAAACAACATAGCAAAATGACTGCCTATTGTAGTTATCTGCTTCACTGCATACAGTCAGTACAGTATACTTCCAATTTGAACACCATGCATGTGCATGCTGATGGTCCATACTGTAGGTATGAGTGTGTGAGAGTGGGGGGGGGGGGGGGGAGGGTTAGATATAGATTGTGGGGAAATGGAAAAGAAAAGAAAAACGATGTACATGAAGTAAACTTTCTTATTTAATTGTCCTTCAGGATGAGATGAGGTTTATTTTTAGAGTGAAACAAGTTGTTAATCTGTTTTAACTCATCAAGTACGGTACGTAAAGGCTCTTTCGATGAGTTGCCGTGACAAGTTGGTGGTATCTGTATCTGTCCAATGACGTACAAACACCTTGAGGTTGTCGCGTACGTATATGGTATGTGTGCTTTCTAACCTGTGTTTCATTCATCGTTCAGATTATGCTTATTGTTGTGCACAGTAATGTAAGCACATTACTGACGTAAATGTCAAATTTTACGAGTTCAATATGTTGGTTACTGACGTGAAAGAGCATACCTTGATTACAGAACATGCACTGTTCGCGTTCTAGTTTGTTTTACAAATTGCCACAATTTTTGCCCTTTCATAGAGCAAGAAGTCGCTGCAATAAGTATGGAAAAAGCTTGAACCATACTCATTTCATTTATTAGTTTGGAACTACAAATTATTTCCCATAAAATGTGCAAAAATTAAAAATGGTTTACACAAAAATGCCAAAATTGGCGGTATTCTAGAATCTGGCATCTTTTTTGTCACAATCTTCCACGATACACTGTCGTAACTTGTCTAAACTGTTATGACAACCATTACAACTTTATTTTAAGGGCGGCAGTTCATTCCATGTCAAACTCGTATTTTGGGGGCGAAACGACTTCCACTTTGGGGGCGAAACGACTTCCTTTAGGGGGCGAACTGGCAAGGGGGCGAAACGACCGGGGCGAACTGGTTGGGGGCCAACTGGCTAGGGGGGCGAAACGACCGGTAACCATGCCTACTGTACAACGGTGATTTGTGTCTACATGGGGTCCGTTAGTTTCCGCCCGTTACTTTCCGCCCCTAAAAATCTTGGGGCGGAAAGTAATATTTTGTTAGTAGGACAGAAAAAGAAACCACCTATAAGCTTAATACTACAGTAGTTCCAAATTAAACCATATAGGCCTAGATATTCTTAGCTAGTACTGTGAGAAATAGTAGCATCACCACAGTTTAATGTTGTTAAGGATCCATTGCAATTGATTACGATTACTGATTACGATTACCTCAAGTCTGTTCATAAAACAAACAAATAAAATCCCATTAACTACCAGATTTAAGGAAAGTTTTTCTAATAATGGTACAGAGTGATCTCTTTCCTATCCAAATTCTTATTTAGAACTTCATGCAAATATGACACACTAATCCCCGTTTTAAGTAATTTTAGCAAATTTCGGGTTCATACTTTTGTCGAAACTTGAAAATCTTGCCTTGATTAACATTTTTGCTTTAAACTTCAAAAATATGATGACAAATAATTGGTTTTGATGTCTTTTGAAGACTATGCATTGAAGGTTATTTTAAAGTGGCAATGTTGCATTGGCGATTTGAAGGCAACTGATGGACTCATGATAGTGATCGACTCATGATAACTTGCTAATACTACTACATATTTCACATAGTGGTGTCTAGAAACAATCATCACATCAGTACTGCTTAGAAATATAATTAAACAAGCAAGGCAATTTCTTCCAGTAAGTATCCAATCAACTTGAGGTTACTACATCATCTGGTAAGGTATTCCAATGATCAATCAAATGCTGAGTAAAGAATTTTTGCTGCAACATAGTTTTAAACCTGGATTTAACAATCTTATATGTGTGCCCCCTTGTAACAGGACCTACTGGTGCTAATTCAAACAGCCTGTGGTCAGAAATAATCAGTCCATTGAAAAACTTATGCATAAAAAACTTATCACCTCTCAGGGGCCTACTGTATGAGTAAGTGAAAACAAATTCAAAATTGAATTTTATCAACCAACTCAATAAGCAGCTTTAAGGAAATCTGGAATCGTTTGGGGTGAGAGGATAAGGCCTTTAAATTGGGAAAATTCTCCTCACAGCAAGCCCAATGTACATAATCCATAGTGTCCTAATGAATGAACATATCAGCTGGATGTACCACCTGACAGAGCTGCTTAACTGTTCTTTTTTACAAGCCCTTTCCAAACATGCCTATGAATTTGGATATCCCTAATCACTAAATCAGTTTCACTGCTTTGAGTCATGCTGTTTTGATTGCGGTAAAAAAGTTGATTTTCTAACCTCAGTAATCTATTGTTCAACTGAGGTATATCAAGTTTCGAAACCCACTGCTGGAGGTCTATTATTATCACTTCACCGAGCTTCTAGTCCACTTAGGTTGCAAAAAATTACACGGTACTTTGGGCAGGATTGTAATCAAAACCCCTTCTGCGTGCTCTGCATACTGTGACTAGGATTTCTTGACTTGTACTATCTGTCAATCATCAAATTGTGTAATTGGGCAAGGAATGAAATCAAGTTTATATTTTTACCGTGACCATTTCCTCATGGTCCTCCTGAACAGCTCCTCTTTTAACCTTTGATATTCCAACTGCTCCCATTTTGTTTGATCATTACCAATTTGCACATTACCTAAACTGCCATAATAAATTATTTGCTCATTTTCTTGTTTTGCAGATTTTTTTCCAGTCAGACAATGCACGTGCATTCAATGTTGAGAATTTTCTGTGGAATGCTTCAGATTTCAGTCTTCAGCTGAAGCTGTTGGTAAAGGATGTCTCAGAATTTTCCAGAAAACTTAACTCACTCCTTGGTGCACCTCCTTTACATGAGGTTTCAGTTGAAGTTCACAATGCAGATGAAAATTCTGACCCCGTTACACAGTCTCCAGTTTCCATTTATGAGTGGGAATTATCAGGAAGTAGTGTGCCAGTTGTTCAACAAACACCAGGTGCTAGACACAGGTATGTACTGTTAATTGGCTTTATAGGAGTCAACTGTCCCTTAATTTACATGTCCCTACTGTATGTTTAACTTACCGGTTTTAAATATTTGCTAATTTTTCATAAATAAAAATGATTTGTTAATTGACAAAATTTGATAGGTTATGGGAATGGGGCTGGGAAGTATGCACAAGATTACTGGTACTGGTGGCACTGGGAATAAAAATAACAAAACGTTTGTTATGCCCAATACCAGTTCTTGATAAAATTACTGGTTTCTCACTTTCATCCTGAACAAAAATATACAAAGGATCCCTGTTTCCGGTCAGGTTTCATTATTTTCAGTTGGAAGAGACTTGTGACTAGTGTTTGCATGGGTACTAAAAAATAGGACCCAGGTAACCAGTCACTGTAGGGTGTTACAGTGACTAAAAGAAAAGAACATTTTGTTAGGCATGCTCCTTAAGACGTGCATGATGATATTTACAGCTGTTTTGGAGAGGTAACGATCAAATTTCCAAGTTCAAAAACATTTGATTTGTCCCAAGGTTTTATCCTCTCGTTTTGTTTCAAAGCAAAATGACAAGTAAAAGAAACGTAACAGAAAACAGTCAAATGAGAAAATAACTTCTTAAGGCCTATATCAATTTGATACTGAATTTTGGGGCGCTTTCCTGCGCTTTTCTTTTTTGTAGATTTGGAACTGGGTAATACAATGGTGGGCGGGATCCAGGTAGCTGGGTAACCTGTGCAAACACTACTTGTGACCTCAGTAAAACTGGCCAATGCATTGTGCGTTTCAATTGGGGAAATTTTTCATTTTTAGTGGAAAATCTTTTTGACTGGTCAGTGAAATCTGTATAACAATAGCATGTTGTATCATGATGGTATTTATATTGAAAGAAAAAAAAGAATATCTTAAATGAGGAATTTTGTAATGTCAACAGATTGATGGAATGGATGCGTGCACATTTTTTTTGCTTCATGGGTACTTTCATTTCTTTCAGTACTCCTGCAAGGCCAAGAAGTCGTAAAAGGACTGCTGCTACAGAGGATGTACCAGTTCTTTACAAAAAAAAAAATAATTCCATGGATGCTGAGGCTGTCATCATAGAAGAAGTTAAGAAAGCCTTCTTGGGTGAGCATCAAATCAAAGTTTGATACATGAATGAGAATTACTGTTTTTGAAGTACCTACCTGTACTGTGTGAAAGATATGGCTGTTGTGTCTCCTTCCTAACAGCGCCCTGGTTTGAAGTTGTTTGAGCTTTTTTATTGAAGGCGAAGTAGACCTTTCATAAGGGAAGTGTTTGAGGGGGGGGGAGGCAATGTCAGGGTGTTGACAATTTTCACTCAGGGTTGTAGCCTGCTTTTTTAGCTCACACATGTACACTGTACATGTGTGAGGTTATCAAATGGGGCAGATGGCGTCAACTTTTTAACAAAAGTCTTCTTCTTCCTCATTTTTGGAGATATGGGACTAAAATTTTGGTGTATGATTGTTTTGGACGAAAGCATTCATACTTACCTACAGGTATTTGGGTTCTAATGTAGAAAATTTAAGTTATGTTTTAAAGCTACACCGTTTATTTAGGACTGAGTTCATTTTGTCTGCTGAGCAGGTAGTTGTTTATTTATTGCACTAATAGCAGTGTGCTTGGTTGTGTGTTCAGTTCTTATCTGACACATACATGCAGGCTATTTAACCTGGTCTTGATGATGCAGCTGGTTGAACAAAGTGCATGCATTTACAGTACTGGCACTGTATGCTTGTGGAAGTGGTCTCATCAGCAATCAGGGAGGTGTTAAATAACACCTCCCTGGTCTCATAATCAGCTGGTCAGCTAGTGTGGTGAGAATTAGGCTGTGAGGATGGAGTTACAACAGACCCTGTTGCAACTTACCCATTGTGGAGATGTCTTTCTTTCTGTTCTGTTCAATTTATCATGAATTGGCTAAGCCAAGTAATAACAAACTGTTTGAGTTCAATTAACACAGTGCAGTAGGAACATCTTGAGTCTCTGTGTTTTATTATAATCAGTAAAGAGCCATGCAGTGTTTACTTGTTGATTTGTAGGTGCAACTAAATGTAATTTGCAATGCTTGAAGAGTTTACAGGTACACCATATATATAATTTATTAATTTTATCTTTCTGCCTAATGTCTAGAAGAATATACAGTCCACACTTTCATGATATGAGAATATGCAGTGATATTTAAATCTACCATAAAACTATATCAGATGTAGATTTACATGCAAAATCACAAAGGTTTAGCCATCTTTACTTCCTTGCATTTAATTTTGTAATGTAAGGAGGTTTAGGAAACAGATAACTGATACAATTTGGTTGAACTTTGAGTTCCTCTGTAACAGACAAAACAAGTCGTGTGAGCCTCACAACAGCATTGCTGTTCTAGTTATATGATGGAAGAAGTATATACTGCTGACTGAACAATTCTTTCAACTTTTTCCATCATACAATTTCAGACTTCAATTGTTTTTCTCTTACGAAAATCATATCTTTTTATTTTTCGAAAGTGATTATAGGTAAACACAATTACTGTTTTGTACTGTAATTGTGTGCAAAATTTTTTGGACAACCAAATTATGTTTAGGACAACTAAAAATACTGAATTGGTTGTCAGAAGTACAACCACAAATTTGGAGGCCTGCCCCTCTGGGACAACACTAAACTTGCAAGTGTGAAAGTTTTTAGAAACCGTAGTCCCCCAAATGTCATTGTACTATGCCATCTTTCTGCCACCTTTGATATCTTGTGGATGTGCAAAAAATTGTTTGAGTAACAATTCAGATATTTGATGCAGGAGTTCACAGAATGTAAAGGTTACATGCATGTGCTTTTATCTTTTTTTATCTTGAAGGCTCAGCAAAAGTCCTTAATGGGAACCTACATCTCGGTCCCCAGCTGAGAGAGCTGAATGAGTCTTTTGTGGAGAACTTAATGCAGCAGATGAAAGCATTTCCAGGTCACTTTTATCAGCCACTCTGTGTAATAATTGAAGCAAGAGATGTGTTGTGTTTCAGAGAAAGTAATGTGAGTATATTCTCAAATGTTCAGATCATATAACATTCACATTATTTCCTTAGGGAATGGGGGGGGGATTTTCCCAACTAACCCCATAAATGGCAACAGGTGATGCAATTTATGAAGATGAGACTTAGAGGTCTATCAGACCTGGGGGCCGTTCCACAAAGAGTTACGCACAATCTTAAGTTTGATTCACCATACCTAAGCCAACAGTAAATCATACTTAAGATCGTGCGTAACTCTTTGTGGAACGGGCCTCTGCTTCCAATGAGGTTCCTAAGGTAAGGTATCCTAAGGTATGAACAGCAACAATTTACCAATTATGTGTCCTCCACCTTGCTGGATAGTACTAGCTGTACTTTCGCCATATGAGTCTTATGTATAGTTATATGAGTATGGCAGTTGTTCCCTTGCATATTGGTATACCTATTGTTTGCATGGCAGTTGTTCCCTTGCATATTGGTGTATACCTATTGTTTTTCACCAACATCTTTGTGGTAAATATCTGTAAGATTGCGGGAGTTGGGCCTGCTATGACTTTCTGCACCTTGGTCTATGTGTAGCCCCCCCCCCCCCCCTTCTTCGTCTAGCTGTTTTGGCACTTGGACAAAAAATGTGCTTCATGTTGCTGGGTAGTACTAGCTGCACCTTTACTAGATGAAAGTCTTTGTACTGTTAGTAGATCTGTTGGCATTGGTCTGAAGTTGTCCACTCTCCCTTGTGTTGAGATGTATAGTAATATGGGTATAGCAGTCTGCCTTTTAAAGTTGTTCCCTGGCATATTGGTATACCTATTGCTTTCACCAACATCTCTGTGGTAAATATTTGTAAGATTGCAGGAGTTGGTCCTGCTATGACTTTTTGCACTTTGGTCTATGTGTAGCTAAAGATACCATCAGTTTCAAGCACATTGCTCTTATTTGTTGTTCATTTCATATGGAGAGAAGTCTCATTTTGTTATTGCTACCATGAGGAAATTTACAGTTCACTGTTCTTTTATGTTTTCTACAGGCTAATGCATTTCACTACAAAGTGATTGGCGGTTGTCACAATCTAACAGCTGCTAAAAGACTTGAAGAAACAATACCAGATGAACATGTGTTCCAGTCAAGAATGTGTTGTGTGTACAAGGACACACTGAGTGAAGAGGCCATCTTATGGTTGGCAAATCTTCACAACAAGTTTGGGGAATACAGACATTCAATGGTTCTTAAAGATAAGGTACGTATGTGTGTTTATGTTGATTGTGTAATGTTTGGCAAATGTAGATGATGGGCAAATTCACTGAATCACAAAAAGCATCAAATTTCTACTTGATTCTGATGCTTGGTCCTTCAGCAGATGGAGTGTTTACTTGTTACAATTTGGGGAAGTGACATCACTTCTACTTGATGCAAGTTCAAGTTCGGCTTTATAAAAGTGGGAACTATCTTTGCACATGGTGTGATCCACAGATTGGATTCTAAATTAACTTCTTGTATTTATTAATTTCAGATCTTCATTTTTATACTCTTATGTAGCAAATGTCTTTAAGTGAAAGAGGTCATTTTTCTTTTGGCTGCTGGCAAGCAATTTCTGTGCACTTTATAGGAAGACTCTTTTGTCTGCCAATGTGTGGATCTCAGAATCTCAGACATCTGTAACTGTTCTTGGTGTCGTCTGTGTACTTCACATACCATGGATGGCACCAAATGATGCTCCATAACTTGTTACTTTTGCTCATTCATTGTGAAATATTTCTTGGAGGGCAGCATTATATTTGAGGGGCAGCTGTTTCCACTTGTAGGGTGGGCCACCCCTCTATACCACATGTGGAGAACACTTTGTCATGCATGTGTTCATCGAGTGTAGTGACTTACAGTTCTAAGCTTTCACATTGTATTGTGGAATGCTCAAATAGCAGGATCATTTCTTGATTGTATCATTAATGCTTAGCAAAACCTAGCCATTACCTATTTTGTTTTCATATTCAGATAGAACCATTCATTAGGTGTACTCATTTTTTTCTAGATCCAGTTGTGTCGCAACCTGTATCTGTCAGCAGGAAGTGATGAAGAAAGTTCAGAGAAGTGGAAGAACACTGCACGATTGGTCATTGGTGATGTATGTACCAAATTTACTCCATCAACATGTTCTAAGGCTGGTAAAATATTGTCAGATGGTTATTACGGTCACAAATGGGTAGAACCTTGCATAATTTTTTTGAAAATATGGAAACTGAATCTATGCGATTGTGATTACAACACTCTATCTCAAGGAGGGTTACTGTGACTGACCTCACACTTGGTGTGTGGGTAGCTCATATTGAGTTGATGTTCCCTATTGTTTTTGAGGTCAAAGGTCATGTGGGCTTACCAGAAGTCAAAACCTTGAAAACAGTTGAGTGCAGTACATCTGGAAGTCAAGGAATGAATTCCTAAGCCTTTTGGCTTTGGGGTTCAATTTTCACAACACAAAAGTGATGGTTTTTAAGATTCAAAGCAGCCCTACTGCAGTTAGACTATATGCTTACTGTCAGACCTGGTCGTGTATGTGCCATGTTATTCTAGCATGATGCAATGTGACATTCATAGATTTGCAAGTTGACAGTTGGATAACAACTACTTCACTGCAATGTTGGTACTATGGTGCACTATTGCGTTACTCCCATACTCAATTTACAATTAAAACTGAAAATAAGTAAAGAATGGCAAAGGGAGATGTTGAAATGTATTGCATTTCTTTACATAATTTTAAGAGATTTTGTACCTAATAATTTCTCTTTGTTTTTGCAGGGCCATTCCAAAGCTGTTATGAAAATAATTTTCAAGTTGGCCACCATGGAATCTAACACATACATGAACCTTATGACCATGTTAACTATGTTTGGCAATGGACAACTAAAAAACCAAAAACTTAAGCCTAGTGAAATAATCAATGGCCCAAACATGAAGCCCTTTACCTTGTCAGACCTGCCAAACCTTCCTGTGGAAGCTGCAAATATCCTTCTGCAAGATCTAATTGGACAAGTTTCCACATTATCAGACTTTCAAAAGGAAGCTAGGAACTTATACAAACTGCAAATCATCCAGAAAATGTTCATTGACTTGACAGGATCCAAAACATGGGGGGATGCCTGTGAAAGATTTCCAGAAGAAACTAGAAGATCATGTTTGGAACAGTTTTTAGGGAACCCTTTGCGCTCAGTTCCAGGGGAACTCCGGTCATTTTGCAAAAGTTTATTACAGGAACCTGTGGGCCATTTTAGAGGATTGTTGCACTCATCTGGGACCTTTATCTCAAGCACTGAGATGCAAATTGAGGAAGACATTATCAGGGAGAGAGTGCCTCAGTTTTCAGGAGTTGATTTGGTCCTACTAGACAAACCAGAGGTGAGACCTAAGTTTACATAAATTCTGGTGTCAATGAGGCAGCCATGGAACTAAGGTGTAGCAGTATTGCCAATATAAGATATATATATATATATATATCATTCTGAAAGTATTGATAATATCGATATTTTTGCGAAATGGTTACACTCACTATAAACAAAAATATAGCTTCCTTTGATATTCATAAGCCTTGTGATAAGCAAAATGTGTTTCTGAGTAAGTAGTAGAATGTCAATATTAGTTCTATATATAAGGAAAGATGGAAAACAGTGTGCGTATAGATCCAATGAATGATTTATTGAACCAGAAATTTTCGCCACCTCCTGGGGGCTTTGTCAACTGGCTGAAAATTTCTGTTTCAATAAATCATTCGTTGGATCTATATACACACTCTGTTTTCCATCTTTCCTTACTTATTATGTCCAACACACAGAATTAATTAATGCTATCCTTTGGACCACTTCTATATGTAGATATTTTTAAATACGCATATCGATCATATTACTAAGGTGCAAAAACCAACTAATATCAATAATATAGAAATAACACCACACCTTGCTTGGAACTACGGTTTCCAAGGTGGGAGCACCAGCAAACATCACAGGGGATACTTGTCATTCTAAGCACTACCCACACTTCAGGACTCGTAACATCTTTTTACAGCGTGGTATAAATAGATATAAGGATGAGATTTCAGTCTTCTTTGTCTCTGAGAAGAGGTAGCGTAAAAAATTGGGGGGGTATAGGGAGTCCAAAAAGCTTGATTCTTGATCCTTGATTCTGTAGATTTTGTATCTTTAAACAGGTGTCTTTTGCTATCAGTTGAAAAGAGATCTTGTTTATGACAAAGAAATGCTACTCATTGTTTTCCAGGCATGGGGAGAGAGCGAAATCAGAATGTGCCTGGCTACTTTAACTGGCATCAACCTGAACCATGGTCATGAGGATTTCTCTGTGGCTGTTTTAAGTCCGACAGGTGATATGGCAATGGTGGCAGCTGCTATACGGGAGACTCGCCATTTCCAGGCTCCAATGGAGGCATTCTATTTGGTGCCCAGTGCAGTCAAGAGTAAGCACTAGTTAATTGTTCAAGACTTTGCATAAGTTGTAATGCCATTGTATAACAAACTGATCTGCTTTTCTTCATGTTGATTTTGTAATTATTCCAACTTCTCACATCATTAGGACTTCCTGTGAGTCATTGAGTTTCCCAGTACAGAGCTTCCCAAGTGGCTGATTTTTCTGCAGCACTTCTAATACTGGTCGTTTGTAAGAATCTTTATTTAAATGAATTAAATTTGATAGAACAATTAATCTAGTGTGGTTCTAGTCCAAGTGTGCTGCTGTTAATAAAACCAGAAGTAAATGTAAAGTTTTTGTCAATAAATTTTATTTCAGGTATTACCAGATAGCCTGTAATTACATCTTATTACTAATAAATTATTCAAAAAGGAAAGGAACAGGCTTGTGGTAATTGTAATCAGTAATCGTAATTGATTACAACCTGTCACATTTATTGAAGTAATCTTAATAGCAATCAATTACCTCTGTGAAAATTGCAAAGTCTCACAAAAATAGTGGAAGACTTTGCTAGTGGCAAACACCAGAGATCTGCTCCCAAAAAAAAATTAATGGATCAGTGTGAAGTGCACTTTTTCACGTGAGAAACTTGACTTGTGATGTAAACTTTAAAAATTTTTTTTCTTCCTTTCAAAGGCTCTACACTTACAGGTTGTGTGTTTGGCTTAACAATTGCCAGGAGCATTGGGTTCTCACTTAACCAGTCTCTGATCTGGTCCAGTGGATGCAGCCAGAACTTTGTGCAGGTTCCACCTGTTGACTACTACAGGCATGATGATGAGGTAGTGGACAGACAGCAAAAGCCAGTAGGCATCTATACAGAACTGGTTAAAGCATTGTCATCACCAGGGCAGTTGGTCTTTGACATATTCTGTGGCACAGGTATGTATTAGACAGTACTTTCAATGCCTCTTTT
This sequence comes from Holothuria scabra, assembly GCA_037179385.1. Taxonomy (NCBI): domain Eukaryota; kingdom Metazoa; phylum Echinodermata; class Holothuroidea; order Aspidochirotida; family Holothuriidae; genus Holothuria; species Holothuria scabra. Next base: position 15,458,832 of record CM074200.1, read on the forward strand.
GGTTATTAGAGTGCAATTTCAAGTAAAGGAAAAATTGTTTCAGTGAATGTTTGTGCTAAAAACTTAACGATTGTAAAGGACAGAGAATTCTAGCTCATTACTGCTTTACTTAATAGTAAATAGTTGGTGCTAGCAACTCGAACTGTGTGTTTGTGTGGCTCAATCCATTTAACCTGTACAGCCTGTCTCCAATTTGGGGATCTTTGCACATTCAAGGGTCGGCAGCGCAGTGCTTTGGCTGAATGTTCTGGTTGCAAGTTCCAGGTGAAAGTTTCAAGATGTGCAAGCCTCATGCTCTCCACCTGTGCACCTGAGCCAGTAAGCAGTATTAGGAAAAACTTTTTTGGTTCCTTGCTTCAGCAAAAGGAACCAATGTAGTGGGGTTGACGTGTGTGTTTGTCCGTGAGGCTAGCTTGGATACGCTGGAACTCAACAAGGGAAAGTTGGATTAAATTGAAACTTGGTATATAGAACCGCCATAGTATGAAGGTGTGCCCTATTGGTTTGGTGGAGGTCAAAGGTTATTTTGGGTCACTGTGGCCAAACACTGAAAACTTTATAAACAAGTTATCTCAAGGTAGGAAGCTTGAATTGGATTTCAAACTTTGTATTTGGATGCATTATGATCCATGCAAAGATAAATCCTGTCATGTTTGGTAGAGGTCAAAGGTCATTTGTGGTTGCCAGGGTTCAAACACTGTAAACCTTTTAAACACAATATCTCAAGGTATGAGGCTTTCATATAATATGCAGACGGGAACCACAGCGCACATTGGACTATTGTTTGGAGAGTACAATTTTGTTTCCTGTAGGTGCTTTTTCCTGTTGGTCATACTTTTCACCATTTACAGTAAAACTGCATATTTCTTTCAAAGCCTGATCTGTTGCATAGTCCCAATTAAAGCATCTCATGGGTTTGCATTTGTGATATGAATCTCATTCGGTATTTCTAAGCAAATTAGACAGCATACTGCATCAAGTTTCCAAATTGGTATGTACATTTATAAAAAGGAAATGTTTGGTTACATATAACAAAATTAGAATAGCATATGCAGTGTGTGATTTTGGTGGGACTAGTATAGTATTGAAAATATTATCATTATTGAAAATTTGATATTGCGACTAATCTATTGTCTCATTATTGTTGTTGGTTGTGACAGGAACAGGGTTGGTTGCATCACTGCGTGAAGGCAGAAATGTGGTTGGGTTTGATGTGGATGACGAGTTGGTAGCTCACATCAAAATGAGAGTCACAAAAGAAGTTGGTATATCACAGACAGAGCCCAGGGGAGGGAAGAAGAAGCAGTGATGACAGAAGATTTTTGGAGGATGGACAGGATGTACCAAGTGAAGAGGTGGATGAGGATGAGGAAGCGTTAGAATGACAAGACAATCAGCACAAAATGACCACACGCCACAACCCCGATTCATTGTTCATGTTCCCATCAGACCCATTAAGTTGCGGGATTGCTTGATAGTCGCAAACATGTTTAATGCCCTGCCTGTTTTCTTTTTTTGGGGCCGCATAGGATTATTTTTTATTTTTTGTCTATGGACAAAATGAGAGAAAAACGAAAATAATGAATTTATATGTACTAAAAAAACTATTTACTCGCCAACTCCTGGCACTGATCCAGGATCTTAAGAAAGGAGGGGCACATACAGTGTCAGCTGAAGGAAGATGAGCCGCAGGGGGTTTTGGGGTCCTCCCGGAAGAAAATTTTAATTGTAGCATAACCCTGATATTATATAATCTATGATATATAATCTAGTAGTTTTGCAGGTTAGACATTTTATGTTTTTGTGAAAATCGCATTGCATGTAGAGACATGAAAAATTAAACTAGAATCACACTTTCATGTTCAACAAGGTGTTTGTGTGCACCAGCATAACTTACATAGTTGCTGTCGTCAGATAAGCTGTTGAACCCTGGTTTATCATAAAGTGTCAACGAGGCCAAAACTTTGACAGTTGTTTGTCAAATGTTTGATAAGTTCATATGTGATAATTTTTAAAAAAACTGTGTGACACACTTAAGTATGGTTGTGTTATAGTTTTGTGTGTCTGTGAGTTATATTTACACATACACTTTAAAATAAATGTATTGAAAATTGCTGGAAACCTATTGCAGCCTTCTTTGAAAAATAGAAAATAAAAAATTGAATGGCCCTAATCTTCTTCAAAAATCTGATGCAAATCATGTTGTTTTTAACTTGGTCTAAATGGGGGGGGGTTCCCCATGGTTCAATTCCTTAGTGCAAACACTGGTATGAGGGCTCTTTGCCTTCATCCTTCCTAGCCAGTACATTGTGTTTGAGGGTTGTCTGCCATTTTCCTTCATAGCTAGTGCTAGTTATTCATCAGTTTCATGTTTAATTAGATCATTTCTTTGCTTTATCTATGAGGGATGTTTGCCTTTATCCTTCATAGCAAGTGCCAGTTGTAATCTGTATGTTCCATTAGATCATTTAAGTGAATTGTTTACGAAGGTTCTTTGCCTTTACCCTTCATAGCAAGTCCTATATATTTTTTTTGTAATACAAAGTTTATTTATTGACATACTTTGGCTATGAGGGTTATTTGCCTTTACCCTTCATAGCAAGTCCTATATATTTTTTTGTAATACAAAGTTTATTTATTGACATACTTTGGCTATGAGGGTTATTTGCCTTTACCCTTCATAGCTAGTGCCAGGTGTAATCTGTATGCTCCATTAGATAATTTAAGTGAGTTGTGTATGAGGGTTATTTGCCTTCCCCCTTCATAGCAAGTCCTATATATATATTTTTGTAATCCAAAGTTTATTTATGGACATACTTTGGCTATGAGGGTTATTTGCCTTTACCCTTCATAGCTAGTGCCAGTTGTTATCTTTATGTTCCATTAGACCGTTTAAGTGAGTTGTTTATGAGGGTTATTTGCCTTTACCCTTCATAGCAAGTGCCAGTTGTAATCTGTATGTTCCATTAGATCATTTAAGTGAATTGTTTATGAAGGTTCTTTGCCTTTACCCTTCATAGCTACTGCTATATATTCATCAGTTTTGTGTGCAATTTGAATACAGTATTTCTTTGCTTTATCCATGAGGGTTCTTTGCCTTTATCCTTCATAGCAAGACCTATTTTTATATTTTCATAATCTAAAGGTTATTTAATCATATACTTTGGCTATGAGGGTTATTTGCCTTTACCCTCCATAGCCAGTACCAGCTGTAATCTGTATGTTCAATGAGATAATTTAAGTGAATTGTTTATGAGGGTTATTTGCCTTTACCCTTCATAGCAAGTGCCAGTTGTAATCTGTATGTTCCATTAGATCATTTAAGTGAATTGTTTATGAAGGTTCTTTGCCTTTACCCTTCATAGCTACTGCTATATATTCATCAGTTTTGTGTGCAATTTGAATACAGTATTTCTTTGCTTTATCCATGAGGGTTCTTTGCCTTTATCCTTCATAGCAAGACCTGTTTTTATATTTTCATAATCTAAAGGTTATTTAATCATATACTTTGGCTATGAGGGTTGTTTGCCTTTACCCTCCATAGCCAGTACCAGCTGTAATCTGTATGTTCAATGAGATAATTTAAGTGAATTGTTTATGAGGGTTATTTGCCTTTACCCTTCATAGCAAGTGCCAGTTGTAATCTGTATATTCATCAGTTTTGTGTGCAATTTGAATACAGTATTTCTTTGCTTTATCCATGAGGGTTCTTTGCCTTTATCCTTCATAGCAAGACCTATTTTTATATTTTCGTATTCTAAAGGTTATTTAATCATATACTTTGGCTATGAGGGTTGTTTGCCTTTACCCTCCATAGCCAGTGCCAGCTGTAATCTGTATGTTCAATGAGTTAAGGGAATTGTGTATGAGGGTTGTTTGTCTTTATCCTTCATAACTGGTGCTAAATATTCATCCCTTTTGTGTTCAGTTTGATCATTTCATTGCTTAAGCTATCCCTGACTTTATATGTACACATTTTGGTTGTTAGGTTCTTTTAATTTCAAGTAGTGATATTTTTTGGTGATATACCTCTCCATAGAGGTCATTTAGAATTTCATGTAGTCTGATGTAAAATTACTTTGTCTTGCCCATAATACAGTGATTTGTCCACAGATATTACTTTTTTGGCTCATTTTTTGTTTCTTGTTTTGTTCTGGTTACAATGTCCCGTTATTTCTCCCTGTCCTTTTCAAAATGCTAAGGAGTACTTTGCAAGGACAGTATCTCTTAACTATTTTAGGCACTATTGACAGAAGAAAGGTATTAGTAGCAACGTTTTCATTTTCATGGAAAATTGATGAGGCATGTTCTAGTTTACATTTTAAAGTGGACATTAAATTTTTCACATTAGCAACATGTAACTTTTTGAAAATCTTTGTAACGGTGTTTTACGTTATTCCTGTATTTTGTTTCAAGTTTCAGTTAAATAATATTACAGCTTAATTTAGAAACTTAATATATAGGATAGGCCTATTATACTAACAAAAACAGTGTAATTCACCACTTACCAGTGACGGCAATAAGGGGGAGGGTGAAAGACGGGGAAAGAGGAGCAAGAGGGTGCATTCGATCCACCATTTTACCTCGACCCGCACTTGCACCACCCCCTTCCAGTGAGGTCAGTTAGGAGGTGGGTCAACCGAAAAAAATATAGCTTCCCATAGATTTTATTTTCCGTCCAGAGATATGCTAAAACCTCAAAACTTCCTGGGCCTATCCTCCCTGGACTCCTTCTTAGTAAGAGGAATTAATATTCTTCTTTAGTCCCCTTTACTCAGGCTTCGTTGGAAATAGCGGATACCAAACATAACTTTTAAATAGTTATATTTGGTATCCATTTCTTGGCTCTTTAGGCCCCATATTGTTTTGCAGTTGAGATTAATAAGGGGTCATGTGGCCTAGCCCCCATAACCCGCATGATCCGTATGGGATATTTCTGGGGAGAATGTAAACGACTTGACATGTTGGTAAAGTTTGGATCAAACCTGTAATATCCCTCGTTCATTTTGGGATATATGAGCTCCTTATTAACACTGGATGGAAAATAAGATTGGAGCTTAAAATTAAATTAAACCTTCATAAGTTTACCCGTTTCTGGCCCGTTACAGATAATTTGCTACCTCTGAACTTTATGAGGCAAAGAGGATACGTTAAAGATTTAATCGAACTATAGAAGTTTCTAATCTTCAACTTGAAATGGTCCCAAAATTGTCTATACAAGCCTAAATTTGGTCGACTGCACTTGCCCTTTAGAAACTTGACATCTAGAAACGGCTGATTAAACATTGATTTCTGTCAAGGGAGCCTCCGTGCTGTCACTGACTGGTAGACAATTAGTCTTGGTCAATACCCTAATACTAGTTAGTAATACTGCACAACATTTACTACTATTTTTGAGTACGCCCTCTATCACCTTCAGAAATTCTCAGTATTAATTATATATTACTTGAAGCAAATCTCCCTGCAAAACAGTCAAGTTTAAAGCCCGCCCTCTATTGAACTTTGGTGAAAAATAATTCTTGACCAAGACTAATAGACAATGAGTAAGCTGGACGAAAAGTCCACTGCTTTTTTCTACGTTTAGTCGGCATGAGAGGTTAACCCACAGAACACAGTCATATAGTTTGAGTGTAGTCATTATTCTAATTAAACTGGTGCAGCCAGATTTGAAGCCAAGTTACTCTTCTGCGATGGTAGATTATGGGCCGAGAAATGCAATCACTCTCATTGGCGGAACTTTATACTCTCTTCACTAAAAAGTAACTGGTTCATTGACATTTCGGTACGTGAAGAAGATGGACTATTTTTCAAGCAAACATTGTGTAGCAGATTTGGCAGAGTTTTTCTACCGTCCTATATTTCAAATTCTCGGGCTAAGAAATATTGACAGAAAATATTGTAAACTAACATGATAACACAACATTCCATAACACAAACAAAAATGGACAGTAGGCCCGAAATTCACTGTAACTTTATATCGTTAGATTTACAAAACAACAAAATAGAGAGAATAATAAGGATTGCGGAAACGTTCTCAGCTGGAAACCTATAACCAGTCCTGTAAATTTACAGCGAATTTGAGCCATTTTTACAGTGTAGTTACGATTTTTGTAACCTCATTTTCTGTTTTCATGAATGTCTAACTTTGCAGCGATTCATTCATGTCATTTGTCCATAGCTCCGTGCAGAGTCAAGTGAGCCAGTCGTGTTACAACCGATAATGTAAATAGTTACCAACCGATAATGTAAAAACAACCGATAATGAAAAGAAAAAATACCGTTAAAGTTATTTGAACCGATAATGAAAAAAAAAACTCTCGACAATGCAAAAACTATTCTAACCTTGGTTTCATAATTATGGTCCTGCCATCAGATGTGCGGGTTTTTGTAGGTAGGCAAGAAAGCTGACAGACGGCAGGCGGACAGAACCGGGAAACAAATAGGTTCGTGGGTACCTACGTGTGCAATTACATAATTGGTATAGAGAGCGTTGAGAGTGAAATTCTACGACGTTAGCATTGGACCCCACTTAAGCTGATAATTTTGAAGTGGTCGAATTTCAGATGACCATCTCCAAGAACTAATTTTACCTTCGCCCATTGAGGAGACATGCTAGATCCTATTTGACATCGTGCTCTGAACTAAGGCGGTCGATCACAAGTTACGTGCCAAGTGTCAAGCATATCAGCATATATGGAAACTGCCGCTATATTCTTATACATGCATATCATACACACACATACGGTAACCTATGTATATATTTAGTATGTAAATAACAGTACAAAAATATTTTCTTATGATAGTAGTCTACAGAAAGAATGACTTCAAATGATGCTAGTGATCTTAATGATGTTAGCCTGCATCAGATTACATCTTAGCGTACCGGTACTTATATTTTCAAAAAGTTTCCCCAGACGGCGATCAGACCCCGTAGTTGACCCACTCCCCACCCCCACCAATGAAAAGACTTGGTTACTCCCGTAATGAAGGCTACACTCAGACACAAAATAGTCAATTGCAAATAGACCAATAAATCCACACAGGTTACATGCGCTCATACGCATGTAAACATTTACGCAGCCATGAACCTACCTATTTCCCGCCCTAACCGTCTACGGCCGCGGCCAGCTGCCGCCTGTCGCCTGTCAGTTTACCTGCCCACCAACATAAACTCGCACATCACATACCCTCCCGTTGATAGATCCACAATGAAACTCTCGTTTGAACATTTTTTTTTTCTTCTCATCGGTAAATTCTTTTTACATGATTATTGGTTCAAAGACTTTTTTACATGTCGGACATTTTTTTACATGATCGATTCAAAGAATTTTTTACATTTTCGTTTTTTTTATTATTATTACTTTTTTATTTACATTATTGGTAGTTTTTACACTATCCGTTAATTTTTACATTATAGGTTGTAACAGCTGTAATCTTCACAGTAGATAACATTGAAAGATAACTCCAGCAACCGAAATGACAAGGCAGTTTGAAACATTTCAAAGGTCACAGCAAATAGGAACCTCATTTATTTTATACGGTGTTATAGGCGCTACATGATGCTAGCTGACACCATTCTACAGTGTAGCTTACTTGCATTTGTCCAAAAAGAAGCAGAGCACGGTAGGTGGTGTAATATATCATGTCTTGCTTGTATAAAGGCCTAGTTGATACAGCTATATAATACATAATGTTCTGGCATAAGCCTTCACAAGTGATATATTCCCCTTCCTTTATTCTCTTTTAAACACGGGACGAATATCATATCGTTGCATTTTCGTTTATGTGGGATTTAGTGTTCACAATGCAGGATCTAAAAAGATTTGTAGGCAAAAAGATCCTATTTTTCATGGCGCAGACGAATTTCTGTGTAGATAAGATACGTTGTATGCCAGGACTGTAGCTAGGCAGCCAAAGGGCTACCTCGCAGAGCGGGCTCTGTTTTTCTCAGATCAGCTCCTCAGCTTTCAAATTAAAACCACCGTCCGTCAAAACGAAGAGGACTCGTCTAATATAAGATGCAAAATTCATTACCGCAATATGACTTATTCATGTGCCCTCTCGTGAACCGTGCTATTGTTTATGAGTGTCGAATGCATAGTCCTACAGTCCTGTATAGTCGTAAACTGCAAGGGGAAGTCTAGCAGTCTAGACACTGAAACCGAACGGAGATCAGAGATGTCCTTTCTTTGTGTTGCTAAACCACAGTGTAGGCCTACATGCAGAAGGTTCTACCAGACGTGCCAGGAAACAGCCTGGAAAGCACGCTGTCAACGTGGGATTTTGTCTCATTGTAAACACGCGGTTCCGCCGAGTGTCACGAGGTGCGCGTCAGCCGGTCTTGAAGGCAATAAGGCAGCCAAACGCAGCAAGGCCAATTTCCCTGGGGCGCGTCCTTAGGCTTAAAGGCCCGATTCTCTCACCCCAAATAGCTAGAACCAATTCTCCTAACCAATTCTCCTAACCTTCTTACTTCCCTCCCACAATTGTCTGAAATTCATCCTCATCCAGACATAATCTTAGTTTATTTCTTGAGGGGTTAAAGGCAGGTTAAAGGAATATTCCGGTGTCAATTTCAAAGGATCTCAAATAAAGGAAAATAATTTTTATCGTACTCCCTCAAACCCCACATCTATAGTTTGTCAAAAAACAAACTCCTAGTTGCTTCAAGGTTACAAATTGTTATGTTGCTCTGATAAGATTGAAGTAATTAATTTGACCTCGAAACTTCACACCAGTGAAAAATTGAGTAATGTTCGTCTGAGGTTGACCTGAAAATATCGTGACCACAACTGTTGAAGCACCTCCTTGAGTTAATTACAGTTTGAAACAATTGGAAAGGATGAAATCAGTGGTCCAAACTAACAACACTGAAAATAAAGAGTGAAAATTCACTCGTTAGAAGAGTAAGGCGTAAAGTTTACTCCAAAATGGGGGAAACGCCCTCTAAAACAGTGGAATTCACTACAGTCAAGAGCGAAACTTTCACTTTTGATGTCCTCTTAATTTAAGATGAAATATTGCGTTTAAAAATGCTCCAACCTGGCATTAAAACTTAATAGCTCTAGTCATTATCAAGTCATTCGGTCTCAACAATAAACCCCAACAATAGCTTTATCTCCACAAAATATTATACACAAGAGGCTTTGTGGGAGTTGCATCTTTTGAAATGTTGAAAGTTTGGGTGAACAAATTATTCTTGAGCAACAAACAACTGAATTTCTATCCGAAGGAAACTTATTTCTTGAAAAGAAGGCTATTATACTGCCTTATTTTTAATTATTTATCACTTTTTGACGATAAACATTGGTTTCAAAAGGATGAAATTTCCTTTGTAAGACAAAAGCAATATTTCCCTTTAAAAATATACTATACAAATACTAGTCTATTAGAATTTGGAATTAGTGACCAACCGAACGTCATGATTAGTCACTTATTCCATTCTTTTACCTTTAGTCTCCAATATTTTAAATGTTATGGTTTTATTTAAGAGATTGGGTTGAAAACAGTGACCGCCTTTTAAAAAATATGATCCCTGTAGGCACTCATAAAAGAGTGAATTTTCACCTTTTGGAGTGAATGTGCACTATTCATGAAATTATTTAACAGCCAAATGGAGTGAATTCACACTATGCACTCTATCAGAGCGGTATTAAAGGGCAAGAGCAGTCACCCCAACTTGAAGCAGTGTAGTAGACTGTCCCTTTTCATGATTGGCTGTTGAGAGTCATGTGGCAAAACTTTTTCTCTTCAAATGTGAAATTTACTGGAAGACACTCGTTTCAGTTTCAACGAAGCAGGTAATGTGAGTTGCACATCAAAAAAGTTACAAATTATTGACTTTTTTTATTTAGGTGAACAAATTTCCAACATTTAATATATCAACAATGAACCAAGCAGTGACAATGGGAGTTGGATGAACAAGATTCATTTTGCAACTCCTATAATAAGTATTTTCAAAATTCTAGACTTGAAATACACATTAATTTGCTTACTGAATGCAGTAGGTGAATAAAATTACCTCACCATGCCCAGATGCTTACAGATATCACATAAACATGATTTGAAACGTTTCCGTCTTTTCTCCTTCATGCGAAGAAGATGGCAGAATATACAGACAAAATTCTTAACTCGATAAGATGTAGAGGCAAACATCTTATACCAGTTCGATCATTACCGGAGTTTGTAGATGAATTTGAAGAAATGGAATTGCGAGAAGATGATATATTTGTTGTTACATATCCAAAAGGCGGTAAGATATATATCATTCTTAAAGATAGGATGTCGTCATGAAAAAATTCTGAAAACGCAAGCCTTCGGTAATCTTTTCACGGATTACGTCACTACCACGTGACTTCACAATTAATATCTGAAACATTCATATTTCACAATGGAACACGTGGTCACTCGCATAAAAATTCGTCCTGCACGTGTAGCAGACAATGCGCGTATTCGACTGATTGACAAATCAGCTGTCTGCATTTTTCTCTGTCGGTTTGTTTTGCCCCAAAGGGGGGCGTACTTTCCGCTCTGTGACATCATATGCACAAGGTCTATTTTTGTTTTATAAATAACGGCTTTGATGTCGCCCAATGGTCATCTGCATTTTAGTTTCATTATACATACTATTGACCATTTTCATTAACCTAGGTATATAACTAGTTTATTTGTCTTCTTAATGGCAAACAAAAATGATGATTAACTGTGGATAGTAGTTTCCCTCTGGTTCTCAAGATATGAACGGATGAAGTTGTCACAAGTGAACTTGCAGCAAGCACACATGACATCACTGATGTGCTTATTAATGTGAGGGTATGATGTCCTCACGCCAATAAGTTTTTTTTTCTTTAGACTTAACATCCAATTTTCTCCTCAGCATTACCATATCAGATTTGAATTGCATCAGTGTCATGAGAATATTAACTTCATATTCACCACTGACTTGGAGGTCCTATCCCAATTAAAGTCAAGATCAACACAACAGACTAAAAAACAACAAGAAACAAAGCATTCTTAGCCGATATGAGGAAGTGATATGTTCTGCTGCCCTCAAGTTCACTTTGGAACACAAATCTAGTGACCTTATTTCCTGATATCTCGAGAAATACATGTCCGATTTGAGAGGGAGTTTCACAAATTTATGTAGATTTATTTCTTCTTTCACACGTGCGAATTTTATTTTTGCTTTAACTTCCCCTTTAAAAAGGCACACATTGGATGATGGAAATTGTAAATTTGATTCTTGCGGATGGTCACGGAGAAGCAATTGGCGCAGAGATCCGTCGTTGCGTCATTGAAATTTCTGATGTAAAGGTACCTTTGGAACACATCAAAAAAGAGGTTGGCCCAAGTTTACGAAAAGTGCGTGATGCGCCATCTCCGAGAGTACTTGCTACCCACAGTCCCTGTTTATTGTTGCCAAGGCAACAGAGGGAGAAATGTTGTAAGGTAAATTTTGCCATAGCCCATTCTTTCCTTGCCTAAAAGACGTCTGTTGAATTTTACTTTATTTATTTACATTTGTAGAAACACATATTACCACTCTTATTCTTAATATAATATAATATAATATAATAATAATTTGGCTGTGAAGGATTGTGATAGTATTTAATTTGATATATAGTTTAATATTTTGTTTGATTTTATTGTAAACAATTTTAAAAGAGAAATTGTCACCTCAACATAGGTCTCACACCCAATCATATGCAAGTGTCAAACATCATCTCGCAAGAATACATTGAACTGACCACTTCACTTACCCTCCACATTGATAAATTACTAAACAGAAGGTAAAAGAAACATTCAGATTTCTTAGAAGACCAATATTTAACAGTGTTAGGCATTTTGTAAAAATTCTTACCGTTATGTCATGTTGAAAGGGTACCATTCCCCCAAAACTATTGTGCCAGAAACCAGTAACAAATATACAATATTTTGTAAGAAAAAAGAATGATGAAATGATTGTTCTGCAGGTTCATTTCACTGATTTGTTCTGCATAATTCGAAACGAAACTGAAAATTAATCCTCGTTATATTACTTAACTTAGATACGTGCAGTGACTCTTATCTTAAAACGAAATCAATAGGTATAAAGCCTTGAAAATATTTATTTCAAGAAACCACAAGCAGTGTACCGGACACTAATGACGACAGATATTCTTTGTAATTCAGCAATGATGTCACAGGGAAAGTAGCATGAAAGTCCTATAACTTATTAGGCAAATCACAATGGGACTTACACTCCTCATTACAACTTGTTTTTTAGGGGAAAGCACTATTCAAGCACTTTCGAGTGCTTTTACGTGACGTCACAATTGGTCATAGCCGCGCCCACTGCAAAAATTAACAGTGGTAGTGCAACAATCACACTTCACTCACGCTTCTCATAGCTACACTAAATGCGTACTGCACTAGATTTTGCCCGTCAAAAGAGGCAGGACTTGTGACGTCAGTGAAAACATTCTGTTCAGAGGAAGTCACTACAGAGTGTTCTCACGTCACTTCACAACTGGGAAACCACGTCCACTGCCGGGCAAAAATCAACATTGTTTTAGTGCAGCACTCTCACGTTGATCCTCAACTGCTGCTCAGCTAGCTACACTAAATGCGTATGCCTGTCAGGAGGGTCGGGGCTTGTGACGTAGTAAAAGCACCCTATACATAAACAATATTATACCAGCATGGATAGATATATTTGAAATCACAAACTACAACAGCAAAATAATCCTTTTTGTTGTCTTATCAACATTTGAAGGTGATCTACGTATATCGTCATCCCAAAGATACTGTGGTTTCTTTCTACAATTTTAAAAGGAAGTTGGCTGAGCAAGAATTGGGCAAACCAATTCCACACTCCCCTCAGTTATTTTCAACATTCTTTGACGCTGTATTTTCTGGCAACCGTGAGTAATTACATTACGTATTCATTTTATTGCGCCCGTCGATGTAACAGGAACTTGACTCAAACTGACCCATGATCTCATAATTTGTCGAAATGCACAAAGTTAACACACATTTATGAAATGATGTCTTCATTGTCCAGAATATGAAAATTACATGCATGGTAGTACTCAATTTAATAGTCCAATCTTTACTATAAGACGCGTGCACCAGGTGGAGTCTGAAGTCGATCATTTTCAATAATGTTTCCCCATTTGTCTGGTTACAAAGATATACATAAAATTTAAGTTTACCCAGTGCTATAAAAACATCTTTGTCAATTAAACACTTACAACATTCAATTCCTAAGCACCTTTTAAGAGTGTAACTTCTTGTAGATGGTGCTGAAACACACTTCAGTGCATGAGATAGAGTTTACTGGCAAGTACAAATGAATAGATGAACGGACGGACGGACGGACGAATGGATAGATGGATGAATGAAGAGATGGGATGGGATGGGATGGGATGAATAAGATCTGGACATTGTCCTTAAGCTTTGAAGTTTGCAAACCGTGATCAGTCTAAAATAGTCCCCTGCACTATTAAAAGACGTCTGTGAAATTACAGTAAAAACAAAGAAATACTTAAGAATCATTCCGCAAATGCAGCAGAAATTTACATGTATTTCATTGTTTGTGAAGTTACTGTAATTTTACAGGCATTTTAATAGTGTGTCATCCTTAGCTCTCTCCCATTTTTGAGCCTAGAAGTAAGATCATTTACTTCAGCTAGCAGAATAACTGATATCCGCATCTTTTCTTATGCTTGGCTGACTTTCAGCCGCATTTGGTAATTGGTACTAATCGAGGGTCCCCTTCCAAAAGCCATATTCGTCGGGTTTGTGGTTGGTTATTAGTTAGTTAGATGGAGTTTTACGGCCCAGTTTCCAACCTATTGGTTAAAGTCGAGCCGGCCACGCCCTTTTTTCCAGTTGTGACTAACTGGCTTGTTTTCCCTACACCATTGGTCATGCGGAGCATCACGCACAACGGCAGTAGGTTTCGTCGGGTTTGTGATTAACAAAGTTCTAGAGCAACTGTATTCCTAATGAACTACCAATTAGAAACGGTCTTATTTCTTAGTTGTTGGAATAATATCTGTTTTTTCTTCTTGTAATTCGTTCTACAGATGAATACGGCAGTTGGTTCGATCATGTGCTACATTACTACCAGTACAAGGACAATAAGAACTACTTTTTTGTTGCGTATGAAACAATGAAGAAGGTAATATGAAAATTAAAGGGCAAGAGCAGTCACTCCAAACTTATGATTTAGAAGCAATAGCTAGAGATCTCACAAATTTCTTCATGTTTCTCTTCAAAGTATCTTTCACAATACTCTAGGACTTTAATATTGCATATTCAAGGTAAACAAAGCCGAGTAACTGAGAATGAGTGGAAAAATATAGTCACATAATCTTGCAAGAACATCATGACACAGTACAGTCTACTACAGTTATTGAGACTGGTATGACTGCATTTCCCTTTAAAATGAAAAGGGCTTTTAGGGCGAGATAAAAGAAGTGAAGAGTAAGGTACCATGGTTTACATAGGCCTACATTTCTCGTATTGTCCTCTCGTAGATATCCTGCATACCACACTGCATTGTGGGATAACATGAAAATGTGCGTGTTTCTTGTTACATTATAAAATGCTATTGCAAGGACGAAGTTTATTAAAGCTAACTCCCGCAATTCATTGTAAATGTCATTTCGGAATGGATCTATCATACTGCATGTCGATCTGTCAGTACCAATGTGATGAATTAATTTGTTAGCAGTTCGGCAGAAAACCGCTCTCGGGGTAAAAAAAAAATCATCAGATCAGGGGAATATTTTGCCATGGTGTTACGGGACGAGGCCTCCTTAGTTTCCAGTGCAGATCCTGCACACCAAGACCGACCCCAAACCGTATACTTTATAACTCCTGTTGCCCCAACCACAAAGGCATAAACTACTAAACAAGCCAACAACAATAATTCACAAGAGAGTTTTGCTATATGTAAACAACATCAAGCTTCTGCCTGTTGTATTGAGTCGTTTACCTTGGGTTTGAATTGATAAGATTACATGACATGGATTTACACTTACACTTAAATTTACAACAATGTGAGTTTGACTACACAGCTTAACCTCCACCCCTGTGGCCACATGGTATGCATAATAGGTAATAACAAGCTAAGCTACATAAGTAATGTGATATGGGCCCAAATGTCTTAACTTACTCCCCACTTGGTATGCATAATAGGTAATAACAAGCTTAGCTACATAAGTAATGTGATGTGGGCCCAAATGTCTTAACTTACTCCCCACTTGGTATGCATAATAGGTAATAACAAGCTTAGCTACATAAGTAATGTGATATGGGCCCAAATGTCTTAACTTACTCCCCACTTGGTATGCATAATAGGTAATAACAAGCTTAGCTATATAAGTAATGTGATATGGGCCCAAATGTCTTAACTTACTCCTAGTCTAGGCCTAGCGTGTGTACACACTGTCACTACAGTACTGATCAGTTTCTGCTGGAAATCGAAGGGCTGGGTTTTTTTTTTTCACAACTTCAGTGGTGGTGAAGTTGCTGTTTCTTGACGCGATACTAGGCTTCTGATATCAAAAGGCTCGACTAGACAGTTCCTTGGGCTTTACTCAACTTCGATTGGCTCACACAGTATAACGTACGGACTGTATGGGGGCGAGTTGGTCTGGAATCCATCCTCACTGAATAGGCTCGGTGCCTACCATACGTAATGCACCGGGGACGACATGGCAGTACCTTAGGGCCGGGTGTAGTGGGTAATTACGTTAGTGCACCGTTAGACAATAGGATGTTAGTGTCCCTGAGCTAAGGAACAAAGTTCATTCTGCAACCTGGATACGATACCTCCATTTGATCGGTTGTTGGTACTGTCCGCCTGGATGCTTGATTACAGGCACAGTTTTGATTATTCTGGATCCAGGAAACAAGGCTAAATGGCCATCTTTAGATCAATAATGGCACACACCCCAGGAGGTCTCTCGTCTCCAACCAAGACAAAGCGTACTCTGCTCGACTCGCTTAGAAGTTTCGCTAACAGCGCTTGCTTCCAGATCCCGCGATATAGGACACGTGACTACGGCTTCTAGAACTTTCTCTTTCTGTTCTATCCAATAGAAGAGCTTCTGCTAGTCAACACAGGTACATGAATAAATATGACATTATAAATAGCCTTGGCAGTCGAGGGTACGTGAATACGTAAAAGACTTTCACTGCATTACAGCCAGTTACAAGAAATAAATATTGACCAATCTTCCCTCTGAAAGAAATGTTTCACGTCACAATGGGTAGCTCCATTTTCAAATACTAAGACACTAAGTGCTCATAAATTTTCGTCGTACCGCTGAGAAAGGCAAATTTCCCCCCGATGTGGGAAAACTTATTTTTCCTCGAAAGCGGTTATCTCCCGGACTGGATATGGTCCGTTTACTGTTACTGAAAGACCTTTAAGTCCAGGTCACTCTACAGCGATTTCGGATCGGATTACGACCCGACTTTAATGAGTTTTACCTAAAATCTCCTCCATTGTCGGAACTTACCAAAATTTGCCATCCTGTGTAAATATATGATCGTATGAGAACCACGAAAATGAAAGATATATAAACTAATTTTTCGTGACGTCACCTTGACAAATCCGATTACACATATCCGATAAAGCTGTATGCGGATGTGACGTCACGGAATAATTAGTATTATTTAAATTTTTGTAGTCCTGTGATACAGATCATATATTTACACAGGTTGACAAAATTTTGTTTCTTTCCGACCAAAGATGGAGGAGATTTTAGGTAAAACTCACAAAAACCGGAACGAAATCCGATCCGGTATGGCTGAAGTGTGGCCTGGGCTTAAAAGCTGTTTTCATTACAAATAGAGGTTTTACATTGTTCCATTGTTAAACCAAGGACATTGAAAGTGTCGTTAAGGATCTTGGAATATTTCTTGGACGTTCTTTGGACGATGACGCCTTACATCGAGTAGTTGCAGGTGCCTCTCTAAAAGGAATGCGTGATTCTTATGAAAAGCAACATCGTGACGATTTGATGAAACAAACAGGGATGGTGGACATGAATGTCTATATCAATAAAGGTTTGTTCATGCTTTCGTGATTGATTAATCACACCAGATTTTTTTATTTCTTGAAGGAAGGAGCAACTTTTTTACATGCTGAACATATATACATACAGAGGAAATGAAGAGAAAGTAAAATGTACTAAGTACAAACATTTACAGACAGTATGATAAATTAAACTTGCAAACCATTTTAAACAGATACAATATACCTTGCCCAATAATGTAAGTAATTTATCTCATTTTTAACTTTGTCAGAAGTTGGGCCGAACACGGCCTTTCTTCCAATTCTGGCTTACTCTCTGGCTTCTTTTCGCTACTCCATTGCTGATGATGAGCACTAAGCATTATGGCAGTCATTTACATTTTAATTTCTTTGGTGTGACCCGACCATAACTCAAACACTGACCTCTCGGTTAAAAGTCAGATGCAGCTTATTACATTTGACCATGCAGTCTGTTGAGAACTATCAAATTAACAACTCCTTAATTTGAATAAGATAATTTGATAACTATCAACCTATCCTATTCAAATCAGGGAGTTGCCTAACAACTCCCTTATCAAATCGAAAGGGAGGAATCTTACAGCAGACTTACTGACAAGAGAATCCACTTAATTATTTGAAATCAATTTGAGTCAGAAATGATTGGAATTTATTAATTTATAAACCGGACATAATAAAATGTTTGAAGAGATGTTTTATTCATTGCATTTCTGAAGATTGCATTCAAAACGAGTAAAATAGCCTCAGCTCCCGTATTATCTTCCTGTTTGCAAAATTTAATCGGCCCTCTGACCTCCTGTTAGCAGCCACGTTGGCGGTCCGTCAGAGAAACGTCCGGAGGCTCGCTGATGGTCTGCTGGTGAGCACGATGCTAATTGGTTTAAAATTTCCTACCCATCATGCACCACTGCGAATTCCTGCGGATCTTGGGCGGCTCTCTGTTAGCCGTGAAGACCACCGGAGGACCGCCAGATATTGCTTACTGGGACATACAGGCTTTGCTATTACCACACGGATCAATCTTGCTATAGGAACACACATGTCGAGCACACATGAAACTGTAGGACACGCGCTGTGTAATTATTAATCAAGTAAGCGTGCAGAGTGTGGTGTAGTACTACGTAGTTGCCTGTTCTCAAACATGGCTGCCACGCGAATTCTAAAAATTATTAACCAACTTGGGCAAAAAATACCCAACCGTTGGGTCCGTATGCCACCTAACTAAAATTGAGTAACAAATGCCCAAATTAGTTTGTTAAGCGTTGACTCATTAGTTGTGCAAAGGAAATTACCCAAACATTTCACCCAACAAATGGTTAAAATTTTGGACAAATTTGCCCAACAGCTGTGCTCAACAGTGTTCGGTGCTTGTTTGGTATTTTGATATAATTATAGATATTGTTAGTATATGACTTTGGCAAGGAGAATATTTAATATGATAAAGTACCCTTTAACCTACACCGTTTGTTCTTCAAGAGTAGTTAGGGGCACCATTGACCATGCTCCTGGTTATGAACAATGAAGTTTATATTCTTTAGGAACAATCCCAATCGTGCACTTTGTATTTCTTGTCCCATTGATAACGTAGTAGTGAAAACTTTGTTTTCTGTACTACCATTGTTTTTTGGATTCTCGTGCAGATTTTAACTGCTATACTACCACTAGCTTTTATTTACCAAATTCAGTCTTTTTCTACCATTTTTAATTTAAATCTTCAGAATCGAAAGCAGGTAAATATACTCGTTTAAAGGCGGGTGCAATATTGTGTAAGCGCAGTCCTTTTAAAATTGAGTTGTTATTGACTGCAACAATATATGCTTCTCATTGTGTCTCGTACCTCTGCGGCAGTGAGGAATTTTTCCTTATTCTTTTCTTTTAGGGGAAATCAACCAGTGGAAAACCATTCTTACCAAAGAACAGAACGAATTTATCGATAAATTATTACTAGAAAAAATGAAAGACTGTGAGCTAGCCAACTTTTACCAGCCATGTCGAGACGAATGACATTGTAGACAACGAAACTTTCTGACACTGGCAGCAGGTATTATTGGACACTTATATCATGCCGTCACGTTGTTTCTTGAGAATGCAACATGGACACCCCAGTAGAGCAAAGGCGGTGTGGGGTGTAACTGGGATCTCAGTTTGTTACATGATCTGTGCCCTCAAATGATCTATGCTTTCATAATGTTCACACTGCATAAAAAGGAATTAAAATAGGCCGATTGACTTCACTCTTAGCGAACCCTAAATGTAACGTAAATTTTCGTGTGTTTTAGTATATTTGTTCCTGTCAAACAGTTAACGAGACGCGAGACCTTACTATATCAAGTCTATGTGTAGTGTTCATTTCATTTCCTCTCTGAAGCGATAAGAGGTAATCAGACAGACGTAGAAGGACGATAAAACAAAAAGTAAGAAGGAACGTTTCATCATGTACATGAAAAGGTCATTTTATCACCCTAAAATATATTTTTAGTGCAACGGTGTGAAAATTTTGATGGGGTAAAAATACTAGAGATGAAGAGAAGTTTACATGAAGGTACAGTGCCATTGGATAACACATTGTAGCCTTCCATTTATAAACCGAAAGCAGGAGACGGCCACAAGCAGAGTTGGGAACCTATGGCAACTAGTTACTGTATGGACTGATGAGGATTGCCCCTTATGTGAAATGCGCATTGGCATTGTCGTACAATTTTTTTTCTGTACTTGACCTTGTTGTGCAACTTTTTTCTGTACACAAACATGCATGCAGAGCTTACTCTACTGGTGTTTAAGATTCGTTTGCCTGCATTTACAGATGTTAATTGGAATAAATTGCTCCTTGTATCATAGGTCATTCTGCTGGTCAGAACTTGCATATCTCAAATCTAGAAAAATCTGTCCTTCGTATTTTGTAATACCTTACGATATATTTAGCCATAGGTTTTTATTTATTTACAAATATAAGCGAAATTAAAAGGACTATCAGAGTCTGTGAAAGAATATTAGCCTTTCTTTTTTCCAGTATCTCCTTTTTCCTTCTAAGCTGATTGTTCACCAGATAATAGAAACATTGAAGAAGTCTCTCGTGTTAGAAGAAACGCTAATTTTGTATTGGTTACTGTTGAATAAACAATTCTAAATATTTGTCGGCTAATAAAATTCTACAAAGGTGCAAAGCCACTACTCTGAAACTAATTCATTTTTGCTTATTTTAAGTCAATGTAAAAACTTTGGAGCAGAATATAATATCTTAAATCAAATGTTTAAAAAACTCTGATTTTCGCCGTAATACAAAGTAGACTTTCCTGCTGAAAAGCTTTTTCCGCAGAAAACCCAAATCTTGCAAGAGTCATTGTGTGGCTGCTTAAAAGAATATTATTGGTTTCACATTGTTTGACAAAGAGTAAACTTCAGCTACAAATCTGTATAATTTTCACAGCCTTCTTTCTGTTTCAATTAACAAAAACAACAACTTTGAAGGATTTGGTATTACACCTAAAAGCAGTTAAATAAAATGTTCTCCAAATGCTCGTCACGTAATGTTTGCAAATCTGGAATATCATTTTATCAAGTTATATCTGGCTTGATATGACCATATCAAACTTTATTTGCATATCTAAAATAGCATTATATCAATTTACATATGGCTTGATATGGCCATATCAAACTTTATTTGCATATCCGAAATTTCATCATACATCAAGATACATCTGGCTTGATATGGCTTTATAAACCTTGACAATGTATCAAGGCACCTATATCAGGCTGTATATCTGGCTTGATATGACCATATAAAGACTGTATTTAGCCAGATATAGCCAGATATCAATCCATATCTGGATTTACAGTAAGGGTCCTGACTAGGTCAAGTCAAATCCCTTTTAACTCGCAATTCAAGTCACGCCAAGTCACCACAAAACGTGACTCGTGTCGACTCGAGTGCGAGACAGTGACGTACGTGGCATATTACAACAATGTTGCACCCGGGCTAAAAACGTCCGGTTCAAGTTGAATCGGCAAAAGATCAAATGGGCACTGAACCAAAAAGGGTCAAAATTTTGACTAGTCTCGGTTTTAAATGAACCGTTTTCGGTTCAAAATGAACAAAAATCCAGTCAAAATTTGATCCTTTTTCGGTTCATTGCCCATTTGATCCTTTTCCGGTTCAATTTGATCGTTGACGTTTTTAGAGTGGTTATTTCGAAGTAAGGAGTTCCTTACATTCATGTAACTTATATCGTTCATCCTCTATATGCGATTGATATGGTATTAATAAAGTCCTGGTTATCACTTCTAGCTCTAACAATGCAAAAGCCCTCTGCAAATTAGTAACATCATATCTATTAATAATGGATCGTTGTGTCAGGAATTCCAAAAGCTTTAACCCAGGAGATTCCCGTGAGGCTATGATACGCAGGTGGTCGATCATTGATTTAGGTAAATTAAATAGCGTAGCTATTTTCACGACGTCATCCAATGTAAGATTTTCTGCAATTCCAACAAGAAGTCGTCCAAATCCATCTAAACAACAAAAAACAGAAATTTTTATAGCAAAACGATGAGTAATCAAGTTAGAATAGTCAATACTTTTTTCCCTTTTTTTTTGTACTTTTTATTTCGTTTATTTCGGCCTCGAAGACATGTATCAACCACTTAAAATATGGTGCACAATGCATTGAAAGTTTTTAAAACGGATGAAATGCATCATCAAAGTGCCAAATGAAACTGTTTTATGGTTGAAACAAGAGAATGGATTTTTGTTTTTGTTTAGAGTTCTCCCGTGAAAAATAAACATCTCAGTAGATACCATGCATGCCTAGTCAAACCAGGGAGGAACATTTACTTCAACTGGTAAATAATATTGAAGGAGCACAAACAAAAGGCCTAGCAAGTAGATATTTAAATCTGGTAAGTTAAGTTTGGTGGGTTTCCACTAAGGCCTCATATGAAAACAAATTACAGGCCATGTCCTTCAAACCCAGTTGTCCAACTTCATTACTCAATTAATCTCATTTTAAAGAATTCGGTAATTTTTTTGGAAAACACCGCCAAACGATGATATGTAATGTGGAAATTCTGCAGTAAAATTTCTTTCTTTATCTTTATTATTCAATGCTGCCCCCTTTATCTATCTCCAGTTATCTCGTCTTAAAGAATGGTTGTTACCGTTAAGGTGTAGACGAATTCGAACAGCGCTCGTGTTTAGTGACTGTAGGTAACCATTAGTGGGGCCCATCAGCCTTAAATTGTCTTCACTTATTGTCAACATGATTTTCAAACCCTCATATTCAGTGAAATTGAAGGAATCAAGGTACAATTTAGAGTGAAAACATTCATGGTGCAGGTAACCAAAGGAGTTGAAAGATGAAATAGAAGGTGATAGACCCCAGTTATGGCCCACTGAAATCGGACCATCACTTGCTGTCCGAATTCGTCTATAGGTCTACCTTCTGCCATTGTGATTGGTGCCCAGCATATACAATGGAACAGGGAAAACTAGCCAGTTAGCCACAAGTGGAAAGAGGCCGCAGCAGGCTCGACTTGAACCAGTTGGTTGAAAACTGGGCCGTAAAACTCCATCGCACTAACTACATCCACTTCCAATCAGTGGCGTAGCCAGGATGCGATTTTTGGGGGGCCTAGGTAACAAGTGGGGGGGGGGGGCCTGGTACCTCCGAGGGTCAGACACGGCAAGACTATCTAAGCGGAGCGCCACCATTGGTTGGCGCGGAGCGTACAAGAAAATTTTGTACTTTAAAACCCCTCCAGATGGCCGGAAATGGCACTTCCCAGGTGTTTTAAGCTGGATGTATCCAGCCTTGAAATACGAATCTCATGTCTGCGACTTCTCAAATAATTAGAATAAAATATCAATCTATGAAAAATGGTAATACATACACTTTTTAGGGCCCCCGAAACTGGGCACTCCTGATCTGTGGCCTGGGGGATGAGACTAAAAGGAACCGGTACCTCCCTTTCCCTTGGGAAAAATTGAAAATATCAGAAGGACGTAGATCGCAAATGCGGCAATATTTGAATCTAAGCGGAGCGCCACCATCAGTTGGCGCGGAGCGTACAAGAAAATTTTGGGCTTTAAAACCCCTCCAGATGGCCGGAAACGGCACTTTCCACGTGTTTTAAACTGGATGTACCCAGCCGCAAATGCGCCAATATTTGAATGGATTTCAGCTTACCTTAGGCAGTACCTTACCCTTTAACAGGAAAACCAAAAGTAGTTGTGTCCCCCTCTGAGAAACTTTTTTTCTAGATGCAGAATGGTGCTATGTTTGGCAAAACTTTGAACTGAGTACAGGCCTAAGTTTTAGGATTTTCCCTTTTTGGGAAGCATGAAAAATATCAAAATATTTTACAAGAGACATACATACTGCCAAAGAAACAATTTGCAAAATGGTGCAGTATTTGTTCATCGGTACATTACTTAGTCAAAATTAAAATACTACGAATAAATCTCTCAGAATAATTGAACCGCAAACAGAAGTACGGATCATGTGGGAAACACATGAAATCCGGACCTTGTGGACATTTTACAAATCCCCCGGAAGCCAGTGCCAACTAATAAAAAGAGGACTTGTCGAAAAAATCGTCCTACAGTGGCACTTGTTATGGGCAGGAGTGAGGCACGACGTAGGCCTACTTGTAAAGGATAGAAGGGAAGAATTATCCGAAGGCAGTACCTTACCTCACCTGCTTACGGCATATTTTGGGTATGATAAAGTATAGGAATGGTCGTGTAAGAATGGTCTCCAGTGTATGATTGTCTTATTTTTAGTAAATCAATCAGCAATCCGAAAGGCAGAAGGGGTCTTCACCTAACAAAGTCACATTAAAGTTTGTCGTCGAGACTTTCGTTTCATCTTCGAAGTGAAATGCAATAAAAGACAGTGCAGATCACAAACGGTATCCAATTTAGTGAAAGTAGGCATTTTGAAGTTATTACTTGATTTCATACGTGCGCACTAAATGTGTTTTACACACATTCATCCATGTTTTTTTTTTTTTTTTTAATTTTTACACATTTTATTTATTTACTGTTTTGAAGGATATACTTCAAAGTTTATTTTCGTTCAAACATTTTATTTTTTTCAATTACTTTATCAGTACGCAAAAAATCTGGGGGGGGGCTGAAGAAAATCTGGGGGGCCTAGGCCCCCCCCCCCAGGCCCCCCCGTGGCTACGCCACTGCTTCCAATAAACCCGAAGAAAGTTATTTAATGTACGTGAGCGCGTTGCTTCAGATTCCTTTCGTTTTTCTTTATAATTGGATTTCCTGTTTGCCATTGCAATTTGATACTGTTGGAATGTTTGAATATTCTTCCCTTAAGGCTATAGATCAAGCGTTAACATCATAAGCCATATGTACGGTAATAGCAAACAATTTTGCATAATGTTCATGCGGCGGCAAAAAAAAAAAAAAAAAAAAAATCATATATAAATTGATGCAATGTAAAATTAATGTGTCGCGACGACATCGCCGTAGCTTCCCATAATGCACTTAATATCAAGAAAAATGCATTACTTTGGAAATTAGTATCTTTCGAACGCGATGTGCTATTAAAATGCAGTTTCCACTTCCTCAAAGAGAACATTTTTCTGCATATTTTGAAATCAAAGTATTTGGTGTCTTGCAAATCCCTTTAAAGCTTTCATTGTGCGTATTACATATAAAGTTGAATGAATAGCTTCATTCGTTTACCTCCTTGTTCTGTTGGATTGTTCATTAAAGGAAGAAATTGACCTGAGTCTTCAACAAGTCCTCCGAGAGATAGTTTCGACTTCTCAAGTATTCCTACAACATCTTTATTCTCCTGTTCAACGATCACCAAAGAAGAAAAAACAAGCAATGTTAGGAGCGCTGAGGGGTCCAAATAAGTTTTATGCTAGAGCGCTTGAACTAGCAATTCTATTGACGAACTTGATTGGACCATTCCATGGTTGGGATACATAAACCTAACCGAGTTTTTTATCACTTATTACTTTAAAGTAATCCAGCTGCACACAATTGATTGATGATGATAAAAATGACAATACTGATGTTTGCCGGAGTATTGCCCATGAAGGGTTTGAGAAATTTCTCAATTTTAAACGATATGAACCAGAAACAGCCTCTCCCGAACTCCAATCAAGCCCATTTTTTGGTACAAACAGGGAGGTGTTATAAGAACAACTCTCTGGTACAAGCTACCACTTCGGCAAAACCCACCTGATCATGTCGCAAATACATAGACCTACCGTTAATTAGCATTAATTATCGTGTACACATTTGGGTGGACAAGGTCGACACAGTACATGAAACAAACCTTAGTATCAATATGCCATCTGGTGACCATGATAGTTTTTGATGTTAACACAAGTTATCGAGAACTTTGTAAGTATTGGTCAAGTAATAAATACTAATAATCCTCAGCATTAAAGACTAAATCTGTCATTTTGATTAAAGACACCGAAGTTGACAAAAGTTGAACATAACTGTTCATATTTAACTTATTAAATTTCTTTTCCTTTTATGTAAAGATGAAAAGTTGTAGTAACAAAAAAGCCGGACTAACACTTCTTCCCGTTCATGTCCTACCTACCTGTTGCAACGTATCTATTTTATTTTTAAGTTGCTGTTTTTCAATTTCCCATGCCTCTTCTTTTCTCTTCATTTCTGCTTCAAGATTCTCAATTGTCGTCACGTGACATTCTTTTAATGTAAATAGAAAATATATAGTGAACCATGAATATTAATTCCAAGTAAATCAATTCATACTTTTTTAACGTGCACCATGTGCAGGATACGTTAAAAAGTAATGAACACATTGAAATGCGATTTACCACGTAGTATTCATACCTTACTGACTCTTTATCAAGTGCGCTTATAGCTTTCTCGTCAAAGAATCATAAAAAGTCGGACTAAAGACCACGTGAGTGACAGATCAACCGCCAATTCCTGTTTTGTAACCGTCAGTATGTTTTCCTTTACAATAATGCACATCCCTTATATTCTAACCATAGGTCAGTATGTATTTCAATACCATTAATTAAAATTGGGAAAGCAATCTCTCAAGTATACTCCCTTTTTTATTGCGTCGCTATTACGTTAGCTCAAATTTCATTTCTTAAGTAGTTTTAATTTGGGATTAAAGTTAGTTAGTTTGATGGAGTCAACGGTCCAGTTTCCAACCTATTGGTTCCAGTCGATCGGGCCACGGCCTTTATTCCAGTTATGGCTCACTGGTTTGTTTTCCCTACTCCTATGCGGAGCATCATGCACAGCTGCAGTAGGTTCCATTTTAGAGTCTTTGGTATGACTCGACTGGTCTTTGGTATGGGAATCGAACCCGGGCCTTGCGCGTGAGGGGCGGATGCTCTTACCGTTGGCCAAACAGACGGTCAAATTCGGGATTAAAAGGCACACCACTGATTATAGAGTAACTAAGGTATCAAATCACAAATGAAAATTCTGGAGTAAACACTGTAAACATAAATTAGTCAAACAGTGCCTGAATCGACACACCACGTTAGTCAACAATATTAACTAATATATTACTAATATTTGATCCCGTTGAATTAGTCTCTAATAAATATTAGGCGTCCATGACTAACTTTTGACTAATATTCTTTATCCATCAATACGAAATTACTCAGATATCATCACAAATTAGTCAAATATGAGTGACTAACGTGTTAGTCAATTCAGACACCATTTGACTAATTTGTGTTTACAGTGTAATGGGCCTTTGCATAATCTATTCCTTCCCTTCTATGGTACCGAAGTTAAAAGAAACTAATCCAAAGAGGATTTGCATTCTACTTCTTCGTGTTCTCCAAGCTGCCATTCAATTCATGCTAATTATTCAAAACAGCCCAAATGAATAAAAAATTGGCACACAATGATCAGAAGCAAGTTATAATGAATCTTCACTTACTGCCATGTCTGGCGTAGCCGTCAACTGGTCCTCTCAGAATGGATGCGCGCGTGGAATCACCAAGGCTTTCCAGTGCATTCCTCAACTTGGTGATATTCCAATGATCAAAATGTCCTTCTTTTTCGATAGATGTTAAGAGACGTTCTCCCCTTTTTAACTCCTCCCTCCTTCCGTTTTCATTTTGCTCATATCTGCAGTCCGTGTCGTTCTGTACCATCACCTCGTTTGTGACACCGAAATAGTTTTGCAACAACTCAAATTCCTCGGATGACATAATGTGGGCCAACGTCCTCTTCATTCCATCAAAGCTAAAGAGGTGTTCCTGATAAATGAATTTAAAAACCCCGTTTATAATGTGGAGAGAGCTGAGCCTTAATGTCAATATCTTCACAATTTCACAAAGTTGCAATTTTAAAATATGCAGTACATGAGCTGTTACAATTTTCATCCCAGTTTGGAAAACTCTTTAGATAAAAGAACTGGGGAGTTACAGATCATTTTTTGGAAGATATGACACCATATCCGTGTGCCTTATTCGACTTTGGTGCTTTTCCCAAAGCCCAAAGCCTAAGTGTTGCTTTTAAAGAAGGTTTGAGATAACATTTTGTGATTTGTTTGAGGGGTACCTATTTTAAGTATTTCTGTAAAATTTGCACTTGAGTCCAATGTACGATTCTCAAGATATAAGCAGGTAAAGCTACCACAAACATTTCAACAAAAAGTGAACTTGAAGCAAGTACATATGACATCATGTCTTCACATTGACTTGAAGTAAACTTTAATTTAGTATTTCCCAAGTTACCCACCAACTGATAACCGTGTATTTCACCAGCAATGCTTCCACACACCAGATAGCCTTCCTTCGTTATCCTGATTCTGCGGATATTATGATTAAGGTTGAGAACTAACAAAGGTTTGTCCTCTGAGAAAGGGTAAGCGATGATTTGATTTCCGTTCCATAGAACAAAAACCAGCCCAGAATTTTCACTCACAGCTATGCTTTGTGCACGCGGAGGTTGCCTTGTACTATTATGAAATTCAGTCAGGATGTTTCCACCTTCCATTCCACAGGACAAAGCTCTCCTTCCGAATCCTTTCAGTCTTGTGGCAACAAAAATTTTACCTTCGAAGATTGCCATATCCCAGGGATATTCGCTTTCTTCGATTCCTTGTAACGTTATTGATTTTCTTGAATCGAAATTTCGATTTAAAATGTGTACGATGTTTGAGCCCGACATGCTTAACAAAGTTTCCTCACCAATAACCGCAATACCACGAGTTTGTCCGGCAACTTTTAGAGACTTCTGAACTTTACTGCGGGATGTTTTTAGTTTAAGATTCTTCAACACTTTACTGTTGAATGTTTTTAGGTTAACCTCTTCTAGTTTATTACTTACACAACAAACCATCACACATAAGCCTTTGCTAGAAGAATGATACGAAACATTTTGATACGGATTATCTGAATACTTTTTACATTTCCTTGAAAACATTATGGTCGGTTTGTCTGTTGACGAGGAATAAACGTCGATATACGTCTCCCCTTTAAAATTAAAGCCGGAAGCAACAACTTTCCCATCAGGACAAACACATAACCCATGAAGCTCCCAACCACCTCTCTCTTTGAAGAACCTTTTATGCCGAGGGTAAAATATTCTGAAACAGAAAAGAAAGAAAGAACAACTAAGATATAATTAAAATGTCGTTAAGAACAATCCCAGAATGTTTTTAAGAATGCAATCCCAGATTGTTATTGAGAATGCAATCCTGAGATGTTTTAAAGAATCCCTCCACGACATGACACATAATATATGTTGTGAATGTGACGTCGTCATAAAAGTGAAAATCTCCGACTGAATAAAGGGAAGCTTGTAGCTTTATCTGTTTATAGCTAACGCCAACAAACTCAGGCGGGTGGTTGGTTTGCCGTTCGGGTAAGCGCTACGCTCGCTTGCGAAGTCTTTATTGTAAGTGTAGTGTGCTGTGCACTTCTATTTGGGAAGCTCACGTCAATATTGCATAAAGAGTGGGCAGCTTTTCGCTTTTGACAAGAAACACTTGGTACCCTTACAGTTTTGCAGTTATTACTTACACTGTCCATACCTAAAATTCCCAAGCTCAGAATACTATTTAACCAAATGAAGTAAATTTTAAAGGAAGGACGCAGGATTTTAAAGTCTCATCGTGCTGATGATGTTGTGATCTTAAAACTATAAAAAAAAATGCGTTTTTATGGAGTTTTCAATCCCAATAAACAAGTTCAGTTATTCGTTTTGGTTGCAATGCACATGCGTACATCCTCCAAATCGTCCGGATACTTAACATCATTCTCTCTTAATCCAATCATAACCATTGCTGCAGTCGAGTCTGGAGGGCCGGCACGAGTCCGGCAAGAATCAACTCTCAAGGACTCGAGTCCCTGTACTTTCTCAGTGGGGAGAAAAGATCAACCTCTCTGACCGAGTCATTCAAATTATGAAATCACGAGTCCGCGACTACAACCCTGACCATAACATATTGAGGTATCATAAGTACGGTTTTGTGCAATGGACTTTGTTTAGTTATAGATTGCCTTTTTGGTGTAAAATTATTAATTTTAATCTGCGATAAAGTAGGGCTTAGTCCCTATTTTCGTTCGGGTTGGCTGTTCAGATTACTTCTTACTGCACGTATCGTATATTGCACGAAAAATAAGGGAACGCCGAACATTTTTTGCTGAGCTCGGTTTGTGTCTCCCACGCTATACCCCACAATTCCATGCGCCAATGAGTAACCAAACTAGCTTCTCATGACCGTTTCCTTACAACCTTTAAGAAATATATTTCTAAGGATTACTTGTTTAGAGAAGGTCTTCAAAATCCTGTTTGTATATGTAAGTATAAACAGGGGCAGCATCAGTGGGTGGTAAGGGGGACGACCACCACTATATTCCGAAGAAAATGTGAACTAAAGAGAAGAAACGGATGGAAAAAGAAGAAAGGAGTTCTCAACTCATGTTTTATCCCTTCTACCAAAATATCCTGGTGAAACCCAAGCGGGGTATACTTTAAACGTCACCCAAACTTATATTAAACTGAAACTACACTATTATTTGTATTTTAGCCTACTAATACAATTTTATCATGTGAACAAACCCCAAGTATAAAAATATTAAACATGCATTACACTTGTTTAGTAATTACGTGACTGCATGCTTACACAGCATTTGATGGTAAAGCGGCCATTTCTGCATCTGTCGCAAATCCCAGGTTACGTCCAAGAGCCAATCAAGCCGTCGTTTTCTTTGTAGCCTCATAAATATTTACCGGAATGCACAAAGTCGAATACCCATTGATCTGTATATAGATACAAGCAAAAGCCTAAATGACACCAAATAATTAGACAATTCACGGTTACGTTAGTGATTTACAGTGGTCGACATAGAGGGTGGACGGTAAAAATAGCCGCATATGAAATATTTGCTGGTGCATGTAGTTGCTCGCACCACGTAGGCCTTGGCTTATTCGATTCCACCTTCCATTGAGAAAAAAAAAGTCTTATGAAGCTTTACATCGTACCATAAACAACGGTACATAATTCGTTGAAAATCCACGTAATCAATGTGAAAGTGGTATTCAGTAGATCACCATGCACGAACCATACTTCAAGATGGAGGAGGTGCTTCTGGTATGAACACTGAGCTGGAAGCTGCTCAACTGCTATTTAGTAACGCCCTGATAAAATGACATCTAGTTTTGGAGCCCGGTGAACTTGTTATGATGAGGTTTTTGCACTTAAAAAAAGGATGTCTGGTGTATTAAAAATTTATACTGGTAAAACGTTGGTGATGAAAGCTTAGGCGAGAAGGATTTCAAACTTTTAAGGTCGAGTTTTAAGGAAGTAAATCAGTGAAAATGGTGATGCAAAAATTGACTTGATCAAAATTGGAAGTGAATAGTATTATTTACCGTACCAAAGACAAAGACGTGGTTAGATTGAAAAGAAAAGTTTTATACAATGGATTATTTAGACAAGACTCTGACAGAAATTCACGCTTTTCATTAGAAATTCAACGTATCAAAATTTCCCCACTAATGATAATTTCACTTTCAGTTTTTCTTACTTTTTCAGGAAATGTTTGATGGAAAGATCTGTTCCCTAGCTTAAATCTGATTCATATAATGTACATGTCACATGCCCAACTACACAAATCCATCATGGCTTTCCCAGTGGGGCAGCTAGACTTTTTTTCCACGGGGAAAGCACCTAAATTTTCCGATTTTCTTACAGTGTGAAGACAACTAGGGGCTTAGGGGCATAAGGGGCTTAATTTTCCGCGAATTTTTAGGTTCTTTTAACACGTATTTGTATATATGGAGCTTGTATTGCAGAAAATTTGAGATTCTAGTTTTCTTGTATAAGGAAATTTGAAAAAATTGGGGATTATTGAAGAATCTGCGTTTCCTATATCTGAGATTGTATGGCGACTGAAGTTCGTTATTGTTACATATCGTAATGTTACCCATGGCCTGCGGATTGCAGCTTCCCGGCAACATTAAAAGTTTCCGAAACTTTGTGGCCTTTCTTTTGTAGACGAAATATTTCAAAATCAATAACCTTTTTGAGAAAATTCCGAAGAACGGCACTGTAGCGGCTCAAAAAGTTTACCAGACTGATTTAGGAGGGAGTACTCAGTACTGCAATACAGAATGAAATCTGGGAAAATTTGTGTTTTTTTAAAGCAAATAATTACTACAAAATAGGACAATTTGGAAAAACTGCAGTGAAGATGACTGTCTCATATGGCAAGTTTCGAATTTTTCACTTTTTAGAGGGGGGGGGGGGGGGGCAATCGCCCCTTTTCTCCCTGTCTGTAGCTACGACACCGGGCTTTCTTTTTTAGCACCGCAACTCTCTCAACAAAGATCTGTCTTCCAATTCCGTCTCTAATTTTCGAACATTAACATGAGAGGACGATCCACATCCGCAGAGTTTCCACCATGACTCATCAATTTCCCTGTTCCAGTCAGAGCTAAAACGCAGATCTAGTCGGTTGTTTTACTTTCTAGCTAGCCACAGTGCTGTTGCACGCTTCGCAACAAAAGAGAGCAAAATACTCTGCGTGCAGCTAGATTTATTATGTATCGTACCTTCACTTTAAAGAACAATTCCTGTCAAATTTACACTAAGTCACTGGCAGCTGAGCTGCCACTAGTTTTCTGTGAACTTCACAGTGTCACACAGTGTACCGTAAATTTGATTTCACAGTAAGAATACTGTAATACTTACAGTACATTCACTGTAATACTTACATTCACGTGCAACACTTACCGACCGCGAGTTTGGTTTAACAGCATATCGAAAAGTTTCGATCATAAACCTCACAAATGAGTTACAGTAAGTGGGCGCATGGTGCATTGCTCGGGTTTTCGCTTAATGTAGTACTCGGGGTTGTGTTTTAAGGTCTGGCTAATTTGGATTTGTGATGTTCGTACTGTTACACACCTAGTGAACACTTTTTTTATTGGGCACACCCTTAAATTTTGTCGTTAAACATTAATTGATTTGAATTGATGTCAATACGCAAAAATGTGCTTTTTACCCCAAATTTACATAATTTAAAGGATTAATACTTCTAGCCACAAATATATCGAAATGGCTAAACGCGTTTCTGTTAGCTGCATGTCATAGGTAGCAGGAGAAGAAGAGTTGGTTTTATTTGGATCTTTAATTTGTCGTAAACCGCGTTTGTGTGACATAAAATAACACATTATTTTGGGGGGATCATTCCACCAAATTATGACGACACAAAATTTTGAAATCATCAAAAATCATGTCTTTCGAATGAAAATCGGCGATTCATGGGCTGCTTTCACCTAGACATATCACTTCGAATCATAACTGTCTAAGCTTAACTTCACTCTTAAAACGTTGGGTAAAATATCCGTTGGTTAAAGAAGTTTATGAAATGTGTTGGTTAAACTTTGCCCAACTTTGGGGCTAATTGGTGCAATGTTTAAACGCTGGGCAAAGTTTTTGTTGAGTAAAAGTAATTGCTTAAGTGTTGGTCAATCTTTGCTCAAATAATGGTTAAATTTCCCCTTCCATGCACGCGTATACTGTTATACCCAACTGACTGGTCAAAATGACGATAAGATTTTATTCTACAGTTGAGCATATTTTCCCTTTACCCACTTGTTGGGTAACTTTTTGCCAATTTGTTGGGTATATTGTTGGTTGCAGTGTTGTCACCAAACAACAGTGCACTTGACCCGATTTGTTTCACAATTCTTCTCATAATCAGACCATGGTACCATAATCTGAAAATTCTCTTTGGCATCTTTTATATTGGCCAAACAGCTAAACTCGTACATTACTTTAGACCATGAAATCGATCTCTATTTCCATAAAATTCTTTAAACAGTACTACGAACTAGAACACATTTGTATGAGATTCCATGATTCGTATTTGGCGCAAAACTGCTATCCAATGAGAGGTCAGGATCTGGGATATTCTCTTTCACGTCCGAATGAGCGTTTATATATTATTATTTGAAACCTTTCGGCATAACAAGAAACCCGTCTCATAACCATGATATCAGTGTATGAGAGCTACGGACCAGCTAATTCTCATGCAGCCCTTGTGTTCACATTTATGCATTGATGAAACTACAATACTTCATCACATCATTATCACACATCATTTTACACTGCCTTTTAAAAATGATAGTTTTGAACGTACCTATACGAAACTCAGTGACAAACCAAATAGGTTATTAAGCCAGGGTTTTTTAACCGGGACCGATGGGTTGCCATAACCAGGGAGCTGCAGTGGCAGCTCCCTGCCATAACCTACACCCTAACATTTAAAGAAAGCACCAATGTTTAAGGAAAAGATGATTAACATATAACCAACATTTGGTTAATGCATTTGCCCAACAGTTTAATAAAAGATGTGCCCAACAAGTGGGTATGTTTTAAAATGCTAATTTACCAAACAGTTGGGTAATCTCTTGCCAAACAGTTGGGTTCAAACTTTACCCAATTTGGTTGGTTAAAGTTTTGCCCAACTGTTTAGGTTGTTGAATAGATGCCCAGTGTTGGTCAAAAAGTTGGGCAAAATATGCCCAATTTTTTTAAGAGTGTTAATGAGAACAATTAAGAAATTTTTGGTGAAAAATGAGCAATGATCGTTTTTGTACAAAACTTTTCGAAATGTAAGAGCACCCGTCTCTCACGCGGAAGGTCCGGGTTCGATTCCCAGGTCGTGTCGTACCAAAGACCCTAAAAATGGAACCTACTGCCGATGTGTGTGATGCTGCTCGTAAGCAATGGAGTAGGGAATTAAAACAAAACAGTGAGCCAAAACCGAAAAAAGTGCCGTGACCGGCTCGACTTGAATCAATAGGTTTGAAGCCGTTCGTTACAACACCATCTAACTGACTACTTTAGTAGATTGCTAGGGCGTTTTAAATATAAGAACAGAGGGGCATACGACCATTTTCTTAATGGGCCAAACCTCTCACCCCAAACAACAATTTTGGTTATACGGGGGTCCCGAAATTCTCAATTGGCTCAGCTCTTTGATTGGCAGCTAATTCAATAAATGCAGAGTTCCAAAGCTTATATTACACAGCATGAACAGTGCTGATAATGTTTTGATTATATAAATTGAGTTTTTCTATACCCACCTTGAAACAATTAGCTGAGACTGTATCTGGATGAGGATGAATTTCAGACAATTGTGGGAGGGGCTTCAGTAAGAAGGTTAGGAGAATTGGTACTGTTTTGGGTGAGAGAACTAGGTCTTTAAGAACACCACCTGGCAAATATGATTGGAAGGGCGGTTAAGAATAGTAACTCCAAGAACTGTAGGTCCTACAATTAAAGAGAGACAATATAAATATATATGGTGTATGGTGGTCACGACCTTTTGAAAACCGAATTGCGCCGATGAGTATACTCACTCATAAAACAGTTGTATGTATGTAGGATATGTAAAATTTTTAGTTTGACCATTTGTCATTGGTATGTGAAAAACTTAACAACATTCTAAAAATGATTACCCAACCTTGGCAAAAAATTACCCAACCGTTGGTTCCGTATGCTTTCTGAGCGGAATTGGGTAAAAAGCTGCTAAACTCAGTTGGTAAAGTGTTCAACTCATTAACTGGGCAAAAGAAATTACCCAACTATTTCACCCAACTAATTTTGCCCAACAAATGGTTAAAATTTGTACCAACACATTTGCCCAACAACTGTACTGCTGGGTGCTTGACTGGATTTCAATATAACCTGATATATAATTATAGGATTTGGGCAAAAAGGAGATTTAGCAAAGTACCCTAAAACTTTACCGTTTGCCCTCCACAAGTGGTTGAGGGCACCAGCGACGATGCACTTGGTTAATAAACAGTGAAGCGTGTAGTTTGAAGTAACAAACTCAATCGTAAACTTGGTATCTTCTCCCATTGATAACGTAGTAGTGGAAACATTTTTTTCTTTCTATACGACCACTGCTCCTTAAATAATTTCGTCCAGATTTTTACTGCTATTCTACCGCTAGCTTTTTGTTTACCGAATCCAATCGTATTCAACCATTAGATCTCAATTAAACTGTTCAATTAAAATAATTATCTGTAAAAATTAACTGATCTTTAAATAATAATCTTATTTGTCAGTTACATTTTGCCCAAATGTTAGGTACTTTAAAACTTGACCAACACATTTTACCAATGCTTGAATTTTACCCAACCTTAATTTATCCAACAATCAACTTTAATTTACCCAACAAATATGGGTAGATTGTTTACCCATTGTTGCCCATGTTGAGCACTTTGGATTTGCCCAACGCTTTTTACCCAACAGTTTTTTGGAATGAACTTGGGAAAAAATGAATGAATTTCATGCAAGAACTCAATGATCCCCTTTAACTGATTATTTAGCAGAAACAAGACACATTGAAGAAGTGTTTCAAGTGCGAACATGGAAGTTCGCACCGCTACCCCCACGGTGAGAACAAGAATTACCGAATTCGTTATTGTTGATTGGGAATTTTGTTGTTCATTATAGTCTTTCCGGTAATATGATCCCTCACAGACGTAGGACTATAGACAGCCTCATCCATGCGGCGGTGACCAATCACAACGTCAGACTATGATGACAGATCTATTTTTAGCTTTAACTATTGTGGTGCAGAATTAAAGTTGTTGAAATCTAGTAAAACCTTCACCTTTCCCTTGAACCTGGAAAATTTTAATACAGTTCTGTTGTAAAATTGCCAGAAAGGGAAATCCATATATCTACCCAAGTAACTCTACTGAGTCCGTTAGCTACACTGAATAGCATCTAGTCAATGGCGCTAGTTGCTGTCAGTGCTGATTATCCCCGATATAAATACGTACGTATATTCAGTATTCCCCAACCAATCAGATTATGTATGAATTTTGTAATTTATCATAAAAAAAGGAATAAAAGCCACCGAAACTTTTGAGAGCTATCATGGTTAACACTTTCTTCAACATACAAAAGCTGTACACCGAGTCAGTTAATATAATAGGTTTAGATTACGGTATCTATCAAATCATATGTTTCCTTCGATTTCGTAAAGCTCCGCATAAGCAATGATGGAGTAGGGAAAAAAAGCCAGTGAGCCACAACTGGAAAAAAGGTTGTGGCCACCGGGCTCGTGCCACCCGACTTGAAGCAGTAGATTGGAAAATGGGCCGTAACTAACTACCTATCCTTCAATTAAGTTCTGGTTTAAAATGGACAAACATATACGGCTATGTTGCATTCTTATAGCCTGCACTGAAATTTTGGATCACTCTTGACCCATCATGTATGTAATATGCTAACACATAAGGCTTGAGGGTTGGAAAAGATGACTTCCTTATAACTGAAGCATCAAAAACGGAAGTTGGTTCCAGGTTGCAAGCTATTATATTTTAAATAGGCCTAATACATGCGGTACGTACCGTACTAGTTGGCAGAGAAAGCATATGCATGATAGTTTCTTAGTCCATTCTGGGTATACCTATATTTAATCTTCATTATACAATGCCAACGACATCCTCTAAGTAAATGAATAAACAAATACTCACCTTATCTGCGTTACCTCCAATTAGAATCACATGAAAAGATCGAATGCTGTGGTATCCCTCTTTGTATACCGTACAGTAGTATATGGACGCGATACAAGGAGCGCGTAGACGGTGTTCCCCATAGGCTGTACACAACATCAATAAGTGTTGCCGAAACAACTAACAACGGGGAATATAACTGTGTTCCTAGTAGTTTGCTGTGATCGCTTCTCGGCCTTTTGGCTAAGATCATGGGTAGTATCTGTTCTTTTCATCCAGTCTAGAATGGAGACATGCATGACAGACCAGGGAGGTGTGACCAATAAAGTAAATAGTCTGAAGGCCTTAGGTTGGTCAAGTGTTGTCCTTAAGTGGACGTACAGCTTCTTCGAGAAGCAGTTTCAAGTTTGGTTTCGCCGAACGGCCCTTTGGCAGAGGGTCGGGAGGACTTTGGAAAAAGTGCTGTAAAGTTAAGTTGCATGGTTGATTGACCATAGCTCTATTCCCGATCCCGGGCTTGTCGAAGTAACGATTGTCACGGTTGGCAATAAACAGCCAAAGCCATTGTAATTAAAAATAAACAAGAGGGCACTCAACGGAGTTGCTGATCTCATTGCAAGTGCACGCAACCCTACAAAGCCCATCTCTTTTTCTTTGTTTTCGGTACATGAACCGTAGGCTACATGTTAAGACCTTATATATTGACGTTGCCTTTCACCAAAATATCAGCTTTTTCTGTAATTCTAATAGGCCTACCTTTTGAAGAAGCAATAGGTCAAATATCCTCTGACGTAATCCATTCCCCAGTATGTGAAGCCTAATTTTGACTTGGAAGCAAAAATCTTCTGACAAAAAAAAAAGGCTAGTTTCAGCTGTATAAATGGAACCCCGACACGAGGCACTCATTATGTAATGGGATTACTCGCCCAGCCTCATTTAACCAGAACGATGATCTCGCAAGCGACTCATCACGGTACTTGTGGAATGCTGAGTGCCAAGCAACAAGGCAGTTTAGTCATTGGACAGCACCGCGTACTACGTTCACGGTTAAACTTACGGCCAACTGAGAAATCTCACCTACTGAGACAAATTGATCTGTACCTAGAGCTGCAAGTGAATGTGCCTAGGCCTGGAAGGCAACTCGTCCCCAGCAGGATTTTAGGCCTACTATTTTCCCCCAATTATTAAATGTTTTGTTTTGTAAACATATCTGGCCAATACATTGCGATCATGAAGTAGCATATCTATGTACCCATCAACTTCAAAAGAAAAATTTTAGAATGTAATGAATAACAGCACCAATGTTAGTTTTCAGTATCTGTCGCGAACAGAATCCCCGGATAAAGTTTGCTTCAGTGAGTTGGGCTAAGAATGAAAACACTTTAAACATTGGAAACAAGAAGACTTAGGGCCCAGACGCAGAAATATCCATTAGAGAATCCCACGTCTTGAACGGTGGACATTTAAACTTTGACTTTGATTCCCGAATCCAGCAGTGAAATGACCCATTTTGCCGTTAACTTAAAGACACTGGGCACCCACCTTCAGAAAAACTCTTTAGTTAAGGATTAGGCCTACCTTGTTTTTTCACGTAAAATGTGACTCAAAAATAGAATTCAGTGGCTAAATTAGTTACCAAATGAATCTCGAACCATAAAAATTGGTTTAGATTTAGTAAAAATATGCACGAAAATAAAATTTAAAATTGCAGGAATAAAACTGAAAAATTCTGGACAAATCTGTTAAATCATTGATATTTGGGACAAAAATCTTATCAAATAGATACTTCATGTTCCAAAATTAACAGAAAACGTATTAATAATTACAAACAATCACTATTTATTGATATTTTCAGCAGTCAGGTACATCCCTAGTCATTGTTTGGGCAGTGAACCCTTGATAGAAACCTCAAGGTCAGTTTGTTATTTGCGGTTTTCTATCGTTAAACCAGAAAGCCAAAAGGCTTAGTGATTCCTTGCCATCAAATACCTTACCTGCTTTCAAATTGACAGTGCTTGATAGATTTTTCTTTACATTTTAGGCACAGAATTTTCACAATTTTACCCCTGGTGACCTCAAATGACCTTTGACCTCTACCCAAAAAATAGGCTTCTTTCTCTCAACATGACAAATATATATACCAAATCAGAAAAGTATCTGTTACTCTTATCTGGAGATATCGTGTTTACAAGCCATTTTCGAAGTTTCCGCAATTTTACCGCTGGTGACCTCAAATGACCTTTGACCTCTACCAAAAGCAATAGGCTTCTGTCTCTCAACATGAAAAATCTATACACCAAGTATGAAAATTGTCGGGCAATCCTGTCTGAAGATATCATGTTTACAAGCCATTTTCGGTGTTTTCACATTTTAACCGCTGATGACCTCAAATGACCTTTGACCTCAGCCAAAAACAATAGACTTCTTCCTGTCAACATGACAAACCTATATACCAAGCATGAGAAGTGTCGGTCACTCCTATCTGAAGAAATCATGTTTAAAAGCCATTTTCGGGATTTTCCCAATTTTACCGCTGGTGACCTCAAATGAACTTTGAATTCTACCAAAAGCACTAGGCTTCTTTCTCTCGACATGACAAATCTATATAGCAAATATGAAGAGTATCTGTCACTCCTTTTTGAAGATATCGTGTTTACAAGCCATTTTCAGTGTTTTCGCAATTTTACCGCTGGTGACCTCAAATGACCCTTGACCTCTACCAAAAACAATAGGGTTCTTCTTCTCAACATGACGAATCTATATACCAAGTATGCAAAGTGTCGGTCACTCCTATCTGAAGATATCGTGTTTACAAGCCATTTTCGAAGTTTTCGCAATTTTACTGCTATTGACCTCAAATGACCTTTGACCTCTACCAAAAACAATAGGCTTCTCTCTCTCAACATGAAAAATCTATATACCAAATATGAAGAGTGTTGGTCTCTCCTAACTGAAGATATCATGTTTACAAGCCATTTTCAGTGTTTTCGCAATTTTACCGCTGGTGACCTCAAATGACCTTTGACCTCTACCAAAAACAATAGGGTTCTTCTTCTCAACATGACGAATCTATATACCAAGTATGAAAAGTGTCGGTCACTCCTATCTGAAGATATCGTGTTTACAAGCTATTTTTGAAATTGTCGCAATTTTACCGCTGGTGACCTCAAATGACCTTTGACCTCTACCAAAAACAATAGGGTTCTCCCTCTCAACATGATAAATCTATATACCAAATATACACATACACATACACACACACACACACACACACGACATCACCATCGCATAGATTCCTTGCCTGCTTACGGCAAGGAATCAAAAATCGGCCAAATCATGACGCTCTCGGCCAAGCCCACTTTCAAGCTGGTATATTTTCTAATGCATTTAAAGAAACGTTCGGCTCATGTAGATAACTTTTCGGGCAAAATTCGGTGCAAGGTATTTTCGTTCCAAAGTCGGTCGTCATTCAAAAGTGAGCGTTCAGGGAGCACCCCACAATTTGCGGACACCGTCATTTTAGGTCCTCTTTGAGTGTGAACTGTTAATGTTAGGATAATCATTTGCTGCTTATTTTTCGTGGATATGAAGAAGAAGATGTTAATGTGTGAGTGGGGTCAAAAAGGGATGGATTGTAAGTGATTTTTTGACTGTCTGATCGGGTCAGATTTCTCAAAACTTCCTCATGATACGTTCCGTCCCAACCTATGGTGGTGCTCTACTTAGACCGCTTCATCGCCTAATTTAAGTTTCAAGTGAACATTTATTGCAAAAGGAAACTTTAAAAGAGCGACTGCTTAGATCCCCCTTTTAAGCCTGGGAAATGCCATTTTCAACTGTCACAGGGGTCGGATATTTCAAAATTTTCTGTGCGCTTAGCGCTTAGTCTTTCTGGCTGAATTTTACCTTGTCTGTTTTACTTCTCAACTGATTGTTTACCAAAATGTAGAAACATTGAAAAAGTCTCTCGGGTTAGCAGCAAAGCCAATTTTGTATCGATTACTGTTGAATAGCATTTTCTGTTTTTTGTCGGGTAAAAAATTATGCACAGGTGCAAAGCTAGAGAGCCGTCACTACACTGAAACCATTTCATTTTTGCTAATTTTAAGTCAATGTAAAAACGTCGAGCAGAATATTTCTTAAAAAAATGTTTGAACAAACTCTGATTTCCGCTTTAGAGTTAGAGTTAGCCCAGTTTCCAACCTATTTGTTCAAGTCGAGCCGGCCACGGCCTTTTTACAGTTGCGGCTCACTGGCTCATTTTCCCTTACTCCATTTGCTTATGCGGAGCATCACGCAAAACGGCGTAATGCAACAAGTGGATTTTCCTGCTGAAAATCTGAAAATCCAAGTCTCGCAAGAGTCATGAAATGGCTGCTTAAAAGGATATCATTGGTTTCACATTGTTTGAAAAAAAGTAAAATTCAGCCACACATCTGCATAATTTTCACAGCCTTCTTTCTATTTCATTTCACAAAAACAACACCTTTTGGTGGATTTTGTAGTACACCTTAAAACAATTGGATAAAATGTCTTCCAACTGCTGGTTACGTAATATTTGCATATCTGGAATAGCATTATAGCAAGTAATATCTGGCTTGATATGGCCATATCAAGCTTTATTTGTATATCTGGAATTTTATTATATCAAGATACATCTCGCTTGATAAGGCCGTTTCAACCTTGACATAATGTATCAAGGCACCAATACAGTATCTGGCTGTACATCTGGCTTGATGCCATATAAAAAGTGTATTTAGCCACATATAGCCAGATATCAATCCATATCTGGATTTAGAGTATGGGTCCTGACTAGGTCAAGTCGAATCTTTTTTAACTCGCAATTCGAGTCACGCCAAGTCATCACAAAACGTGACTCGTGTCGACTCGAGTGCGAGACAGTGAATTACGTGGCATATTACAACACGGCAGCACCCGGGCTAAAAAACGTCCGGTTCAAATTGAACCGGTAAAGGATGAAATGGGCACTGTAACGAAAAGGTTCAAAATTTTGACTAGTCTCGGTTCAAATTGAACCGTTTTCGGTTCAAAATGAACCAAATCTAGTCAAAAAATTTGATCCTTTTCCTGTCCATTGTCCATTTGATCCTTTTCCGGTTCAATTTGATCCGGACGTTTTTAGAGTGTGTTATTTCGAAGTAAGGAGCTCCTTACATTCGTGTAACTTATATTGTTCGTCTTCTATATGCGATTGATATGGTATTAATAAAGTCCTGGTTATCATTTCTAGCTCTAACAATGCAAAAGCCCTCTGCAAATTAGTAACATCATATCTATTAATAATGGATCGTTGTGTCAGGAATTCCAAAAGCTTTAACCCAGGAGATTCCCGTGAGGCTATGATACGCAGGTGGTCGATCATTGATTTAGGTAAATTAAATAGCGTAGCTATTTTCACGACGTCATCCAGTGTAAGATTTTCTGCAATTCCAACAAGAAGTCGTCCAAATCCATCTAAACAACAAAAAGACAAAAATTTTCATAGCAAAACGATGAGTAATCACGTAACAATAGTGAATATGTTTTTCTTTTTCTTCTTTTTTTTGTACTATTTTTTCGTCCTCGAAGACATATATCAACCACTTAGAAAGTATGGTGCACAATGAATTGAAAGCTTATTAAAAAAGGATGAAATGCATCATCAAAGTGCCAAATGAAACTGTTTTATGGTTGAAACAAGAAAATGTATTTACGTTTTTGTTTAGAGTTCTCCCATGGGAAATAAACATCTCATTAGATACCATGCATGCCTAGTCAAACCAGGGAGGTACATTTACTCCAACTGGTAAATAATATTGAAGGAACAAATGCAAAAGGCCTAGCAAGTAGATATTTAAATCTGGTATATTAATTCTGGTGGATTCTTACTAAGGTCTCATGTGAAAAACAAATTCCAGGCCATGTCCTTCAAACCCAGTTGTCCAACTTCATAATTCAATAAATCTCATTTTAAAGAATTCTGTATTTTTTTTTTTTTTTTTTGTTGAAAATACCTCCACAGAATGTCATGTAATGTGGGCATGCTGCATAAGATTTCTTTCGTTTTCTTTATTATTCAATGCTGCCCTCTTTCTCTATCTCCAGCTATCTCGCTTTAAAGATTGGTTGTTACCGTTAAGGTGTAGACGAATTCGAACAGCCATCGTGTTTAGTGACTGTAGGGAGCCATTAGTGGGGTCCATCAGCCTTAAATCGTCTTCGTTTATTGTCTGCATTAATTTGAATTGCCTCATATTCAGTGGAATTGAAGGAATCAAGATACAATTTAGTGTACAACCATCCATGATGCAGGTAAGCAAAGAAATTGAAAGATTAAAAGGTGATAGACCCCAGTTATGGCCGACTGAAATCAGACCGTCACTTGCTGTCCGAATTCGTCTATAGATCTACTTTCTGCCATTGTGCTTGGTGCTCAGCGTATACAATGGAGTAGGGAAAACAAGCCGGTGAGCCACAACTGGAAAAAAGGCCGTGGCAGGCTCGACTGGAACCAATTGGCTGGAAATTGGGCCGTAAAACTCTATCTCACTAACTAACTACATCCACTTCCAACAAATCTAAAGAAAGTTATGTAATGTACGTGAGCACGTTCCTTTAGATTCCTTTCGTTTTTCTCTATAATTGCATGTCCTGTTTGTCCTTGCAATTTGATACTGTTAAAATTTTGGAATATTTACCCTATAGATCAAGCGTTAACCACCCTACGCCATATGTACGGTGATAGCAAACAATTTTGCTTAATGTTCATGCGGCGGCAAAGTAAAAAAAACATAAATAAATTAATGCAATGTTAAATTCATGTGTCGCGGTGACATCAGCTTGACTTCCCATAATGCACTTGGAATCAAGAAAAAATGGATAACTTTGGAAGTAAGTATCTTTCGAACTCAATGTGCCATTCAAATACCATTTCCTCTTCCTGAAAGAGAAAATTTTTCTGTATATTTTGAAATCAAAGAACTTTGTGTTTTGCAAATCCTTTCAAAACTTTCATTATGCGTATCAT
Organism: Holothuria scabra; assembly: GCA_037179385.1. Lineage (NCBI taxonomy): Eukaryota > Metazoa > Echinodermata > Holothuroidea > Aspidochirotida > Holothuriidae > Holothuria > Holothuria scabra. The sequence goes on from CM074200.1 coordinate 15,502,887, forward strand.
ATATCCAGGTGAAAGGATAGCTTCATTCGTTTACCTTCTTGTTCTGTTGGATTGTTCATCAAAGGAGGACATTGACCTGATTCTTCAACAAGTTCTCCCTGTGATAACTTCGACTTTTCAAGTCTTCTTAAGGCATCTTTATTTTCCTGTTCAACAAAAAATAAATTAATTAAAAAGAAGCAATATTGGAAGCACTCTGTGGTCGAAATAAGTTTTACGCTAGAGCGCGGTTACTTGAACAAGCATGTAGTGTGGACCAATTGACGAATTCGATTGGACCATTCTATTGTTGGGATACATAATCCGCGAGGTGATTTAATTGTCTAATCGAGTTTCTTTTCTATCAACCATTATTTTAAAATAATCGAGGTGCATACACGATAGAGTTCCCCACAAAAAGCATTACACTTGAATGCAACTCGATTAGACTGGCGACGATAAAATGACCGTATTGATGTTTGCCACACAGTCTCTCAAGCCCATTGTTTGTTTCAACCTACTACTTCGAAAGAATCCACATGGTCGTGCCACAAGTACATACCGTCAAAGGCATGTTCTGGAGACAAAATTCTTTAACTTTAAAATAAGCAGAAAAATTTTCTCTTTTGGAAGGTGAAAGTGGCATTTCCATAGCTTAAAGCGTTCGGAAGATGCAAATTCTTAAAGTATTGCAAAATTTCTCTGGATTTGATGCATCATGGGAAATCTGTGAAGTCATCGTAGCACATTAATTTTCCATTACATTCAATTTATTTGTAATTATGATTCCCCTGCAGGCAATATTAAGCAATATTGTTGGTTGGACTTTAAGTATAGTGAAGGGTAATGCTAGATATACAGGGAAAGATTTTCAAACATACCAACAGTATCAAGTTTCAAGGATAAAAAAGACGTTCAATTATAAAGAAAAACAAAAGGAATATGAAGCAATTTGCCCACATTACATAACATTTTGCGGCTTTGTTGAAAAGCAAAGGTATTTTTTAACAAAAATTACCAATCTTTAAAGTGAGATATCTTGAGTTAGGAAAATGGTATTGTGATAGGGTTTGAAGGGCATGCTGTGGAAAACTTTTGCTTTTCTCACAAGATAGAGGTGAAAATCCACCAGAACATGCCTTTAATTAGCATTATTTATCGGGTACATACTTGCCTGGACAAGTTCGACACAGTACTGTACATGAAACAAACCTTCGTATCAATTTACCCATCTGACGTGACCATGATTGCTTTTGATGTTAACACAAGTTATCAAGAACTTTGTACATATTGGTCAGGTATCCTCAATATTAAAGGCTGAATCTGTCATTTTGGTTAAAGACACCGACGTAGACAAAAGTTGAACATAACTGTTCATATTAAAGTTATTTAATTTCTTTTCCTTTTATGTAAAGAAGAAAAGTTGTAGTGACAAATAAATGCCTAAGTTGATTAAACTTGACACTTTTTCCAGTTCATGTCCTACCTACCTGTTGCAACGTGTCTATTTTATCTTTAAGTTGCTGTTTTTCAGTTTCCCATGCCTTTTCTTTTCTCTTCATTTCTGCTTCAAGATTCTCAATTGTCGTCACGTGACATTCTTTAAATTTGTAATAGAAAATATATAGTGAAGTAAATCAATTCGTAACTTTAAAAAAAAAAAAAAAAAAACATGCTACATGTGCAGGATACGTTAAAAAAAATAATGTTACCACCGAAGTATTCATACCATACTCACTCTTTATCAAGTATGTCAAAACAGAGAGCTCTTATAGCTCTCTGGTCAAAGAATCATTAAGAGTCAGACTAAAGATAGTCCACGTGACCGACAGATCAACCGCCAATTGTTGTTTTGTAACCGTCAGTACGTTTTCCTTTAAAATAATGCACATCCCTAATATTCAAACCATTAGGCCAATAATTATGTATTTCAATACGATTAAGGTTGGGTAAGTTATATACCTTTATTGGTTGTGTAAATTTTACGTTGGCTCAAATTTCATTTCTTAAAGGTAAAGAGCAGTCCCCAAACTTATTTTGAAGCAACAACATAATTTCACAATTTTTTCTAAAATTTCTCTTCATCAAGTATCTCTCATTATATGTTATAGACTTCAATATGGCATATCCAAGTTGAACCAAGCAGTAATTTCCTGTAAGTTCCGCATGTAAAGAGAAAAATTGTTGTCACATGACTCTCAACAGCCAATCATGAAACAGCGTATAGTCTTCTACACTACCTCAAGTTGGGGTGACTGCTCTTTCCCTTTAAGAAGTATTAATTTGTGATTAAAAGGCACACCATTGATTATAGATTACCTCAGGTACCAAATCACAAATAAAAATCCTGGAGTAAACACTGTAAACACAAATTAGTCAAACAGTGCTTGAATCAACAAACCACGTTAGACAACACTATTGACTAATTTTTTACTAATATTTGACCCGTTGAATAAGTCTCTAACAAATATTAAGCCTCCTTGAATAACTTTTGGCTGATATTCTTTAGCCTTCAAAACGAAATTAGTCAGATATCATCACAAATTAGTCAAATATGAGTAACTAACGTGATTAGTCAATTCAGATACCATGTGGCTAATTTGTGTTTACAGTGTGATGAGATTTGCATAATCCATTCCTTTCCTTCTATTGTACCGTAGTTGTAAAAACTAGTTCAAAGACGATTTGGATTCTCCTTTTTCGTTTTCTCCAAGCTACCTTTCAATTCATGTTAATTATTCAAAACAGCTGAAAGGAATAAAAAGAAAAATGGGACACAGTGTTCAGAAGCAAGTTGTGATAATTTTTCACTTACTCCCATGCTTTGCATAGCCCTCAACTGGTCCTCTCAGAACTGATGCGCGCGTGGAATCACCAAGGCTTTCCAGTGAACTCCTCAACTTGGTGATATTCCAAGGATCAAAATGTCCCTCTTTTTCAAAAGATGCTAAGAGACCTTCTCCCCTTTTCAACTTCTCCCTCCTTCCTTTTTTATTTTGCTCATAACTGCAGCCCGTTTCGTTCTGTACCATCACCCCATTTGTGACACCGAAATAGTTTTGCAATAGCTCAAATTCCTCGGATGAAATAATGTGTGCCAACGTCCTCTTCATTCCATCAAAGCTAAAGAGGTGTTCCTGAAAAATGAATTCAAAAACCTCGTTGATAATGTTGACAGAGCTGAACCATAATGTCGGTATCTTCTACGATCTATCACAATTTCACAGTGTGACAATTTTAAAACATGCAGTACAAGAGAATGTTACAATCTTCATTCCCTTTTCGGGAAACTCTTTAGATGAAAGAACTGCATGGGGAGTTATAGATCATATTTTGAAGACATTACACTTTATCTGTGTGCCTTATTCGACTTTGTTGCATTTCCCAAAGCCTAAATGTTGCTTTTAAAGAAAGGTTGGAAATCACATTTTGGTGATATATTAGACACTTAGAGGGCTACTTATTCTAAGCATTTCGGTAAAATTTGTATTGAAATCCGAATGGGGTGTTTAAGAGTTTTGCTATGTTAACCTGCTTACTGGCTAGTTATTCCTTATCATTTTATATTTAATCTTTCTTCGTTTAGATGTACTTTTTGGCAACATATGCATGACTCTTTGGTGAAGAATGTACAAAAAACAGCAATTATTAAAATCTTAATGTTTCATAGAGTCCTTTGCAATATCTTATACACGAGTTTATCTTTTAAAGTGTATCTCAAGTTCAAAACTCAAAAATATATATTAAAGAGTGTGAAAAATGAATCCTAACAGTTCAGCTCCCATCTCCATAGGACATTCTTGGACGGAATATAAAAAAAAATAAAATTATTTTAAAAAAAATTAGTCCATTGCGCAATAATTTGTGACTTTCGTGTGCAACGCACATATTACCTGTTTCTTTTCTCTTTGAAATTAAATTTTAATCACCTTGAACTCTTCCTGTTTTCTTACATAGCATGTTATATAGAGGGGGGTTGACTAATTACGACAACCCACAAGAGAAAGTGTGCTACCTCACCTGTGAAGTAACCTTCAGAAAAACTAGTAAAAACAAAGGTTGTAATTTGAGTAGTACAACAATGATTATGACATCACAAATCATTGCGCAAAGTACCATTTAAAAGTTGAGTGAGTAAATTTCAACATTTTGTATCTCGACCCAAGGATATCCTATGAAGATGGGAGTTAAACTCTTAGGGTTCACTGTTCAGGCTAATTAACATATATTTTTGAAGTTTTGACTTGAGGTACACTTTACTTTAGTATTTATCAAGTTACCCACCAACTGATAACCATGTATTTCACCAGCAATGCTTCCACACACCAGATAGCTTTCCTTCGTTATCCTGATTCTACGGATATTATGACTTAGGGTGACAACTAACAAAGGTCTATTTTCTGAGAAAGGGTAAGCGATGATTTGATCCCCGTTCCACAGTACAAAAACCAGCCCAGAATTCTCGCTCACTGTTATACTTTGTGCACGCGGGGTTTGTCTTACACTATTATGAAATTCAGTCACGATGTTTCCACCTTCCATTCCATATGACAAAGCTCTATTTCCGCATCCTCTCACTCTTGTTATGATAAAAATTTTGTCTTTCAAGATTGCCATATCCCAGGGATATTCGCTTTCTTCGATTCCTTTTAAGGTTATCGATTTTATTTTATCCAAATTTCCATCATAAATATAGACGATGTTTGAGCCTGACATGCTTAACAAAGTTTCCCCACCGGTAACGGCAACACCGCGAGTTTCTCCCGCAACTGCTAGAGACTTCAGAACTTTACTGTTGAATCTTTTCAAGTTTAGTTCAATCTTTTCTATTTTGTCACTTACGCAACAAACCATCATACATGAGCTTTTGCTAAAGGAATGACACGAAACATTTTGATACGGTTTATCTGAATATTTTTTACATTCCTTTGAAAACATTATGGTCGGTTTGTCTGTTGACGAGGAATAAACATCCATATATGTCTTCCCATTATAATGAAAGCCGGAAGCAACAACTTTCCCATCAGGACAAACACATAACCCATGAAGTTCCCAACCACCTCTCCCTTCGAAGAACCTTTTATGCCGAGGGTAAAATATTCTGAAACAAAAAAGAAAGAACAAGTAAAGATATAATTAAAAAACAATCCAAGAATGTTATTAAGAATGCAATCCCACAATGTTATCAAAAATACCTCCACGACAAGCCACATAATATACCTTATGCATACAACGTTATAAAAGACGATCGCCGACTGAATGACGAAAAACTTGTAGCTTTGTAACTAACACTAAGTTGACGACCTCAGGCGGCTGACTGTTGTGCCGTTTGGGTAGGCCCAACGATGGTTTGCGAAGTCTACAAGGTAAGTGCAGCGTGCTATGCACTACTATCGTGGAAGCCTGACGTCAGTGCATATATGGTTTACAACTTTTCGCTAGTGAAACCATTCACAAGTACACCCGGTACCCGTCAAAGTTTTGCAATAATTATTTAAACTGTTAATGGATTTCCAAGCTCAGAAAACTATTTAACCAAATGAAATAAATTTAAAAGAAAAATGGCAGTATTTGAATAGTCTTATCGTGCTGATGATGTGATCTTAGAACTATATTAACAGTGTGTTTT